>OZ025193.1:8428142-9099257 GCA_964019065.1 Catostylus mosaicus | reverse complement strand
AACCCTAACCCTAACCCTACCCTAACCCTAACCCTAACCCTAACCATACCCTAACCCTAACCCTACCCCTAACCCTAACCCTAACCCTAACCCTAACCCTAACCCTAACCTAACCCTAACCCTAACCCTAACCCTAACCCTAACCCTAACCCTAACCCTAACCCTAACCCTAACCCTAACCCTAACCCTAACCCTAACCCTAACCCTAACCCTAACCCTAACCCTAACCCTAACCCTAACCCTAACCCTAACCCTAACCCTAACCCTAACCCTAACCCTAACCCTAACCTAACCCTAACCCTAACCCTAACCCTAACCCTAACCCTAACCCTAACCCTAACCCTAACCCTAACCCTAACCCTAACCCTAACCCTAACCCTAACCCTAACCCTAACCCTAACCCTAACCCTAACCCTAACCCTAACCCTAACCCTAACCCTAACCCTAACCCTAACCCCTAACCCTAACCCTAACCCTAACCCTAACCCTAACCCTAACCCTAACCCTAACCCTAACCCTAACCCTAACCCTAACCCTAACCCTAACCCTAACCCTAACCCTAACCCTAACCCTAACCCTAACCCTAACCCTAACCCTAACCCTAACCCTAACCCTAACCCTAACCCTAACCCTAACCTAACTTTAACCCTAACCCTAACCCTAACCCTAACCCTAACCCTAACCCTTACCCTAACCCTAACCCATCCCATTAACCCTAACCCGTCCCATTAACACTAACCTGTCCCATTAACCCTAACCCGCCCCAAGAACCCTAACCCGTCCCATTAACTCTAACCTGTCCCATTAACCCTAACTTGTCCCATTAACCCTAACCGCTACAATTTACCCTAACTCCTCCCATTATTAGGTCTCTATCTGATATGACTTTGTGGTATCATGTATCTAGTAGTTTCAATCTGGCAGCATGTAACTCATAAGATGAAATTTTTTTCAAGTAGCTGGTAATAAGTAACTTGTAATACTTATCCAAAGTAATTAGCCCCTAACTTAAGCCAATAAGCCTAACCCTGAGTTTTATTCACTTTCATTAAGCCTAACCCTGAGTTACCAATTTTGACATTCTTGATAAATTTTATAAATCTTTTCCTGCCCAAGTGGCGGTGATTTTCCATGTAAATATTTTAAGGGTTAATTAGATTTAAATTTCTACCGAAGAACTTGTGTCTGCAAAGGTTTAAGCGATTGAAACTTATGCAAGAGCATAATCTAAATTGCACCTCTAACACGGAACTATTGCATTCAAATAACAGAGAACAATTATTGAAGAAAGTTGCATTTAAAACTAGGGAAAGTGGACTTTGAAGTATCTATGCAATTATCTTGAAATTAAAGGCATAGAATTTTTTAAAAGTATCCAGAATAAATGCAAAAATTAAATATTGCAATGCTACCGAAAATGTAGATCTTTTGTAAGGAAAACAGAGAGGGGATTCATTTTCCCCTACTTAATAACGCCGATATTTCATGGCAAAATTAAGTATCCAGAACGAGTGCCTAAAATTATATTTAATGCTGTCTGGAACACAAAGTTTGAAGAAACTTTTAACATCTATTTTCATTGGATGTTAAAACTTTGCTAAATTCATGGATTGCATCATTTAATTCACATATACATCCTGTTCAAAGTGCAAATGCTGTTGCATGCTAAAATACAAAAGTGTTTTTTGTAAGTTGCTACCTAATTTCCAAGCTCTTTGGGGGTGTTAATTTAACTAGAATCCACATTTTAAACCAACATTAACATAGTCATCAAACTGCCAAGCTTTTCTAAGGAAAAACAGAAGAGGGTTATTGCTATTTTGTTACTTGAATGCCTAACTATTTAGAAGTATAAACAATTGAAACCAACCAGAATTATTACTTTCAACTAATAATAAAATCTTGTCCAAAATGCAGAGCTATTGAATACAAAAAAATTAGAAAATTGATGAATGTTTGAAAATTCGTGCTACTAGGACCCTTAATACGGATCAAACATATTTAAAGTTTAAATTAAAGAGTTGATTCGGTTTTGGCAAAATGGGTTCTCAATTTACAGAGTAAGACCTCAAATAAAATTGTACAAGTGTTTCTCAGCATTTTAAATCTAACTTATTTAATGTTTGCGGGGTTGCTCAAGCGGCTATGATGTCTTATAAAATATTATTTATAACAAGTCGATCTATAAACTTCTATGATAAACCGAAGATGCGAAGAAAACACGAGCAGCAGAGACTACAATGGCAAAAGCGCTTTTAACAAAATACTTTGTTTAGTGAATATTCTTCACTGGTGTTAAAACGGGGTTTTGTCTGATAAACTGTTTTAATTAAAGAGTTGATTCGGTTTTGGCAAAATGGTTTCTCAATTTACAGAGTAAGACCTCAAATAAAATTGCACAAGTTTTTCTCAGCATTTTAAATCTAACTTATTTAATGTTTGCGGGGTTGCTCAAACGGCTATGGTTTCTTATAAAATATTATTTATAACTAGTCGATCTATAAACTTCTATGATAAACCGTAGATGCAAAGAAAACACGAGCAGTAGAGACTACAATAGCTAAAGCGCTTTTAACAAAATACTTTGTTTGGGGAATATTCTTCATCGGTTTTAACAGGGGGCTTCTCTGATAAACTTCTGGCAAGGAGCGTTCTGGCCAAAATTCAAATTATCACTGTTGACTAGGGTAGATTCAGTACTTGTCTTCTAGTCAATATTTTTCAACGAATATCTTATTTATTATAAGTTCTTCTCCCCATTGCTTTTTCAAACAAATCCCTTAAGCAAGGCAACGCTTTGGAAAAGTTGAGGGAACTACGCGGTCAAATCATAAAACTGAAGCCGTCAAGGAACTTGGGCATATCGAGTCCCGGGAATAAATTGAACAATTGGATTAACTTGAGGCCTGGGATTTAATCCGGTCCTGGGATGAAATTTAACAATTGGATGAAATTGAGTCCTGGGATTTAATCCAGTCCTGGGCAATATCCTGTTTGCCAATCTCACTTTATTAGCGTCATAACCAAAATATGTTATCGTTCAGGGTGGTGCGCGATCATGAATTTGATCTGCTTCCCATTCGTGGTCGATGACATTCAATATCTCTTTCGGAAGTATTGCTTTTTTATTTCAAATGGCGTTGATCTTATTCTCGCATAGCAATGTGACTATTATTTACTGAAAACACCATTATTGTACATACCCTCTCTTTCATTACATCCACCCGTTTTTATATTATTCATTGCGTACTCTCGCTAAGCAAACTTCTCTTCCCTGTTAAAAAAAGAAAAAGAATTTTTATTAGAAATTGATGAATTCATAGGGATAGCCATTAATCAACTCAACAATTTAGGACTCAGCTAAAACATGATGCAAAATCTGCAAATGATCCATAATGCCAGCAAATGATGATGAAGTTCATTAATGAAGCCCAAACTAAAATCAATCCCTTGAAATATTTACATATTAATAGCCCCCAATATTAAAATCAATAGCCCAAATATTAAAATTAATAACCCCTAAAATTAAAATTGATAGCCTCCAATAATATCGGTTTTTTACAATCTGGCAGATTAAATTATTGAAAGCCCTCCTCATCGTAACAAAATATTTAAAAAGGAACAAAACATATGAATTTGTTCCAGAGAAAAGAAAACCTTAGGGTCATTAGCTGGAGGAAGGTCCTTGAAAAAACAATAGAAACCGACCTTCCCTATTTTATATTGTCTTATGAGGAAGGTAACTTAGCCTAGCCAAGTAGTATGAATTTAATTTGCTACAGAATCAATTGAAATGTGTTTAATCCATTACAATTTATGTTGGATTCGTCTTGAATTTCCCTTCTAAGAATGATTAGCAAATTAACATTAAACGTATTTGATTTTTCACCAATGCATCATGATCTCTGTAATTCATTCCAATGCTTCAGATATTCACTTTTAACGCTCCAAACAAATCTTGTTCAAGTCTTAAAAAAAGGAATAGAAGTTAATTCAAGTGAAGACCATAATCATGAACCAAAATACATAATGTATGCAATATATTGCCAAAGATTGAACATTATTTAGTCTTACGAGTAACAGATAAGAATTATTGAACCCTCTGTGACTATTTGACTAACCAAAATATTTTCGAAGGGTCTCTACACTTCAGGGTCAGCTATTGTTACAATTCATCAATAATCCCCAACCTCTTGGATGGCAAGTTTCCTGAATTGTTTTTGAGATGTCTCAAGACCTTCAAGGAAAAAAAGAGAAGTATTGAAGGAACTTTAAGGGCCAGCTATACTTACCTAGGAACCCCCGCCCCTGGATGAAAAGTTTCATTTAATAGTGGCTGTAATAATGCATGACCTTGATTAACATTAGAATGAATAAAGCTAAAACGAAGTAAGAAGAAATTACAGAATACAATGTTGGCACCACTTAACGTATTTAAAATGTTAATATTTCAAGGTAAAATGATTCAGTAGATAACTACGAGTCATATCTCAACAATGCATTGGTATGAAGCTCAAACACCACGGCAAAGAACATCCTGTGTTTGAGGATTTCCTTTTTCATAAAGATTTCAGCGAACAGAATCATTTTTCAAAGTCATTAAACTGTATTAATTTCGAACAAGAAAAATTGAAATTCAGAAATATTGAATTTCAGATCAAAAGTCTTCAAAAGCGGAATGGTACATGGTCCAAAATTACATTTTTTAGATTCTAATATAAAAGCACCCTTTCTGCCTACATTAATTTACATACTTCGGTTATTACGCATAAATTATTTCAAAAATTTTTCCAAATCCTTCCAAAGCATAGCAAAGGTACTTTGACCAGGGCCTCTGACGACTGGGGGGCCTTGGTAAACCCTTCCCCAAGTGTTTACAAACTATGCCTTTTAAAAGGCAACACACCATATTTTGCAATGATAATATTCTGGCATCGAAACTAGGCTCCCCACTTTTTTTGGTCTCGTCGGTTGCCCTGTTTACTGATTTTCTATGAAACATCTTGATTTTTATAAAAGGGCTATCGCTAACCCTAACCCTAACCCTAACCCTAACCCTAACCGTAACCCTAACCCTAACCGGAACCGTAACCGTAACCCTAAACCTAACCCTAACCCTAACCCTAACCCTAACCCTAATCCTAACCCTAACCCTAACCGTAACCCTAACCCTAACCCTAATCCTAACCCTAACCCTAACCCTAATCCTAACCCTAACCCTAACTCTAACCCCTTATTGACCCTTACCCCCTTTGATGCTATCTCTCCTGTGACCCTAATCCCCGTTCGGCCCTAACCCTCCAATGACCCTAACCCTTTTTGATCCTAATTCCCGTTGACGATATCCCCTGTTAAACCTCAAGGTCATTGACAAAAACCTTTCGTTGACTCTAACCCCCTGTTGACCCTAACCCCCCGTTGACCTTAACCTCCTGCTTACCCTAACCTCCAATTGACCCTAGGCACCCGTTGACCCCTAACCCCCACTAACCCTTACCCCACATTGATCCTTATTTTGCATTTACCCTAACCCCCCCCCCCCCTCTTCCCTTTTTTGATCCTAATGCCCCTGTTGACCCTAACCTAGACACTGTCCCTTTGCTATTAACTCTAGCCCTCCATTTAAATTAACACCCCCCCTCCATTAACCCTAACCCCATTTACCTGAACCCTTTCCAATTTGTTCAAACCGCTAACCTCATCCTTTCCCATTAATGTCAATATGTCATATTAACCCATTTCTGCCCCTTTAGTTTTGTAATCTTTGACCATATATGTAATTTTTTATGATCTGAAAATAGTAGCATGTAACTGTTATATTTTGTGATAACATTTATCTAGTTATTTGAAATTAGCAGCATTTACTCTTGAGATGAAACCTTTTTCGACTGACTGGTAATAAGTAACTTATGATTCTTATCCAAAGTTACTTACCCCTCCCCTAAGCCATTAATAGTTACTAAAAGTTGTTAACCCTAGCCGCGAGTCACCAGTCTTGACATTCTTGATATTTTTTATTAATGTTTTCCTTCCCTTTGTGGCAGTGATTTTCCATGTAAATAAAATATATGAGGTAACTATAAATTTCTACACAAGAACTATTTTTATCAAAGGTTTAAGTGTTGGATATTTATGAATGAATGCCAAAATGAACTATTGTAATGCTACCGAAAATGTAGATCTTTTGCAAAGAAAACAGAGAGGGGATTTATTTTTCCCTACTTAATAACGCCGATATTTCAGGACAATATTAAGCAAAGTATCCAGAACGAATGCCTATAGCTATTTCAAAATGCTGTTGGGAAAACAAAGTTTTTAAGAAACTGTTGACGTCTTGTCTTATTGGATGTAAAAACTTTGTTAAATTGTCAAATAGAGTGGATATTTCAAATTGACATATATATCTTGTTTAAATGCAAACGGTGTTTCATGCTAAAATACAAAAGTGTTTTTTGTAAGTTGCTACCTAATTTCCAAGCTCTTTGGGGGTGTTAATTTAACTAGAATCCACATTTTAAACCAACATTAACATAGTCATCAAACTGCCAAGCTTTTCTAAGGAAAAACAGAAGAGGGTTATTGCTATTTTGTTACTTGAATGCCTAACTATTTAGAAGTATAAACAATTGAAACCAACCAGAATTATTACTTTCAACTAATAATAAAATCTTGTCCAAAATGCAGAGCTATTGAATGCAAAAGGCAGAAAAGAATTATCTTTTATTTTCCAGAGGTGGAAAAATCCAACATAGGCAAAATTCTGTTCTTGATTTAGCCTTAAAATGTTGCCCCAAATGCAAACTAGTGTTTTACAAAACGGAGAGGGTCATCTATAAATCGGCGGTTTTTAACTTCGTTGAGCATAAGTGTCATCCCGACCCTGGAAACAAAGATATATAAGAGATTGCAAAAGTAAATTCCTTCCCTTATTAGAAATTAGAATTGCAACTTGCGGATTGTTTATTAATGAATGTTTGAAAATTCGTGCTACTAGGCCTCTTAATGCGGATCGTATATATTTAAAGTTTGAATTAAAGAGTTAATTCAGTTTTGGCAAAAATGGGTTCTCAATTTACAGAGTAAGACCTCCAATGAAATTGCAGAATTTTTTTCCAGCATTTTTAATCTCACTCATTTAATGTTTGCGGGGTTCCTCAAACGGCTATGGTTTCTTATAACATATTATTTATAATAAGTCGATCGATATAATTTCATGATACACTGTAGATGCGAAGAAAACACGAGCAGTAGAGACTACAATAGCTAAAGCGCTTTTAACAAAATACTCCTTTCACTGATTATTCTCCACCGGTGTTAGCAGGGGGCTCCTCTGATAAACTTCTGGCAAGGAGTGTTCTGGTCAAAATTCAAATTATCACTATTGACTAGGGTAGATTCAGTACTTGTCTTCTAGTCAATATTTTTCAACGAATATCTTATTTATTATAAGTTCTTCTCCCCTTTGCCTTATAATGTTTATCTCAGGTTTTTCAAACAGATCCCTTATACAAGGCAACGCTTTGGAAAAGTTGAGGGAACTACGCGTCAAATCATAAAACTGAAGCCGTCAAGGAACGTTGAGCAAATCGAGTCCCGGGAATAAATTGAACAATCGGATTAAATTGAGGCCTGGGATTTAATCCGGTCCTGGGATGAAATTGAACAATGGGATGAAATTGAGTCCCGGGATATAATTGAGTCCTGGGATTTAATCTGGTCCCGGGCAATTTCCTGTTTGCCAATCTCACTTTATTAGCATCATAACCAAAGAATGTTATCGTTCAGGGTGGTCCGCGAACATGAGTTTGATCTGCTTCCCGTTCGTGGTTAATGTCATTCCATTTCTCTTTTGGAAGAAGTGACGACTTGATTATTTCTCCTCATTCCAAATGGCGTTGAATTTATTCTCGCATAGCAAGTAAATATTATTTACTGAACAAATCACTATTGTACATACCCTCTCTTTCATTACAATCCATCCGTTTTTATATTATTTATTGTATACTCTCGTTAAGAAAACTTCCCTTACCCTGTTTAGAAATAAAAAGAAAAAAATTTTTAAGGCAAATCTACGAATTATTAGAGATAGTCATAAATCAATTCGACAATTTATGACACAGAGCTAAATCATGATGCAGAATCTGCAAATGATCCATTATGCCAGCAAGTTATGCTGAAGTTCATTAATTATTAAAAATCAGCCCGTTGAAATATTTACAAATAAATAGCCACCAATCTTAAGATTAATAGCCCCCGATAATAAGCTTATTAGCCCCCAACCCAGATTCGAAAGTTTGAAAACTGCGCAGGGGATTTTCAAACGGGGGTAAAATTGGCGCAGATAGTATTAGATCATTTCTACTGCTGGTTCAACATTCAGGCAGTCAACATGAAAAACTCATTTTTCAGTTAGTTATTATCATTCATGAACACATCTTTTCTCTAATATACTCACAAACTATCTGTCTAGCTACACCCAAACTAATTACTTTAAAACCGAATTACATCTTAGCCAATCAGAACACCTAAAAATTAATTAATCACAACTGTATTGTTAAGCAGATAAAATAAATAACAATAGATAAACTTTTCCCACCATCAAATTCAATATAAAATGTGATGGCAATCTGAGAATTTTCACCAAGGGGAAAATTACGGTAAATATAAAGCTAACAGAACTACCCCCGACAATCATTAGCTACCAACTAAGGAAAAGCGGATTAAAAAACAAGCGCAGCCGCACAACAGCTAAATACTAGTAAAAACAACAGATGCGGAATAACAAAGTTTCCCGACATACAGTACCAGACGTGCCTCCATGCCAGATCTCCAATTTTCCTTGCAATAATAATCATTATCAATAAATCAAAGGGTTAGGGTTAGGGTTAGGGTTAGGGTTAGGGTTAGGGTTAGGGTTAGGGTTAGGGTTAGGGTTAGAGTTAGGGTTATGGTTGGAGTTAGCGTTAGGATTAATTTTGAAATTAGGGTAAGGGTAAGGGTTAATTATTTGGGCTTATGTTTTGATTGACTTTTGTTATTTGACAACATGCTATCAATTTGTTTTCTAAACCATTTCTATTCGAGATAAAATGGCTATCAGGATAAAATACTTACCACATCTTAATCATAGCTTAAGAACCAGCTCATATGAAGAATAGCAGCTAGGCTTTTTTAAACTAGACATTATGCAGAAGTTTAATGTTACAGACACAAGGGGCATCACTTCGTGTTTCGTGAGCCAGGCCCCAACTGTGCTCCCCCAGATGCACAAGAATAGCAGAGAAAAAAGTGATTAACATCACCAATGGGACTGAATTGAACACAAAGTGTGCAAATCACATTAATAGAACCCATTGTACCCTTCAATAAAAAGGGTACTCAACCTCCTTGCCCTCTACCTACAAGCTGAAGCTCAGTAACACACAATATAAAATGATTTAATGAATCAAATTAAAGCATATTGTCGTCTTTAAATGAAAGCAGTGAGTTATTGACATTGGATACACATTTTATTACAATATCAGTAATTGCCTGCATTAAGCTGTGATTTTCATGTTTTTATTCTACACAAATTTGAAATACAGAAATAGAATGATTAAATGATCTGCTTTATAGGATCTACAAGTATAACTGATTAAGTAAAAGCACAATCAGGGAAACCTGAAATGGCAGCTCCGTAAGATGCACCAGCATCACTTGCAATTATACAAGGCAATCCAGAAATGGTTTCAACTAAACATTTCATACAATTATTAGTGCTGAATACACTGCCAGAACATGAAATCTGTTTAATACCCAGTTCTTTTAACAGTGACAATGGCATCATCTCAAACAAGTTTGTGATAATGCCCACATAAATCTGATGAATAATATTTATCAATGAGATGTTATCAGGCCGAATATTTAGAACGTGTGCTGATTTACTCATATCATGACGTTCCCCATTTAATGTTGCAATAATCTTCAAGCAGTCTCCATCCTTTGCTCTACTTTTACTCAAAAATTCTGAAATTCTTGTATGCATTGATTCTGCATCAATATGAGGCAGCTCTAAATCCTGTTGCCAAGAAACCAACATTGACACAAACTGATCAAGAACATTGCCACCTATAAGTAAACCATGAATTTGCATACATTTTGAGCAGGTACAACTAGGAAAATATTTATTAAATATGCTTTGCAAACTTTTTGCGCTGTTTTCAAAATTTTTCTTCTAGTAGACTTGGCTGAGAAAGCAAAAGGAAAATACTGGGGTCAAAATTTAGCAACAAGGTAATTTAGTGAAAATAAGGCAGAAGCAAAGTAGAAGTGTATTCAAATTTGCAATTATATAAATAGCAGCATCTAGCAGTTCAATTCACCAGCAAAATAAACGGCTAGTGACATGCATCTACACTTGAGAATTCTAAGTTAGCCCATATGACTGAAGCACAAACTAAAAGGTATTTGTTATGAGCAACATATAGTTGCACAAAATAGTTCTTCTGCAACAGAAAATAGCTGATGATTAGTTTCCAGATTTAAAAAGAAAGCAACATACCATTTAAGGAAGCAGCAACAGCCAATTGGCATTTCTTGAAATATGGAACAAAGTTAATTGCCTTTGATATTTTGTCAATATTGCATACATCAAATGGTTTTGTAACTTTAACAGCAAGTTGAGCTGATGTGCCAATATTGATAACTGTAAAATTAATTGAGATATCCTTGGCATACTAAAATTGCTATATAAGCCAGTATTAGGCACAGAACCCGAAACCCAGTTTAATACAAAATATATAACATGCTCATGTGAGCATCCAGAGAGAATGCCATTGTGTGCAAAAATTTATGGCATGAAAAAAACATATTTCCTAAGAAACAATTCTTAAAATATTTGCATCCCCAATACCACATAAATGGTAATTAACAGACGCAGAAAAGGTGGAAATCCTAGATCTCACCAGCAGTTGTGCCATTTCCACATGCAGACAGGAAAGAACATTGAAAGTCGCCAGTAGCTACTTTAACACTTGTTCCCTTTGGAATAAAATGCCAATCTCTTGATACAAATCCTGCACTGCTACCAGCAGAACGAACTTCTGGCAGCAACTTCACAGGAAATGCAAACTGTGATAATCTAATAAAAACATTGAAAAATTACTTACAAATTTGAAATTGAAAATAAAATGGAAACGGTAAATTTTCTGCATAACAATGCTTAGCTGGCCTCCTGTCCAGTCTGCAGAGTGTAGTAACTGCACACACAAGAAAATTTGCAGCAGATCAAAGTGCACCTCAAAAATTAGGCCTTGCACACATGCATTGTATGCGTATAGGCCCAATATGGTTGCATGGAGGTTCATACTACCTAAAGCAGGTTGGCACACACAAGAGAATCAGATGTACATGCCATGCACCCCCTTTTTTAACTTTGCCATGCTCTGCAGACTGGCCTCCTGTGTTGGCAGGTAATGGTAGTAAATGTGAATCAATACTTCATGTTACAAAATTTACTCATTTGTTGTAAAATAGTTGCATCACTAACAAAAAATTTTGAATTGCTGGAATAGAGCAAGGACACCTGCAGCACAGGGGCAGCAGGGGCAACCGTCCCCCTTGCCCTCAGCCTATGGGGGTAGCCGGGGCAAGATATGCCCTTCTAATTAAAACTCAGCTTCAGGCCCCTAACTGGAAGTCATAGTGTCCAGTTAGACAAGGACGATATTTGGAATACTCCAACTATCAAATGTGACTTTAAAAAATATCAAATGGAATACAACAAGTGTTTGCCGCGATGGGTTGCTACAATTAGAGCAAATTTTGAGAGGGTACTGAAGATGAAGAGATGGACGACATTGGAAGTGCACCTTGCATGAAAATTTGTGCCAGCAAATGCAACATTTATGATATTAGTTGAAGATATTTCAAATTTGTTGACTAGCAAATTTGAAAACCAAAGAAACCTAGATCCTGCAGGATGCGATGGGTTTTAATACATTCAAAAAAGTTAAACAACTCTTTCACAGGTTTTTAAAATAACTCGCCTCAATCTGTTGATGTAATCTAATGCTTTTCCTCCACATTGGTAGAATCACCACAACTTCTCAAATATTTCTTTTTGAAACTGGACGTAAAACTTTCTCATTCCAGGGTGCAAAGATCTTCAATAACCTTCCCAATAGCTTGCAAATCAAGCATGTTGAAAAGTTTGATGAGTTTTTGGTGCCCTTTTTCACAAACTTTTCACCCCTTGCCCTTTTCTCATGCAGGCATCCTTGGGAAGAGAAGGGGTGGAACTTTTAATCAATTAAGAATATTGAAGAAAATCCACTTCTCAGCATCTCTTGGTATCCTTGTACTCATCTTAAATACAGGCACATTAATGCTATTTCAAATTTCGTAACTGTCATGAGGTTTGTTTGATCACATTCTAAATCAGCAAATGATCTCATTGATAATAGTGCTTATATAGAAGAACTGGCAAATTAAATACTTACAGATCATGTTGCCACGAAGATGTTTCTATGTCATAATATCCCCAACTATTTGCGATTTGATCTGACATTATTGGTTCAACAAGATTGCAAATATAAAAAACTAAAAGATCCATTATGCTACCAGCACAATTTGCAAATTTGATCACAGTATTTCTGTATTTGTTTAACCAAAATAATGTTGCACATCCATAGCCTGTATGAACTTGTGTTTTTGATGGAGGCAGCGATCTGATAAATTCACAACTACATCTTTTATCTTCCCATGTTATCAAATTTGACTCTAACTTTATACATTTTTCCATGTCTTTTATCCACTTTTGCTCAAATGAAGTTGTTTGTGTTTTTGGTGTTGTTGTTGTTGTTGATGATTGATCCATCCTTGACCATAGAACAACACCATGCATTTGGCCTGTTATTACAACTGATGTCACGTTACAGCACGTTGTTCTTAAGATAGCATCACCTTCACGTATTGTTTTTGCTACATCTTCCATACATTCATCGACTTTCTTTAATATATGCAATCCACTTTGCTCCGAATAAATGTCTTCATTCAATTTTACTTCGCTAAACGTGGAATGGTTTGCCCGTTTCGATATCAAGATTCTTGAACTTGCGTTATCGACAATGCAAATCTTAATAGAAGTTGTTCCAATATCAATTCCCAACGAGGCCATTACAACGAATAAGTATTAATCTTTCTTATAAGTCTGCTAAATTGTTTCATGTTTCGCTGTCTATCTGCTCGTATTGCAACCTCATTTGAGATTATGCCAAGACTTGAGTTCGAGGTTTCAGGTTACATTACAGAAATATCAATGCAAAATGGAGGAAAGGAATTTTAGTGACAGTGAATTAAGCAGCGTTAATTTCACACTTCAGCCAAGATGTTGTGGTGCACATAGCAGTAAGCTTGCTCATCTGATCTTTCCCATGATAATTCTATTCGGATGTTGGGTTCTCGTTGATTGTGGACAAAATGCGTTAGAATTGAATGGAAATGACAGATCAGTTTTAGTCATTTTTGTACAAGGGAGACCAAAATAGGTGACATTACATGGATTCAGTTGTCACAAATAGTTTGTGGGGTTGAATGTGAAAAACTGGAAAAAATTTTGCTGGCATATGCAGAGTTTTTCAATATTGTCCACAATGTGCAATGATGGTGGCAAACAGAAAGATAGTTGTCACTAATTTTTAGCAACCCTCACTTTTAACACAGTTGCCCTTAAAGTCTTACTGTTTTCATTATGAACTTTAGGCTACCTGTGGATATCAATCAGTTATTTTTGATTCCTGCCCAGAATGCAGAGTATGGCAAAATGGCCTACCCAAGATACTGTTGGCGCACCCAAGATCTGGTCAAGATCGGCCATACTCTGCAAACTGGATACCTTCTATCATGTAGTCATTTTGCGCTCTAATTCAGTTTGACCTTGTAATTTTAACAGGGTATTACAGATTTCTGGTGTTGATGTGCAACTGTCTATTAACATTTGGCCCCTATTTTTGCTTTGATATGCCAAGGTAATTCATTTGCATATGTACTCATGCATTCTTATACACTTCATCCTCTGTAAGTTCTAGCTTTACTATAAATCAAAGAACAACTACACCACAAAAACATGTTGATTGTATATCTTATATAAATAGATCAACTCAACATAACAATCAGTGATACACATGGACATTAGATATATTTGATAATAGGGGACATCGCCAAATCATTTTTTACAAGTTCTGACACTACACAAATTTCTATTGTCAATTTTCTCTAATTTTGAATTCTTCATTGTCATTATTTTATGCTTTCTATTCTTCTAATGCAGATTATGACTTAAGGAATCTAATGATGATAATACTGATTATGCTGATGGCAACCTTTTTCCTTCATTTCCATCTTTTCAGCTGTTGTTTGTTGCATTCAAATTATTCTGACCTTTTCTATCTTTTTATTAATAATTGATTGAAATATTGCCATTTCAGTGTACTCCAAGACAGATTTGTTGCAGTAAGTATTTGTTTATTATATTTATAATAATACTAAACATTTTATTATTTTTCTTTACTTGTGTTAATTGTAAATATATAATAGATTTATTTGTAGTTAATGGTAATATATTTATATTTTTGTAAATTTGATTCTATTTAATGTGCATCTAAATATGAAGCACAACATACCCTTGAAGCTCCATCAAGCCCCCTCTCTTTCAATAACCCCTGTCTATTAAGTATCCCTCTATTTTGAAGATAAGGCTTAGATTGTATACCCTCTTTATGAACCCTCCTCATTGTCGACCCAGAAGGATTCTCATTTAGCCACTATATCCACAGCCAGGCAAGTAATAGGAGTGTTTAAATTTTTCTCAAAATACCTACCAAGACACACCCTCAATGAACTGTACAAAATATGTTTGATCACATTTAGATTATGGTGATGTCATATATCATATTCCACAAAGTATCTGCAATTTTGGTAATAGTGTTGTCCAAACTAATCAAATAGAATAAACTTGAATTTGTCCTGTACTCTGCTGCATTAGCAGTAATTTGCGCTTGGAATCGCACCTCTCGCGAAAAGCCTTATAATGAGCTTGGTGTAACATGAGTTTCTTGATTTTTAATGTTTGGTACTTACTCAAGTTTTTTTCACAGCCTTTAAAAAACTGCACCATGAAAGGGAATAGAACAGTTTGTGTTGAAGGGCTTGGTTTATCACAAACTCAATACAACTTATTGTACACTGTTTATGCTTTCATGTGAGGATTATTTCACTTTTGTTATTATTCCTGTCTCTTGTTATTTAAGTGTTATATCAAAGGACAAGAAGTACCCTTAAAAGTAGATTATTGATATGTTATGATTCATTCGTTGCATTGAATTAACAATACAGTAGCAAAGGTTCACTTGTCTCTAAGACTTTGTTTTACAATTACAATTGCCAATCAAAGATACTCATGTCAAAGCCAAAATACATGTACACATTTTGGATTCTTTATTTATAGTAAATTTCTGTTTTTCTTCAAAATGACCATTTGAACATCAATTTTTTTTCAAATTGTTAAAGCATAACAAATTGGTCTCAGATAGTTCTGTTTATTTCAGGAATGCATTGATTGTTGTTGCATCAGGATTTTTACTTGATAAACTTGGAAACAGAGGTATTCCATTTTTACAAACCTTATATGCTTCTTTCAATTGCTTTCGAATTAGCTACATGCATCTTCTTCAAGTAAATTGATTATATCTTTATTTCTAATCGCAATTTTTGGTCTTCACAATAATAACTAAATAACTGTGTAAATCTTTTTATCCTTTTACTTCAGTTGGTATTCTTCTTTTCTCATCCCTTTGCGTTATTGGTTCTTCAACATTTGCTGCTGGCTATTTTTTCAAGAATAATACAACATCCATGTTTGTTGTCTTCATGATTGGTCGTCTGCTGTTTGGGTATCTCCTTTTGTAATTTTTCTTTAACCCTATCATCATGCATATCTGTACAATTCTTTATGTATAACATCTAAAATGCATACAAACCATGTTAACATTTGAAAATTTACCATTTAAATATAGAAAAACGATCAAAAATCATATTCTTTGCTTTATGGTTTACTTTGCTATATAAATTGCTGTTTAACGCTTTATTTGATTTCTTTACGTTTCCTGTTTCAGGGCTGGCAATGGATCTTTAACAAGTTTGTAGATTTTCACATTTTTACTTTGTCTTGATTTATCAAGAAACCCTTTTAAAACCTTTTTATCTAAGCTGTACATTTGTCAAGTATTTTCAGTATTCGGCAGTGTTCATGCTCTTTCTGTTTCCATAAAAGATATTCTAACCATTTTTTAATGCCACATTCAATTAACAGCAAATCCTATTACTCTCATTGATGCAAATCAAACCACTCCTTTAGCTATGTTATTTATTAATATACTGATTTTTCAATATCTTAGATCTATACATTTCATGCTTTAAACACCCTTCAAAGATCAATGATTAAAAATTTCATTTCACTTTATTCTTTGATCAATAACCTTTATTCTTTATCAGTTGTGCAAAATCGAATCTCAGCATTTTGGTTTGAAGGAAAAGAGCTTGCCTTTGCATTTGGTTGTACACTCGCCTTCTCACGCCTTGTAAGTTAGTTGCCTTGTAAGTTAATTGCCTTGTAAGTTAGCTGCCTTGTAAGTTAGTTGCCTTGTAAGTTAGTTGCCTTGTAAGTTAGTCGCCTTGTAAGTTAATTGCCTTGTAAGTTAGTTGCCATGCAAGTTAGTTGGCTTGTAAGTTAATTGCCTTGTGATTAAGTTGCCTTGTGAGTTAGTAGCCTTTCATGTTAGTTGCCTTGTTAGTTGGTTGCCTTGTAAGTTAGCTGCCTTGTAAGTTAGTTGCCTTGTAAGTTAGCTGCCTTGTAAGTTAGTCGCCTTGTAAGTTAGCTGCCTTGTAAGTTAGTTGCCTTGTAAGTTAGTTGCTTTGGAAGTTAATTGCCTTGTAAGTTAGCTGCCTTGTAAGTTAGTTGCCTTGTAAGTTAGTTGCTTTGGAAGTTAATTGCCTTGTAAGTTAGTTGCCTTGTTAATTTGTTGCCTTGTAAGTTAGTTGCCTTGTAAGTTAGTTGCCTTGTAAGTTAGTAGCTTTGGAAGTTAATTGCCTTGTAAGTTAGTTGCCTTGTTAATTAGTTGTCTTGTAAGTTAGTTGCCTTGTAAGTTAGTTGTCTTGTATGCTAGTTGCTTTGGAAGTTAATTGCCTTGTAAGTTAGTTGCCTTGTAAGTTAGTTGCCTTGTAAGTTAGTTGCTTTGGAAGTTAATTGCCTTGTAAGTTAGTTGCCTTGTTAATTAGTTGTCTTGTAAGTTAGTTGCCTTGTAAGTTAGTTGCCTTGTAAGTTAGTTGCTTTGGAAGTTAGTTGCTTTGGAAGTTAATTGCTTTGTAAGTTAGTAGCCTTGTTAATTAGTTGCCTTGTAAGTTAGTTGCCTTGTTAATTAGTAGCCTTGTAAGTTAGTTGCCTTGTAAGTTAGTTGCTTTGGAAGTTAGTTGCCTTGTAAGTTAGTTGCCTTGTTAATTAGTTGCCTTGTAAGTTAGTTGCCTTGTAAGTTAGTTGCCTTGTAAGTTAGTTGCCTTGTAAGTTAGTTGCTTTGGAAGTTAGTTGCT
Organism: Catostylus mosaicus; assembly: GCA_964019065.1. NCBI lineage: Eukaryota > Metazoa > Cnidaria > Scyphozoa > Rhizostomeae > Catostylidae > Catostylus > Catostylus mosaicus. The sequence goes on along the minus strand of OZ025193.1, from coordinate 9,081,635 downwards.
TTGGAAGTTAATTGCCTTGTAAGTTAGTTGCCTTGTAAGTTAGTTGCCTTGTAAGTTAGTTGCCTTGTTAATTAGTTGCCTTGTAAGCTAGTTGCTTTGGAAGTTAATTGCCTTGTAAGTTAGTTGCCTTGTTAATTTGTTGCCTTGTAAGTTAGTTGCCTTGTAAGTTAGTTGCCTTGTAAGTTAGTTGCTTTGGAAGCTAATTGCCTTGTAAGTTAGTTGCCTTGTAAGTTAGTTGTCTTGTATGCTAGTTGCTTTGGAAGTTAATTGCCTTGTAAGTTAGTTGCCTTGTAAGTTAGTTGCCTTGTAAGTTAGTTGCTTTGGAAGTTAATTGCTTTGTAAGTTAGTAGCCTTGTTAATTAGTTGCCTTGTAAGTTAGTTGCCTTGTAAGTTAGTTGCCTTGTAAGTTAGTTGCTTTGGAAGTTAGTTGCTTTGGAAGTTAATTGCCTTGTAAGTTAGTTGCCTTGTAAGTTAGTTGCCTTGTAAGTTAGTTGCCTTGTTAATTAGTTGCCTTGTAAGCTAGTTGCTTTGGAAGTTAGTTGCCTTGTAAGTTAGTTGCCTTTTTAATTAGTTGCCTTTTAAATTAGTTGCCTTGTATGTTAGTTGCTTTAAAAGTTAGTTGCCTTGTAAGTTAGTTGCCTTGTTAATTAGTTGCCTTGTTAATTAGTTGCCTTGTAAGTTAGTTGCCTTGTAAGTTAGTTGCCTTGTAAGTTAGTTGCTTTGGAAGTTAGTTGCTTTGGAAGTTAATTGCCTTGTAAGTTAGTTGCCTTGTAAGTTAGTTGCCTTGTAAGTTAGTTGCCTTGTTAATTAGTTGCCTTGTAAGCTAGTTGCTTTGGAAGTTAGTTGCCTTGTAAGTTAGTTGCCTTTTTAATTAGTTGCCTTTTAAATTAGTTGCCTTGTATGTTAGTTGCTTTAAAAGTTAGTTGCCTTGTAAGTTAGTTGCCTTGTTAATTAGTTGCCTTGTTAATTAGTTGCCTTGTAAGTTAGTTGCCTTGCAAATTATTTGCCTTGTAAGTTAGTTGCCTTGTAAGTTGGTTGCCTTGTGAGTTAGTTGCCTTGTTAATTAGTTGCCTTGTTAATTAGTTGCCTTGTACGTTAGTTACCTTAAAAGTTAATTGCCTTGCAAGTTAGTTGCCCTTCAAGTTAGTTGCCTTGCTAGTTAGATGCTTTGCAATTTAGTTGGCTGGCAAGTTAGTTGCCTTGTAAGTTAGTTGCCTTTCATGTTAGTTGCCTTGTTAGTTGGTTGCCTTAAGAGTTAGTTGGCTTAAGAGTTAGTTGCTTTGTCAATTAGTTGCCTTGTAAGTTAGTTGTCTTGTAAGTTAATTGCCTTGCAAGTTAGTTGCCTTTCATGCTAGTTGCTTTGTTGATAGCTGCTTTCCTGGCTGGCATGTACAAATATATCGCTAGTGGTATGTCAGTCATATCCGATGTCTTTTATTTCATATTATCATATGCTTCTTTTCCCATTAATGTTTGCGTAAAAGCTTCAATGTTTTTGATAAGTTACATTTGTTTTTTTTAGGGCAGCGTTCTTAATTTTCTTTTGACTGAAGATTTTAATGAACAGCACGGAATGAAAGTTACTCTTTGGGGAGGTGGTTTTTTTCTTTATTTCTACCTTATCATTTAAAAACAACTTTTATTTGCAAGATAAAGTGATGGCAATTTTATAGAAAAACTTTAAAATTTTCAAATAAGAATATGTTATGTGATGCAAAATTTTGCAGCTTGGCAACTTCTTAATTTCTAAATCTTGATCTTTGAGTTTGAGTCTGCTTAAAGATGATTCTGAGTTTTATACCAGCACAGAATGTTTTTCTAACTTTGCAGTCGGTGATTCTAAATAACAAAATTGTGACAACTCCACACATATCCAGACAATAGAAATTTTCCTTCTAATACTGAGGCATGATTCACCTAATATTTAAAATATTTATTTTTTATTATTTGATATTGGGTATTCTCCTATTACAGTTTAAACATGTTGATTGCCTTTTAATGTAATAATATTTTGATACAGGTGCTGTTCTATGTGGAGCTAGCTTTCTTGCTGGATTAATTGTTATTTCTCTTGACAGAAGAGGTGTTAAGGATTTAAATCAAGTAATTAAAGATTTATTTGCTAATATTTGCCATAATTTCCTCATTTAGCCATCGTTTCGATCCCATTCTGTTAAGTACATATACTTTACATTAATGTTTTTCATTCTTCTATGCTTTTCGGCTAGCTAATTGTGGGTTGTTTGTTCTTTTATGCAAGTGATTTTTCTTCTAAAATGTTGTTATTTTATGATTATATAGGTTATCTATTTATTTTAGGAAGAAAATTTGAAAAGAAATTCCAAAAAGATGGTTATAATTTCTACCTTTTTAATTGTGCATAAATTCAAGGAAAAATATTTCATTCTCAGTTTATTTGTTTTTTTGAACTTTATGATGGAATCGTTTGCTACCATGAGTTTTGTGATTTATGTTGAAAAGTACCCTTTTTCAATTGTTTCTTTCAGAATAAAAAGAACTTTCGTTAAAATTCGAGCGCATTAACAATGCCTTGAAACATATTGCTGATAGAGTTAAACGTATCAAAATACAAAATATGGTATCGTAGAATCCATTATAAGTCGGCATGACAATCGTTATTTGAATAACTGACGTCAAAGCTGTGTTTTTTCAATTGTAGTCATTAAGATCTGTATTTGAAATTTCAGTTCTTCAAAGTAGGGCCAATGGTGATATTATCAACTCCCTTCTCCCCTCATTTGTAACTTTTTTATTTTTGTAACATCAATGAATGGTCTTTCCCCCATTTCAGCGCATTGGTGACATTAAATATCTGCGCATACAATTTTGGTTGCTTGTTTTCACAACCATGTTCTTTTACAATGGCGTTTTTCCTTTTGTGGCTGATGCAAGGTGTGTCAGTTATCCTTTTTATTTTCAAAAAATCTATATTTTTATTTGAAAGGTGTGGTTTGCTTGTTTATGTTTTTTGTCTTGACACTGCTAGTTTTATTTTCTATCTGTTTTTGATGAAATTTACCCAATACTGGTATTAATAGGACCTGTTCTTATTGTCTTTAACAGTGATTTTATGCAAGAAACATACCACTATAACAAAAAACAAGGGGCATACATAACTGGAGCAGTTTACGATGTATCAATGGTTTTATCACCTGGAATGGGATTCATAATTGTAAGCGGTTAATTTATTTTTTATAAATGCATTTATTGTGATGTATTTATGATTGGCAATTGGTTTAGCAGCTTCTTACAAGAATCAATTTTTCTCAAGCTTTAGAAACTTATCTTTGCCATATTTTGCCAACTTTGTAGTAATTCAAAATTGTCTATCAGCAGATTTAACTGTTCGTAAACTCCATTGAATAAATTGGTTGTAAATTTAATTATGGCCTGGCCACTTTTTTCCTAATCATTTTGCATGCAAACCATTTGCCTTGTGGAATCTAAATGCTATAGATACAGAGATGGGCAATGCCAATGCCCTTGATATTAAAGCATGAAATCATTTAACTGACAAGCATCTAAACTGATGCTAAAATGATTTTGTACGTTTCTTCAGGATCATTTTGGCATGCGTGGTATACTGGCAACAGCTTGCTCCGTTTTGACAATACCTGTTTTTGGGATTCTTTCTTTTGCAACAGGTGTTCACCCATTGATAACCATGATTTGGCTGGGATGCACTTATTCTGTTGCTGCTGTAAGTTTTTCTCTGTTGAATTTTCAAGTGTGGATTATTTTCTTTATTGATTTTACGTTTGACCCCTTGTTAAGTAATTCACATTTCGTCAAGATTGGACACAGACCTTCACCATGTTTTAAACATAAGATCAATGTGAATTAGTAGAATTTCGTCTTTAAATACAAAAAAGCGTCGTTCTTCTGACAAATTCAATTGCTGAATCTTAGTCTTCATAAAGCATTAATTCTTAAGCACAATTTCGCAAATGGTATGCATTGTAATTTTTCTCAATAATTTGCCTCTTAGGCAAGCTTATGGCCATCTGTACCACTTGTCGTTGACCAGGCAATGCTAGGAACTGCGTTGGGTATTATGACGTCAGTACAAATGATTGGCATTGGTTTATGCAATTTTGCTATTGGAGGTATCCTTGATCATTGGAAGTATGCACTGTCTCATTTTGTAAACTTAACCTATAATTCGAATGTATTTGTTCATTTTGAGCAATTTCAAAGAAAGGATGATACAAAATGGCATACCAGAATGTCAATTGTTTAGAAAGACTCAACCTTTATCCCTTCCGCAGAGAATGGCATTTGTGTAATTTTTAATGTTTTTTTTATGTTTCGAGGCTTTGTTCTAGTTACCAAAGCCAATTTTCTTCAACTTTTACAAGAATTAAGTGACGTCTAACATTGTTTTAGACTGAAGATATTTTCAATTGCGTTTGATTGTATTGAAAAATTTTTACTCAACCTTTGGAAAGAAACACTTATTTGCAAATTAGGCTTCAGTATAAACAATGGTTTCTATTTTGATCAACCATCGTTTTTGAAATAAGGATTTTGATCAAAACATAATTTTTTTAAGATATTCTTTCCAAAGTAGCCAAATTAATTTTCAGTTATATTTTCTTACATTATTTACATTATTGTCAAAGATTTTGAATACCATAAGTATTGTAAATGTTACAATTTATTTTGGTTTGCAGTGTATTTCGGTTTTGCTTGCTTTTTGTAAAATTATTCTAGTTTGTGTTCTTGTTTTTTATCCTTGTTTGTTGTTAATTGGATTTTAAATCATTTACTTGTAGTGTGTTGTAAGTGAATTATACTCAAAATATTTGAGATTCTTTTATGATAAGCAACCTTATCATCATCATCATCATCATCATAGTTACATTTTACAACCCTTTCGGGAAGGAAAAGAACAGGACCAAGGACCTCCTGTGCAATGAAAAAGCTATTTACGTCTTTGCAGTCATTTTAATTGTCGGCAAACGCAAAGGAGCTTTTAGAGTTGCATAGAAAGGCTTAACATCAAATACAATCACAATAGTTCTGCTTATTAATACATTTTACTATATTTAATGTAATTGTCGTAGGAGTAATCCCCATCGCTGGAAATTCGTGATGCTATTCCTTTTGGCAAACACATTGGCATGCGTCACATTGTCTCTTACACTAAACCTGACTGATTGGAAGCGAGTAAGAACTTTTTCGATTAAATCTTAGAATTTCATAAAAGCTTGTTGCTTTCATTTCTTTACTTGACAGAATATTTTTCAATTTTTATTAATTCACACACAGTTTCCTACAAAAAGACACGATAGAACTTTTAAAAAATAAGCAACAGAGGTTGTTTTACCTTCAAATCCTCACAAGGAGCTTCAGGCAGTTTCTAATTGTCACTGTTTTCATGTTTTAAGGGAGGCATCTTGAATAAAATGTCAAAGAGAAAGAAACAAGCACGCCAAACAATGCAGAGAGACGTAAGCAATGGATTTGGTGAAACTGAAGATCTCATTAGCAATGAAGATAATGGGCATTTTCATCGATCGTCTTCATCGTCATCTTCAAACAATAGAATCAATTAAAAGAGCCTGCTATGATTGTAGAATGATTTACTTTTTGTTAGAATGACTTTTAAAACATAAAACGCTCTCAGCAATAGCCACATTGCAGAAGCGTTTTAATGCCGCTTATGGAATAGTTGCTGCTTCAGTAATGATTATCATGGACTTTGCTGATTGATCATAATTTTTTTTAATATTTTAATGGAATGAAATTTTGTTACGTGCTTCATTTTGTAATGCTTGCACCTTGTTCATCATCTCATTTTGTATTGAGTTTGGCAAAGAGTAGCATTGCTTCTACTAAGATTTGAGATTCTATCATTAATGAACAGACAATGTGTTAATCAAAAAGATCCAAATATAATTTGTAAGTCTCTATTTACAATTTAATATGGAAGAGTTGTTTTTTCAATAGTTTTCTTTATTTTGTCAGCATTTCTCTTGTACAACTTCATCATTTATTAATTCATCGTTTCTGTTCCCTTCTAAAACAACAAATTTAAGTTTAAACATCAAGCAATAGATATCCCATCTGTATACAATTTCAAAAATATTTCTATATCATGAAAACGATGGAAATTTTTAAATGTAAAGATTCCAAATTTCTACTTTATTTCCATAATGCAATAAGCATAATGCATAATGCATCAAATTTGTCAGCTATCATTTTAGGAAAATAATCTCAAAGAACACGTTCAGTCTGCGGAATCTTTTGATCTTTGTAATAAAAACAATCACAATGAGATTGTCAACAAGCGTGAAAGTGCAGAAGCTAGTGACAAAAGAGAACCCTGAAATAAAAGTAATTAATGTCACCAATGAATCAAAATGAAAATATGCCATAGAAATAGACCTTCTCCTTTTTCTTTTTCTTTTCTTTCTTTTTCTTCTTCTTTTCATTTTCATCTTTCTTTCTCTACAAAAGAAAAATTCAAGAAAATCATTAATTTTAAGTTTATCTGATGCATACACAGCGAAATTATCCATGGAAATCACTTTATAAATCAAAATGTTTTACTTCTACAATATTTATGTATAACTAGCAATGTCAGGATTGTCAAGATCATTTAAAAACCTTTTTATGTTTCTTGTCCACCACTTCTCCTGAAATATAAGAAAAGGTATCAAATAAAAACTCAAACTTCTTTGTACCAAAATTACTTTTTATGCAAGGTATGAAAATGAATATATATAGCAAAAAATAAATATCAACAACTAGAAACAGAAATAACAAAGAAACAATGATACCAATCTAACAAAAGAAACATGAACCTGAATTTGCTTCCCCAGCTTCTTCTTGCTGTTTATGTTTCTTGTGCTTTTTCTTCTTTACTGGTGGACGATTCATGAATTTGAACTTCTCTGGAACCTTAAAAAACATTGTTGCAGCAATGTTAATCTAATTAATGGAAATGAATCTAGAACATTATAAAAGCATAACTGATTTGCATCATAGGTTAGTACCAAAGTGTGCTTTCTAATTACACATATTCCACTTGAGTTTGTGGTTAGTTCATATATTAAACCATCAGGCAAAAAATGGCAGGAGAATGACCAGACATCACAGAGTAAATTTGTAAAGAGTATATTCCAGCCATTTAAAGACATAATTCCATGGGTATGAGTGCAGTTTACCAAAATATATAGCTTAAATTTTCAGAATGTCTCCCATTTTCAAATGGTTTTTAGCGCATCTTTGCAATTCACATGACAAGTTTTTGATTAAAAAAACTGATGCTATTACTTACAGAACCTGGCATTAATCTAAAACTCAGAAGTGAAACATCAGAAAGTGAAGTCAGTTCTCTTCCACCAACAGGAGGCTTTTCTAGTAATCCATGTAAACTGCAATTTTAATGAAATATATTACTTAGTTAATACATTCATAAAGTTGATACATTCATAAAAATAATGAGGTAAAAACAACCAATTAGTGTTACCTGTCACTTTGTGATCCTGGTGCATCAATATACCCTGCAAATAAAGAATCCACAATAATCAGCATTGACTTTTATAAATGGAAGCCTCCTAGCTTTGAAGTTTAAATAACTGGTGTATTGAAAATTAATATGTCATATGAAAAGAGATTTTTATGTTTAAATATTGAAGTATATATAGAAGATAAGCTTAAACAAAAATTGTCTGACCAGGTAATTGTGGAAGAAAACTACTCAAAGTTTCTTGAAGTTCCTTGTTGTTCAGCTGCCCATAAATATTTTCAAGGCCAGTTACAACACTGTTGTTATCCTCCATGCTTTTTGTGCCTATAATAGAAAACAATTACCAAAAGTCATTGCCAAGGCTAAGCTGTTTTCAAGCATCACATGTCAACTAAAATCAATATTTTCCATGTTTTTAGAGTTGGTGTGTGATTGTCAGCAGTACTGAATTTTAATTCTTGTAAATCTCAAGACAAACTAGCTGTTATGGGGAACATTTCTCCAACAAATTAATTCATTCTCAAATTTTTCTTCATTGTTTATATATTCCTCACTGAAGTTCTTCAAGATTCCAGGATTGGTGAATTTATTATGTTGATGAAAATAGAACAGAGGGAAAAGTTTTTACAGTTGATTACCAACTGTAAAACCAGTTGGTACCATAATGGTGAGAAGGGGTGAGGTTTATTAATATGACGTACCAAGTGGATGGAAGAGTTTTTTAAAACATTACATAGGCGCTTAATAGGTATTATTAGCTCTACGTGATGGAAATGAAATTAAATTAATAACCTTTATCAGTACGATGTCGTCTTAGCAAGTGAAACGGAACACCGCGATCTCCTGACATGAAATTCATTTCCTTTTTAGTTTTCTTTCTTCCGTCATCTTAACACTTTCTCTCTGTATTTAGTTTGTTATTTATTCATTTATTCAAAGTCTTTGTACAAATAATCTGCCTCGTATTCATACATTGAGACAACAACAACAGTACAATAACACAGCCACAACAACAACAACAATATGTTCAAGGCAAAACCGCCAAACCTCATCGATGTGACAATCTATTTAGATAAATTTGCTGACATTAATGACCAAACTGTCCACATTTCATTAGTTTGTAATAATGGTGCAAAGTAACAGTCAGGTTTCCTCATCATCTAGTAGTGATCCATCTTCAGGTTCAACTTCAACATCATCATCAAGTACAGAGCCAAGTTCATCTGCATCATCTTCAAATCCAACCGGCTCTTCAAGCAGCAGTAGTGCTGCAACTGAAGTCAGTACAGCAACACTTCCAGTTGCAACTGAAGATGAAGGCGATGAGGTTGATGCTCCTACACCAATATCCAGAAAATGGGGTTCACTTATATCAGTTGATGACCAACATTTTCCAGATTTTGGTTAGTTTTTAATATCAGTTATATTGGTAATTAATCATAGTTAATCTAGCCTGCCGGTTGAAAAAAGATTTCAAGGTTTGCATTGCTATACCTGTGCTATGTAGTCCCTACCTCAGAGAAAACTACATGTGTCTGATTTGCTCCATTTCTGTTTTTATTTATTGGCAATCAATTTATGCAAAATTCTTTAGAGTTTCAAACCTCTTATTTCTCATCAGCAGAAGATTGAAATAACTTGGAAAACTGAGCACTACTTGTTTACAAATAAATATAATAGACTTGGTGTGAGTCTACTTGTGTACACAAATGATATAAAACTTTGCAGCCTTTGCATGCAACCTAGATGGAATAGTAAGCCAATCTGCAGAGTGTGGCAACTGCATGCACAAGAAATTTTGTGGCAGATCGACGTACACTTAAAAAATTAGGCCTTTTAGCACATATTGTGTGCGTATAGGGTCAATATAGGTACCTAAAGCGGCTTGGTGCACCAAGGATATTCAGATGTGCACGCCCTACAACCCCCCCCCCCCCCCCCCATTTTATACCTTGCACATGTGAGATCTCGTCGAGTTCTGCCATACTCTGCAGACTGGATAGTAAGGGATAAGCCATGTACCATATGAAAAGAAAATTTGATATTTAAGACAGTAGAATATTACTTATAATATAATACGATAATGTGTTACACATTCACATATTAGGTTGCTCCAACCCAGGTTAAGGATTCCTCTAAACCTGGACATTTTGGTGAAATAGTTTTATTTCAAAGAGCTTGAATTAAACTAAAGAGTTTCAAAAACGTGATAATTGCCTTCCTATATCTCCTTTGTGGAGCTAGTCCTTTGGTGCCAAAAAGCTTCTGGAAAAAAATTAAGTGAATTTTGTACAGTATAGGTGATATTCTCATGTCATTTAGGCAGTCAATTGCATTTATTGAACAGAAAAACAGATTCACTACATGGGCACAAGGGAATCGAAAGCCATGAGAATAACTTGAGTACGAATTTTTGAAGGTGGCTAAAAGCAAAAGATAATTTGAGGACGGGCCCAAAGTTGAATGTTATAATCATGGAAAGCCTTGTCAGGTGACCTGGAAGAAGAGTTTCCAAAATGAAAGCACAAAACAGGGAACTCTTTGAATATTTAAATAGGAATTGTTTCTTTAAAGTGCAACTAATACTAACCATTTTATTCTCCTTCACAGTGTCTTGATAATATTACCCCTGATAAAGACTTTGGTAATTTCAAACCTTTTTGCAATTTTTCCAAGAGCTTAACCCTTATTTACTTAAGGGTTTAGAGACTAAAGATTCATAGCGATGATCTGTAGTCTTTCAACTCAACAGTGAATGAATATGCAATGGAATTTAATAGTTTTACATTTGTCAGTGAAAGGGAATTATTTTTTTAGGGCTTCAAATGATCAGTATTTGTTTGGTAGAGGTTTGAATTCTGATTATGTTTTTGATATGAGGAGATTTCGTGATGATGGGTATTTCAAAACGCTGAGTAGCAAGCATTTCAGGATTTTCAAGGTTGGTATACTTTCAGATTTAGTTTTCCTCTATTAATGATTGACATCTAGCAATTAATGATATTCTATATCAACATGGATTTGTTAAAATGATATTTTTGTTGCCATCCTAATCTTCTGATTATTTCTCTTTGCGAAATGTTTTTACTTTTGCTGAAGTTTTAAAAGTATAAATGTTTTGCAATTTACAGGAAAGTCATTCTCCCACTGACAAGAATAATTATACAGTTTTTGTTGAGGATTTAAGGTAACAAAATCATTTGCTCTAAACAAATGCATGCTCCAGGTGGAATAAAGTGTGTCTGAGGGGTCTTCTTCCCTATTGCAATGAAAAATGCTTCGTTTGTTTATTGTGTGACTTGTTAAGACAAGTTTACAAAACATAGGAGATCCAGCTCCTAACAATGTTCTTGTTTTACTTCAAGAGGTGTTGAGAAATCAAAGGAAGACCAAGGCAGGGGGTGAACTTGTGAACTGATATTGGTGCAAGTGATGAATAGCTCACCTTGCTAGCCTGAGGTAAATGTGAAGGCATGCATAGGTGATTGCCCACCTCAAAACACGGTCTGCCAATGGGTTGGGTAATTTAATGTCCCTCTTTTACAAAATCGTTGTAAATTGTCAAAGCTTTTTTTGAATCAGCAATCATTGCTTGATCTTTTGATTGGGTTTGGTTATATCATTGGTTCTTTTACACCCTAACTTGATTTTAATCCCAGCTTTGGAACAGACATATTTTCTAAAACCTATTATTGAGCATCAGCTTTTGTATAAGAACGCTTGTCATGTAGTTATCAAACAAAGACAGCAATCTGTCATGTGATCACAGGATTATTTGAATTTTTATTTGCTTTACACCAAATAATTTTCTGGCTTTAAATACGCTAGTATTCTTAGCTACTATAATAATATAACAACTAATTCTTATTTGTGATTTAATGTTAGATGGTAATTATTAAATAGATTTTATCATGTTACAACTATATACCTTCAAAAGGATAGTAACTTTTGAAATTATTTCATGATTTGTTTTTCTAAAGTTATTTTGTCTTTCGTAAATATAATTTCATTTACAATATGTGTCCTAAAATAATAAAAATTAATTTCACTCGATTTTTGTGCTCGATGATAAAATTCTTGGCAAGGTGGGTTATTTACAATGACTTAATCAATATAAGACATATACTTTCCTACTAAGACATATTCAACTTTTCTAGCTCAAATGGTACACAAGTCAATGGTATAACTGTAGGTATGCATTAAGTTCAATCTTTTATCTCTCTTTGTGCTCAGATTTGTTCATTTTATCAGAAATTTTTATCTTCTTAATGCTTAAAAATATTCTTTTTAGGGCAAAACAAACTCAAAGCAATAAACAGTGGGGATGAAATCTCACTTGTCAACAAAAAAGGTCTTTTACCATACCATATATAATGTTGATTTAATGTAATTTGAAACTTGTTTCAGAGCAGCATTTTGCAAACATTTATTGATAATTTTTTATGTAAAAGTTGCGTTAAGTTTTATTTTGTACTTTTTTTCAAATATATTAAATACAGTAATGTTTTGAAATATCCCAAAAATATTTGTCTTCTTTCCCTTGTCAATTTTTTATCTTTATAGTATTTGTTTTCCATGATATCGGTGAAATTGATGCCCAGCAGCAACAATACCCAAAAGTATTTCTATTTTTGATTTGTGTTTTATTCTTCCCATCTTATTATTATTGTATTATGTTAGTATTGTAATAAACAACCATACAAATGTTTAAGCAGCATCTCCTATCAGCATAATTGTAATGGAAAAAGAATTATATCTATCCTTTTACTGATACTCATTTAGCCAATAATGAAATACTTTTTGTTAAATAAATTGACATTGCTGCTTCACTTTTTCACTATAAAAACTAAATCCAACACTAGTTTCTACTACTTGTAGGCTACATTCAATCATCAACTCGTCATACCACTTTCACTTTTAATAGTGGTGCATTTTTTTGAAATTCAACCTAGATTCTCTTGTAATATTTTAACATCATAAATCAACATAAAATTATTTATGAAATCATAGTTTAGTATTTGATTTTAATGACCAGAGCAGGTCTCTATAAAATGAAACCAACCAATATTGGATAAGGATCTTCTTTTCTGATTTTTTTTTACTAGCTGTCACAAAAACCACATATCTCATTTGTGATATTATCGTGTAAATTTGTCCCTAATGTTTTTTCTTACAGGAAATGAGAGACAAATATACAATATCCAAAGTATTAGGAGCGTAAGTATTTTCAGTTTTAGGGAGAGGGGGGATAGCTTGGATAAATTTCCAGGGCCCAGGTCGCAAAAGGGGCCCAGAAAAGGTTTTGCTAATTCTATAAACTTAAATTTTTTGATTTCATCATTTGATTCTGTCATTTGTTGACTCAGATGGGGAAGTTAAATAATATTTTAGTGGTCCTTAAGCCACCTCTTGCCTTTGTGCCAATACACCTGCCCAAGGGCTTGTGCCATTCATAGCTCCAGTGCCAGAGCAGGCTCTTGATGACTTGAGTATTTTAATAATGAAATATTCAATACTAGTAGTTAACTTTTCTTTTATTATGAAATTATGTTGAACAACAGTGTATTCATGAAATAAACATTTCTTGTTTCTATAATGTATCTTTCTACATTTTACTTTCATTATCACAGCAATGTTTAATTTTGAACATTATCTTTAGTTCTTAGTTCTTTAGTCTTCTTGGTATTTTCCTTTGCTTCTCAATGGACTTGAAATGGCTTGCAATTGACTTAGAAATATATTGTTTTCCTTTTGCTTTTATTTTTAACCAAACATCTTCATTTTCATTCTCGTTCTCAGTGGCAACTTCTTCAATCATTCCAAATTCTTCTTCTTTTCCTTTGCCTTTCTGATGTTCTCCTGATATTTCACTGAAATAATATGGTGGTCTGAGGAGCAACCCTGTCACCATCCATTGTGTGTATCCAATGTATAATAAGAGCGTCAAAAGAAGATGAATCTGCATTTTTACCTGAGTGTTTTCAACTCGCAAGTTTATGGTTTCTTTCTTATAGTAAAACTGTATTAAACATGTCCAACAGACTTGGCTTTAGATAGTTCATGATCAAGTCAGTAAACATTTATACTCGCAAAAAGAATTTTATTTACATTGAAAGATGAGAAGCAAAGATGAATTATACCCACAGCTGCAAATTTAATGGAATTGATACAAACTATTGTAAATAATTTTTTCGTTTCATTCAATTTTTCTTTAATTTTGCTTAAGTATCATTAAGATCAATGTTTATACAGCATTATTTCACAAAGCATAATAATATCAATATGCATTTACTTATACGTAATTTATCATTTGCTATATCAGTCATGCACTGCGAGTTATTGAATGATATTGTTTAAATTTGAATCGATGCCGAATGTTTGATTTAGATGACGAAATGGTCCATGCTTATTTGTTGATTCGCAGAATTTTAACTGCGTAAGACTTCAATTAGAGCCAACAACTCGATTTAAAGTAGAAAAAAACAGAAAATGGAGGCAAAAATTGAATGATTTATAATGCATTTTCATTTGTCCTTGTATAATTAAGATTTTCAAAACTCATGGCAGAAAATGGATAGAAATTTATATTTCCTTCAGCAAGGTACTAAGAGGAAGGCCTAGGTATAGTTAATGCATTATCAGGGTGTTAACGTTGACGATATTTATCTTCATACTTTCTTGTAACCTACTTTTCCTTCTGTTTGTTTTGGTGTCCACTCTGTTGCCTGTTGCATCCGCCTTTCATCATCCATATGATTCAATCACATGATGTTTTTACACAAATTTTTTAGGCTTCAAGGTCGTATCCTTTTGTTATCTTTAATTCCCTTTTCATAATTTCTTTTCAAAGAGGTGCCTGTGGTGAGGTTAGATTGGCGTATCACCAAACAACGCGGAAAAAATTTGCTGTCAAGATAATTCCAAAGAAAACCTTTTCTGTTGGGGTAAGTATATTACAAATTCAATTCTAGTAGATCCAATTTTATGTTAATCGAGCTTTATTGATTCCACAACACGAAACATGACACCTTTTGATACATTGTTCATGAAAACTAATTTCTTAATTTCCGAAACAGTCACCATAATGAAATTAATCTGGAAGCTGCATCATATAGTACTTAATTTGAAATGGAAGTATTAAGCTTTCTTTTTTTTCATCGTGTAATTATTATTAGGCGAAAATATTAACACCTTGAATTTGTCTATACTTTCAATGAAAGTGTCATGGTTATCATTTTCACGCATCTTATGTATTATGAATTTACTTTTAAACAGCCAACGGTCTCAAAATCGTTAATGGATGAAGTGAATATTTTGCGAAATCTTGACCATGTAAGTAGCAATTAATTTATCGCTTATTAATTTTTTTCCTTTACTTGTTTTATTGTTGCACAAAGCGTAATCATGTTCTAGAGTTAGTGTCTACTTCTCCCTATTATGTTAGTTTTTGGTCCCATGATCTTGCGGATGCAGTGGGGGCTTGCCCTCTAACAGTGAAATACCAAGTTTAGCAATACAACGTACAACCTTATAGAGCCAACACCTTTGGCCACATTTGGAGGTGACAGTATCCCACCATTGCCTGTTTTGTTCCCCACCAGCAAACAACCTCCATTGAACAACCTTTTAAGACGTGAACCATTGATTGAGACTGTTTA
Organism: Catostylus mosaicus; assembly: GCA_964019065.1. Lineage (NCBI taxonomy): Eukaryota > Metazoa > Cnidaria > Scyphozoa > Rhizostomeae > Catostylidae > Catostylus > Catostylus mosaicus. The sequence goes on along the minus strand of OZ025193.1, from coordinate 9,066,479 downwards.
CGACGATTGTACTTGAAAGACTTGTTTTATTATTTGAATATTTCTATACCACTTTTTCAGCCTGGAGTCATAAAAATTGAAGATTTCTTCGATTCAGATGATACACTTTATATTTTTTTGGAACTGTAGGTTTTTTTAATTGAATTTCATATCCAAAGTTACTAATGGGCTACAATTTTTTACTCTGAATTGTAAAGATCATCTTTTATATGTTTGCTTTTTTGTGCATTGAATACATTCTTTTTGGTTTTCATCATTTCGAAACTGATCTTGGTTTCATGTCTCAATTTAAACTATAAAATGTTTTGGCTATATCATTGAACGTTTCTGAAATGCTGTTTTAAATCCACTGTATTCTAGCAGTAGCATAGTAGGACCAAGTTATTGAAGGAATTACTCATTTTACTCTTTGCAGAATTGTATTGATCCTTTTTGTTGACCTATTTCACTTATATTTTATATATATTTTATGAAATCTATGGTTAATTTCTAGAGTTTGCGGTGGTGAATTATTTGATAAAGTGAGAAAACTTGGGAAGTTCAATGAAAAGACTTCAAAACTTTTGTTTTATCAAATGCTACTTGCTGTTAGTGTGAGTGAAACTTCTAATTTTTCTAGTACGTTTCCAATTTTGAGTAATGATTGAGGTTAACGTTTGAAGGTTTTTTGTGTTCTTGTGAATAGATTTTGTTTGCTTTCTTCCACTGTTTATGGCTATAAGAGATTGAGGAAGGACTTTACAAAGAACCTTGTATAAATACTAGCTTGGCAAATGTGCACTTTTTACTTTTTTGCCATGCTACTAAGCTGAACATAGTTTTAAGTATAACTTAGGTATCCTTTGTGATATTTTCAGTATTATTCATGTCAAAAAGTTATTTTTGTTTTAGTATTTGCATTCGATGTCAATAACTCATCGGGATTTAAAAGTATGAACTATTTCTCTTGTTTATATCCGAATACATCTTTCTATCATTATCTCATAAAACTGCAATCCTGTATTCCTCATTTCAATCTGATTCTTTCTCTTCCTATTGCAACCTTTACATAATAATGCCGTTTAAGAAAACAAATTAACTTCCTTTTGTGGCCAATTCATCCCCAATGCCTCTAAAAAACTTGTTCAGTCACCATGTAGCATTCACACCACTACTTCATAGTAACTATTCACGATCGCATTGTAAATGCTAGAGCGATTGCCCTACTTATAAACTTTAGAATGTTACTTTTTAACAGCATCTCAATTTTTTATACATGTTTTATGCATACATAAAGTAATATATTCCATTTTCTGACGTCATTATTTATTTCTTTTAGCCTGAGAATGTTTTGTTAGCAACGGATGAACTAGAAACTGCAATCAAGGTACCTTTTTAACCAGCTTCTTTTAAGCTTCATAATAACAATAATAAATAACAATAATAAAACGAATATTTAAGCAGGATAGCCTATCAGCATATTTTAATGCTGTTTTCTTAAGGGTCCTGCAATAAAAATTAAAGAAAATAAAAGGAAAAAGGTGAAAGAATTTAATCTACATTATATATTTAAATTAAAATAAGGATATATGGTGATAGTTTCTTTAGAAGAAATTTTCATTTAACTACGAGGCGAAAGCAGTCTTAGTTTCAATCGAAAAATTGTTTTCATGGGCGAGTAATGTGTCTCACAGTTACTAAAACAACAGGTTGTCGAACATTTATTCCATTTTACCCACTGGCCTAGCAGTTTCCTTTTTTAGAAAAACATCTTAAACCTAATTTCATTTCTAGCATATTTATTAATAAGCAACTTGTTATACAGGATTTTACTCAAATTTTTTTACCGAAAAAGCTTTGAAACTGGCATTTTTATCTGAATGCTGTTAGTAACTTCTTTCATGCGACATGATAAATTATATGTATCATTAACCTATGTACTATGTTTTTTTTTCAATCTCCCTGATTTTTGTTTAAATTAAAATACTGTCAAGCATTGCTATGAAGTTTAATGAATAATAAATTTTTCATATATCTGTAGATAACTGATTTTGGTCTTTCACGCATTGTTGGTGAAAATTCATTGATGCGTACCTTATGCGGCACACCGAATTACTTAGCACCTGAAATTTTAAAAACTGGTGGAACTGCTGGTTATAGCAAAGCAGTTGACTGTTGGAGTTTAGGATGTATCCTCTTTATTTGGTAATCCTTAAGTAATGCTTTTCTCTACATTTGAAAATTTGTAACTCTACATTTGGTAACGCTTAGCTCTCTTGCTTTGCTGATGCTCTTTCCTTATATTTGTTAGTCCTTTGTTGCCCCACTTCAAAATTTTCTACTGAATTCCCGATTCTTTTCGTTTTTGTAGTTTTTACGATTTTTAAACACAGATCAATGATATTTAAATCAATATTAAACTTTTTGTCAACCTCATGTTGCTTAAGTGTGATTTTGGTTTTAATTAGCCTTGCTGGATATCCGCCATTCTCTGACAGTGTCCAAGGTATGACATTATATGACCAAATATTGAAAGGTCATTATTCATTTCCTGAAATGCATTGGGGCACAGTTTCAAACGAAGGTGAGTTTCAAATGGATTAGAATATCTACGTACGTTCAAGCAAACTTTTTCACTTTATTTTCATCTGATATCGACTTTACCGTTTGTATCGTTAAAACGATTTTAGCTCTTAACCTACTCTCATTACTCCACTTTACGCCAGCAAAAGATTTGATAACAAAACTTCTTACTGTGAATGAATCTGATCGCATTACTGTTGATGATGCTCTCAACCACCCTTGGTTACAGGTGAGCAGTAGTTTTCTTTATACATTTTTGATCTAAAGTATCCGGTTCGACAATACATCCACACTGCTTACTCATTTTAAAGTAATTGTTCAAAGCATTTTAGGGTACATTTTGACTTCTGGTGACACCTTTTCGATATACGTTTAAAATATGTTTTGTTTGAATGTAAAGATCAGTTTCATATATTTCGGTCAACTTCAATCTTGGTACAACCTTACTTCTTTACAATAACATAATCTACCAAAAAATTAAACATTTTCAAGCGAACATATACTTTCTGTTTCATCCCTGAATACTTTTAATTAAAAAACTGATTTGTATACTTTAGATGATTTGCCTTTTTCTAATGACATTCAGAAGGGGTAATCTTTTGCAAATTTTTTTTGTGTTTTCTTTTCAGGATAAAGAAATTAGGACAAAAGCCAGATTATTAATGTACCCTACAAGTGTGCCGGAGGCCCCTTCCCAAAGACCCCAAAGACAACAAGAGGTGCCCTTGGATGATGTTATACCAATCAATCCAGTTGCTGCTGAACAGATGCCACCTCCACATGCTATACCAGCAGTATGTCTAACTTACATTACATTTATAATCATTCTTGAAAAGTAACTGTTATTCTCTCTTATAATTTTAGTTCAATTCATTTTATTTTTATTTCCAATTAAAGTTTATGCTTAGCATGCAGTGACAATTAGTTGATAATGATAATGATAATGATAATGATAATGAGTTGATGATGATATTTTCAATAATCATTTTTAATAATTATGCCCATTTTTGTCTAAAAACATCATCGATTCTAAATCGATTATAATCATTGTTTTTTCTACGCAGTTTAAAAGAGCTGAATTATTTTTTTTCTCGTGCTTTATTTAAAAATCTTAGGATTTTTGGCAAACTTCATAAGCACTTTCCGCAGTTCTTAAAATATATAATGAATTTTATCCGAACATAATTATTATTAAGTTGGTTTATGTCGATAATTTCTTTTACCTTATTAACGTCATAACATTTTCATCTTTTGAACAAGTTTCGATTGAAAATTATTTCACCTAAATTATTAATTCTCATTTATCTATAGGCACGCAAATTGTCCTCTTCAGAAGAAGAATATGCACCTGAATCAAAAAAGTTTAAATTGACTGAAGATTAACACGAACCTATTTTTTCAATTTTGTTTCAATTTTTTACACATACGACTTAAACCTTATAGGAGACTTGCTTTTTTCAACATAGTACAGGTTTCTTACTTTCATTACTGCAAATAGTTTTAAAGTTGATTTTCTTGATGGAACTAAATGCAAAGTAGATAGATTGAAATGGAATATTCAGGCATGAAAATAAAGTTTTATATTTCATGAAAGGTTTGATTTTTAACCTGCAGTTTAACGTTTGCAACACGGTGAAGAAATTTTTTTAAATTGATTTGAAACATCAATTAAAACTGTTATAAGGTTATATAATTGTATGGGTGCTTTTCCTGCCATTTTGCAAAAATTCTAGCTTTGCATCGAGACTTTCTGCTTCAAATCAGCTTCGTACCTCGCCAAACTCAAATCTCAAGTTCATTTATAACCTTATTCGTTTATCATATACTTGTTGTTTCCTAATTTTCATCCAAACTTGAATTAAACGCTAAAATAGGAGGAATACGCTTCTTTTGCTTTCATTTTAACATTTAAAACGAAAATAAAAAGCAGACAGCCAGCATCAACTGGGAGAAACATCTAGGCAAAATTGCTAGATTTTTTATCATCACTAGGAAATACAATTTACAATTCTATATAATCATTTATCATTTGAAATTTTTTTCTACTTATGGTTTTACATACGAAATTGAAAGTTAAGGGCCAACTTTTTGAAATGATGATCATTTTAGTCATGACTTCATGATAATCTTTTGATCCAGAAGATACTTAAATATAATGAGTACATGCCTCGCTTCTATTTTTGTGTAAATGAGGTTACATTGATTACGAGTCTGCAATGCATATCCTCTTTCTCGCATTTCAAGCAGTTGGGAAGGTTGTACAATTTTCATCAGTGAAAATGTTGCATTTGTTCAAAAAGGTTGCAATAAATGCGCCACTTTCATCCAGAGCCATTTCAGTTTCGAGTACAGTAAGTATTTCTCACAAGCTGCCTTGTTTGTTACTGCACTTACAATGAACAGATTGCCTTTTTCTGCGCCATTGTTGGTTTGTCGGCAATCAAGTGATGCATGCGACTTTGAAATGACGATGGGATGTCTTTGATTTTGATATAAAATTTTCTTTCTATTTTCAGAGTTGCCCTCATTTTGAAGGGACTGTTTAACTAAAAAAGATTATAAGTTAGCAGGCAAAAAAAACCCCTATTAAGAACCCTATTCACAACTATTACACATTCACAATAGTAAATAAAGAAGAAAAAATATTTTTGTACATTTCTAAATAGAATATTGAAATCGTCCTAGTGATGATGCCTGCTAAGACTAGTTGGGAGACATTGTGCTCTTCAGTGAGTAACACATTTTTGCCCATCACTGCAGCAGAGATACCTATCCTGTTTTACTTTCATTTTCAATTCGGATCTGCTGTGCGGGGTTGGAAAATATGCCTGTTTTTGCCTATGCGTAGTTGCGACCAACAACAGTTTTTCCGATGCCACATTCTAGCTAAGCCAATTTTGTGCAAACATGCGACAAAATCTAAGGAGTTGCTAGCAAAACCAAGCCAATATTTAATAAGCTGTATGTGTTATTACCCTATTCCCTTCTTATTAGTACTTCATTCAAGTTGAACCAACTTCATGTAACAAAATAAGGTGCGACAAATGTATGGGGGCGTTACGACACATCGACATCAAGGGAAAGTGTAGCTGCGAGCACATGCAAGTTTTCCAGCCAGGCTGCTGTGTAATGATAACAGCCACACTTCATAATGCTAGTACAAAGTTATCAGATAAAACTTCTGAGCAGCAATGTGCTTTTCTTCTGTTTGCCAACAACACAAGTCAAAATTTTGATTTTACCAATTGCTGCACCAAAACCGAAGGAGGGAAGTGAGTACCAAACTCAAGCATGATTGTTGTGATGTTGTTTTGTGATGAAGCATTAAATATTTGAGATTTTAAGTTGTTTAATCATATTTACAGAACAATTATAAAGTTGCTATTCTTGGTGCATCTGGTGGAATCGGGCAACCTTTGGCACTTTTATTGAAACATTCACCTTTAATCAACCAATTAGCTCTATATGATATTGTGAATACACCAGGTAAATTATAATGATATTTAGCATACAATTTATCTCCAAAGATATTTTGTAGAAGTTTTAATAAAATTCATTGTCACAGTACCTTACCATTTCAGTAAAAATGGTTTATAAGATAATTTATATTAAAAAGCATTTTTGCTTTTTCTACAATTTTTTGGTGTTTGTAAGACTGTGTGGCTGGTTTTCCAATTATGTCACTAGCTAAAAAATTTAATACATTGGCATTTTATTTAATTTCAACAACCAATACAACCTTGAAATATTGTAACCTATTTTATTGTCCATTGCACTAACTATTATCTTCTGATGAGTAGTTGAAACTTTTTAAAGACCTGACTTATATCAAATTAAACTCTAAAAGTCTTGATCACTTGATAAAACATAGCTTGGCATACAAAACATGTTCCCTGTACAGAGACACTTTTTGAGATCATCAAATGATAGGAGTTCTGCAATTAAGTTAATTTCTCTTTTAATTCCCTAGGTGTTGCTGCGGATTTGAGCCATATTGAAACACCAAGTAAAGTTACTTCATATCAAGGTGCAGATCAACTTGAAGATGCTGTTCGAGATTGTTCATTAGTTTTAGTGCCTGCTGGAATGCCAAGAAAGCCAGGTAACATCATGGAGACTATGGAATGTTGTAAATATCTGTGCAATTCGACGAATAGTCTTCTTAACATAAAAAATTCAAGTATTGAATTGATATTGTTCAATTGAAAGGTTCAATTAAATTCATGTTGTATATCATACAAAATACATAGAAAATCATACAAATACAGTATTGAAGGAAAGTTGATATTCAAATCAAATTCTTTACAGACATGATTGCATGTTTACTCATCTGTACCACTAGATATATAGATACTGTAAAACCCGTTTATAAGCCTTATAGTACCACTTATTTAGGGCATGAAAAATCAGAAAAAATGTTTTGTCTAATAATTTATTGTTGACATCTGCAAGGTTTGCACATCGCTCATTGACTTAACATTTACCTCCAGCAGCACAGTATCCATTTGCTTTTGCAAACATAACTCTTTTCATCTTACAACTACTTGTGTATGAATTTCCAGACAACATATTAGCTAGAATTGGAAATGAATGTATGTCAGCAATAGCAAGCCTCATTTTCAGATATTAAGGTTGAAGTTGGTCACTACTCACACGGCTGCACCTGCAATTTTGGCGAGCAAAAAAATTACTTAAAGAAATCAATAAGCTGTGCATGTAGACTGCACTATCAATTACCTAAGTAATTGATAAATTAAACTTGATAAATTGCACTTGATAAATTAAACTTGATGAATTATACTTTAATAAGAATCACCTGTTTTCAGGAATGACAAGAGATGATTTATTTAATACAAATGCATCCATTGTTAAAAACCTTGTTGAAGCATCTGCAAAGTTTGTTTTCTATTTTTTCGTAACCATGTTACATTTTACATGTTCATATTCCATGTTACTTTTTTCCTTTCATTTATTAATACCAAAGGGATAAATCTTAAATTTTCAACTCACTGCTACAAGACTATCAAACTCCTTGCCAGAGACAATAAGAAAATTTTCAAGATATAACACATTTTTATCTCAAACAAATTTTAGAAAATAGAGCTGACTTATGTAATTAATTTAAGAGACAGTCCTTCTTCAGTAAGCATTTTATTAGTGAATAAGTCTTGGATTCAGGGGTTTATAATTAAAATGTCACAAGAGGCAGGAAAACCCCTTTTATCAACTTTTTCTAATGTCCTTTGATGATTTGCATCACATGAAGCAACATCTGTATACACTCGTGACCAACAGTACATAGATCATACATTTGATGAGTTTGTGGTAACCTTTTTCACAAAGTTCCCCCTCCCCCCGTCCTTTTCTCATGCAGGTGTCCCTGTGTTAAAAAAACAATATGTGTTTTTTATAAACAGTTCAAAGTGATAAAATAATTTGTTAATTTGGATCCTAGTTTACTCATTTTCACCCTTGTTATGAAGTTAAACAGTTTTTAATTAGAAACTTGCCATTTTCTGCTTCTTCAGGGCTGCACCAGATGCGATGTTAGGAATAATCACTAATCCAGTAAGTTATTGTGGAAATTTTGTCAATCAATCTTTCTTTGCCTTTGTTCTCAAAAAGAAAGTCATAACTATGCGACAGCATCTTGTTAATGTTTTAGATATGTAACAGGCATAGTAATGTTTTTGTCATCACACTGTTGTCATTAATGTTTATCATTACATTCATATTTCTGAATAGCCACTAATCTTCATTTATCCCTTAGGTTAACTCAACTGTTCCCATTGCTTCAGAGGTTTATAAGAAACATGGTGTCTATGATCCTGCAAGGTACTATACATTATACTTCAAATGCATATCTAGTTGTATATTTCTCTAGATTTATCTATTTTAATGAGTGTCTGTCTAAAAGCATTATTGTTAAAGGCATTAAGTCCTTATATGAGTTACATGTTGGGGATGTATGAATTGTATGAGAAGGTGGAAACATAATTTTCCATACTTACAGTATTTTTTGCCCTTAAATTATAAAACAGCTGAGAATGACTGACTCATGGGCAAAACTTGATAATTTTTTTCATTTGAGCACTTTAGTATGCAGACAAACCATTTTAGTTGTATTTAGGCAAGTAACATTATGTTTTGTTATTTCTCCTTTTAGAATATTTGGTGTAACAACATTAGATATTGTTCGTTCAAACACTTTTGTTTCTGAGCTAAAGGTATGACATTACCTTTCTATGCCTTTTTTAATGTAATAACAGTTTGAATTTGTGTTTTTAAAAGTGCATAATGCAACATCATCTTTTCATTTTAAGGGCTTAGATGTTACAAAGACAAATGTTCCTGTTATTGGTGGTCACTCAGGAATCACTATTTTACCATTGCTATCTCAGGTTAATTTTGGTTTTTTCCTTTATTAAAATAACTTAAATTCTTCTGAATTATGCTTTGAATTTATTCTGAAAATTGTTTTGAATGATGTATCATTAAAAGCTGCACTTTTCTTATAAGGGGCTTTTCCAAATTAATTGTTTTTCTAAATTATTTAAATTATCTGTATTGCATTTTGCAATCCTGAGAAATATCTTCAAAAATTTGACATCTTTGCATAGCATTTTCATCATAAAGCAACATTATTTAAAGAGAAACTCACTCTTACTGCATTGTAACCTGAATCTGTCAAATTTGATGAGATGTTTCTGATTAAATTCATAAAATTAGAGATAACAACAATTGAGGCAGTCATCATCCTCCTAAATTCCATTTTGATAATTTTATTATGATAATTTTGTTCAGCTTTTTATAAACTGAATTAAGGAAAGTTAACATGCCACTTTTGGTAATATTTTCAATGATTCAGGTGACACCAAAAGTGACATTCACTGAAGAAGAATTAGAATCATTAACAACAAGAATTCAAAATGCTGGAACTGAGGTTGTGAATGCAAAAGCTGGTGCTGTAAGTACAAACATTTTTGTCATAAATAAACCTGTTGAGGTTTTCCTAAACTTTTTTGTTGTTGATAAGTGGAATTGTTGACATTTTCATAATCTTTTTTTTTCTTTGAACTTGTGAGACAAATAAGACAGTTATGAACAATTAGGTGTTCCATTTTAGTTTGGTATTGTGGGACACTGAGTTAAGTTAAGCTGAAATCTTATTCTAATTTTTTTAGGGCTCAGCAACATTATCAATGGCATTTGCAGGTGCACGTTTTGCATTTTCAGTATGTTGCATTTCATTTTTTATAACACATTAATTTATTATTTATGAATAGTGAAAGTTTACAGGGGTAGTCGCATGTGTGCAAATGCGAGACATACAGATGCAGTTCTTTAGATTTGCTTGGGTCAAGCACCACAAGTTTTATGATACTTAAGCAAAATGCAGTTTCATCAGCACTACAGATGAAACGTGAAAGATAAAAAAGTGAATGGTAAAAAAAGGAATAGGATTGAAAGAAGGGGTGGTTCCTTGCAGAAGCTTAACTATTTTTGAAATGGAGTCTTCTTCACCAAAAAGAAAGCATTAAAAGTTCTCTTTTGCAGCTGCCAAGAAGGGAATGGATCGCTACAAAAATTTGGCAAAATTATGGCCACTAGGAAAAATAAAATGTAAAGCCTGTTGTGTCAATGACAGTAGCTTTGCTGAACATCTTTTCTCTCATGGAATGGAAGGAAATACAGAGTTTCCTTTTTGTTTAGCTTTTAAGGCCTGCTGTTATCATTTAGGGCAGTTTAGAGCCAAATTTCTTATATTTAAATGGTATTTTAAGGTTATAACATCATGATTATGAGCGTACAAATATATACATGGCTGCTATGATGTAAAGGATGTCCTTAAAATGGACACCCATTTGAAAACGAGGGGACACAAAGTAAAGATTTTTAATAGAGAGATATGACACCAATGTTAGGAAACATTTCTTCAGTGTCAGAGTTGTGCATAAATTGAACCGTCTTCCAAAAGATGTAGTAAATGCCAAATTTTTAAACTTATTTAAACAGAAACTGTACAATTATTGCCAGGACAGAAAATTCTTATGTGACCCAGATGTATTTTTATAACAATGATCTGTAACAGGCTGTTAGCCTCTAATACATTATTTTTATGTTATGTTATGTTATGCTATGTTATCTTATATTGAACTAGATTTTAAAATATCAATGTCACATCAGTTGAGGAGCTAACAACCTTCTTAAGTGAATACCTCTCTCAACCTATGTCATACAGCAGGTGTCTCTCGTACGACTCACCCCCATCTTAACTCATGCTTCTTTTGTTGCTGTTCTGAAGTTCTATTTTTCAAGCAACCTTTTTCCAAAATAATTTTTGTTTTCAGTAACTAATAGGTAGTCACTAATAAGAACACTATAATTGCATCTATCTGTGGTTTGTGCTCAATAGTCAGGGACATAATGAAGTCTTCATGCCAAGCATACCTGTATAAATATTGATATATTATTAATATTCCATGAGATCTTTTTTGTTAAGATGAACTGATTTCCTGATATTATTTCCCTTCATGATAATTCGTATTTTTGCAGATACTGGATGCAATTGGTGGCAAAAAAGGAGTTGTTGAATGCGCATTTGTGAAATCTGATGTTACTTCTGTGCCATATTTTGCTACGCCACTTCTGCTTGGTGTGAGTGTTTTTTATTTTATAGACTATATTTATTTTTAAATGCCATAATTCACACAAAATCACTTACCAATCACTTAGTCAATCTTTTTAGGATATTTAGAAAGTTTCATTTTCCAACACTTTTCATTAACGATTCTAAAATTGCTGTGACAACCTTTTGCTATTTGGCTATTGGTACCAGGGGGGTATAATTCCAATAGAAAACATTATTTAACCTGATTTATATTTTTAAATGGCTTGAGCTTATCACATGATAGATTAAAACTAATTATTAAGTGGAATCCAGGCTTGTTTTCATGAAATCAAATAAAATAGTTTGTTAATCTTCAGTAGTATGGTTGATAATGGTCTATGTCTAAAGAATTAAAACTCTCTGACATTTATCAAGGTCTCATGGCCATATGTGGTTGATCAAAGATGATAGTTAACTCTCTTAGACAGAGTTTTCCTGTTTTTGTTTCTAAAATTTAGTTTTTGTTTTATTCTCATTCCTTCTTGGTTTTTATTTCTTGTAGCAAAATGGCGTTGAAAAAAACCTTGGCATGGGAGATCTTTCAGATTTTGAAAAGGAAAAGCTTGCTGAGGTTTCACTTTTACCAGTTAACTGTAATTTAGACTCTGTTAAGAAGAGTAACTTGCATTCACATCAAGCAATAGATTAGCACGCAAGTATAAGAATCGATGATATACAAACTAAATCCTACTTTTCTGCCTGAATGTTAGAGAAAAAACAAAAATTTGAAATAAAACTATGGAAAATCCTTGCTCAATCAATTAATCAATGCTGGTAAATAGAAAAATTGTCTGGTTCAAAGTTGTTTTGTTTAAATGTGCATCCCATTGCATATTGGGTTGTTGTTGAAGATTTGCAACCAAGTGTAAATGCTTGTACTTTCAATAAGAAACTTAAAAAACACATATTATCATATATAATATAGATGTATAGGAATAAACTTGAGGCATGTATGATATCACCTTTATTGCTGCATTGTAACTGAACATTTCCTTAACTTAATCTGAAATACTGTTTTGTTTATTTAGGCCTTACCTGAATTGCAAACAAACATCGAAAAGGGTGAAGAATTTGTTAGAAATAATCCTTGAGTGACTTTCTACACCGTTTTAATTTGTTATTGTACACTGCTGTCTAGATCGCTTCTTGTTAACATTTTTGCTTCCATTTTCATACATGATCTGTCGACTTCTTTCAAATGGATTGATGATTTTTTGTGCAAAATCTTTCTGCCACAGTCTCTAGATATCTATTTATAGTTACAGTTTAATTTATAACCACTTCATAAATAGTAAATAATTGGTGAGATGTTTCTAAATCACCTGAGGTTTTATTACACAATTTACAAAAGTCTTTAGTGCAGTCGTCAAAGAATTCACCGGAATGGGTTTCAATAGCAATATAGAATGGCAAGTCGTTTCTTTTGTTAACTCTGACTAAAAGAAAAACCTTTTCCAAATTGTGTGGTTATTCTATGATGGAAAATGCCAAATTTGTAGCAGGATAAATTGAAGTAAAAGCTTTGCATAGCATATTTTTGAAATTGAAAGGATGCAATATCTGAATAACTTGTGCCTTCTAAGATTGTGTTGAATGAGTATAGCCAATTTTTTTTTGACTTAATTGTTGAAGCATTGGCTAAAGGTTAGAAAGATTTCGATGGAAGATATACAGAAATGGCGAAAAGACTGCCAATAATATTTTATTTTTTGAACATAGTTACAAGGATTATATTGATAGCGAAGCATAATGAGCGTCTGGATTATTTATAAAAGTGAAATCAATTTAAGTGGATAGAATTAATAGGATTTGTCTTAAGTCCCATTTTACTTCAAATAAGTTTAGTAATTTCGAGTTTGTCAAGTTTTTAAAAGAATACTGGTTTTGATGGAGTTCCCTTTCTTTGCGTACGCATGCATTTGTTGTTTTACTGTTACAGTTCTATATTTAATTGGTTATTAAATGTTTCTCTTATTATGTATAATTTTTGATTTATTTCCTTCTATGAAAAAAGTGCCCAAATCATTTTCAATTTAAATGTCATACGAATTGATGTACTCTCCATTCACTGCTTGAAAGTTTATGTATAATTCAATTTAAAACGTTTGATAGCATTTGAGAATAACCCATTTGGCTTACTGCATTGTTATGCTACGCTCAATCTTTAATCGTCTTAACTTTTTTCTGCATATGCGATTCTTTCAAAGCAATGATTGATGAGATATTCTTAACCAATGCTTTTTCTACTTATCTTCATAGCAATCCGCTTTAAAGACCTCCCTTCTAATTTGTTGTTGTTGTATACGTTCTTTTCGCATTTCTGTTCTCTCATGAAGGAAACGTAAGCTCCACCCATAAAATATTAACAGCTGTGTTGAAAATAACTTTATACCAAAGTCAGACGGTCAAACGTAAATTAAGTGAGTATTATGTTTGTTTTCGTTCTTGAAGTTTTGCAGTTCTTCACCTTTCTTTTGTTACCTTAACACTTGAAATACGAATCTTGACAAGTTCGTTAACAGTGTTTTTTTGGTAAACCCTTTCATTAGCTAATAGCTATAACAGTTTTTCTTTTCCAAAGCATGTTCAGCTTTATCACATCAAACATTCGCTTTTACCGTTCTATTTATAGAGATCGTTTTGTTTTGTTTGAAAGCGAAAAAAGATTATGACCTTATTAATTATTTAAGATTTTCACTGTGATGTTATTTGCATATGTTAAATGAAATTCCGCAGAAACCAAACTTTGCACATGCTAAGTTATTTCTTTCTGTAAAGACCAATCTGCTGCATTCGACGTACAATTTTGTAGGTTAATTGCTTTATATTCATCTATAATGTTTATTTTCATTGTTCATGCGTACCCATCAATAAACTGCCCTCAATCAAACTGCATTTATTAATCAACAATAATATTTTCATTTTATAAACATCCCATCAACCATGAAAACGATGAAATTGATGATTTTTGGATAATTTATTTTTTAGAACAAAGAGAATAAAACAAGTAACAAAAGCATGGACATGAATGGAGGTGATTATATGTTCCCATTTCGTGGCAGATTTTTTAGAAGGCTTGAACTAGGAATTCCTGGTGCTATTTTATTTACAGCGTCATCGCGTGATGACAATACAGTTGCGACATGTTCAACTGACAGCAAAGTTTTACTATGGGACTTATCATCAGGTAAAAGAATCAGTTGTCTTCAAGGTCACACAGCAGAAGTAACATCATGTTGTTTTGGAGACGAGTTGTTGGCAACTGGTGCAAGAGATGGTATTGTCATTCTTTGGAAATATAAATCTGGCAAAAGAGTATCTAGAATATGTATGCTACTTTTTTCTTCAATTTTATATTTTCTAAAATGATTTCCTTTACCTAACGTTCTGTGCTTTGTTCAAATTATGTTCCTGTTTCTTTTTCCCAACTCTAAATTAAGCATATTTTCTTCCTCGTATTTTTTTTTAAACTTTCTTTGTAGACTATTCAACTTTTTGCTTGATATTTTATATAAATCAAGCTGGGTAAGATTCCTTTGTTAATTATCATTTTCATTTAAGGAAGCTTCACATAAGGTCTTAGTGCCGATAACATTTAATACTTTTTAATGCTAACGTCTCATCTAAATTTAATGCTATTTAGATGGCTCAGCAGCCGTTTCATCTCATTCACATATTGTATCTTTACTACTCACAGTTTTTTCATGGTGCTATGACGTGTCAGCTTTTGAGTTTAAACTTAGATAAATGCAAATCCATTTGTTAAGCTGGATTTAAGTTTCACTTTGCCTAGTTTAATTCTGACCATATGTTCATAAACTTGTATTGGTCATTTTAACTTCAAGGGCGTTATAAAAAGGTTTATAACAAAAGTTAATGTCCTGACAAGAGCCTCTTATGAATTTTTATTGTTCCATGCACCAATTTACCACTAAAATGATTTTACTAATCAGTGTATTTTTATTTGATTGTAAAGTATATTCTAATTATATTGATGATAATATTTCTGGAACTAGCAATTCTTGTTGAAAATCGAGAGCCGCATTAGTAAATAACCCCAACAATGTAATAATTTACGATTAAATCTTTCGAAATTCAAAATGTTTTAAAGATTTGGCCCACACGACAGTGTTTTGTATTTGATGCATAACGCTGAGCAGCTAAAAAAACTTTGAGGCGCATCTATTAAAACATATTTTGATTTGACAACTTAAGGTTTTACCATATGATAATTAAGGGATTATTACAAAGCAGCATTTGATTAATTCCAGCATTCCATCAAGGATCTGTTCAGGCGACAGCTATTTCACCAAACGCCCAACTTCTTGCAACTGCTAGTGATGATGGCCAGGCAATTTTGTACAAAATTCAAGATGGGGAAGGTGAATTCATTTCTGGTCCTGATAGTAAGCAGATACGTGGACACGATGATGCCGTCAATGACATTTCTTTCTCGTCTGACAATGGTAATTTGCTAACATGTTCCAGTGATGGTACAATTCAACTGTGGGATGCTGAGACAGGCAAAAACAGACTGAAAATGCAAACCAAGTACGGAAAGCTTATGAACGCAAAATTCACACCAAATGGGAAAAGAGCTGTTATATTGAGTGCCAGTTTTGTCTCAGTTTGGGATTTGACAAGTGGCAAATTGGAGTGGGAATTGCGAGATGAAGAGAACAGAAATTTTCAAGTACAGTATTCCGCTCGTTTCTATCTTTCCTTTTTTTAATTTCATTCTATATTGAAACTCAACAAATAACACATTTTATTGTTCTCGAACTGAGTTGGTAATACTCTGCAAAATTACATGAGAACACGTTATTATCAATTATCATTTTCACTAAATATCGATATATTTCTCATGGTTACTTCAAATGATGGTTTGAAGAAAATGCGCTGATAATTATGCCCGAGTTCTAATTCTTGATCTGGTAAAAATAACTTCTTGTTATTTTATCAGGCACTTGCAGTTCACCCATTTCAAGATTTGATAACTTTGGTTGGTATGGACAGCTCTTTAATTTATCAAAGTCTTCACGAAAAAGAAAGAAGGATAGTCAAGTAAGTGTTTTAAAATTTGTTTATTTTCAAACTTAAAATTTTGCGGAATTTTTAATATTAAAAAGGTTTGGGATAATTCGCGATGTTTTCTTTCTACACATATTTTATCCAAAGTTTGTCTCACGAAAGACTAAACGTATTAGATTACGTACCTGTAGGAAATGCTAGAAACAGTAAAAAAACATTTTCCAAGATGGTATTTGCGATATGAACAGAGGAGGTTGCAATTGAAGCGAACCTGAAACATGGAACAATATTGGCAACCCCAATTTTAATTTGGAAAAAGCAAAATTTTGCTCAAGCAGTTTGCTTGGAAAAAACAAAATGATGTTTTAAATATAATCAACTGTCTCCTAATTTCAACACCATACCTAGTAATATTGTATGAATGTGGCCTGAAACCAATGAAATATAGATAAATGGCTTACATATCAAATCACTTCTCAAATGACAGTTATGCAATAAAATGGGAGTACTTTTCTACTGAGAGAGTTATAGTGTAATAGCAAAATGACACTTTTTAGTCCAACCACCAGGGGGGCCGTCGTTATTTCACCCTGGGTCCCTTGCGCTATTTTCAACATATCTTAATATTTCAACATATCGACGGTCCTGAGTCATGGGACTATAGAAGAAACCTCCCTATGTTTGTCCTTAGTGTAGATTTAAGTTATTTAAATACTATTAATTTTTTTCCACAGATCCACTGATCATAAAGGCCCAATTCTGTCTTGCAATTTTTCGCCCTCTGGCAGACTTGGTTTGACAGGAGGAATTGATGGAAAGACATTAGTTTGGATGTGATAAACTTATATTATGATATCATGTGATTAATGTGTTGCAATATTAAACTTAGATTGACACAGTTGAACGGAAAGAAGCTTTATTTGCTGTCTATTAAATCTTTTTTCAGCTTGAGATTTAACTTTATAAATCAGTGAGTACCATCTGGATGAAGAAGAATTTGTCAACAAAATAGAAACTGTAATATAAAATTCGTGTTATTTCAAATCGTTTCACAATCTTTTGAAGGGCATTATTCAAGAGCGTTAGGCATTATTTAACCTACTGCGCTGACTATTTTGTAAATATGAAATTTCTATTCCTTGAATTTTAAATTTAAAGTCATTAAGAGAATATAAAAATTGAAGAACAACTCCCAAAGTTCAAATGTATAAACGTTTGTGTTGAATGTGATTAATTGAACCTCAGATTGGTGCTAATGAATGAAAAAGAGGTTAATAGGCATCAATACTTACTCAAACGAGGACATAGAATTTCAGCATTAACCATTGACACGAGGGAGGAAGGAAGTGAAATAAAGATGAAATTTGAAAAATTTAATACTGAAAAATGAAGAACCGAAGAGAGAGCGAACAAGAACGCAGACTTATCGATCAGCACGTTCCAGAAGCAAGCATTTCATACCGTGATCAAAGGCATCATGATGCTGAAAGTGAACAAGATGTTGCGGTGTCATGGAGGGCAAAGTTTTCACTAGCATTGTTAGTTTTTATTAACCTTATAAATTATATGGATAGACTGACAATAGCAGGTAAGATTCAATCAAATTAGAACAAATACATTGTTTTATGATAACAGGCATAAGTGCTGAAGTGAATATAATGACCTCACTTTGTTCTGGAGACATTTGAACGAGTTGACACGAATGTTCATAAAAGATACATTTTCATCAGTGTTCGTTACAATTTCTTAATCTTGCACCCCTGCTAGTGACATAGGGTCACGTGACCCTATGTCACTTGACCCTATGTCACTAGCAGGGGTGCAAGATGAGGAATTTTTCCGACAAGGTGGGCGTGGCATATTCTATAGAGTGTGGCCCAAGATTTTTGTGTTGTTCACAGATTGCAATTTTGCTTGAAATTGGCCAAGGCAAACCTGAGTAATTCTAAATGATTTTAATGTTTTCACTTTTGAGCATTGTTCAGTGACTTTAAATAATGTTTTGAACAATACCCCAAAAACAGAAATTCAAGTTTATTATATGAGAAAAAAATGGCCAACATCAGAGATGGTCTCAGGGGGCTAGGGCTGTAGCCTTGCCATCAGGGAGCATTAGCCCTCATCCCCTTCAGGGAAAAATTGTATACCTAATGGGGAATTTTAACCCAAAATTGTGTTTTGTTGCTCAGAAAGATGCCCTCCATTCTTTATATAGTCCCCCTGTTGGGGACCCTAGGCCTCCTGGGGGGCAAATCCTGGCCTGACTACCCCTCTCAAACATTATGTAAAAAATTATCTTCATTGCCTTACAGTCTTTATCGTCTTTTTAGGTGTACTACCAGAAATAAAATCGTATTTCCATCTTGATAACACAGAAGCAGGGTTGCTACAGACAATTTTCACCTGTAGCTATATGGTATTTGCTCCTATTTTTGGTTATCTTGGGGACCGTTTTCCAAGAAAATATGTCATCTCATTTGGAATTTGTATATGGAGTGCAATGACATTATCAGGCTCATACATGGATGACAAGGTAATTAAGATCATTATTTATCAAAAACCTTTGTCAGATTTTCAAATGGGATGTCACTGTATGGTATTCTTTTGTGTGATTACTTTGTCATATCAATTCCACTTTTTTGTTTTCAGCAAGTTGTTTGGTTCTTTGTTTTAAGAGGTCTTGTGGGAATTGGAGAAGCAAGTTACTCAACTGTGGCACCCACAATAATTGGTGACATTTTTGTTGGAGACAGTAGGACCAAAGCACTATCTCTCTTCTACTTTGCCATTCCATGTGGAGGGTAAATTTATTAAATATATACCAATTCCTGTAAAAAACTGATAATTATTTTTCTAGTTCTTTCAAGTCTTTTGTTAATCCTGTTTATGCTGCTTTTGTGATCATTTCATCAGAAGATCTTCTTCTTTCATATGTAACCAATGTCATAAAGAATGTGTCTGTTTTATGACACCTCCTCAAAGACTCATACTCTCATATGCAATGCAGCTAATGTTTTTCAGTGCATCTTTCCCCCAACTAAATTAAATGGAAGTTTTGAAAAATGAAAATGTCCATTATCGTTCTGTAAAGATATCTCTATTTGGTTATGTGATGTTTGCTCTAGCTACACAAGAGAAGGACATCTCTATTTTTACTTTTAGTGGACTTGGTTACATTGTTGGTTCAAAAGCTGCAGATCTCATGAACAGTTGGAGATGGGCATTGAGGGTATGAGTTCAAAGTTGATTGTTTGACATATATGCACTATGATTGTCTCCATTTACGAATTTTACAATGAAAGAGAGTCTTTGTTCATCTTGTCCTTAATGTATTTTGCTGTTTATGAGATGTAACTTTCTTTAAGATCCTAATTTTTATGCTAAGATCCTTAGAATTAGATGTGCTAGCACTACCTAAAGTTGATTCAGATCTTGGAAACCACAGCCTTGATATGAGGCTGAGGAAAAGGACAAATGCAGATAGAGACATCTTCAAATTTGTTGTACCATCTTCATTGACATTTCTTTCAGTGAATAGGACTCATTTCTTTCCCTCAGTTATTGCAAATCATGTATATTTAAATGAAATGATAAAAGAACCTTGAAAACTCTGTAAATGGTAATTCTATGTTTCCTACCAGCTATACCTGTACCAATACCAGGGTTGAGTTTTTCACTGTTTCATTTTGCAAGCTCTTCTTCAGGACACATTGTCTCCTGTTATAAGCAAATGTACACTCTTGACACTTCCACAAATCATCCTTTTCTTTTAGCCACCTTTAAACCTTTGCTTTTCTTCCCTCATTATTTTCTCCAAGTTCCTCACTTTCTGTGTGCCAAAGTGTATTCCATGACTTCAATTTGAAGACTGTCAGGATAAGCCTACATTGTGTTGCTGACTGTAATGTTCATTGCTATGTTCATGATTATGCCTGTGAATATCACTTTGCCTATTAAAGTGGAACAAATGAAAAATTCATTGTTGCCATGAATAATACACACCCTCATGTAAATCTAAGAATGGTTCAAAAAAGTGTCTCTTATACTTGTGTACACTTGTAAATATGGTAACTATGCTAAATTTGATTTATTTGTTATATGCAGGTAACACCTGGTTTTGGACTATTGTCCTCTATTTTGTGTGTTATGATTTTACATGAACCTGAGCGAGGAGCAGTTGAAATAAACGCGTTACATGGTGAAGGTGCATCAGTTTCTCATGGCATGAAACAATCCTCAAAGTATTTTGATGATCTCAAATATCTTGGCAAAGTGTAAGAACGTTATTAACTTTGAAACACTTGAACAGTCTCCTATACCAAAGTATGTGATGTACCTAGCAGATGAGATTTATGTGCATTGAAATACATTTTACTTTTATTTCATCTAAAGAATGACATGGTACATTTTAGTTTCCGTTCCTTGTACATATGATTTTACACTTTGATTCAAATATTCTCCTTCCCAGCAACCTGTGATGACACCTTCCCATGATCCTTTGTAATGTCTTTTTCATCATAAATCTGGATTCATGGACACAGGAGTGTTATGCTTTGTGAAGAAATAGGGTGTGCATGCTTTGGGGCAACCAGTTGCTTAACATTATAATTTGTAAAAACCAGTCAATATAAAAAGATTGTGAATAAGAAGATTGTATTTGGATGAATTTTGTAAAAGAATCACTTCTCCCATGTAGTAAATAAATCAAGGAGAGAGAACCCATAAAACTTTTTTCCTGCTTTTTTCCCCATAAATCTTGATAAAGCAATCTTTTTTTGGCCTATGGTCATTATTCATGATCATTCTTGAGGAGCGTAAGAAGAAAATTTAATTTGGTATCTCCATAATGATTTGTTTTTGGTATTAATTGGATAAGTGCTTGAGATTGTTGAGCACTATGCAGAATTATCACTTCTTTTGCTTCTGTGCTAGCCCATCTTGTAATTTAATATTAAATCACCTTTTCTACAATTTTTTTACTTTGCAAATTATCATTTGGCAGGAGGAGTTTTGTATGGGCAACTGTTGGTACAACACTTGTTTCATTTGTTGTTGGAGGTTTATCGTTTTGGGCCCCAACATTTATAACAGATTCACAGTCAAAAATGGGCAAAGAAGTGAAAAGTGACCAGTAAGTAAATCATTGTTTTTATGAACTATGTCAGAGTTGCAAAACACCTTGCAAATGCTAAATGTTTTATCTCTATTCACTTTTATTCAGTCTATTCACAATTTCTTACCATTCTCCTTCATGTTTTCTTATGATTCCATATAGAGTTGCCAAACACCTTAAATGTTATTGTACCTTTATATTAAAAGTGTTAGATTAAAATGAAGTTGAAAAACTGAAATATAGAGAGCAAGAAGTATCATGTTATATAAATTTGTTGAATTATAATTTATCTTTGCAGAATTAGTTTCATTGTTGGAATAATAACATTCGTTGCTGGATTGACGGGTGTTTTAGCGGGTGCTGAAATATCCAGAAAACTTAAGATTCATTATCGTAATGCTGAAGCATTGGTTTGTGCATATGGAATAATTTGTGGTGCTCCATTGTTATTTGGTGCTTTATTTTCTGCTGATAAATCAGTCAATGTTTCTTGGGTCAGTTTTTTTTTATATTCATTTTATTTCCACTTTTGAACTTGATGTTAATGCCGTTGGATAACCAATATCTAAGTAGGCTAATCAAATGTGAATGGTTTATTGCTTTGTTGACCTTGGTTGAAAATTAGATGAATTCTAAACGATCTTGAAACCCAAGATGTAAATGTAAAATATTTTGATAGATAGCTACATGGCGACTTGTTAACATAGATGATTTTTTGGCGTTGTAGTAGAGTTCTATTCCACGTAAATAAATTTGATTTAACTTGCTGGGTTTAACCTTGCTTGGATTGATTGAAAACAAACTCACCGAAAAATTGTTGTTACTGTAATCCAATATGAAGCAACGTAAATCTTTTTTTTCAAGGGAAATTACATTGATCAGAGTCAATTTCATATAATGAAACGCTTTAGTGGCCAATTGATTAATGTTCACGAACAACATCTACATCTTTCATTTTCGTTTTTAGGTTCTGATTTTTGTTGCCGAAGTTTCCCTTTGTTTATATTGGGTTCCAAATGCTGATTTACGTTTAGTAAGTTTTTTCACGTGCAGGTTTATGCTACGTTTAAAAACCTGGTCATTGGAATTCAATTGTTCATGTATCAATAGTTGCCGTATTCTATTATGTGAAACGGTTTATTTTTTTGCATTTATATAACTTTCTTTGGTCCGTTGTAACGGTGGATGCAATTCTTGGAAGCTCAGATCAAACGGGCGTGGGCTCCGTTCAGTTGCAACCTTTGATACTAATTCTCATAACAAGTTGAGAGCAAGCCTCACAAACACATGATTAAAAAAATTGGAGACAAACGTGAATCGTTATGAATGATACCAACTAAATAATCAGGCATAATCACAAATCTAAATGATGTTTGATCCCAACACGTTACAATCTAAATTCAATGTCACCTTGATATTATTATACTTCATCACTTAGGCCAGGCTTACTTAATAGGACTTTCTTCCCCTTCTACATCATTAGTTTTGTGTAAATGTGATTACCTTTAAGGCTGTCATTGTACCAAATAGACGTGCAACTGCTGAAGCAATCCAAATTTTAACGCAACATTTACTTGGTGATGCCTCTAGTCCTTTTATTATTGGTGCAGTAAGTTCTGAAACCTTTTTTTCAAGCTTATACTCACTACTGTTTGAATTGTCATGAACATGTTTTGAATTGGTAGATTTTTTTAAAACCTGTTCATATTTTAAGCAATTTGACGTACTTATATGTTTAATTTTTTTGTTTTAGATTTCTGACAGCATCCGGCATACTTCAAAGAGTGAGCAAACCTCCTTACTTTTAGCATTGTACATTACGCCATTCTTATCTGTTCTTGGTGCTGCTGCATATCTATTTTGCAGCCTCCATTTGATTCATGACAAAGAAAGAGAGGTCATAGCTGTCATGGAGCTTGAAATCGAATCAAACCCGCATTATTCAAACGAAACATGACATTACACATCATAATCATGCCACACTCTTTCCGATTGAATATTTGTTTCTGTATAGTTTTTACCTCATCATTTGCAGTTTAAGAGAGGCAGCCAAACCTCAAGTCCAAACTAGTCTAAAATATGGCAAATGTATAGCGATGTAAACATTTGCTCTTTTGCATGGGTAGATCCTGCAATAGTTGCAAAGCACACATGGCTGATTATGTCCTATGATTATACGAAAACATTTATTCAATCGGAAATATAGCAACATGCAATGTTATTTGAACAAGCTCGTAACACAGGTTATTAGGTTATATTATTCTTATTTATCATCTTTTCTATCATCAGTATTTTATACTTTTTGTACTTTTAAAAGATTACGTTAATATATTGAACTCAGTAATGCGGATCATTTTTCTATGATGTAAAGTTTATCTTTAAATAACTGTTTAAATGTGAAACAGATAATTTTTATTTGGTCAAATATGCATTTTCATGAATTCAAGCTCTAGAGGGCTTGCGGAAGAATTACACATATATACAATATTAAGCATCTATAACTTTTTATCAGATTACATCTTTAAAAAAATTATCTTTAAAATTTCAGTTATATGTACCAACACGGAAAAATCTCCATAAATGGTCTCTTTTTGATTCTCCATATTGTTCATTGTGTCTTCAACAAGAAACATTGCAACATATTGTGTCTAGCTGCAAATCGTACCTTGATAATGGCATATATACATGGCGTCATAATTCTGTTCTACTCGCTATACCCAAGTCTTTATCTTCATTACAACTTTGCACTTTATTCGCTGATCTTCCCTCCTTTGCATCTCCATCTTTGATCACAGGTGATTCTCTTCGGCCCGACCTTGCCTTAATTTCTCGCGATAAAACCGTCTACTTGCTTGAACTGACTGCGGGGTTTGAAACAAACATCTTTATTAATAGTAATAGGAAGTCTGCTAAGTATAACTCTCTTATTAAAGAACTTAATTCTCAATTTTCTACTGTCAACTTTATCAATCTTTCTATGGGTGCTCTGGGTATTCTTGGAACTTCCTCTCTTACCTTTTCTACAATGCTCGAGGGAACTGGCATGGACAAGGCAATTCAAAAAAGAAGATTTATGATGAAAATGACCAATATCGCCATCCGATGTACCTACTATATATTTTGCAATATTTTACAAGCGGAATAAAGAATGGATCAATCCCGATTTACTAGACTTTTAATTAACCAATCTATGTAATAAACAGACAAGCCAATTATACCCTGCCTTCTATAAGTGAGGTGTATGATTGTAGTATTAATTTGATAATGAAATAACAAGAGGGTTTAAAAAAAATATAATTATTATTATTATGGATTGTGTCGCACACTTTCTTTCTTAGTGGTGATAACGGCTGGAAACTTGGTGTCAACAAGACTCCACAAATTTAAAGCATTTTACGAAGGATCCTTGCAGAATGGATGATTACAGTTTTCTGCAGTTCAACAATCCGTGTTCCTATTCCAAGGTCATCTAATCTTTTCGAAAGTTTCTTTGGGGTTGTCCCAAGTGCACCTATTATAATAGATATAACTTTTGTTCGCATGCTCCATAGTTTCTGTACTTCCAGTGCTAGATCTCTTTTGCATTCACTCTACTGTCATACGGTATGGAAAAGTCTATAATTTTGCATTCGTTCTTTTCTTTATCAATGAGAATAACATCAGGTCTTCTGGCTTGAATAACATGGTCTGTCTCTGTCTGAACATTAAAATCCCACACTTACAGCTGTCGTTTTCTGTAACGGTGTCTGGTTGATGCTTATACCAGAGGCGGAAAATCTGGGGGGGGCGCAAGCCCCCCCACTCACGAATCTGTCGGAAAAAATGACGCATTTGTGAGTAAAGCTTTTCGGGGGCAATCATTATTTTAGAACCTAAGAAACCATAACAACTGTGCACAATAAAAGTTAATTTTGTTAACTTTAAGGGAGAAATATGCAGCGCTGTAACGTAAGTGAGTGTTATGGTGTTATTAGAGTTGTTATAGAGTGGACGAGTGGATAGAGAGTTTTTGCGTGAGAAGGAATGGTTCTAATATAAACACTGTAGCAGTAATTTTGGTTGGGCATGTAAACCACAAAAATTAGAAATCACTAAAGTATCATATCACACATGATCACTCTGGTGTGTTCTTGTGCCAATCGAAATGTTTTAGGCCATTTAACTTTTAGTTAATTTTAAGACTTGTTCGCCAGTAAGGATGCCTCCAAAACGTAAAAAAAATGAATGCGTTAAGTGCTTCGATAGTGACCACAGGAAAAGACTCATCGAAACTTGTTAAAACAGCGAAAGAGTTTTAGATTGAGTTTCAGATTGCTGGAGCTCCTGCAGATCCTTTCGAGATTTTCTGCTCTGCTATTACAAACTAAATTCTCAATAGCAATCAGTAAACTACATATATGTCGTCTGTTTTGGTATTAATATCATTATTCTAGCGATATTGATAGGGGGATGGGGACAAACATTTCTTAATTTTAGGGCATTTAGTGACTGTTTTGCGACACACTTTACTTTGTTTCAGTTGTTTATTTTACTTTTGTGTCAGGGAAAGTTTTCTAAAAGTTTTTTGTTTGCACATCTGAAAAATTGCAAATGCAGGTATTGAGATCATTGCAAGAAAAGTTTAACAGCACATCTGCTACAATCAGGAGAAATAAATTCGCTTTTTCTTTAAATGCTCTTTAGTAGTTGTGCTGGTGCCAAAGCCGTATTTAACAATAAGAGATCTCAGTGAAGAAAGCGAAGTTTTGACGAAATGTTTTCGGATGAAGTACCAACTGGCCCTAAACAACTGTTTTAATCAGAGGTATTTTTCTATCCCCTGAATTTGATCGAGCAGCAATTGGTTGACCGTTTTAGTAATCACTGGGGTCTAATTTCTGCGCAAATCTAAGCTCTATAAAGTTTTTCCGAACTTGAAAAAGCTGTAACAAGTTTTTTTAACCATTCCAGTCACAAGTGCTGAAGCAGAAAGTGCTTTCCCGAAGCTCAAGATAATAAAATCTTATCTGAGAGCAACAATGATCCAGCAACGGATTTCAGATTTGGCCATCGTCTCAACTTAGCGACAAAGACCGATGGACCATGGTCTTGCACTTGACATTGTTGCCACTTTAAAACGGAGATTGAAAGATCGGTCATCAAGTGTTTCGTTACTGATTTAGCAATATTTCATAATTGATTAGCATTTTTAATAGAATCATTTTCCACTTTTACAAGAAGACAGATGCAGAAATTAGAAGAGGAAAAATAAATCGTGCTGCTTCTAACACGATATTTAATATATAAAGTATAAACCAGGTATCTAAAACGTATCCCTGCTTGTATGACAATTATGAACATATTATTGTTCTTGTGAATGTTCTAATTCTGACATTGTGCGATGGGCATAATGTGTATAATGTGCATAAAGCTTTTGAGTTGTGATCCATATGTACTTCGCTTGAAAGGCAAGGGCAAGTAAGACCTCTTTAAAATTTGCGAGCTCTTCGAGTTCATCATGTTGTAGGTACAGTCTTCATGTTGTCGGAAAAATATGGTACAGAGCCCCCCCCCCCCCATTCAAAAACCTGAATTTCCGCCATTGGCTCATACCATCTTTCTGCTGCTGCCAACCCATACTTTCTACACAATTCCCAATGAATCTTTCTTCCAACGCAATCATGGCGTCGTTTACACTCTCTTTGGGCCAGCATGTTACATTCACCAAGAATATGATTTACTGTTTCATTTGCCTTACCACACATACGACATTTGCTTTCCTCCTGTGTGTTGTCAATCTTAGCCTTGATAATATTAGGTCTTAATTTTCTTATTTTTTTGGGTTTGAGAATTACTATTTACGATTTATAGGGGTAGTCAATTTTCGGGCCGAGCCCTCCTGTCATGTTTTTATTAGAGTACACTTCCTTGGGATAAGATCAGAAAGATAATAACATAGATGAGTTTCTTATTGGGGTTGCTGCCAGCTTTACATGAAGTAACGGAGAATTGCACTGCACTTTCTATTTATTGCTTTTGTGTGACAAGGTTGTATGAAGATGTAAAATTTTTATATTTTAAAAATAAAGTATGAGCATCACATCTTACGCGGATAAGATGAACTAATGCCTGCTAGGTTTAAATCGAATTGCATCTCGATTTTTCAGGCAATTCAAACAAATGATACGCCTTGTAGCACTTTAGGCCCCAGTTTCAGCAGAAAGTGAAAGAGCGGAATTAAACGGGAAGAGGAACGTTTAATATTACATGAAAGAATTTGTTGGACTGAAAATGGATAAGTTAGATAAAGACTATGATGATCAAAAACTTGTAAAAGATGAACTGGATGATGAAAGTGTTTCGAGTCAAAGTGACATGGTTGAAACCCAAAATGGTGATGACTCTGACAATATTAATGAAGAAAATAGTGAGGTAGAAGTGGGTATAAAAAGAGAACCAAAAGTAACAGTGAGAGGAGCAGTAACACTGGCTATTTTGGTATTCATCAATCTTCTCAATTACATGGACCGATACACAATTGCAGGTATATGTCAGCTACCTACATTCTGTATATTTCTTGCGCTAATTTTCACATTTGTTGCATTTCAAAAATTTGGAATTTGAACCTGCTTACAAAATTAACATGCAAGTTGTTTGCAGATCTTTTGCTTCATATTTTCAGACTTTTCAATAAAAATAGCTCATATCTGGCTTCATGTTTTTGAAAGAACAACTAAATATATAAAAAGCTTTGGTTTGTATTAGCAAACAAATGGGAAGTATAGTTTGTGGTTGCTGAGTTTTTAAATTCATTTAAGCAGTATGTATAAATTCTAAGGTTTGTATCTGTGATTTTGAATAAAATAAATTTTGGTTACAAAGAAGTGTTGACATGCATTGATCCCTAGAAGAAGGGTGGCAGGTCTAAGTTTCTAAAAAGTTGATTTGATTTGAAGTCAAATTGATTTCTGCTACACAATAGAAGTATTGCTTTCCAAAATCTGGTGGTTTCCCCTATCTTTACAAGATTCAAAGGAGTGGCATTCATTTCATTTGAGGATCCAGTCCCTCCCTCCTGCCTTTTCTCTACCCCCATGACGCTCTACCCTCCCATACCCTCTACGTGTGTGTCTTCTTCCCTATCCCCCTTTGCTCTCCCACCTCCAATATGCCCCTTTTTCCCCCTCACCAACTATGCCTCTTTATCCTTTCCCACCTCCAATGCTCCCTCCCCGAGCACCATTTCTCCCCACCTTTCATACCCTCAGCCCCTCACTTAGTGACAAAGTTTCCATTGCTATTTTTATAGGGGTGCTCTCGCTCATTCAAAAGTATTTCAACATTGAATACAAAACAGCTGGACTTATTCAGACAGTTTTCACGTGCAGTTATATGATTTTTGCTCCACTTTTTGGTTACCTTGGTGACAGATACTCAAGAAAATATGTCATGGCTGTTGGCATCATGATATGGAGTGTGATGACATTTCTTGGATCCTTAGTCAACAAAGATGTATGATTTATATTTAATATTTTCAGTAAAGATGAGTTTGTCAGTGTTGGATGAGTGGTATTAGGTGCATATTTTTGAGCCTGAAGTTATCAAGCAGAGATGCAAATCCATTTTTTGGTGGATGCTTGAAAGTTTTAAGTTGGTTAAAGTTTTACACAAATGCAGAATAACAAATAATTAAAGTCATGTTTACAATGTAAAAATATTTTATTATTTTACTTAACAAAGACACTCTCTCTTCAATGCAACACATTCTCTCCATATTACCATTTGATTTTCTTTTTCAGCAAGTTGTTTGGTTCTTTGTTTTAAGAGGTCTTGTGGGAATTGGTGAAGCAAGCTATTCAACTGTGGCTCCTACTATTATCGCTGACATTTTTGTTGGAGATAGTAGAAGTAAAGCACTCTCTCTTTTCTACTTTGCCATTCCATGTGGAAGGTAATTTTGCCATGATATTCCTTATCTCTTCTATAAATGCATGATTACTGTAAAAGCTCTATTGAGCCAACCTCTCTTTTAAGCTCGCCTCTCTGATAAGCCCCACCTTTTCAAGCATAAATTTGAAATTTGCGCCCTTCTTTATTAAGCCCCCTTTTTCATATGAGAAAGACTTCATAGAAATGTGCAATGATTTAGTGATAGTTGATGATGTATTTCGTCGTAATTTGGCAAATCTCTAATTTAATTTGTTTGTGAGTTGAAATGTTCTCCTACCATTCTTTCTTGGCATCTGCAGAAGCCATTTTAGATAAAAACCAGTGAAATGATGGAGAATAAAAATGATATTTTATATACTTGACCTTCAATTATTTAATAAGCCCCAATCTATTAAGCCCCCTTGGGGACCTCAAAAATTAGATAAACCCCCCCTGGCTTAATAGAGCCTTTATGGTATTAGATGTTGCCCTTAAAGAAGATTCTTTTTAACAATGAATTGAATTTCATTAATAAAATTTCTATACTTTTGCTTTGTTATTTTTTATTATTATTTCCACTATTTGAAATTATGGCTATTGAAATTTTTTTTTAAACATTGTAATTTTTATATTTATTTGTGGAAAACATATACATACTTACATACGTACATGGCTTTCAAAGTTTCTTCTGTTATCTTTGTAGTGGGTTAGGCTACATTGTTGGATCTAAGGTTGCAAAATTGGCTGGAGAAGATTGGCAATATGCATTTAAAGTCACTCCTGGTCTGGGAGTTCTCTGTGTTTTTTTGTGCATATTGGCAATACATGAACCAAAACGAGGAGCGATTGAAACTGGCCACCCAGAAGTAGCTGATCTTATGTCTGCCTCTCTTCATCATGAATCTTCCTCAAGTTACTTCAGTGATGTAAAATACCTTTTTAAAGTGTAAGTTTTATATAACAATCCATTTCATTTTTTGTTTTCCCGATACATTTTTCTCTAGGACCTTATCCTCCTTAGGTTTTAAATTTGATGAGTAAAAACTACTCTAATACAATAACATCATTTTAAAGTTTTTGTTTTCTGCTTTTTTGCACTTTTCGTTTGATTGAATTTGCATTAATCACATGTTACTTTTACTATTGTTATTATTTTGATAGCAAATCATTCTTATATGCTTCACTTGGGTCTACATGTATCTCATTTGTTGTTGGAAGTTTAGCATTTTGGGCCCCCGAATTTGTGCTCTACTCAGAACTGTCAAATGGCAAAAATGTTACTATTGATGAGTATGTATGCTTACTTATATTTCCTGTAGTCTCTCAACTACTGTATTCAATGATATGTGTTATTTATCAGCTATGAATACAATGCAGATTAATGAGCAAGTGATTTTAATTATTTATTGAAGCCATAACAGATTTCAATTGTCTCATCGTCTTTATAGGTAGCATTAGTTTAGAGCAAAAAGATTACGTTTACAATAATACTGTCTTGTTCAAATTGCTTTTTATAGATTATTTGGTTCTATTTAAGGAAAGTATAATCAATGGTAGTTAGCCATACATTGACATATGATTTATTCACATGTTCATTCATTTGACTTATTTCTTTTTGGTGTTAGTATGATGGAATTTGGATATGATCCTTGTTAATTTGCAAATTAAATTGTTCATTATGTTGTGGACTAAATTCTTAAGATTATTTGATATAATGCAGTAACAAATATTTAATGATCACATTTCAGTTAGGTTAAGTGAGTGTTGTTGCAAAGCTGTCTGAAATGTCAAGTTGCCTAGCTTTCTTATTAGCCTCAAGATTTGAAATCAAGCTTTAATGCTTTTCATAGCCATTATCATGATGTTGTTTCTTTGTTCTTTTTACAACCATTGAATTAATCATGATCTTCTTCATTGCATGTTTTTCTAATAGACATTCGTTGTGCTAGAGGCAATCTGTCCCTGATTGACAGTATCTTAAGATCGTGTAATGAAAGTGCAAATATTAATTGTCATTGAAGTAATGGTTTAGAAGTAATTTGAAGATTTTTGGAAGTGCTCTGCATTTGCTAAATGGGTCTTTACACTGGATTTCAGCTTTTACAGTGGATGTTTATAAGCAGTAACATAATTTCTCATTTCCTCACCAGTGTCAGTTATGTTTTTGGTATTATAACATTTATTACTGGAATAGTGGGAGTTTGGTTAGGCTCAGAAATTTCACGAAGATATCGAAAAGTAAATAAAAAATCAGATGCCATTGTTTGTGGAATGGGAGTGTTTTTGTCAATTCCATTCCTTTTCTTTGCACTTTATCTTGCTGACAAAATGGTGTATGTGACATGGGTGAGTTGCAACTTGATGATTTATATAACATGGCTATATTTATCACTTCTTTGCCCATGTGTTGGGCCAAATTTTGATTGTTGAGGCAAATAGATTGTTTAGCCACTGCTTTTTGTTTGTGTTTCTTCCATGTAACATTGTTTCTGATCTCACCTATAGAATCTCTTTCTTTATTATGAAATATAATGTCCTCATGTTTCCCGTATAGGGTCATGTTGCATTACTTTTGTTTTGTCAATTAGTCTGTGTTTTTCACAAGCATTTCTTTGATTTGCATTTTCTCGCTCAATTCTTGAGTTATTCTGCTTTCATTCAAGGTGTTGATAGCCGCTGGCGAAATTTTACTATGTCTAAATTGGGCTCCAAATGCAGACATTTTGTTGGTGAGATTTCATCTGATTTTGTTCCTTTCTCGTTTTTCTTTAGATTTATCTTTAAAGGTACGTAGTCACATTCAAATTGATCTATAGATTTGGTGCTTAGAAACAAAGTCAATGTTGTTTAAATATTATTGCTCAATAATTTGTTTTATTGTTAGTTGAATAGTTTTTTGTTGGAAACATGCAGCAACTTTGAATATTTAGATTAATTTGCAAGTCATTGTGAGATAAGGAGATTGATATAATCTTATGATTACTTTATAATTTTAATACTTTTTAGTACATCATAGTACCAAGCAAAAGGTCAACCGCTGAAGCAGTGCAAATTTTGTTTCTTCATTTATTTGGTGATGCCACTAGTCCTTTTATTGTCGGTGCAGTAAGTCATTCAACCCACTTGTAATTTTATCAATTGAAATTGATCTCATTTTATAAACTCAAAGGATGTTTTATTGTTGGTGCAGTATCATTTTCTATATATTTTCAATCTGTTACGTTTTCAAAAGTACCAATATGAAAACATCACCAAGTTTTCGTTGGTATAATGAGATTTTTGCCAATTTTGTTTAATACTTCTTATAAATTCAGTATAAAGTGTCATCCTCTTCAATAATATGTAGTTAAAATAATAATCATTTATGATTTAAATTTTGAATTGTTGGTTAACAAACTTTTGGGCTCTTCGTGTATTTAAAAAAGAAGCGATAATCTTAGTTGATAAGAGGTTTTTCAATTATTTTTTGTTGCAGATTGCAGATGCTGTTCGTGGAAGTGACACAAGCAACGTTGCGAGACAAAAGGCCCTTCTTTATGGTTTGTTTACTACACCTTTCGTCAGCTTATTAGGCGCAGTTTCGTATCATCTGTGTGCTAACTATTTGGTTCATGACAAAGAAACTGCTGAAAGCAGCACAAAAGCATCAGCAGAGAACATTGACCAGAAAGATCTAGAAACATTACCACCAACAGATGAGTCTAATGAATCATTAAATGAGGATATGAATGAGGATGATCAAGAACAACTGATTCCTAACCTCAATTTTAGTCATGAAAATCATTTGCAAAACCCAGACTTCAATATTCCCGTTTGAAATTATGATTTGACAGAAAGTTGTTTATTTGTGATTATTTTAATGTGCTAAAATTTCAATGTCATGAAACTTTCAATCTGGCAGCGTAGGTCGTGGTCTCGAAAGCGTCTCGTGAAACATAGAATCGACCGTGTTTTTGAATCAATTTAATTGACTGCCTGCAAGGAGTGAAGTATCGAGAATAACATGTCAAATTTAAATTGTCGTTCTCAGTCAGTAGATTAAAGAGTTAGTGATTTTATGAACATTTTGAAGAATTGAAATTTTACAAATATCTCACGTTTGATTCTTTACAATTCTTTTCTTTGGTTATTTAGATTGATTCTATAGAATAAATAAATTTATTTTATATAATTTAATTTATTCATTAAGTATTTTAGCTAATCATTTCAATCAACCATTAATGTTTATGGTGATTTTAACTGTTTTGTCTAGCCCACTTTCGTCAATTCAATTAAACTCATTAACCACCCTTCTTTTCTGCTTAACTTTAATAATCAACATGCCAGTTATTTGTATGTTAATGATTACTTTTGCATTTAACTTTCTCATCTTTCATTCCTGTTATCAGTCTTATTTCCTATTTTACTAATCTGAATCAGCCAATGTTAATGACATTCAATAAAACCGCACTTGCTCTTAGACTTTTGATTTCTTGGTTAATGGCTGCTTTTTCGTTTATAATATCGTAATAATTGATGATAAAACTTGACTAAAATAAACATTTTTTTGTTGTTAAAAAAGGCTTCATACTTAGTAATATTGTTTTAATGGAAAACTTAAAAAGCATACGGACACTTTTTTGTTAGGTTATAGGTCATGTCAGTCACTGTTTTGGCAAGGTATTAGGTCACTGGATAAAAGAACAAAAATGACATTCGTATTGCAATTTTGTTGTTTATCGTTTGTTGTTTATGATTATAATGTGAGGCAGGGCTTTTTTACTGTGACGCAACGAATTTAATGGCATTTTTAAGCAGCAAAACGGCAACATTTATGAAAAGGGTTTTGATGTATGAATGGATTTCGATTGATGACATTTCAGACTGAAAGCATTGAATAAAATTGATTGTAAAGTTGAAGTAAATAGATGGAAACGATTGTCACTGAGAATAATGGTAGTTATTACTTGTGATGCCCGGCATGTGAATAATTGATGTTAATTAAAAAATATTATATAGCATTTATGTTGAAACTAGGCTTTGTATCGCCGTTATATTTAAACAGAACAGACATAATTGAAAAGGACTACGAAACAATTGGAATCAATGGGCTTGTCACAATTGAATGTGGTTGTTGTTTTAACACAAGCTATTTAAATGAAGATGCATGATTTTATCAAATCATATGCTGTAAGCATTTCAAAGAAGAGAGACTGCCACACAACATAGAGTCATGAAGGCAATCCTATTCACTTTTGCATTGTTCCTGTTTCACCACAGAGTCAGCCATGGAAAGAGTATTTTTAATGACCAAAATGAGGAAGAAAGGATCGTATCAAAAGTTAAACAGTCACTCATAGAAGAAAGAAATTGCATGAACCACCAGGAACCAAGAAATTATGATTCAGTCTCTGCACATGACCAAGATTCTGCAAGTGAGAATGTGCTTGGTAACGGAAGAAACTTCAAGAAAGATGAAAGCATGAAGAAATGGCTCAAGAGTAAGCTGAAATCATTTGATAATTGGCGAATGGCAAGGCAGACGGAGGGTATGGCAATGAAAGCTCGCAAAAAGTTTGACGATCTTCCTGAAATTGACAAGCTTAGAAAAAGGGCCTTTCCTCAATCGTTTGAAAGCTTATTTGCTAGAAAAGCACCTGGAAATGAGATAGAAAAGGCTGAAAGTGAGAAGAAAAGAAGAGAAGAAGATCTGTTAAAGATTGTTGAGGATTTAGGAGAGCTAGATGTATTCAACATTGGAAGAAAAAGAGCCACTGACAAATTAAATGATGATGAAAGACCACCAAGGCCGGGGTAAAGGCAAACTGATACATTTTAAGTAAAGTACAGTGTAGATAAAGCAAAAACTGTTATCAATGCTTAGCATAGCATTTATCTTAGTATTTATCTGAAATGAGAATCAAAAGTCTTTTATTTTTATTACTTATCTGCTTGGAGATTCAACTATTGTTACTGTGGAAAAGCTAAGTAGCCCTTCCTAACATTCAGTTTGAAGTTATTGCCAAAAACGTTTGAGTTAAATTATTTTCAGTCAATTTGCCGAAGTTTATACAGCACAATCATTATCATTATTAAATCATTATTACCTTGCGAGATATTTCTGCACTTTGCTTAATCGCTATCTTTCAGTGTCTGTTTCAGTTGCAAAATGTTAATTGGAAAATATATTGTTTGTTAATTGTTGTTTTGTGCAATGCGCCAAATCTTATCATTCTTGCTAGAATATTATAACAAGTATTAGAATGATATCAGTTCTAGCAAATGCTTACTTAATGTTAAAATGTGGTGAATGGACAGAATGAATGTCAGTAAATATGGCTTTGCAGATCCCAGTTTTATAGCAGGCTATTTTTATAGTTTTATAGGTATAGCAATATTCAAAGTTTTAAGACAAAAAGTTAAAATTTTTTGCATGAACTAATGTAAGTTCTTAAAGACGGGCAAGCTAGCTCCAATTCTTTCAGTTCTTTTCTGTATTTGCTTTCTTGAACAATTCTTTTTTTCTTTACATTTTCATATGATAGTTACAGAAAACCTTGTAGAACGAACATTGTCATCAATATTCGTTTTCTGGGACATTTAAAAAATTTCCTAAACCTAGCTTATTGCACTTTTCTCGAATGCTGCAACTTTCTAGTAAGGTTAAGAAGACCGTTTTTTTACTTCGATGATATTTTAAGAATCACCAATGTTATAGAATATAGAAAAATTCCCTTAACAAACATTGCTTATTTTAGAAATGGTAATCACCTTCAACAGTATTTTTTGCAACTAGATAGGCAATTTCAATGGAATTTCAGAATGAATGAAACAGTTTTGGACTTAATGCATTTTATATTTTGTTAAATTGAGAATTAAAATATTTTCCTTTTTTGTTTCCATTTTTATGTTAGTTAGTCCGTAAATCTACTTAGCAGAAAATTTCCCCTCCAAAGCAACATTTTTTAGAGCCTTTGGTGAAAACATTATTTAATCCGAAACGATTTAGAATTCCTCGAAAAGATATTTTTGTATGGATCAACTCACTGTCTAAGATTAGAGGCATCCAATGATGATCCGATTCTACCGCGGTATCTGGTAGGCGTACAGTCAGTATAAATTAATTATCGCCATTTCCAAATCACTACTTTTCAGATTGTGTGAGATAATGGCCTCCAAGAATATTATTACATTTCTTTTTTTTGCTCTAACTATTGTCCAAGTGTTCACCTATGTATATAGACCCGGCAAAAGAGAGACAAAGCTTTACATGCGAAAGCACATGAGTGTTGATCATAAGTTCATTAAAGAACTCCTTAGTGTGCAGCCTAAAAAACAATTCGAAAGATTCTTCAAATTTGGAGCGAAAGTAAGGAAGACGTTTTTGCACGGAATTCTTGCGGGGAGTATTTTGGAAAAATCTTTGAGAGTATCAAGGTCAAGTAGAAGGAATCATAAAATAGAAATGAAGATGGAAAAACCAATGGAGAGAAAAATCAATGACATTGTTTTTCTACTACTTTTGAAGAGAATTATGTGGTTGCTAGATAATCAT
Organism: Catostylus mosaicus; assembly: GCA_964019065.1. Taxonomy (NCBI): domain Eukaryota; kingdom Metazoa; phylum Cnidaria; class Scyphozoa; order Rhizostomeae; family Catostylidae; genus Catostylus; species Catostylus mosaicus. The sequence goes on along the minus strand of OZ025193.1, from coordinate 9,029,660 downwards.
AAAGTTTTGAATTCCGGTGAAAGTATTTTCAAAGTATCTGGAGACTCATCGTATCGGTTAACTGGTAATGAAAATACGATTAGCAGAAAGAAAAGTTTTACTGAAACACTGAATCCGTAAAATGTTGAATTCAAACTTACTGATAACGTCTAGATAACAACGTTGCAATTGCCGAAACAAGTACCATATTTTAACTGATTTTGTCATTTTTTCATAGGCAGTCCTTGTCAGTTGGAAAATTAATTTGGTATCTAAATATTGTTTAAGGCCAAAGTTGCTTTTATCGTTCGGTCCTATATTCGTTTTTTCCCAATTTTTTTGTTTTTTTTTACCGAATATACTTGTGTTTTGCAGAAATTCCAATTTTTATATTTTAACCATTCTACAAAAAACATTTTGCACATATCAATTCTACGAGATAAAAATCTGGCTATAAACCTGTCGATGCAAGCGATAAAGTAACTTTTAAACATTATTTGTTAATCAATGAGGGGCATTAACAGCAAGAATTTTTACCGATTTAATAAAACTTCTGCAAAGATAGCAGCGGATGTGGTTGGTCAAAAATTATTTTTTAAGCTCTTTGCTGTTCTTTAGATTTAGGATCTACGTTTAATTATATCTCATCTTTCTGGTTTTGATGGTAAAATCGAAGCTTCATAATTTCTTTATATTTTTATTTCCTCCTTTCCTATTTGATATCTCACTTCCTCCTGTGTTCTTATTACTTTTATTATCTTCATCAAACCCATTACACTTTCTCTCATTTCTTTTCAAAGGGAATTTTTCAAATTCTTGTCTTATGACCGAGCAAGTTAACCTCAATCCTATCAAATTCCACTCCAATGAATCTGACACCATTCCCTTCTGTTTTATCGTCTTTTCGACAAGTTTAAGAAATATCCCCCAAACTGGGTATAAAGTCAAATGATGTTACAACTAATAACCTTATGGGCAACTGAAAAAGGTCCAAAATATTGAAAAAATGTGATATTTATTTTGGCACCTTCTTCGCAACTGAAATTTGATAAAGACATGTCATCTCACCTGCTCCTAACAAGTCTTTTTGATCTATAAAACTAACGCTTAAGTGGATCTATGCGACTTTTTGCGCGTAAACATTGATTAAAATGACACCTTCTCATATCGGTAAATTTTTCAATAATTTCATATGAATGAATATGCTTCATTTGTTCATACCACAAACATGATATTTTCAACATTTACTCGTTAACACGTGGTAAACGTGCATAAATTTTGACATTTTTCTATCATTTGTTTCCATCGATTTGGTAAAAAAGTACCGGTCAAATATTGGCATCTTGAAAACCTGTCATTTTAAAAATCGACAAAATACCTTTCCCGTCTGAATTGTGCAAGCAAACTTTTCATTATCTATGAAAGAGACCTTGAAGAGTCAGTTGGCAAAATTGTAGATATTATATTCTTCACGGACATATTGTATTTAAATGTGCTAAAAATTGTGCAGATCAAGAGAATTTTAGCCTGAATGTATAAGCATTCAAAATGTTATTGATGGAAGGGGGATTCTCTCCTGCAGCCCTGCAACATTGCGGAGGAACAGTGTTGCTTAATCTGATTCCAACACAGTAATGGCGGACAAAATTGGGCGAAGATGTGAATTTAGTGGTCATTTTGGTACAGTTAGGTATTTCGGTGAGGTTAAGGCTACTGTTGGTACGTGCAATGTTTTTGTATTTTTCCTCCCTTTAAAGACTTTTTTCACGAAATTTGATAGAATTCGTGAGAAAATTAAGGATTGCAAGGGAATTAATTCATCTTGCTCGTAACACATCGATCAGGCCTCTTAAGGTATTCAAGTGCAGGTTGCACCCTGCTTATTTAAAGAGGAAATTTCTCAAGGGAAATATTAGTAAAAGCTGTGCTTCAATTTATCCATACAGTGTATTTCATGTTATTTGCAGCAGCATTTCAGCCGAGTCAAAGCAGGCATTCTCACTGTATACTTTATATCAAAAACTATTTAATAATAGGCATTCTTTCTTTAAAATCATTATTACATCTTTCCCTCTTCTTATTTAATATTCAATTTTATCAATAGTTTGTAAATTTACTTTTTAGATTGTAAATATGTTTTTAGAAGGTCCCTTGAAAATCAACTTCTGTTGAAGTGCAACCCTGCTTAAAATAATTAAAATGAAATGAAATGAAAAGCCTCAAATGACAAAAGGAAGCCATTAATGTAACCTTAACAGTAGAAAGCTTAAACAGCCTCAGAAAAATTGGTATTTACTGGAATCTTGCAGCAGAATGATGAAACTGCACGACGCATTTTGACCTGTGAAAAAACTAGGATGTGGGAAATATATGATGAAAAAGGCATCTTATTTCTCATTTTTTGGATTAGGGCAAAGGATCATATTTATATTTTCTTATTCAATATGAGTTAATTAATTTTTAAGGATCATGGTATGGAATAGACTGGGATGAGGAAAGAGGAAAACACAATGGATCATATGATGGAAAAATTTATTTCAAATGCAGGTTGATATAATTGGCTATTAATGTTAGAGGATACAGGGTAGATTTTGTTTAAATTTTTTAATCGGATTACAGTACTAGGTGCAAGGCAAGCATTTCTGTCAAGACCAGATTGCAACTTGATAATGAATAACAATGCCTTAATTGTGAGATACTCATAGGTTAATGTGCCTTGGGAGCATTCCATACACTTAGGGACTTTGCTTATTTCAGCAATTTGCATGGAAACATATAAAGTAATTGTAAGCATGTCTATTAAGTTCGTGGAATACAAAAAATAACTATTTCATTGTTGTTTTAAGGTTTGGATTGGTGCAAGCATAGGATTATGGTTTTAGTTGATTTCTTCAAAATAAAGAATAATTTGGTCATTGTTTTCTCAGGATGATGGTGTTTTACTATTTGCTATTGAATTTGTACTTCATGTAAAACATGGCATTATTTCCATACCATTACTTCCTGTACCTTTTTCTCAAAAAATTGCATTTTTGCAACATATTGACATTTTGATCGCTAAATCCCATTTTGTAATAGACTTGCAGTAGTGTGATGTTAATAATTTTAATTTTTCAAACAGGGATGGGTATGGCTCGTTTGTACGGCCTCAAAAAGTGAATTTTGGCATTAGCATATCAGAAGCTATTGAAAGAAGATATGGAAGTCATTCTGATGATGTTGATGAAAATAATTTGTATGTTGTTGGAGAAAAAAACCAAAGGACAATGGTTGAGGTTGTTGGCCTTGACCAAATCAAAAACACTTTTATGTAAGTTATTTTTTCAAATCTACTTACACTTAACGAATAGACTAAAGTAGAGCTATGTTTGTAGCCGTAGCATCATCTTTAGCAATGATGAATTATCAGTTATAGTTATATGTCTTCATAAAGTGATATGGTTGGAATGTTTATTGTGCCCTTGCAAAAATCTGCATTGATGTTACATTGTCCATACTTAAGAGCAAATCTTTGTTTGATGCAACAAGGCAAGTTTAATTGATATTAAGTTGCAAGAATACTATCATAAACCTTGTCTTTGTTTGTTTGTGTCTTGATAAGTGAAAGTTTCAGTGTATGCATGATTGTGTATTGAATTGAAAAAAGAAGTAGGGATCAACACTTTAATCCTTCTGTCTAGATCTATGCTAAAAGTATTTTACAGGAGGCAGTTCTAAGCCAAAAGCATATCCATGTAATCCTAACTTTATTTGGATCAAAATTCATTATAAAGTTTCTATTGTTAGAATGCACTGAAATCATGTGGCTCTCCTCTCCAGCCCTCTTGTGGCTAATATAGCTGACCTATTGATCTTGAGAAAAGTGATTAAGCAGAAAGGCATTTGAATCCCTTGAAATTTTCATCTTGCCTTGAATATGCAAAGGGCTGTTCAGGTGAATTTTTTAGAAGATTTGAATATCTTTTGGCAATTAGAAAAATGAGAACCTTTTAACAAATTTAAATCAAAACAGAAAAACCTTGTAGGGTGAAAGAATGTTTCTCAATTTTTATTAAAGTATTTTCTTTTCAAGGCAGCTAAAAAGCTTGAGCAAAATTTCACTAGTTGGAATGAATGTGAATGGACATGATGATGATAACAATGTACAATCAGTTGGACAAATCGTGCCAAGTGAGTCATACTTTTTAATTCATAGTTTTCCCCTTCCATGGTTTGAAGTATTCTGTGTGATATGTACATTGAGCTTCACAACTATTAGATATATACTATAAAAAACATTTATTTCTTTTGCATCAAAACTCCAGTTGACATTTAGGACATCTTCATTAATGATTATATTTCTGGTTTAATTGAACAAAGAAAATTACTCCTTATTTACAAATGGTTTGTGGGATGGATAGAATAAACAGGTAGCAAGCTGTATCTATTGTGAAAGTGTAAAGATTGGTATGTAAAAGCCCAGGAAACAATTTAAGTCATCTTGCTTTAATTTAAATGTCTTGTGTCTTAGGTACAAGTCATCTAGATTTGTCAAGAAACTTGTTGGCATCATGGTCAGATATTCTAGTAATTGTCAGACAACTAAAAAATTTGCAAGTATTGAATATCAGGTTTGTTTTCAAAACTGACTTCAAAAATCACCAAAAGTTGTCTAAAATGCTGCAATTAAGTAGTTATATACACTGATACCACTTTAAAGAAAGCATTATGTTTTTTCATTTAAGTGTTCAGGCAGTTTCATAGCAAAATATGGAAATGATATTGTTTAGTTGTTTTGGGTTATGAACATCAGCACAATGAACATGCAATAATAGCATACTTGTATCACTTTCTATATTGTTTTTCAAGTCATTTAATCTGTGATATAATATGCAATATTGCACCAAATCTGAATAGGCTATACTTGTTTGTGATAAATATAAATCATGCATAAATGAAAGCTGAACTTGAAATAAGTGGATTTTTTTTTTGGGAAATTATCACCAGCATTTTGACATGATTTCTTATGCACATTGCTGATTGCATTTTTTCCTTTACAGTGATAATCGCCTTTCAGACTTAAATGACGTAACAAGCCCCTTTTTGCTTCTTGAATCATTGAAAACAATTTTTGTTAACAGAACAAATATGGATTGGAATCAGGTTAGATAACTAGTAATCACTGGTAATGTTAATGTATGTAATGCTCATGAAAGACTAGGTATGCAAAAGGCGAGAAATTTAGTTTTAGGTGTGGCAGATTTGGGGGGGTGCAACTGGGAGCAGTTGCCTGTACCTGGACTGGCACCCCTTTTTCGCAAAATGCAGCACCCTTTTTCCATGCATTGACATTTGATATACTGACGAATAACCTCATGGGCCCTTTCCCTTTGGTGTTTAATAGCCTTTTTTTCATTACTATTTATTATTATTCATTACCTTTTCAAGTGTGCAGGAATCTTTGTCAAGGTAATGGCAGAGTAAAACTGTAGCTAGGCTGAAAACTTTCCATGAACCTTTTTAAAACCTATCAAAGTTAGCATAACGTATGGATTGGTTTTTCAGGTAGAGCTTGTGCTGAAAGCTGGACGTACAGAGCAGCTAGAATTTTAGAGGCTTGTCCCCGTAAAATTGTTGGAGACAGCACCCCTTAGCACGCCTGAAAATGACTAATCTAAGGTGATTGCTTGTTCACAAATTTCAGAAAAAAATCTCAAATAGGAAATGAATAAGGGTAAAAATGCCACAAGATTAGCCATTGATGATTTTGAATCATAAAAGATGACTACATCTGTTTAAAATCTGCTCAAATCAAAGCAGTCACTCGGCAGATTGGCAGTTTCACACCTCCTTCGAAATTGATTTTTAGGGAATCTGATAAACCAGTTGTTCATTCATAACAGCCCCCATTATACCTGAATCTCCCACTATCTGCTTAAGGCTCATTAGAACAATCTGCAATGAGAAATAAATTTCATTGATAGAGAGTAATCAAGGCATATGTCAAATACCCTCTTGTGTATTTCGATCAGAAACGTATGCCTTCAACGCAACATATTGGCAAGAAAAAACGGGGACTACAGCCCCAAGCCCCCCTCCCCACTCCGCCTTGCCTGTTCAGCGCTTTGCCAACTCTACCGAAAAGGCTGCTGAAAGTCTCAGATCTGCAGAGTAAATCGATAATATTTGATGCTATGGGGTCTTCACACTCCACCGTAGTACCGCTCCTGTTTGCATCTGTTGTCCTTTACGTTATATTCAGGTCGCTTGTATAGACATTGTTGTAATAGATTCTGTATTCTACTAAATTTCCACTCAATGAACATCACCATTTATCAAGGTTGTCAGCAAATTGAACTATATAGCCTCCTTAGTAAGTTGAACTTACGTCATTCTGTCCAGTATGTACGGTCCAAACCGATTTCCTATAGCAATATAAGACTGGTACAATATCAGTCAATTACGTTTATAAGTGCCCCCCTTGTCAACTGCCCCCCTTCAGAAAAGTTCTGGATCCGCCCCTGGTCAAAACGAGATTAGATTTTTATCTACTTTATGCACTTTTTGAAATCCACAGCTCCAGGGAGCTTTGCATTCTTTATGGCTCTACATGAGTTTCCTAGAGTACATAAAGGTGTTTGTGATTGATTGGATTTAATCTAATTTCTGTTAGACACATTTCAAGAAGTTACTTTCTATCTTCAATGTCTGTTAAGGTCATAAAGTTTAATGTTTTGTGTGATAACTATTTTAATTAAGGTGTTGTAGCTTCAAGCCATCCCGTTTTATTTTTTAGTAGTCCCATCCCTTCTGTTAATAAATGGTAAAGAACTAACATTATGCCATAATGTGTTTACTCCTTCAATTAATTTTTTTTCTCTTTTAATCATTAGGTTATCAATCTTTTACATTGTTTACCAAATCTTATTGAACTTCACGCTTGCTTTAATGGAATTCAAAGACTTCCAAATAGATGGTATGCAGGGATGCTCGAAATTTCTTTGTATAATTGATATTTTTAATGTTTTATTCCATTCAATCAGCAAAGTGCTTCTGATTAACGATTAATTTTCTTACTTTTGCTAAACCATTATTTTGCCAAGTTCCAAATGCTTGACCTACCAGTAAAGTGTCATCTATCCTTATCATTTATTTTGTATTCATTCAAAATCTATTTTTTTTAACATTTTTCTACTAAATATTTTCTGTCAACTTTTTCCGTTCCTCAATTTTCCTTCTTCGATCATCTTGTTTTTTTTCTATTCCTTTAAATTATTTTTTCTAAGGATCATAACATTGCGCTGTTTTCTATCAAATAGCGGTGAAGATGGCCTTCATTCTATTCAACTGCTTAACCTTGAAGGAAATGAATTAAATGATTGGAATGAAATAATGAAGTTTTCAACGCTTAAGAGGTACTTTCTTTTATTAATATTTAATGCCGTTACGTTGAGACGATTCAATTGCTATTGTATATATGATAATGTTATCATATATTATGTTGTTCAACCAATAAAACCCCAAATGAATAAAATTGAATAAAGAACCAAAATTGATCATGTCTTCCTTTCGAACCTAATGCTGACTTTTGTGGGGGTGTGGAATGAGTAGAAAAATTCAGGTTTTAGGATGTCAGTTATGCGTTACTTAATGGAAGGAGTGGTTTGGGCAAAATGTTTTGTATTCATATTGGACAATTGACCAGCTGTCATAGTTTCAACACCAACATCAGTTCCATTTGAACGGTCAAGCATCTTGTAAAAATTGTTTTTTTATGCAATTTATCATTTTTTTAAAGGACACATCATATTCTTGTTTACTTTTTTTAATTAAAGGTTTCATGATAATCACTTTATCAACGTTTTTATTTGAAGCTTGAGAACATTGATTCTTAATAACAATAAACTTTCAAAGATAAGTTTCTCAAAAGCAGGTATTTCATTTTTGCGCTTTTTTGTTTGCTGATTTGCTTGAATTAACCTTTGGTAGTTCAGAAGTTCAAAAAAATACTGAAAAATGTTTTGAGTAAAAGTATGGAATCTTAAAATGCCTTAGACCTACTATTTCTACAAATTACACTTCTTCTCATCCTATTTCATATCCCCCAAAAGTGATTTGAGGCATTACACAGTCTTATAACTACCAACTAAATTTACATGAATATCGAAAAACAATGCATATTAAACTTGAAAATTTTTGAAGATTCTTCAACCAAATGAGTGAATATTTTATTTTGATGAATGCAAATGACACAGTAGACATATATTTCCTTCTTCCACATTTAATTATAAACACATTTTATTTATCTTTCCCTTCATATTTGTTTTAGTTAATTTTCCTTTTTATGACGATGAAGTGTCCGACGATATATTTTGTTTCTTTTTGATGCAGTTCTTTTTTCTTATCCTCACTTTATTTAAAATTATTTTTGCGAACAGTATAATGCTTTATTCTATGTAAATAACATTTTTAAGCTTGAGATGTTCTACATCATTTTAGCTTTTTATCATGATTAGATTTCGGCATTGGTTTTCAAACTCTGGAAGCAATTTCATTGAGTTATAACAAAATATCAGAGGTTAATTTTTCTTAATTTAAAGTTATGCATTCTATTCTTCGATGAATTTTTGCTATTATGTGTTTTTGTATGTTTTCTAGATTAGTATAGGGTACTTTTTACCATTGTTCAAAGATTTTTGGTGCTTTCAATAAATGTTAAAACGAAATAGAATCTGTTGGTTGGGAGAATGATTGTAAAAGATATCATACATTGCTACCATTTTTAAAATCCTAAGACTAAAAATGAGTTAGAAATTGGAACCAAATCATATTGAAATTTTGCTTCCTAGTGGCACTCCATAAGTCAATTGGCGCATTTGGAGTCTTTAACTGCAATCAAATTCAAAGCAAATCCACTTTGTGATGGTAAATATGATATTATTCATTCAGATTGTGGTTTACCACTCTTATTCAAGATTTTGAATTTTATTCTTTTTTAGTAATTGGTCGCAATTTTGTGAAGAAATACAATACAATAGTCAATACATGTTGAATACAGATTTCGGTCTGTTTGATGTTTTATGATATTTTAGGCGCAAAATGCAAAATGTGTTGAATGGTTTTGTAACAAAGTTATCATGAAATTGTCACTAAGAGACCAGAAAAATAGTTCTTGTATTTTATGTTCATTTATTTTAAATAAGTAAATCAGAGATCCGTATATGAGTTGCTATTAATTCGAATTAAATTTTCTTATGCATTTTTAAAGCCATTATCAACCATCACAGTTTGAGTTAAATGCTATTATATCGTTTAATTATTAATTTTTTAAATGTTTTTAAATATTGATAAAGTTTTGACCAAAGTAGTTTGCGAAGTTGTTTCGCAAAGTCGGTAATTTTTTGCTAATTAGCAAGCTCTAATTGGCCAATATTTTTTTCTTTTTTTTCACTGCATTGAAAGAGAATGGTTTTCTAAAAAAGTGAATTTTTTATTGTGAAACATTGACATGAAATATTTCATTTCTTTTACACATAAATTTTTATAATTTTTGTTACTGGCTTTTCACGATTGGGCAATCCATGTTAAAACATATCTTTCGTCGACATTCGACTGACACACCAGAATTATGAAAAGGACTTTACCTCCAGCTACGTGTTGCGTCCTATTTTAAAAACATGTGTCATATTTGGCAACACCAAAAGCCTCAGTTTTGATATTTCATGTAATCTCAATTCTACAAAGGTTTTTTCCATCTTGCCAAACGATAATCGATTCAACCAATGCTCAGAGTGCAAGCTGTGAATGGCATATTTTCATTTGATAATCTAATGAATTATGAACGAAGTAATACATTGCTCTCGACTATCATTAATTATATTATACAAAGCCAAGTTTGCTCAATTTTTTTAACATGCATATATGAAAAGTTAACAGTCATTTTTTGTATCTTCAATTTTTAACTCCTTGTAAATACAATGTTGATATTTTTTGTTTTTCAATTGTCAATTTTAGACTTACCATCTTTAGATATCAGGGAAGAATTAATTGCTCGATTAAAAAAAGTCAAGGTTATCAATGGCAGTCAGGTAAGTTATTTCTAATTTTAAACACCATGTGCTCGCTTGAATCAACTATCTACACGTTTGATTACTTGGCTTGACGATTTCAATTATAATAAAGAAAGCCCTTTATAAAGTTAGTTCTAATCCTATTTTTCATATTAGAATTATAGATTCTTGGTTGTTTTTGATTGATTCATTTATCATACAGAAAAATTGTGGGAAATTTTTTTACAGAGAAATTTAGTCAGTTCATTAAATTTTGTATTAACATTGATGAGAAGTCAGATGAAGCCCTTTGCACATTGCACATTTCAATATGTTCTTGACTCATTTGTAAGTTTTCATTTAGCTTACTGCTCCACATCCGTGACATAAATAATGCTTGTAAATAAAGTGAAATTTCAAAAACCTTGAATCAAACTATGATTTATAAATGTAGGTCATAGTTCATTTTGTTTTGATGATACTTTATAAATTTTACATTGATGAAAAAACCATGAAATTATTAGAAAGCTTGGGTTACATTAGGTAAATGCAAGAGAAAGGAAAGATGCTGAATTGCTTTACATGAAAAAATATTCATCCTCGTGGAGGGAACATGGTGGAACTCAAGACCAACTTACAATGAAATTGTCGTCAGAATTTCAAGAAGCTCATCCTAGATTTATTGAATTACTTCAAAGTAAATGATTTTTACCGTTTTAGTTTCATTCCGATTATCATGCTCATTAACTTTGATCATTTTTTTTTGTTTTTACATATCTCTGGAGAACTTATGACCATGGGAATTTCCTGCCATTCTTGTTTTGTAAGCTATGGAACCAGTAACAGAATGCAACGATGTGCTACCATTGATTTTTTTTACATGATGTAATCATCATGTGATCAATGATGCCTTAACAATTTGAGGATCACGTGATTTTCTCTAATTTCTGCATGTTTATTACATGTTCATTTTTTACAACATATTCAGAGCATCCATTCTCTATGACAGAGGCTAATTTTTAACATGGTAAAAGTTGAATTTACTGTTTGTATAGGTTATGGTGCACCAGTTGAAAATGTGAAAGTAGGAAAGACACTTAAGGACAATCTCATTTGTATCTTTTCAATTTCAGATTCTTGTTCATTTGTTTTCATCAACTTTTGTTTCGTTGTTAACAGCTTCTTCATGGTTTCTTCATTTTATGCATTGTTTGTAATTAAGGTTATTTCAAGTTTTGTTTTGAATCTGTTATAACATCACCTTTTAACAACTTTTTATTGTTGATTTTTTGTTACTTTCTCTTTTGGTTTTTGTTTTGTGATTTTTTATTATAGATTAACATTTTAATCGTGCCATCCGTGGTGGGAACCAGATTTCCCGATATCCTTCTCTGCCATAGGTGACATTGTTAAGAGTTTTTAAGTTATGGTTTTTTGTTATTGAAAACAAATTAACATTTTGTGATGTTTATTGTCGATATATTTCTATATATAAATGAATAGGTTTCAATTTTTCTTCTCATTATCAACAGCATTTTTTCTTTAGCTTCAATTTCAGCATTACGTTTTCAGCGTCCTGATTTAGTTGAATCAAAAACAATCACAAAAAGAGTACCAAGTAATGATAACCTTTTCATCTTATTTTTATACTTCAAAACATTTCGTTCTTCAATCTTGCCATTTTGACGTTTTAAATACTTTCCATCAGAGGTCAATATTGAAAAATACCTCAAATGTCGTTAAAGTTTTGCTTTCTGTTTAGAATTCATACGACTTTTTTAAAGAAATATTATCATTTGAATTTACACGTATTAATGCGAAATTATTATGCAAATTGACAAAACTACTGGGACGATGTCCCAAGTAGGAAATTGGCCACGACTTTCCCGAAGGCATTTGAACACATACATTGAAACTAAACGTTGTTTCAAATTTTATGATAAGGGCGGCTAAGAGACTATATGATTTAAGATAGACCTTGACTATGGGCTAAGAGAAAAAAGAGGTTTTAAAGCTAATGAGCTTGAAATGGATATTATATAAGCAGCTTATTAAAATCAAAATCGTCGCCAACGTTGTTTGATGTGTACCTCATTTAACGTGCTGCTACACATTTTATTTCAAATCTTTCAAACATTTCAAATGTGATCACAGATTTTATTAAGAATTTTTTCATTCGGTATCATAATCCTATATTTTGTAAAATTTTATTGGAAAAATTTAGTCATGTAGATATATTGTCTTTTATTTGAATATCTGAATACCAGATCCATTTAATTATTATGTGAAAGCATGTGTAAGAAAATTTAACCTTTTGAATGATGTTAGGAAATTTTCTTGATGCACCTTGATATTTTGTAGTATGAAGCCTGCTTGTATATTATTATTGTTCTTTTATGCTATTTTATCATTTTGTTTTAATGAAACTAAATGGGTTTAATTTGTATTAATAGGAACAATGACGATAATGCAATTGAAGAATCTGTTGCAGCGAATGTTTAAGGTTAAGGCTATTGAGCAAAGACTTTCATATCATGACGCAAAGGTATCCTATTTCCTATACTGATGATGTATTTCATCACAGAGCATTAATATTCAAGTTATATCTTTCATTATCGAACTCGCATATTTATGCATCAGCTTTTTTAATCATTTTGCCCAGAAATCCTAGCTAAAATTATATTTCTTTCGTATTTGCAGATCAAAAGTGAAGTTCAACTCGATGACAATTTAAGAGAACTGGAATTCTATTCTGTTTCTGAAAACGATATTATACTAATTCGGTTATAATTTTCAAATATTGTAAAATAGTTATTGTACTGGACTTCGCATTAGTAGGAAAGGAAGACAAAAAATCGCTTCATTCTTTTTGAGAAATACCATTTCTAAAGGATAGCTTCTTCTGTTTCCATAAAGATTAAAAACCTTTCAGGGTAAAGACTTCTGTTATTCCCACGATCTCACCCCTTTGAATGCTTCAATTTTTCGAAAGAAGTAAGGTTATAGGTTTACCTTACACTTCTATTGGAGCAAATGCTGCAGGAACATTGTTTCCAATCAGTATGTCAATGTCTGTATTGATCTTTGCTTCTGCACGCAGTAAGGTCTTTATTAGTTTGTATCTGCCATGCATCTACAGGCAAAACTAACTTTGTAAACACTGGAGGAAGATCTAATGCTTCGCCATCACCGTTTATAGCTGATATTTTCAGTCCAGATATCATTGTTGTTTGCTGACAGACTTGATTTCCCATCGTTTTCAGGTTCAGTGTTGTCTTTAATCTTGTACCTTGCAGTTTTTCTGCTAAGCGTTAAGTGATGAATGAAACATTGCTACCCGAATCCAGAAATGCATAACGCTCAACCACAGATGATCCCAAGGCAAATTTCACAGGAATGATGTGCATTGTACAGCAACCACGATTTACTGCATTGGAAACTCCTGACTGTTGAAGAATTTCACTAAAATCACGAGTATTCTGTGCTTGTTGTTCAATGTCTTTTGTGAATTCATGAAGTAGAAGGTGATGCCTCTTCTTATATACTGAACATGTCACTTTAGAAGGGCATTTGATTGATATGTGACCTTTCTTAAGACAGTTGAAACAGAACTTCCTGGTTCTGATAAGCATTTCTCTTCCCGTCGAACTGCCTTTTTCCATTTTTTGACATTCTGCAATTCTATGAGGTCCATTACATCCCCAGCATTTCATTACTTCACTTGCAGTTGTGACCTTTGGTCTTCTTTGGTCTTTCCTTTGTCCAACAGAACGTGCACCTTTGCCCCAAACTGGATCATTGATCTTCAATGCTTCTAGCTACTCCACAAAATCCACAAGATTAGTGAACTTAACAGATTTTTTATCGTAATGACGGTCGCTGATGACGAACGATTCGCCTCCATTTATCATGCATTTAGGGTGGTAGCTTCCTCAAAATCTGTTGCAAGTTATCTCTGTATTCCAAAACACCCATGCCTTCAGCACATTGAGTAGCAGCCCTGCATTCTTTGAGGAAAACTGAAAATGCATCAAGAGCCTTGGAATCGTCAGATCTGATTGGTTGCCAGTTTAACACAAGTTTCAGGTAAAAATTCACCATTACTTCCACATCACCATATCAACTTGACAGTTTTTGCAATGCAGCTGGATATCCAACATCAGCAGACATGAATGAGTACCCGGCCACAATTTGATTAGCTTCACCAGTCGTACACTGCTCCAAGAAAGCCATTTTTTCATCATTATTACAAACGTTTTCAACATGTGACTTGAATTGTCACATGAATTTGTTGAAAGTTAAACAATCCCCATCAAACTGTTTAATTTCCAACTTTGGTTTTTGCAGTTCCAAAAGGACTTCTCCAAGTTTTGCCTCATTGACTAAATTTGCAGCAGCAGGAATTTTGACCGCGCCATACTGTGGTTCAGCATTGTGTTTTTGTTTTGACACCATACTTTCTTCGCCATCTCCTTGCTCACCACTCAAATTCTGACTATAAACTTCCTCATCTTCTTCCATTTCTAAAATATGCTGACTACCCCTTGTGACTTCGCAATTTCTTCACCGATTTTAACTCTTTCTCTTTCATGCTGAAGTTCAATTTCCGACATATTCACCTTCCGTTCCATCGCTTGTATTTCTTTCAGAAAATCTTCCGTCTTCTTGAGCTCTTCCATTTTCTTCGCTTCTTCTGCAAGTCTGACTGATGAGATCGTCAGGAAGTAGCACTTTGCCAATCCACTTTTCCCAGAAACCACTCTTCAGCACTTGACTTGACATTTAAAAATCCAAATATCCTTGTCTTGAATCCATATTTCCATATTTCGTAAGAAATTTGCCCATTTTTCATAGCTTAAGGCTATAAGCTTACTATTTTGCCAGAAATTTGCCTATTTTTGATAGCTTTAGTTTTGCTCAACAAGTAAGGCTATAAGCTTACTATTTTGCCAGAAATTTGCCTTTTTTTAATAGCTTCATTTATGCTTAAAAAGTAAGGCTATAGGCTTACTATTTTGCCAGAAATTTGTCCATTTTTCATAGCCTTATTTTTGCTCGGAAAGTAAGGCTATAGGCTTACTATTTTGCCAGAAATTTGCCCATTTTTCATAGCCTTATTTTTGCTCGGAATGTAAGGCTATAGCCTTACCATTTTGCCAGAAATTTGCCCATTTTGCATAGCTTAATTTTTGCTAAAAAAGTTAGGCTATAGGCTTACTATTTTGTAAGAAATTTAGCCTTTTTACAAAGCTTCATTTATGCTCAAAACATAAGGTTTTAGGCTTACTATTTGGTAAGAAATTGGATGATTTTTTATCGTTTCATTTTTGCGCCAAAATGAAAGCCTATAGCCTTACCATTTTGCCAGAAGTTTGTCCAATTTTCATAGCTTCATTTTTGCTCAAAAAGTAAAGCTATAGGCTTACTATTTTGCAAGAAATTTGTCCAATTTTCATAGCTTCATTTTTGCTAAAAAGTAAGGCTATAGGCTTACTATTTTGCAAGAAATTTGCCCATTTTTCATAGCATCATTTTCGCTCAAAAAGTAAGGCTATAGCCTTACCATTTTGCCAGAAATTTGTCCAATTTTCATAGCTTCATTTTTGCTCGGAATGTAAGGCTATAGGCTTACTATTTTGCAAGAAATTTGCCCATTTTTCATAGCATCATTTTTGCTCAAAAAGTAAGGCTATAGCATTACCATTTTGCCAGAAATTTCTCCAATTTTCATAGCTTCATTTTTGCTCAAAAAGTAAGGCTATAGGCTTACTATCTTGCAAGAAATTTGCCCATTTGTCATAGCTTCATTTTTGCTCAAAAAGTAAGGCTATAGGCTTACTATTTTGCAAGAAATTTGCCCATTTTTCATAGCATCATTTTCGCTCAAAAAGTAAGGCTATAGCCTTACCATTTTGCCAGAAATTTGTCCAATTTTCATAGCTTCATTTTTGCTCAAAAAGTAAGGCTATAGGCTTACTATTTTGCAAGAAATTTGCCCATTTTTCATAGCATCATTTTCGCTCAAAAAGTAAGGCTATAGCATTACCATTTTGCCAGAAATTTGTCCAATTTTCATAGCATCATTTTTGCTCAAAAAGTAAGGCTATAGCATTACCATTTTGCCAGAAATTTGTCCAATTTTCATAGCTTCATTTTTGCTCAAAAAGTAAGGCTATAGGCTTACTATTTTGCAAGAAATTTGCCCATTTGTCATAGCTTCATTTTTGCTCAAAAAGTAAGGCTATAGGCTTACTATTTTGCAAGAAATTTGCCCATTTTTCATAGCTTCATTTTTGCTCAAAAAGTAAGGCTATAGGCTTACTATTTTGCAAGAAATTTGCCCATTTGTCATAGCTTCATTTTTGCTCAAAAAGTAAGGCTATAGGCTTACTATTTTGCAAGAAATTTGCCCATTTTTCATAGCATCATTTTCGCTCAAAAAGTAAGGCTATAGCCTTACCATTTTGCCAGAAATTTGTCCAATTTTCATAGCTTCATTTTTGCTCAAAAAGTAAGGCTATAGGCTTACTATTTTGCAAGAAATTTGCCCATTTTTCATAGCATCATTTTTGCTCAAAAAGTAAGGCTATAGCATTACCATTTTGCCAGAAATTTCTCCAATTTTCATAGCTTCATTTTTGCTCAAAAAGTAAGGCTATAGGCTTACTATCTTGCAAGAAATTTGCCCATTTGTCATAGCTTCATTTTTGCTCAAAAAGTAAGGCTATAGGCTTACTATTTTGCAAGAAATTTGCCCATTTTTCATAGCATCATTTTCGCTCAAAAAGTAAGGCTATAGCCTTACCATTTTGCCAGAAATTTGTCCAATTTTCATAGCTTCATTTTTGCTCAAAAAGTAAGGCTATAGCATTACCATTTTGCCAGAAATTTGTCCAATTTTCATAGCTTCATTTTTGCTCAAAAAGTAAGGCTATAGGCTTACTATTTTGCAAAACATTTGTCCAATTTTCATACCTTCATTTTTGCTCAAAATGTAAGGCTATAGGCTTACTATTTTGCAAGAAATTTGCCCATTTGTCATAGCTTCATTTTTGCTCAAAAAGTAAGGCTATAGGCTTTCTATTTTGCAAGAAATTTGCCCATTTGTCATAGCTTCATTTTTGCTCAAAAACTAAGGCTATAGGCTTACCATTTTGCCAGAAATGTGTCCAATTTTCATAGCTTCATTTTTGCTCAAAAAGTAAGGCTATAGCCTTACCATTTTGCCAGAAGTTTGTCCAATTTTAATATGTTCATTTTTGCTCAAAAATTAAGGCTATAGCCTTACCATTTTGCCAGAAGTTTGTCCAATTTTCATAGCATCATTTTTGCTCAAAAAGTAAGGCTATAGCCTTACCATTTTGACGGAAGTTTGTCCAATTTTCATAGCTTCATTTTTGCTCAAAAAGTAAGGCTACAGCCTTACCATTTTGCAAAAAATTTGTCCAATTTTCATAGCTTCATTTTTGCTCAAAAAGTAAGGCTATAGGCTTACTATTGTGCAAGAAATTTGCCCATTTTTCATAGCATCATTTTTGCTCAAAAAGTAAGGCTATAGGCTTACTATTGTGCAAGAAATTTGCCCATTTTTCATCGCTTCATTTTTGCTCAAAAAGTAAGGCTATAGGCTTACTATTTTGCAAGAAGTTTGTCCAATTTTCATAGCTTCATTTTTGCTCAAAAAGTAAGGCTATAGGCTTACTATTTTGCAAGAAATTTGCCTATTTGTCATAGCTTCATTTTTGCTCAAAAAGTAAGGCTATAGGCTTACTATTTTGCAAGAAATTTGCCCATTTTTCATAGCATCATTTTTGCTCAAAAAGTAAGGCTGTAGCCTTACCATTTTGCCAGAAGTTTGTCCAATTTTCATAGCTTCATTTTTGCTCAAAAAGTAAGGCTATAGGCTTACTATTTTGCAAGAAATTTGCCCATTTTTCATAGCATCATTTTTGCTCAAAAAGTAAGGCTATAGCATTACCATTTTGCCAGACATTTGTCCAATTTTCATAGCATCATTTTTGCTCAAAAAGTAAGGCTATAGCATTACCATTTTGCCAGAAATTTGTCCAATTTTCATAGCTTCATTTTTGCTCAAAAAGTAAGGCTATAGGCTTGCTATCTTGCAAGAAATTTGCCCATTTGTCATAGCTTCATTCTTGCTCAAAAAGTAAGGCTATAGGCTTACTATTTTGCAAGAAGTTTGTCCAATTTTCATAGCTTCATTTTTGCTCAAAAAGTAAGGCTACAGGCTTACTATTTTGCAAAACATTTGTCCAATTTTCATACCTTCATTTTTGCTCAAAATGTAAGGCTACAGGCTTACTATTTTGCAAAAAATTTGTCCAATTTTCATACCTTCATTTTTGCTCAAAATGTAAGGCTATAGGCTTACTATTTTGCAAGAAATTTGCCCATTTGTCATAGCTTCATTTTTGCTGAAAAAGTAAGGCTATAGGCTTTCTATTTTGCAAGAAATTTGCCCATTTGTCATAGCTTCATTTTTGCTCAAAAACTAAGGCTATAGCCTTACCATTTTGCCAGAGGTTTGTCCAATTTTAATATGTTCATTTTTGCTCAAAAATTAAGGCTATAGCCTTACCATTTTGCCAGAAGTTTGTCCAATTTTCATAGCATCATTTTTGCTCAAAAAGTAAGGCTATAGCCTTACCATTTTGCCGGAAGTTTGTCCAATTTTCATAGCTTCATTTTTGCTCAAAAAGTAAGGCTACAGTCTTACTATTTTGCAAAAAAATTGTCCAATTTTCATAGCTTCATTTTTGCTCAAAAAGTAAGGCTATAGGCTTACTATTGTGCAAGAAATTTGCCCATTTTTCATAGCATCATTTTTGCTCAAAAAGTAAGGCTATAGCCTTACCATTTTGCCAGAAGTTTGTCCAATTTTCATAGCTTCATTTTTGCTCAAAAAGTAAGGCTACAGGCTTACTATTTTGCAAAAAATTTGTCCAATTTTCATACCTTCATTTTTTCTCAAAATTTAAGGCTATAGGCTTACTATTTTGCAAGAAATTTGTCCAATTTTCATAGCATCATTTTTGCTCAAAAAGTAAGGCTATAGCCTTACCATTTTGCCAGAAGTTTGTCCAATTTTAATATGTTCATTTTTGCTCAAAAATTAAGGCTATAGGCTTACTATTTTGCAGAAAAAATTGTCCAATTTTCATAGCTTCATTTTTGCTCAAAAAGTAAGGCTATAGGCTTACTATTTTGCAAGAAATTTGCCCATTTTTCATAGCATCATTTTTGCTCAAAAAGTAAGGCTATAGCCTTACCATTTTGCCAGAAGTTTGTCCAATTTTCATAGCTTCATTTTTGCTAAAAAAGGAAGGCTACAGGCTTACTATTTTGCAAAAACTTTGTCCAATTTTCATACCTTCATTTTTTCTCAAAAATTAAGGCTATAGCCTTACCATTTTGCCAGAAGTTTGTCCAATTTTAATATGTTCATTTTTGCTCAAAAAGTAAGGCTATAGGCTTACTATTTTGCAAGAAATTTGCCCATTTTTCATAGCTTCATTTTTGCTCAAAAAGTAAGGCTATAGCCTTACCATTTTGCCAGAAGTTTGTCCAATTTTCATAGCTTCATTTTTGCTCAAAAAGTAAGGCTATAGCCTTACCATTTTGCAAAAAATTTGTCCAATTTTCATACCTTCATTTTTGCTCAAAAAGTAAGGCTATAGGCTTACTATTTTGCAAGAAATTTGCCCATTTGTCATAGCTTCATTTTTGCTCAAAAAGGAAGGCAATAGGCGTACCATTTTGCAAGAAATTAGCCCATTTGTCATAGCTTCATTTTTGCTCAAAAACTAAGGCTATAGGCTTACCATTTTGCCAGAAATGTGTCCAATTTTCATAGTTTCATTTTTGCTCGAAAAGTAAGGCTATAGGCTTACTATTTTGCAAGAAATTTGCCCATTTTTCATAGCATCATTTTTGCTCAAAGAGTAAGGCTATAGCCTAACCATTTTGCCAGAAATTTGTCCAATTTTAATATGTTCATTTTTGCTCAAAAATTAAGGCTATAGGCTTACTATTTTGCAAGACATTTGTCCAATTTTCATACCTTCATTTTTGCACAAAAAGTAAAGCTATAGGCTTACTATTTTGCAAGAAATTTGTCCAATTTTCATACCTTCATTTTTGCTCAAAAAAGTAAGGCTATAGGCTTACTATTTTGCAAGAAATTTGCCTATTTGTCATAGCTTCATTTTTGCTTAAAAAGTAAGGCTATAGCCTTTCTATTTTGCAAGAAATTTGCCCATTTTTCATAGCATCATTTTTGCTCAAAAAGTAAGGCTATAGCCGTACCATTTTGCTACAAAAGTTCCTGTTTTTGATAGCTTCATTTTTGCACAAAAAGTAAAGCTATTGGCTTACTATTTTGCAAGAAATTTGTCCAATTTTCATACCTTCATTTTTGCTCAAAAAAGTAAGGCTATAGGCTTACTATTTTGCAAGAAATTTGCCTATTTGTCATAGCTTCAATTTTGCTCAAAAGCTAGGGCTATAGGCTTACCATTTTGCCAGAAATGTGTCCAATTTTCATAGCTTCATTCTTGCTCAAAAAGTAAGGCTATAGGCGTACTATTTTGCCAGAAATTTGTCCAATTTTCATAGCTTCATTTTTGCTGAAAAAGTAAGGCTATAGGCTTACTATTTTGCAAGAAATTTGCCCATTTATCATAGCTTCATTTTTCCTCAAAAAGTAAGGCTATAGCCCTTACCATTTTACCAGAAATTTGTCCAATTTTCATTGATTCATTTTTGCTCTAAAAGAAAGGCTATAGGCGTACTATTTTGCCAGAAATTTGTCCAATTTTCATAGATTCATTTTTGTTCAAAAAGTAAGGCTATAGCCTTACTATTTTGCCAGATATTTGTCCTTTTTTTCATAGCTCCATCTTTGCTCAAAAAGTAAGGCTATAGCCTCACCATTTAGCCAGAAATATGTACAATTTTTTTGGCTTAATTTTTGATCAAAAAGTAGGGCTATAGACTTACCATTTTGCCAGAAATTTGCCCATTTTTCATCGCTTCATTTTTGCTCAAAAAGTAAGGCTATAGTCTTACTATTTTGCCAGAAATTTGTCCATTTTTCATAGCTTCATTTTTGCTCAAAAAGTAAGGCTATAGCCTTACCATTTTGCCAGAAATTTGCCTATTATGCATAGCTTCATTTTTGGTGAAGAAACAAGGCTATAGCTTTTTTGCAAAAAACAAGGATTATGTTTTTAATCTTGATAGATTGAAGATCAAAATAGAATGTAACTGAACGAGAAGATGATACACAAGTTTATAAGCAAAGGTGGGATGAAAAACACCATAATCTTTAGATGATTCGTACATGAATGATTTGCTATTTGTAGAAAAATACTACTGAATCAAAACATTTAATAATCTATTACACTGTTGTGTATGTGCTGTGGCTTACATGTAAGACTAAACAGCCCTGTAAAATGCATTCTTGGGTATTCCGTGTACAGTACTGAGAACACTTTTGGAATGAAATATTCTTCTATTTCGATCACCTTCTTGAGATCAAGCGCTTTTGGCCTAAGTATGGTGCACTGCCTCTCCGAAATCCTCCTCTCCAACTTCTTTATGGGTACGACCACTTCATTGCTAAGCCCACGTTATTATTCAGGAACCGGATCAGTGAATGATAATTTCGCTCATAACGCCAAAAAAAGGGAAACTTAATTGCAAAGAAATAAGGCGAGTTACATGAGATATAAAACAGAAAATTGTCCATGATGCATAGATGGCATTGAATGTATAAAAACACTACTAGAAGTCATGCATCCATTTTCCATCCCGTTTTATTCCAACAAGAAATCATAAGCTTGCAACGTTACAATTATTTTCATTCATCAACTCTATTAAATGAAAGAAAGGAAAATTAGGAATATCAAAACAGAATTGTGACAAATAATGTGATCCAAATTCAGATAGATCAGTCTGATGTTGCACAAGAACCAATAATCCTTGATCAACAAATTCATTCATAACTTTTAATTTATAAATATTCATGATTATAAATGGTTCTTTTTAAAGCTATGTTAATTTAAGGAAAGCCCATGCAATAATTTCGTGAAAATAGAAGTATTAGAAATGGGGAGGCAATCAAACTATATAAGAAATTTTAAAGGCTGTCATTATCATCACATATAACTCAATTGAAAATACTGAACGGACAAACATCTAAATCAAGAGACGCAATGAATGAGGAGATGCCAAGTAATCTGAGTAAATAATGCATACTTATTTTCTGTGAAATGTCTTTTAGGCGCGGAATTCTCGTCATCATTATCATGCGCTTCTTCTTCATCCGATGAGCTCTCACTAAACGACAAAATGCAAGAAATTGATCTTAAGGTTGTTTAAGCACAAAAAACGTTCACTCTAGATATGATCAATAAATAAAATAATTAAATTAAGTTTATGCATGGCTAACTTAAATCCTGTGTCATTAATGTTCTTTTAAACCTTAAGGATTTCTTTTTTATAGAAACCACTAATATGATAAACGATCACAAGTGATTCTATCCCTTTTCAAAAATGCTAGTAGAGCATCTCAAGGCTCAGCAATCTTTACTGCACAATATTTGCATTACATTTTGTTATTTTAGTTGCAAGAAGTCACATAAAAAAACAAAAAAAACTAGGGGGATAATTGACGGTTGCAATCCCAAGTCATGCAACCATAGCAAGGATTTAATTTCAGATTTAATAAATATTGTGGTCATCATTAAATTACAAAAAATCGATTCGAAAATGCTTCTTAAACTAATACTCAAAACTATTGACGATACCAAGAAATATGACAGAAAAACAGAATTATATGAATAATCGTACCTGCTACTTGATACAATGTCACTTTCGTTTGCTTTTTTTAACATTCCAATAAAAGCAGCTGCTTTCCTTCGTCTTTCCATTTGAATCTCTGGGTTATTGCCGCCTCCTTCTACACCTAAAAAATTGAGCCCCTTTCAAATAAACATTAGTGTTGAAGATATTTCTTATAAAATGACTAAGATTTAAATTGTGTGGTGATATGGGCATTTCATTGAAATCAACTATTTTCTGTCTAATGAACACCAATTTCGCTTTTGAATAAATCGGATTTGATCTCGTACCTCTTTATATGCTTAAAACAAAGTCTTTCAAAAAGCAAATTCAAAAGCAAACTTTCTAAAAAAATTAAATAACCATTTAATAAGAGAAATATGAATTCAATTTGAATCCAATTTGTTGACAAATCAAAAAACTGCTGAAAAATATTTTATGCATCGAAGTCGAGGGACGTGTTTGTTTTTCCGGTTGTCAAACACATACAAACACAAGATAAAAAGTGTAATTCACTGCTTACTAAAAGGGTTGCTTCTTCTGATTGTAATGTGAGCCTTTGATCTCTGCGTTAACTTATTAAAATGCGGTTATCTTTAATAGACATTTAAAAAGTTTGTACTAATGATGATTATCAAGTTTCACAATAGATTAAAATCGGGAAGAATTTTCCCAAAATCGTGAATTTACCCAAGAGTTTTCTAAAACATTAATAAATTTAGATATTTTTAAATCCACACAGCAATGAAACAATCTTAGCATTATTAGGACACTTAGTTATGATACATACTCTCCTGTAATTCTCTCTGTTTCTTTTGGGCTTCTGCAATCATAATTTTTGCTTTCTCCATCGTTTCTTTCGCTTTTTCTTCAATTGTTAATTCTCTTTTATTCGCTTCTCTTTTCACTTTATTCGGTCTATAACCATCCAAATTGTCTTCCATTTCTTCGCCGTGTTCGTTCTCCAAATCACCAAGATTGGAATCAAATATTTCCACCGATTTCAACATTTTTTCATTTGCTTTTGTCTTCTTCGTTGTTTTCAAAGCAAAGCTCAAAGGTTTCACTATCTTTCCTGGATCACCTTTGCAAAAACGCAATTATATAAGAAATAGCTTTTATATTTGAGACAACAAAAGCATCTGCAACTGTTGTTTTAAACATAGATTTTAGCTGAAACGAAGTGATATACAGTCTTTAAAACAATTTTTGCAACATGCAATCAATAAAAGCAGAGCAGCGCTTCCAAAACACATTTTTATAAACGTAATAAGGTGACCATTCTTTTTATCGAGGGTACCAGCCCCCCCCCCCCCAAAATAAAAAAATTCGGGATGCTATTCTTATCATGATCATTAATGAAAAGTTAAAATTAAATAGATAAAAACCCTGAAATTTATATATAAAACCTTATTTGTTATATATTTATCCTTAAAAACTGAATGACAAAATATAATAATTGATGACGACATACTTTCACAAAGTGATGTTTTACTTGTGTTCATTCCCATGATACATTGCTGCTTTTTGTAGAGATAATATGGATGATAAATATTGCTTTGAATCAAAAACTGAAAACGAGGATCATTCTTTTGTTTTATTTGCTTTTCAAATACTTCACCATTTCTCGAAACATACTCTGCAAGTTTATCGACAACTGACTTTAAATCAGGCGGAGGAGGAACAATATGGTCCATCTGTGGATGCTGTTGCTGAGGCTCTAGTGATAAGATTTGTCTTGATGGATCTTCCTCTGTGCATCCTGGTGGGGGTGGCGGTGGAGGAAGTGTTCGACTGGATTGCGCAGCTAGAGATGGAGAGAAAAGAGATAATTTGAAAGCATGCGAAATCAGATTTTGACCAAAAAGAAACAAATGCTTATTGCATGAAACTATATGAAACATAGTAAATAATTATGAAAACATTGAAATATTTAAACAGAACTGAACAGTGATATCAAATAAATTCCCAACTTACATTGAATTTGATGGTCCAATGACAAATTTGAGGATGGAGGTGGTGGTGGTGGGTGCATAACCTGCATCATTCCAAAAACATGCATATTTTGTTGATTTTTGTCATCAATGTGAGAATAATGCTCTATAGAATGACACTAATCAAATTAAATAAATGAAAAAACCAAAAATGAAAACTGACAAATAGAAGAAAACATATAATATGATGGCCATTATTCACAATCCATTAAGATGATCAGTATAAATGAGAATTGAATTGCATTGCTGTGGAGTAGTGTCAGGCTGCTGTGGAGTAGCATCAGGCTGCTGTGTTCAATGATAACTGAATGTTACACAACAACAACAAAGAAATGATATTACATAATTTAACTGTAAATAAACATAACAGTTACCAAACAATGAAAAATGTTTATCCTCTTCTAACTGATCGGCCCAGTTGTCATCTGTAATGTTTTTATTTTTACCAATTGCAAAGTCTTTATCATTTAAAATGTCTTTCCGTAAATGTTCATATTTCCTTGCCATGTATACCTCAGCTGCATTCGAATATACACTGTTAGGTAGCTGCCTCTGCATCAAATATGATACCACATTGTTTCTATTTAGTACTGAAGAATCATCAGAGGCTCCTTGCTCTGCATTTTCTGGGTCTGATATATCTCCTTGGGTCTTAATTGGCCTTCGATGAGCTTGAAGAAGAGGATGAATATACTCATCGTCACTGCCACTGTCACTTCCACTACCACTCTTTGAATCTAAATTAAGATGATTAAGAAACCGTAAATGGGGCTTCTTGCTCTGGTTATTGTTGAAGCCACTCATCGCTTTATCTTATTCAATGGCAAATCAAGTTGGATAACAAAGGAAAATTGAAATAATATGAACAATAAATTGGTACAAAAATGGATTAGCAATCATTATCTTTTACATCAAAATATAATACCTTGAGTATCTTCTTTTCTTTCATTTTCGTTATCGTTATCTTCTTCATGAACTTTGTATGTTCCTTCTTTGATTTTGGACAATATAAGTTTGTAGTATGGATTCAGCCAATTTCCAAAATTTAAAAAATCAAACTGTGGATTGCCAGCTTGCTTTGCTTTTAAAATTATTTCCATTTGTGCACCATGTTTACTAATAAATGAGGCAGTCTTTTCGATTATTGAATGTGATTTTTGACTGTCAGGCTAAAAGAAAATAGGTAAAAAGTCAAAAATTTAATTCTTAATATGAACAATTCAATAAACAGTGTACTTTTACTTTACCACATCCAGGGATGCTTAACAAAGATTACAAATTCATGACTTTATAACAATCATGCTAAATTCAGATGGGTGGAAAATCCTTCAAATTGTTTCTTGGTGTACCCAAAACATGACCCGAGTTAAATGAACCCAGGAACAAATACAATTTTCAAAAACAAAAATAATCATTCTATAAGCATGAATTTGGTCAAACCATAACAAAATATTTCTTTGCAATTCAATGCAATTGTTTACATTTGCAAAATCTGATAATCTTCACTGCATTCTTCATCCTTTCTTCATCCATGTTACCTGCTACAAAAGCTTCAAGCAAAATTATTTTTAAATTGCACATAAAATTCAATTAATTATAACCTAAGTAAACATGCATAACAAAAAAATGTGCATCCAATTGGGAAAAGTGTTAAAAAAGAAGATATTTTGGGTTTAAATCTTGCATACATAGACTGAAATTCTTCAATATAGAAATACAAAAAATTTGATTCTGAGATATTTAACAGTAATTCTTAACACACCCTGCCATACTAATTAAAACATTAATGCATCATTACTCCATTTGCAAAATTGCTCAGACCATTGTAAAACACAACAAGACAATTTTTTTACCCATTATAATTTCCTTTGGTATCTATATTTGGTCATAAATTATAAAATTCACATCTGGCCACTATTCATTTACCTCTGTCCACCTTTTGTAAATACCCAGAGTTTTTATTCTCTGATGAGTGTCAGATAAAACACTTCTTTTCAACATTCTGCATTGCTTAGAAGGTATTTATTTCAAAACATTTCTTTGGTCAATACATCAATTCTGCATTGTCAGACCTGGCAAACTTGATGCTTCTTTTATGAGTTTCACATGTTTTAGGGTAAAAATAATAACATGCAGAACGATTGGAAAAGGAAAACAATTGGAAATTAATCATGAAGGGAATATTATAATCATGATTTTGAAATAGAAAAAGGATGAGAGAAACAGAAATATTGCTCCTGATATCAGCCGAGAAAGGAAAAATTGATAAAGGCTCCACAGATATAAATAACCTGAATTAAAGAGGTAAATGTGCAACTCAAATGCTAATGTAATCAACAATTTATCAATGATGACACAAATCACAAGATGCAATTTTTTTTATTTATGTACTTATTAAAACAAAAAAGAAAGTGAGCAACTAGAAGTAATTTTCTGAATAAGAAAAGGTATCAGACAAAATAATCAAAATAAAAAAAAATTAACAAACTATTCCTTACTAAGTAGGTAGAAAAAACTCATCATTAAAAATAAATGCATCATTTTAAGCAAGTTATCTCCTTTTTATTGATTATCAAAAGCATTATTACATTACCAGATATCAATATCATTAAATAATTAAGCATGTCAAATGCAAAAGAAGAATTGCAAAATAATTTCACAGCAAAGCTTACCATATCCATTCCTTCTGGAATTTCAAGGTTGTCAGGTTTTTCATACATAATTCCAGCTTTGTTGCTCTCTTGTTTTGGGTCAAGACTGATTTGGACATGCTTTAAAGGCTCTTTTCCTGGCTTTTTATGTTCAGACTCTACAAGAAAGGTGGGTAAAAATTGTTTCTATTTGAAAATAAAAATGGTAATAATAATAATAATAATTTTTTTGAAACTCCATTTCATCATCATGCAATAAAAAACCAGTGTAAACCTTGCTAAAGTTAAGTAGTTTACATCTGACTACTTATTGTTACAAAACAATTAAAAAAGAAATAAAAATTGTGCAAAAGTTTAACATTAATAATAATAATAATAATGTAATAATAATGGACACTTTCATTCAAAACATTTCAAAATAGAATAAAAGCTAAATCAGGGACAGATCCAGGGTGGGTCAATGGGTCCATGTTCCCACTCGTGTGTGCTGAAGAAACTTGATCAAAACAAAGATTTTAAAATCAAAGACTCGTTTTGTTCAAGTATTTCACTTTCGAATTTCACTTTTGTCTCTTTTTGTCAGTCTATTTCCTGTGCTCTATGATATTGTCGCATAAGACCCAATATCTGTAGACAACACATCATTAACTACTATCACATAATCTCTTGACAAAAGACCACATGAGATCTATATAAAGTATTGTAATCTGTTTTGAACTCCATCAAATGGACCCAGCCTCTGTGCAGCATTCAGCAGAGGTAAAGTCCACTTGTTACTAAAAATGGAAGTTTTTGCAGAGTATTCTGCAAAGGCTGGGTCCATCTGATTCTAAATGTGGGAACTATTGCGGAGCATTACGCAGAGGCTGGGTCTATTGGAAAGCTAAACTTAGATTGAAATTAAACTGGGATTGGGCAGACCCTGATTGTTTACAAAGCTATAATTAGATATGATAAAGCTTCTGAATCATGGATGGGCATTTCAAAAGCGTGTGAGCAAGTTCATTTCTTAAATTCGATACAGGCCTAGAATAAGAGTTTAGGCACATGGATGAGAAACTTAAGTCTGATGTTGCATAATTAAGAAAACTGAAAAACCACTTACTTGGAAAAATTTCATTTGAAGTTTTGAAGGTAAAAAAGAGAAATAAATGCCAAATAGACAGCAATGTTAGAATTTAATGCAGTTATCGACAAATTTGTTACTTTCTAACACAAATTGAAAAAATAGTGCTTTTGCACTAGGTTCAAAATAAGGGTTTCTTGATGAAATTCTACATTTATTGGCCACACCCTAATAAAATACCATTTATCAGTGTCATCACCCAAAATGAAGTCTGAACAAGCATCTCAAAGACAAATGAGGTGATAAAATTCATGACAATTTTCCACCTTACCTTGATCAAAATCATAACTGTCAAAACATTCATTTGGGTCATATTCTTGGTCACCACTGGCATCTTTTATGGGTTCATTATCATAATGATAACTGATATTGGCATATGATCCATCCTTGCTTAACGATTTTGTGTCCTCTTCACTTAATTCTTCTAAAACATCAAAATATTCCTGCCATTACATCACTTTCACTCTAATATAAACAAACTACATAAAACAGGGCAAATATGTTTCTATGAAACTAAGTAACCACAATCAAATCACTTTATGGCTGAAGTTATTATTAGAAAAACATTATTGAGTCAAATTCTAAATCTCACCTTGAAGAATATCTTGATCCACTTCATTTAAATTCAATCCAAAATACCTAAATTTATCACATTCATTTTCAATAAGCTCCTCGTCTGGAGACATAAAATTTCCACCTGCAATTGGTCCTTCAAAATCAGCATGACTGTATAAGTAGCCTCTGCAATCATACCTAACAAATGAAACAAGATCAAAGTTTGCAGGCTATTCTTTAACATTTTCACGAAAAGGTAAGAATTTTCCAGGAATAAAAAATACTTAAGGTGACATTGAAGATCTATCAATCTACTGTAATAACTAAAGTTTTAAGTTACAGCAATCAAGATGAAAGGAATAACAACTTTAAGCATACAACCTGTCAATCAGAAGAGATTCGTCTCCCATCCATGGTATCAAATGTTTCCCATCTTCAATATACTTTGCCATAACATCATCTCGAAAAATTTTGCTGTGGTACCCGATCACCATCACATCATCATATGATGAATTTAAACGATATTTACTTTCACTGTTTTGTGCAAATCCACTGTCATGTTTTTTCCTCCTTTTTGAAGGTCGCTTTTCATGCTTAACCAAAAAGGACATTTTTCCCTCGTTTAATTTTTCCAATAACACTTGTTTTTCATGACGTGACCGTGAAACCTAGAGCCAAAATATGTACAATTTTAAATCAGCCTCTTATGCAGGCTCGCCTTAGACTCCTTCAACAATAAATTTTCCAGCGATTTGTTGACTCCTCTTTTTCAGAATATATTCACCAGCAATGCCGAAAGAGGGAGGGGGACAGGGGGGGCCTGCTCCCCTTGCCCTTTTCCACGGGGGGGGGGCAGAGGGAGGCAAGAAGTGCCCTGCTCAATTCTATAAATTCTTTTTGACAGTCAATCAGAACAAAGCACAAATCGTCTCGGAATGGTCATTTGAATGGACAGATAGATACCATCACATACAACTTCAGTAAGACACAAGTTTATTTGATTTTCTTCTATTTTACAGGATGTATTTTGTGGTCAAGTGCCCTTCAAAGAATGTCTGCCCCACCCCCCTGCGTCCTTCAATGCTTCCGGCATCCCTGATATTCACACAGTAGAATAAATAATTGCATATTTCCTCGCACAATTTCTGACCGCTGCCAGTTAAAAAGCTTCAAATATGCACTACCTCAAACAGCCATCCTCCGCAAAAAGCGCCCCCCCCCCTCCCCTTCGAAAACGCACGCGACCATTTATATGACTTGTATTTTTTACACCAAGGTTAGTTCTTATGTTTGTTAAAAAAGTTGTTTTCATAAACCACTGTCACTTCTTGATTCAAAACATTTTAATTCATCATACCCTTAAAATTTAGAAAACAAACTCTATAAAGAGAAAAGGAGAAAAACTAAGCTTGTTGGTTATAATGTGATTTGCATCGTCGCTCTAAATTATATTGTTAAGGTTTCCAAACAATACAGTTAAGTACATAGAAAATGATAAAACATAAAGGAAAATATTACGTTTCCATGCCTAGCATGTTAAGAAAGTTGCCAAACCAAACAAAAAATTACAACGCATCCTTCATTGGCCTCTTATCCTTGTCCTTTTTTACTCAGCGCCAAACTTGCTGAAGACAAAATATACAGCAGTTAACTCTGCTCAGCCTAAATATGAAATTACAAATTGAAAAATTCGATGTGATCGTCAACTCAAAAGGAAATAAAAAAAGCAATTAGGCAAGAAATTACTACATTTGGTTTTGTGAAATTTTGGAAGGGGTAAAATAAGAGCTATAGAGTACTGCCGAAGGGGTAAATGGTATCTGGGATAAATGATTTGCTTTCTGAGCCTTTGATTGAAATTGCCTAGCAAATAATGCCCTTCCATAATTTCCTACATGATTAATTTCTTCCTTAGGGTTTAGATCTACTTTTTGTTGAAACTATTTACAAAATAACGAAGAAAATGTTTCATAAAAAAACCTGATGTAATTTATCTGATGGAATTTACCTGGCAATTACTAAGTGTTACTGTTCAAACATCAAATTTTTACAGTCTCATCAAAGTGAGTTCAACACTGATTCCTAAAATCTTGAATTCTACCATTTCTACTGGACAGGATTCCTTTACGATATAATGGCATAATAATCACATCCCTTCCTTGGGATTTAGGTGGCAATTTTAGGTTTGAACCTTCTCCCTCTTGGTCCTCTCGCGTTGAAATACCTTGAAGGCAAACAGTATATTGTCAGTATGGCTCTGCAACGCTTTGTCGGCAATTTAGTACTGAATTTCTTTGTCAAAAGCTTTGCTTGGGGGTAGCCTCCACGAATTAGGAAACTGAGAACAGGTTTGATTTCTTTTATAGAATGTCGCAATCTTTTGCAGTCAGCGATTGCTTTGAAAACTGCAGTGAATGCGTCCTCAGGAAGAATCAAGTTGTAGACTGTGTTATTCGCCTGTTCATTTTCTGTAACCAAATTCTGTGTCATTTTTCCATTTGATCTCTGCTTAATGAAACCAGCCTGTTTCAAAACGCTTTGCAAAAATGGAAGAAGTGCGACCTCGTCCAAGACAGCATCATGCTCCATTACCATTTCATTGTTGGCAATGTTAAGTTTGTTGCCTAATTGATGAATACGAAAAGCAGTGATGAAGACGATGATATCAGCATAGACACTCTCGAATTAAACATATGAAACTAACAACTGCTTTACAATTCATTTCAAGTGACAGACGGACATGCAACATGTCACGACTTCAGTTTCTCAAACGCCAAAATCGATCGTGAAGAAGATGAACAAGAAATCTTCATTCATATCAACATCTTCCACGAATTTTGAAAAATAAAGCGACATCTTCAAGTTTCATTCAATCCAGTAAAGAAAAAATCGAAAAATCATCAGCATTATTGCGCAGATGACGATGTTGATACCAAGGAATTAATGAACAGGAATAATTTGTAACAATAAAGCCATTGTCAAAATCGATTTAAATGAAAAAACAAATAAAAGATTGAGTTTGCCTTCTCACGAGATATTTCAAGTTTCATACGATCTGTTTTATGGAGGCTAATTACAAAAGACAAAATAAAAGCAAGAAATTGTAACGAGGTTTAATCAATGGAAAAGTTGCCATATCGCAGCGATATGAATTCCTATTTCATAGAGTTTGTTAGAAAATGAAAATGACATTTACCTGTAAACAAGGGTGATGCCAGAGTGACACAAACTGAAAGAGCGAAAGCGGTGGAAAATATCACGGAGTTCATGTTGTTTGCTTGAGTTGGAAGTCCTTCACTTCACTTTAAATAGATCAAGTGTCTGGGCTTTGCTGTAAACAATACGAACCTAACTTGCGCATATCTACACTTATAGTTGTGGTCAACCTTAATAGGAGAATCGAGTCT
The DNA here is from genome assembly GCA_964019065.1 of Catostylus mosaicus. Lineage (NCBI taxonomy): Eukaryota > Metazoa > Cnidaria > Scyphozoa > Rhizostomeae > Catostylidae > Catostylus > Catostylus mosaicus. Next base: position 8,997,056 of record OZ025193.1, on the reverse strand, counting down.
GACTGGAATCTTAGGCGTGTAATCTGACACTGTTAAAACCATTCTATTTTCTCTATCGATGACTTTGCCATTATACATGATAAGTTCCCACTCCATCTTTCTGATTCTCTTTTCCTTTTCTGCCATGAAAATCCAATGTGAGACCAAAAGGTCGTCTTTAAATAGCTCAAAGGTCTGCTAAATTTCTGCTTCAAAGATAAGATCAACGAATTTTTCCTAAACATCCCAACGTAGTGTGAAATACGTACATCCTTGATGATGTCAGTGTCGAGCAGCAGAACAACATTAAAATGATTCTCAAAAATATTGTCGATGAATTTACAAATTATTTCACACCACAAGCTCAAAAACCTGGACGTTTCTTGTAATAAGAATATCATCAAAAGTAAAATAATTAGAAATTATATATAGTATGGTTAGAAAATATAGTGTAATAGAAATTATACTTCAAATGATGCAATTGCATGCCTTGATATTGTATAAATGTCCATACATTTAAGATCACAAGGTCTTTACAAAACTGGAACAAGGATAATGTGCTGTTACCGGTGTATTGTATACAAAGCTCTTGACGGAGATGAGATTTGACATTAAGCTACGAAGGTGTACTAGAGTTCCCTGACAGAATTGCAAGGTAATAGTATGGACGTTTTCGATGCTGATCGATCGTTTAGGATTCTTGACAACAATTCAATTTAAAGGCCTTGATTTACATTTAGCTTAAACAACGTAATGAGTATAAAAAAGAAAACCGTGTTTAATTTCACAAGACAACTGCTAAGCCCCCAGGTGATTGTGTTACAGATAACAAATCAACCAACAAATAACAGCAACAGTAGATGAAAAATGTTTTGAATCCCTCTTGAGTGCAAAATTGTTCGTTTGGTTTTAAACTACCATTGTGAAAGGTTTAGTTGTATTTTGTAAGTTAGAATAAATGATAGTTGTAGCCCTATGCAGGAAAAGTCCAGACAATGGGAAAATTAACTATTAATTGAAACAAAATTACTGAGAACGATGTACAACCACCACTATTACCACAGAAGCCACAGCCGCTGTCATCATTCATCGAAAGCTTGGTTCACATTAGACAGCGATTATAGCAAACCAAATTGCGATTAACGCAAACCGAATTGCGATTAAAGCAAACATATCTTTTCGTGGCTAGATTGTCAAAGGAAAAAGTATTCCTCACCACTTTAAAGAAACTCCAGAAGAAATCCGCTGATAATAATCAAAAATTAGAATTAGTAGCCACAGTGTTTACATAAATTATGTATGAATGGTTTTTGGTTGGTCTGAGTTGGTCAAATGAAAAAATCTTCAAGAACTATTAAACTACTGTTTTTAATTGCTACACAACACTAAGTCGCACATCTAATCTTGATAAGAGTCACAATGCAATCAACTAAAAGAGTGGAACAATGAAATTTCATCGAAAAATATATTTGTCATGAATAGTCATCATGATAGAGGGTAATAATTATGATTACAAGAAAAAAGCTCTCTAAAGATAGCTAAATTACAAGTTAACCAACTGTCTTGTAACAGACCTCTAAAGTTCTCTCAACTATTTCTTATAGTTGTCTGTTTTAGTCCTCAAATTCAGTCTCCCATTTTCTACGCTTTAAATCTGCTGCATTGCCAGCATCCAATGTCTCTGCCTTAATCTGCAGCCCATAAAATGTCTGCTTGACAAATGATGCAATTGCAATGAAATTATCTCACGTACTGCTGTGCACCATCTTGTTGTTGTTGCTGTTGTTGTTGTTGTTGTGGAGTGCTTTGCCTAGATGAGAACTGACCGTACCTTGACAATTGGTTTTGATACTGCTGACCGTATGTATTCCATTGTTGATTTGCATACTGTTGCCTTGGAGATGGACGAACTTGTTCACGATGAAGGCCACCAACTTGCGAAACACTGCTTGACTGCGAAGGAGTGTTTCTCGAGAAACTCTGCATGGACAATGGAGTGAGTCGGCCCATGTCGATATCTGTTAGAATAGAATGAGGAGTAGCACCAGGGGTATAGGGAGTGGCATTGGTTGATGCACCACCAGGAGTGCGAGTTAATTTTGGCGTCAAACCTAAAAGACAAAGAGCAGAAAGGCATATTGAAAACAAATAGAAAAAGAATAAATATCATTCGTGGAAACTGGCGATAGATCTTGTCTCTAAATTTCGAGCATCATACAGAAAAAACTTGAAATTAAAAAAAAAGACCACTGAAAAGATGAAAAAATTTGTCACTGCTGTTTGCCAATTTTTCATTTGCCATGTTAACTCCTAAATATGGCAACAAAAAGTTTGAAAATACTTGTCACGAATTGTTGACAATTATAATAACCACACACATTGGTCGCATAAACCTTCATTGATCAATTAATGTACTAAAGACAACATCAAGCTCATTAGCAACAAACGTCGTTTTTTTGGTGCATTAGAACAAAGGGCTCATGGTCTTTTTTGAACATTTTGCTGAAAGCTTTGCTCCAAATAGAAATATTGTAATGAAAACGTATCATCTTGGAATAATAAATTCGTTTTAAGATTAAAAGAGTATTCCAAATTAGAGATGATGATAGGCTTTAAGCCTTAGTATCATTCACTAAATAGTATAAAATGCCTCTTGAGCTTGGCTTCTAACATGCCTTTACCATACTGCATAAGCACGCTACAGTCCGTCCATATAATAAAAACCAAATAATACCTGGTATGGGATCCCTGAAATGCTCTTTAAACCACCTCAACAATCCATTAACTGTAGCATGCACTCTACCTCGATATCGGAACCCTTCTGGGCACACTGTTACATATTCTACACGTGGTTTATTTCTCGGCATATAACCTAGCATAAATTTTCCTGGGTAAACCTGCGATGCGGAAAAAAAATATGGAATTCTTGATGGATTCTTTCTTTTCTCAGTCAATAGAATTTCTTCTAATTTCTGTTTGTTTCCGCCTTCTGTTTCTCTGTAATAACGATGATTTACAATTTCACGTGTTTGTGACGTCATTGGCTGGATGTAACGTGCAATTATTTCATCTAAATCTTCATATTCCTAGAAAAAACAAAAAACTGGCACATAAGGCTCTTCAATATTTGAAAACTGATATCTTTTGACGTGAGACAATACTAAGTACAGGACAAGGATAACGAGCAAAAGGATGATGATGATGATGATGACGATGGTGTTGATGATGGTGATGATGATGATAATGATGATGATGATGATGATGATGATGATGATGATGATGATGATGATGATGATGGTGATGATAATGATGATGATGATGATGATGATGGTGCTGATGATGATGATGATGATGATGATGGTGATGAAAATGATGATGATGATGATGATGATGATGATGATGATGATGATGATGATGATGATGATGATGATGATGATGATGATGATAATGATGATGATGATAATGATGATGATGATAATAATGATGATGATAATGATGGTGATGACGAAGATGGTGATGTTAAGGATGACTGCAATAATAACAAAGATACAATATACAACACGATATAAACACACCTCATTTTCAATCCATAATGATTTGCCTAAACTAAACACGTTCTCTTTGCCCTCTTCTCTGATATCAACATGTTGATATATACCTGTGTGAACTTTCCATGTGACAGTCAGGTGATCGCTACCCTGCGATGGCGCAAAATGATGAGAGTTTACAGTAGCAGTAAAATAGGTAGTTTGGGGGTATCATCGTTAAATCCTGCATGGAACATTAGTTGCATGTACCATAAAGATTTTTGACAGTTTCGTAATAATAGTAAAATGAATAGACAGTTCATTAGATCAGAGAGCCATAGATAGTTTTAATATGATCAAACTTTAGGTAGACTAAGACATTTTACAACTGTGAGTTAAGTTCACTAATTAAGCCAAAGCGTTTAAATTAATCCATCCTGTTTTTACTTCTAGCCCATATTATCCGCTGAAAGATACGTATGAAAGAGATTACTAGAACCAATGGCTGACCTTAAAAAACCAAAAATTTCCCAATCAAAGAGCAGAAAATTTTAAGACGAAAATTAGACAACCAAAACGACGGTGATCAAATATGCATAATCAAGTCTTTGTCTAGAAATGCAAACATAGACTCAAAACACAAACAAGTGATTAAGCGTAAATTTAAAACAAACCAAGGCTAAAAAGAAGATAAAACTGAAGCAAAATATTTCCTTTGTTTATAAATAAAAATAGTTAGACAGTTAATTAATAAAAAGGTCATATGATCAATGATTAAAATGTGATTGGAAATAAATAATTAGCTGAGACATAAAAATCGAAAAATTGTTGACACCTAATGGTGAAATGTTACCTTGCTACTTGGTCTAAAAACACATTCACCAATTTCCATCCCTTCCAGATGTTGTTCAGCATCTTTAAAAGTGAAATTTCTGAACGCAGGATGTGAAATGACTCTTTTTATATAAGCTGCAAGAAAAGAAAAAGAACATCAACTAAATATAAAGACAGAGGGGTTGTGAAGTAAAAAGGCTATAAATCTTGAGCAAGGCAGTCGTAAATACAAATTTGTTATGTGGTTGGAGGGGTACTGGCTTTAGTTGAAATAATAACGAACTTGGGTGAAACCAGCTGCAAAGTTAATTTAGCTACATGCAAAGTAGATCATAAGGCGGATTTCTTTACAAGACTACGGGTATAAAAAGATTGCTGAAGCTGTGATGAAATCCATTGACCTATTGAAAAAGGAAATTGTCACACCATTTAAACAAATTTGATATTAATTCAAATTAAAAATTAAATTGATTAGGGTTAAGTTCGCAAAGCTAGAGTTTATCTCACACTAACCACTGGAGATCCATGAAAACTTTTGGTGCCTTTAATTTGTATCTTAAATCGTTTTAAAAGTACCATAAAAGTGAATAAAACAGGCTAATCAAATACCCGTCTTAGTAAGTGATATTCAATCATAATCACGTGCCATAATCAGGGATCACCATTGGACCCCTCCTTTATTTCTGGATAGGCCTGGTCAGTAAAATAGCCATGGTCGTTGACCAAAAAAATATAGAAAACAACAAGGGATGTCGGACAAGAGAGTGTTGTTGAGACAGTTCTGGAAACTGTCCAGTTGGTGTTAAAAATACAGCAGAGGTGTCTTTGAAGGTAACTTAGGAAAGATTTAGTCCCAAAACACGCAAAATTACGTGCGTTCGGCAAATGTGTCGTTAACATCTTAGTCTATTGCCTACAAATGAGTGGTAAAAAACTAAAATGCAAGTATTGCAGGGAAATGAGGATGTGTTCAATATCGTTACAAAATACAGGCGATGAAATCCTCCTTTTTAAAATTAGCATGGTTTAAATGTTTGAAGGTAGGTTGAGAAATGTTTTCAAACAATTGGAAAACGAGAGGGAAATGAATAAGAATGAGGATTGATGAAAAGTTGGGTATTTTGTCTGACTTTATAACAATTTTATTGTTGAATGGATTTCAAAAGTATACATTTCACTTTCAAATATTGGTTTTGATCTTAAAAGGACACAGTTAAGATGAATGAAATGATGATTTATGGCGCTAAATAGCCAGCAATACAACATGACTGACTTCAACATGGCCACTGTCAATTGATCCAGGTTATTTTTCCGCCATCAATGACCTTTGAAAAACTACCCACTTTAAACTTACATATTGGTAATCACTTACAAACACAAGGGTCTATTGTTAGTTAAGTCTACTTGAAAATATTCCAATGTCTGTTTAAATCGATTAAAAAAAATTGAAGTCAATCCCTGACCAGACAGTGTCTTGTCATTTAATTTGAGAAAATAAACAGGAGACAATGGGAATGAATGAGGTTGAACTACAATGACATGGTAACGTAAAAACCAAGTTGAGTAGGTCACCAGTGTCACATACAATATTACTTCGCAAAACAGTCATTTAAAATATTATTTCAATATAACACGTGAATAAAACATTCCGGAATTCATGCTGAAACCGAAAATGACAAATTTTAGCCAATTGAATGTCGAAACATAGATCCAAGCCATTAAAAAGACACGAGGAAGTAAGAGATTATAAAGAGATTATAAAGTATAAAAATTATGTATGCCTTCAATTTTCAAAAATTAAATTTGATATAAATTAGAAAATAAAATAATGAAATTAAAAGTAAATTTTGCCAAACCTGTTCGCTTCATAAGCGCCTTCTTAGCGTCTTCGTCGACCTTCTTATCTTTGTCCGCAGCGTCTTGATCAAAATATAGATCTTTTGGGGGGCTAATTGTAAATAAAAGACATTATAAAAAGATTAAAAAGGCAACCATGAGAAAACTATTTTAAATCGTTAAAATACACATTAACAGAAAATATAATAGGTGAAAAGTAGAATAAATGAAAATTTGATTTTTCAAAAGGTTTTGCTGTTCAATCATATTTAAAAACAATATTAAATGCATTTTGAAAATGAAATTTGCAAAGTTAAAAAGTATCAGTTAAAAGAGCTTTGCAGTTATTGGACAAATTAAAGATTTAAAATTGGTACTAAGCGTTGAAAATATTGAAAAAAGAATTAACCAGAAATAAGGAGTAAATCACCTGAATTTTCCTTCTTTGTCAGTCAAATCAGATGTTTTACATGAAAGATCAACTTGAAATTTCTCCATATTTAATTTAAGCACACGTGCATGAAGGGACATACCAGTCTAAAAGAACAAGTTAAAATTGTTTAAGTAAATGCAGTTTAAAGTACATTTGAATGAAACGAACTAATCTGATGGGAAAAGGTTTGAACTGGGAGACAGTATGAATTATAATGGCAATGGTAAATATTTCACTGGCAATGAAAAGCAAAAATTCAAATGCATGGATACATAAATTGATGGGTGATGAAAATCAGAAACAATTCTCAAGTATCATCAATAATATATCTAAAAATTACAGACCTCAAGAAAAAATAATTATAAAAAAAAGTTTACAAACTAAATTGTTGTATATCCATTCTGCTTTTAACTAAATCACATATCTTTCAAGCCTAACAACAACGACAACACTTACCTGTACTCGATCCTCTGGTCTTTTTACACCTTTATCGCTTATATTTTTGTTTGCAATAAAACCTGAAATCCCATTGTCCAGCCTCGTTCTCACTCCAACAGCCTCTCCTGCGCAGCTACCGTTATCAAAATGAATCCATACCTAGAGAAAAATTAAAATTACAACACGATTCATAGCATTATTAATATCCAACCCCCTTAATTATCTCCTTCACAAAAAATATTGTGTTTTAGGCTTTATTGTTTCGTTTAATAAATTAATTCTTATTTACTATAAACTCGACTTTATGACGAATTTATGAACATGAAGACGTACAAGAAGTAAACAAAATAAACTTTTTCAAGACTTTCATTTGCCTCATCCCATTTTGAAAATACTGAAACGGAACTGTGAATAGAAAGATAAAATAAAAATTTTCCAAATTGAAAGAATACCTCGCTAAGATCCGGGAAATTGTCCTTAAGACAGAAAGGACATTGCCACAAATTGGTATCATCATTACGAACAGGATTTGCTTGGTCTAATGCTTCTCTTGAAGGTTTTCTATAAGCAAATCCAGTGACAACACACGTGACCATTTTACCAATGGACATCGTTGCCTCGGTTTCACCTGTTAATAACCTGAATTTCTCATCTGGATGCAATTGTCTGTATGGCACTCGATGATCTTTAAATCGATTTATCAACTCATCTCTTATATCATATAATGTTATTTGTTTATTTCCGTAACCTTGACGGCCTAGTTCATCAGCAAACGCATCTAAATCCAAATCTTTTAAACGGTCAGGTTGCTCTAAAATTTCCTCCACAGCAGCTGAAGGTTGAGCTTCTTCCATACCCTAAACAAAACATGAGAACTGTAATTTACATAATAGTCATAATTAACATATTAGCATAATTAGCATAATTTACATATCATAACTAACTTAGTTAAGAGGGAAATTTCTTCAATCAGTAGTTTTGCCAGGAAGAGAGTAAAGGTGTTTTTATCTTATTTAGTATTATCTATCCATGAGCAACAAATATTTTTCAAGGTCAATCTTGTATTGATAATGAAACAATGAACTAAAAACGGAACTCACTTCTGAGATTTTTCAACAAATTACAAAACAAAACAATTTTATGTAACTTACATCATCATATTCAAGGGCATCAACGGCCATTTTTCTTGCCCAATCATATGTCTCTGGATGAATTCTTGTACTGTCTAATATCTCCATATTATCAGCAATAGATGATGTATCAATCTTTATAAAACCAGCACAATTCAAAAACACTTGCGGTCCCATGCCATACGTTAATACTAACTGCGATCGATTTTCCAATCCTGTTGTTTGAGTTTTTAGTTTCTAGAACAAAAATGGTGAAATTTTAACCAGTAATTGAACATTTTCGGAGTACGTTTTGGAACATACATTCCTGATCTGGTGAAGTTCGTGAGTTAAGTTAAATTAGCTAAAGTATCAAATAAAAAATTAAACTAATTCAATTTTGCAACGGCAATTAAATGATTAAGTAGAAAATGCTCATGATAACGAAAAAATACAACAAAACATTTAATAAAAATGATAAAAAAAATTAAATGAGCCATTACTAACTTTAATGAGATCACCACCCTTTCTTGGACCCAGTCCACAAATGAACTTGACAAGAACCGCAACATGCGCATGCTCAATGGCTCGGTTCATATCAACTCCAACGTCGTTTGTTCTGTTTATAAATTCAGTTTCTAATGCTTTCACCAGTTTCTCTTTTGGAAGTAAATCCTGTCAAAATTCCAAATTAATATACGTATTTAGTCTTCTGCTTGGAGGTAAAATTTTACGCAAAATAAATCACCTTTGTTTATCAAAAAGATGAAATTTACGTCAACAAAACCTCAAGGGGACTTAGAAAGTAAAGATTCTGAAGAATCAAACTATTACTTGCATCGTGGAAAAGAAATATTTAAATATGAAAGAACAAGAATTGGAAAATATGAAAGCCGGGAAAATAATTTGGGCTTTCAGAGAATATGTCCGTACAGTATTGAATGTAATGTTAAACTAAAAAACAAATTTGTTGCAATAAAAATTAATGATATTAAAGAATGAAATAGCTCACTTGAAGGGGATGAAATCTGAGACATTCTAATTCACCTTCTCCATCACATAAACTGGCAATTTCAATCAATGGATCTTGAAGTCTTCTTCCAACAGAAATCGCATGACGTAACAAAGGAGGGTACTCTCTGAATTCAGTCTAAAAAGCAAGTTCAGTAAAGCATTAATAAATTCTTTGTGAGTTTTTTAAACGCATAACCATTGACAAAAGCCATTTGTTGAATCCGTTATATATTCATTATTGTCAATATAATTATTAATACTCCCATCGATAAATTTTAAAACTTAGAAATAAAATTGATTATCAAATTAGATAAAATTAAATTAGATACACTAATTTTTTAGTTATTTTTTATTATTTATAACTACATCGCATTAATATTTACCTTGAATAATTATATTTCAATTTCGCTTCTTAGACTAATGTGCAAACATGGCAAATTTCCACCATCAAAATCTGGCAAGGACAAATATGCATGATATGCAAGCAACTACTAACAGCAAAATTACAATGAAATACCTCTGATCTTGGCGAGGCTTCATATATTTTTGCAACTTCTCCATCAACAAGTTCTACGTGTATTGGTGACATTTGCTGTTGTTGCTCCAAGTAAGAAATACAATAACGAATATCTTCAACAACATTTTGTGCCTCCCTGGAATGTGCAGTCACTGCTACAACATGAGGTCGATGTTTCAGGATGAATTTCTTTAACACTTCCATCTCTTTCTCCTATTTTTTGAAAAAACATAACTTCATTAAGAGAGGCAAACATTAATCATTGAATGCTTATAACTAACAGAATAAGGAAAAAAGGAAAAAGAATGATATAAAAACAAGAAAATACCTTTGCTTCTCGTTCTGCAGCCCTTGAAGAATTTTTCCTTTTCATTAAATGCTTCAACCGGAGAAAATCAACGACCTCTCCATCACCATCCAACATTGCCAGAAATGCAGCAGAATTTTGATCAGAAAGAAATGCACAGGAGACGACTCGACAACCATGTTCCTTTTCTGATTGCATTCCAAAATCATGCTCATCTCTTAAATGGCTATCAGCTTGATAGGGTGCAACATCTATAAATGATTTCAACTTTCTCGCACACAACTGTAAATAACAGAAACAATAGCTTCACAAATTGAATATATGTTGCGTAATACAATAACAACTAATCATTCCACCTCATATCATTAACAATTTAGTTCAGCTATTAAGTGCTGAAATTGTAATCATGTGACATAAAAATCATATTTAACGGTAGAGCAACACATGCATCCATATTTATTTTTAGCACCAAATAATTTCTAATTAATACCCCACCTGGATAACATAGTCCACTGATTCATTAAGAAGTTTTGCTTTCAGTTCTTTGGCAAATGTTGGGTACAAAATTTGTTCCAATGCTCTTACGAGAACCTTTTTTCTATGTTTGTTCCATTCTTGTACCAATCGGCTGTACTCATCCTGCAAAGCACAAGGTTAATCATCTACCATTAATGAATTATTAAATGATTTATGAAAACGCTTGCAAGAAAAACAGGGAAGAAAGTTGACGAAAGTGAGCATGTAGTAGAGTTGGTACGTTTTATAGATTATAAACACATTTTGATCACCTCAATATAAACAAAGGCATTAATACAAACAGTATCTTAAAGGAAGAACGTTTTTTTAAAATTGAATTTGAAGATTGTTTCAGTTGCATTGAAAGGGGCTCGTCTTTAATGAATCAATTGATTCGATTTACGCACATTATTAGTGGTTTTGTTTAAAAAGTGAAAAAAAACAGATGTTGATAAATGCCCAGCCAAGAACCTACCTGACTTGTCATTTTGGAATTGAATATTGGAAATAAAATAAGAAGAACTTTTCGTAACAATATCTTAATAATTCATTGATTTGGTTGGAAGAAAAGTTACTCAATAAGCATTATTATCTATGTAATGAAAATACTCACCCGGTAAAAAAGCATCTTAATTTCTTCAACATAAGTTGTATACCTAGCAAGAGAATGCAATAAAATCAAATTATGAAACAATGAACGTTTAAAGGTACGCAAAATTAATTTGCCCACTACCGAACAATCAGGTGATAATACGTTCTTCTCAGTTGAAATTTGTTTCATGATCAATCAAATCAGACAATATAATACATCATTGAAGAACGGTGCAACATTAGTGAAACACCTAAAAAACTTCGGAGAGACGACAGGGGGGTGGTGAAAGACAAAAAATGATGACAGCAGTAAAGAGTAAATTTTACTCATTCCATGTCACAATGACAATGTCAAATTCTTCATATTAATTTCAGAATAATAATGCTAGATCAGCATTAGTAAGAATGCTTGCAATAAAATAAGCAATTAAGTATAAGTAAATATTTAGAAAATTATCTCACCCTAATTCAGCATCCAAATCCATTCCGATTTTTATCCCGATGAGTCCTTCCTTCTCAGCTTGGCACATTTTCAAAAATTGTTCTCCTTGCAAATCTCGAACTGGTTTGTGTTTTATGTATTTGAATGCTGCATACTGATGGAAATCATCGATTTCCTTTTTAAAAACAATTAAAGAAAAATTTCACATTACAGTAAGTTAAAAACTGCATCGGGATTGAATGTCATGAAAAATAAATCAAAATACAAAACAACATGATTCAACACAGTACAACTGCATTCAAAACAATGCAATAAAACACACACAAATAAAAACTAAGATACAATAAACTTTATATAAATATGATAAACATTTTCACCTTCTTTCCTTTTTTTGTTGGAATGATATTCAATTTTGCTCTATCAAAGAATGCTTGCCTAACACACTGTCTAACCATTGGATGCCGTGCAATTCTCATGGCCAACATGTGCCTAGTTCCTTCAAGAACCGCTTCTGTTGTCTGGAAACCACTTAAAACAAGACGTTATAAATGTCACAATTTAATCCATAAAAATCACCTCATACAAGACTGATGCATAGCTTTTGGATTCAAGCAGAATAAGCGCTTGTTAAAGCATCAAACAACTTTGATGACAAACATTCCTCTGATTCCTTAGCATATGACAATAACATCATCAACTTGTATGGCATTACGCTTATCATTCAAGTCCCAGAGAAGGAAATTTTATTGAGATTGGAACATATTGCTCTTTGATGCTATTTGAGAATCTAATAAAGATTATTAATAAAAATAATTATCCCACTGTACCATAACCATAAATTGGAAAGATAAAAAGATGAATAAATAAATAAATAAATAAATAAATAAATAAATGAATAAGCATACTTGCAAATAAACTGTTCAGCGAGTTCTTCTGGTTCTTCTGCTACTTGTTCTGGTTCATGGCGTTGATAATTATCTCGTAAATTTTCAGCAAACTGTTCTGGTGATAACCCAAACTTCTTTACTAAAGAGCTTAGTCCGTTATCTTTACAAATTGTATAAAAATCTCTTCTTCTTGGAACCTTTCTTACTGGCTTTTCCTCCTCGTCTTCCTCATCAGCATCATCTTCTTCATTGCCTTCTTCGTCATCTTTGCCCTCTTCATCATCGCTTCCTCTTTTTTCACTTTCACTCTTATCATTTTTCTTCATTTCATCATTTTCATCATCATCCACTCCCTCTTTACCTTCATTTTCCGCAGCTTTTTCTGAATCATCTTCAGCTGCATCTTCCCTACTATCTTTAGATTTAGTCTTTGACTTCTTTTTCTGTTTTGCCTTCTTTGTCATTTTTTCCTTTTCTTTATACCACAGCTGCATTTTTTGGATATCATCAGCATAATATAATTGAAATTGTAAATACACATCCATCAGCTCATCCATTGATTGTGCATTGTTAAGCCTGGAAAAGAATTTTTAAAAATATGTTTTTTTAATAACTACATAATATCCCTGAAGGTCAAAAGCATTAATTCCACCATGCAATTCCAACAGGAAATCAAAACCACCACTATCATTGACACCATAGCAACAAAAGATTATATAGGAGAGAAATGGTAAGTGGGATTTTAAAAAAGAGCAAGGCTTACGTAATTGCACCATCTTGGGTGTCACCACCAAGAATCTTGATTAAAGTTAATATTATTGAAATTTTAAGATTCAGAATAGAAGAAAAAATGTGTTTGGGTAATAAAATATGGATGGAAATTGAAATCTAGATTCTTACAAATCAATATCTTCTGATAATAGGGTTCTAAAATTATCATCTGAAGTGACATTTTCATTTTCACGAATCATTTCAAATTGATATTCTTGCATTTGCTCAAACAATTTCTTCATATTCTGTTTTCTTGTTGACAACTGTGTCCACTAAAATTGATGTAAAATATAAATGAAGCAAATCCAATAAGTCATTAGCATGTTATCATTACATTGCTGTTCTGTTAATTTACATTTTGGTTAGATTTAATATGATGTGGCAATTAGAGTGTAAAAGGAGCAAGAAGCATCATTTAAAATTGTTGAAACAGAATCTGTTTGTTGTTTGATTTTTTATATTCATTGCTTCCAGGTAATTTGATTCAAATTTCATTTCAGTTTCAATGATGTTAAATAAATGGTTTTGTACAAAAGTTATATCATGTACAAACTCAAATGAGTTAAACAAACACTTCTACATATGCTCAAAATGTTTGTAGATACCTTTGCATCAAAGTCAAAAATTGTCCATAAATCATCAACCTTTAACTCTGGTTCAATATACTCTTTTCTGTAAGTTGCAATGAATGGCACCTTGGATTGAAACCAAAGCAATTTATCATAAATATTACAACATAAGAAACTCAGGACAAAATATAATAATGACATTTCTCATACATGCCTTGCCCTGAATAAAATCAAGGTGCTCTAAAAGTCAAGCTCCTTGCATAATTTAGGGGCTCTGCTTCACACCCCTGCTAAAAATGTTTCTTAAAATGAAAAAATGTATGTTTAAAGCATGATTACATAGGTTGTGCAATTGAGAAACATTTCATATGTTTACTGTTGCCATAAGTATGATAATTCAAAAGATTGTTTTACTATAAACCAGCTTCGTTTGCCTATATTGCCTGGTAATCAGGCTGGTAACTAGTTACTTTTTGAGCCCTTTCTTGATCTTACTATGGAAAACGTTTTTTACTACACTGAGAATTCCTGACAAAACTCCTTGAAATAATGATATCTGCTGATTACTTGAAAATAGACATACTGTTTATGGATAAGCTTGAGGTTGATATGAATCTTGATATGTTGTAGCATAACAGAGAGGTGATTTCAAGAAAATCCCTTGTGATGACTTAAAAAGATTTTCTTTCAGCCATATGATACAGAAATATAGCAGTTGGGTTCTTGATAAATCACGCTCCATGCATAATTTAAGCTGTGCTTTAGGTGAACATGCTGGGTTGTGCGCCTTTTAAGGACAAGGCTTGCTCATAATAAAACAAGTCAAAATGTCATTTTAAATTACAGAAACCAGTTTTTCTATAATTGAGCATTTATGTCAAACACCAAGCACACTAGTTTTAAAAATGGAAAATATTTGAATAATGATAGTGTTACCTCAAACAGTTCTTTCTTCATGAAACTTAATGCTGATCGTATCTTTGGTATGGCTGAAACTGGCTTGATATGAACATTTGAATGTCGCCTATCATATTCTCTCGAATCCTTTCATATAAAAATACAACAAAATATCTTAAATAATGATTATACTTTTGTTTAGGGGCAGAAAGAGTTTGATGGGTAGTATGTTAACAGAAGTAGACACTTTGGCATCAAAATATCTTGATAGGGTAATAAAAGATTGAAATTGAGGTGTTTCTCTCCAAAAGATTTTTGAACTGCAATTAAACTTAAATCTTAAATCTAAAAAAAATTAAATAATAACAGTAACATTATGTGAGAAAAAATCAAAAAATTGCTATGAAAAACAAATCATACTGAGAAATTTTGCTGTGAAATTGGAACTTGCATAAATGCTTGTTTATATATCCATTCAGCTTCATCATCTAGTTCCACTTCAGTAGTTAGTTTCACAGGCACTGATCTCAATTGAAACCTTTCAGGAATATCTCTCAATCTGATTTCATTATCTTTGTCTGTTAAGTGGCTTTTTTCTAATTCTGATGGTTCATAAACATCATAAATAGATTTTCTTCCAGACTTTTTCTTTTTCCTTTTCTTTTCTTTTCTTTCTTCATCATCAACATCTTCATATTCCTCTTCTGACAATTGGTCCAAATCATTATCATATTGATCTAGTTCATTCAAATCAAACTCCAAACCAAAAATATCTTGGGCTTCTTGAAGAGCACTAAAATCACAATCAATTAATCATTAAGAGTCTGGAAGGCAGCAAACTAGAACCAAACATTTAATCAATTTTACAACACAAAATTTAGGTCTAAAATAAAACATTATAACTTTGTCAGATGGAAGAAAACATGTTGTTCATGTTTCTCAAACTAATACTTCTATTTGTGCTTTATATCAGTTGTTCTAGCATAGTTTACTTGACTGCAACCAATAATAATGAGTACATCATGCTAGTTGATGGTATCCCATATAAAAATGCAAACCCTCCATAAGCAAAGGGAAACTTAGCCTTTCCAACTATCCTAAATAAATCTTGCATGCATACAGGAAACAAACCTATTATTTATAAAGATGATATTAAAACCAACCTGCTGATGTATTTATCTTTACTTCTTTTCTTCTTTGCAGGTCTGTTATGAATGGGTTGATCATCATCATCAACAATGAAGCCATAATCTGCATCTTCATCTAAACATTCATAATTCATTCCATCATTTAAAGAATTTAAGTCACACTTTTCCAAAAAAAAATTCAACAGATAAACATTTCATAGAATTTGACTTTGGGTTTTTAAATATATATATTATATATTATATAAATACATATATGTTTTTGCTTCATTACATCAGGTTCACTTTAACTCTTTTACAATTAACCTTCCAAAAAGAAAAACCAAAATGTTACATTTGACATATGAACATCTAAGTTAATGGGTCTTGCAGATGTTTTACAAGGTCTATTATGATTGGCTCGAATTGAATTATCAGATTTGCATAACAATAGGAAATATTTTGTTTAAAACCAAATATTTGCCAGAATTGTGCTAGAAAAGTAGTCTTTATCTTTTAGACAATAGGGGGAATACCAATCCAAGCCCCACTGACCAATAGTATGCTTGCATTCCCTCAAAACATGAATCAACCAATCAAAGATGATCTTGTAAAAATTCTGAATGCTGAAGTTTATAAATCACATTCAATTCAACATTTCAAAAAGTGCATTAAAAGTAACAGAACTTAACCTTACAAGAACATTAGAATTGAATTGAAAGGAAAATTTGTTGTGTGTTTCTTTTTATATCATATTCATGTTAAGTGTTTTTGTTATTGCTCCTCTAAAATTTACGAAAAATTCTTCTTTAGAATTATGCAACATATAAATAAAGAAAATTGCTTGATGAGTTGGATTAAACTGATTCACCCAAAAAAAGTCCTGAATACAAATTGAGGTGCAGTTATTAGTCAATTTTATTTACCATCTTCATCAGAAAGATCAACAAGAGGTGCATATGTCTGACTTGTACTTGGCATCCCTGTTGGTTCTTCATCCTCCTTCAAATCATAAAAAATAATGAACATGTATTTTATCAAATCCTGGTTGTAAAGAAGATATTGGAGCAACAGGGTGGTGGCACTAGAATAACATCCAGAGCAACCAATGTTAGTAATGAAATGATTTCATTGAATGAAAGTAACTAACCATTTCTTCATCATCCTTGAACAATTCATGTTCAATTTCTTTCCTTTCATCATCAGGTTCATCCTCTTCATCAGAATCGAACAGCTTCACTCTTGAATGCTTTTTCTATAGAAAGTGACATGAAAATTTTACTAAATTATAATGCTTAGATTGTTGCTTTTTGCCTTTACATATGTCTTTCTTTTACCTCTATTATTTACATTTATTTTGAATTTATTGTTGCTGAAACTTATTATATTGTAACATAGAAGAAAATCCAACAAAGCATTTTATGATTATGAAACAACTTTGTATACCAGATCAAAAAATTAGCATTAAAATGTTGTCATTGGCCTTTCTTTAAGGCATCCCATTTTATTATGGCGAGTAAGATCTCTTTGGTATTCATTGTAACTCTAATTGTAACTTACCTTTCTAAGCTTAATCCCTGTGTTCTCTTGAATCAAAGCAAGATCTTCATCATCAAGTTCATCTTCACTGTCTGTCATATAAACAAAGAACATTTTACTTGTCATTTATGCCATATTAGTTACATCTGTTATGTACACAGCAGTTTTTAACTACCGTGAATGGTTCATGGATGAACACACCCCCTCCCCTCCCTCCCAGTGACTTCGATTTGTTTTAGGCACTTTAAATGAAGCTCACTTGAATCTTACAAAAAATTTTCGTTTAAAATCTGCTGATAGGCAGAGCCTGTTTTTCTGACTTAAAAAAAATTTTTAATGTAACATCCCCTATTTGCTGTTCCATCTTTCCAGCTTCAGTAATTGCATTTGAAAGTTTTCTCTACTATCTCAAAACTTATTTTCTAAAATGACTGAAATTTGAATTAGGTAAAGCATCTATTTTACATTTTATATTCAATTATGAATTCATTAAATAATGAAGACAATACCCCTTCTTGGCCTCTTTTTTCTTCTTGGTTCATTGTCACTTTCTTCCACTTCTTCATCGTCTTCATCATTTATTATATCATTTATTTCATCTGCATCTATATCATCTTCTTCCTCGTCTTCATCCTCATCATCTTCAACATCATTTTGCTTCTTTTTGCTCCTCTTTCCTGATGGGCCTAAATCTTCATCGTCGTCTTCCCCGGAATTCGCCCCTAATTCTTCGCCAGACTCTTCGGCTTCACTTTCAAGAAAGTCCGACATGATGATTAAAGCTGCAGCTAAACGGCAAGCCGTTAAATTCTATGCTTCTTGCCTCAAATAGCCATAAAATGATGAAATAAATAAATTACAAAAAGGACTCTCGAAACACGCAAGGTTGGAATAAAACAGACTACCAAATGCGCATGCTCTGTCAAATCTCGTATTCAAAACAAGAATTACGTCATCGACATTGGTGCACTAACTTGAATCATGGCTATTTCTCAAAATAGTTATTTCCAGAGCATTCCCAACGATCAGATGAAAAATAAAAGCTTTAGTCAAAGAACTAATCTACTAAAAGCATTCCCAATCGAAGTAAACCTACACGCACATGTGTATGATGTATGATGAATTATTATCATTTTTGAGTCGTTCCTTCTTAGAGATTTATGAAGAAAATATTTCCGCTTCCCATTGTAAACCTCGCAAACATAAAATAGCTCAATTAAGAAATGTAAGAATAAAGCATTTACAAAAAAGTACGTCTCTACACAACATTAAAACAATCTTTTTCCAAGTGAGAGATTTCATGCTGACTTTCTTAAACGGTGAATTAATCTATCAGCGATCAAACTCCGTCTGTTCCTTGGAATCTTCTTCATTAAATTTTTCTTTCCATCAAGATCTTGACGAAAGACTTTTTGGATTTCACTGCGCACATTGAAGTCACTTATTGTTGCTAAATGTTGCGATAAATGTCGAGTTGGATGAAATTCATAAAAAGCTTTCTTAAGATCTCCATTCAAAGGGTCAGCATCTGGATGGACTACAACTGGAATTCTATACTCTCTTTTCTTTCCACCCTCCTTTGAAATTGCTGCTAATCGCTCGAACTTCATTTGAAATTCATCAAGTGATTTTTTAAATCCTTCAGAATCATCCTCCCTGTCATCGTGAGGCCTGGACCAGTTTTCCTCTTCATTAGGATAATAATCTCCAATAGGATGCTTATTTTCATTCTCAGCCAAATCAGGTCTAAAAGATCTGTTTGGGGCTGGATAATCCTCTTCTCTTCCTCCGTCTCCATAATTATGAGGTTCTCCGCTCATATTTACAAAAACATTTGCAGGACTTCCAATATCTCTTGTATTACTGGCAGATTCTTTGATCGGTATTTCGTCTTCATCGGATGGAATGTCTGGTTTGATTTTGCTTGCAATTCTTTCCATTTCTTTTATGTTTATATTTTGTCTATTTGTTTCAAATCTACTTTCCTTTTCCTCACCTCTGTCTTCACCTCTGTAATAATTTTGTTCTTCACCTATTCTGTTTTTCTGTGAATCGTTTTCATCGTCAAATGGAGAAATTGTTCCCCTTGCTGAGCCTTCCTCTGTTTCTTCCTTTTGTTTTCGAAGGCCAGGAACAATTTTTGATGAAATTTTTTCAAAATTTTCTTCCAGCCGACTTTTGTGCGTTGGGGCCGCTACATCATCAGGGTAAATTTTTTCTGTAAGAAAATTCATTTTGCAATTTAGGAAAAAATACATTATTTATAAATAAAATATGAAAGTTAAAATGGAGTAATACGAATAAATGAAAGTTAAATTACCATATTTATCAGTACAACCTAACAACACGCAGAGAAGGAATATAAACCAACAATAGAGAAAAGGTGATATCTCTACTGATGATCAATTTAACAGTTTCTTTTTTTCTCTTTAATTCCCCATTTATTGTTCTATCATCCTGAGTACAAATGCTTAGGCTATCCTATAAGGTAATGCTTTTACTAGGCTCATGCTTTCAATTCAACTTGACATATTCTCCAGGTAGTAAGATTATTATGGCTATGAAAGATAAGCATCAATTTGTCTCGTGAAACTACGTTTTGCTTTATTTACAATAATATCATATTCCACTTACTTCCAAATATAATAGCATCATTTCTTGAACTGTCTATACTTCTATAATATGCATTTTCTTTACTTTCGCTATCTTCATTTGATCTCCCTTCATTTTCAGATTCTCCTCCTAAAATTTCGTGCCTAGACATTCCCAATTTATCTCCATTTCCCTCATTTTCATTTTTCCCATCTGAATCGCTGATTTCATCTCGAAAATGTCCATGATGATCATCGTGGTAAAAATCATGGCCTAGAAATGAATGTTCGCCATGAAGGCTGTTAGGCCAATGATTAAAATGCCGGAAACCATATCCTTGGTCATCATGGCCACCATGTTCATCATGATGATAAGAATGGTGCCATTCATGATGGCCTGAGTGTTCTTCTTCCTCTTCATGTTCAATTTCATGATGATGAACATCATCTTCGTGGTGGTCACCATGATGTGAATGTGAAATTATCACATTATGAATGGGACGTACATAACCATGTGCTGGATGCAAATCGACATCCAGGTCACCCCCTGTAAATATCAACTTTGCTCCTTCTGGCTTTACTTTTATTTTCATCTTTCCCATTTTATGATGTACCTGTTTCATGTGAAAAGATATCAAGCTATTTAAAGAGTCTTAAAATACGGAATGTTTTAGAAGCAAGAGATAATTGACGGACACTAAAAGTTTATCTCTTGAAAGTTTGAAATGGCTACATTAAAAACGTCTTCCTTGAGTCAGCTAAATGGTCTCAAAAATTGAAGTCATTAGTATGTCAAATAAGTCTCTTTATTCTTCTGTGCAATGTTGATATATAATAGAAAAGCTTTCAGTTCTAAAAATCATTTCAAATCATTCTTTTAAAGAAAATTGATACATTAACACGGCATAAGGGCAGCAAAATTATTTTTATTTATGGAAACCTTGATGATATTGTGACAATTGTTTGGAAAATGAATAAAAGTATGCTAACACGTCTATGGTTGTCTAAAGTTGTTGATGCAGTTAGTCTTAATTACTTGACGTATAACAAATTTAAAAAAAGCGATAAGTTTCCTTGTTTATTTCAAAGGAATACCTACCTTGTAATCAGAATGGTGGACATGCATTGTCATTAATTGCTTGATTTCAAAAGAAACAATTATAAAAATATATAAATGTATGTAGCTTAAATGCTTCATCTTCGTTTACATCGGTCGATATGAAAATCTAAAACACGCAAAGATAAAGTTATTCATACAAAAACATACTCAACTGTGCAAATACCAACACAATCTGCACAAGGAGCTGACGTAATACCAGATTCTAGATGCTCGATTGTGATTGGTTGATCTTTAGACTGCAAAACACAATGGCGAGTAAACAGGTATACCGAGGCAGAAGAGATACAATGCAAGTGTTTGATAGCAAAGCACTCTGGTTAAATTGAAATCTGATTTTAGAAAAATGGTTAAATAAATTGGAATGGATTGCTTAAGGATCGAGTGAATATTAGTATTGGTAATGAGGAAGGAGAGTTGTAAAAAAACCGAAATCCTTAGAGTTAAGAATGCCGGCAAAATATCTTTTTGGGTAAGCAACTGGCTGTCCGCAAGCGTGCAAATCCCAGGAATTAACCGTTAAAAATGTTGAACTTTTTTCGGTGCAAATGTCAACGTCAGAATGGTCTTTAGATACCTTCTTATTCAAGAATAATTTGAGGGTTCGAAGAGCCGGCTCACTTATTAGAAAGGCTGATGTACCAGCATGAAAATGCCGTTCGTTTTAATTGCATTAATTTGTATCAATTTCATCATCAGAAATCAAGCAAATCCAACCTTAATATGTTAAGATTGAGATAAAAATCAGCCTTATGAACAGAGGTTGATAGTGTCACTGATTCTGTGTTAAAATGTTTACGATTGATGCTGTCAAGACTTCTCAAAACTCGATCTCTTTGTTTGTAATTCTCAAATAGACAGTTTATCAAGTTTCACGTCAAAAAATAACTGTTTCAACAGTTTCTTGTTAAACACAGTTCCTTGATAATATAAATATACAGGCTCCGATCTATACAGAATATAGAATTATTGTTAGCAATATTTGCTTTGATAAAGTATCAACTATTTACATAATCTTTTCTTTTAGCATGCTGTTCTTTGCCATAAAACTATATTAACAACAGATGACCGGCTCCTAAAAACAAACCGGTTGATTCTACAACCGGGCCTTTTTCCACCAGCCGGAAATTCTCCAACCAATCAGGATGTTTACGCAGCTTTATGCCTACTTATTAAAGGTGAACCAATATTTCAACACGGTCCTCGTTTGGCCGGTTTTCAACGGATTAAGCTGCCCGGTTGCTTAACGAACTCGGCGCTGTAAACAATTTATCTGGTCATTCGTTTGACTTTCATTGATCTGTGAAATGGGGTACCTGCTGTTTAAATGGCATGCGCAGAGGCCAATCAAAACCGGCTCATAAGGTCAGTTCTTTTGGCCTAAACATCGTGCTAAAAACGCGGCCTTTTTGACCAGCGAACTAACAACAAAAAACATAAGATTGAAAGAATCCACCAATCACTAAACAAAATGAAAAGAGCACAAAGGATATCTTGTATTGGTCTCCTGGCGATATTTTTAACTTTGCATCTGAATATGGCCAAAGCTGATGATATGGGGCACTTTCAAGTCCACAATGAACAAGAAGGCAACTTGAAAATTCACGCAACAAAAGAAATAGCTCAGGTAATTGTCATTTTGTCATTAATTGTTTTTAATATTTATGTTAAATGTTTTTTATGTAAATGGTATTTATGAAAAAAAAATGTGAATAAAAATAAGATTTAATCAAAGGGTTTTGCAATTAAAAAAAACGCTTTATTAGAATCCATCTTGCACAAATTAAATGAATATCTTGTAAGTTATCATTAAATTAGAAAATATTCACTTTTAAGCTTAAATTATTGAATCAGAAAACCGCTTAAAAACGTTTGTAAGATAAAACGAAAATATTTCAGAAAATTCTAAGGGATTCAATGGTTGAAAGAAAGAAATATAAAAGTAAAATTGTATGTGATACAAGGAGCTTGGTTGTGAATATATCAAAGTCTATTGACAATTGAGGATTGGAAATAGCAGAATAAAGGTATTCAATAATTTTACAGATTGAAACTCAAGCAAATTCCGTGCAAGTCGTACTTGAACCCGGAAAGGTGGATGCACCAAAAGAAGAAAACAATGAAAACAAAGGAAAGATTCGGAAAATTATTCACGTTGTTAATCCTGTTTACATGGGTGGACTTCGTAGGAGCAGGATAAATAAAAAATTGAAAAAAGAAATAAAAAGCAATGAACGCATAAAAAGAGCAGTAATTGAAGGGGAAAAAACATTTGAAAATTCAATAATGCTTGAAAAGTGGAAGATGGAAAATAGACATCTCATCAAATCAAATTTGAACCGAAGGCATGGCATAGAAAGAAGATCCCCAAGAAAATATAAAAAAGAAAGCATGAAGACAAAGAAATCGGAAATTGAAAAGGCAACAAGAGTGCATGGGAGAACAGGAGGATTGCACTTGACGACTGGAAAACATGGAACAAAACTTATTTCAAAGGGCGGTGCATTGAATGTATTCATAAAGAACGAAAAGGAAAATGGAAATGAAGATAGATTAGATGATGAAAATTCAACAAGAAGATCGAACCAAGACATATCAAACTATCACATGATCGATACAAATTTAAATGGGTTAAGTTTGAAAAGAGATGTTGATGAGAAAAAAAGGAAAACATGTCTGATTCCTCCATGTACACTATGAATAAAATATAAAATATATTTGCATAGTATGGAAGGAAGAAGAACGAATTGAAAAATAAAGAGAAAGGAAGCAAGAAACAGAGCTGGCCTCGTTCAACTTAATTCAATTAAAGATGAAATTTTATTCATCAAAATCTTTTATTCGCAATAATTGGAGTAATATTAGTTTGTTGATCAAACTGAGAAAAAAATAAAAAAAATGATTATCCTGCAAAGATTATGCAATTATTGATTTATTCCAATAAATACTGTCGTGTAATTGAAGGAAACAAATCTGCAAAATTTAAGTAATCATTGGAGCGTGCAAAGAGGTCGCTTGGCTGATTATGCAAATTAACAGAACGTGACCCATGTCATGTTTATGCCTTGAATTATAGTTAAACCATTACACCCATGGATATTCAACAAATCCATTACAAAGGTATATTATAATTAAATTTCAAAATTATCAAGGATCATTTCAATATACTAATTCAGAAAGATACAATTTAATTTCAAAGATACATCGATGTAACTATATATCTTAATAAATGTCAATCATTCTTCTGGCCAATCTACCAATGTTACACAACCTTAAATTTAAAATCTACATGGTGCTTTGTGAAAGTACGTTTCATCTCTTGTAGATTTTTATGCTAAGTATTTAGATAATGGTTATTTTCACAAATTAAACAATAGATAGTTACTAGAAAAATGTGAAGGCAAAATTAATCTTAAGTGAAGATTGTTACAAAGCCACTTAAACTGTCAATTACAATGTAAATTATATTAAATACAACAATATATAGCTAGTAATCAATTAACTAACTGATATTACTGGAAAATTGTTATACTAATGACATGTACAAGGTAATTATGGAATAAGATTGCTATTCGTATTTATGGCTTAACGGTGGATTTATACATTTTACATGTTATAATTATTATTATCATTTATTTGTTTTATCTTTTCCATTCTTATACAAATGTATTTATATATATATAAACTGATAAGTTTGAATCAGTCATCATTATAATGAAAAGATTGGTCCAAATTAGAATGCAGTTTCGTACTGACATATCCATTTTGTAATAAACATAAGAAATTGTATAAAACTCACTCACATAGAAACAGCAATTTGATCATAAAAATATGAAGGGGATGATGAGTAACATGTTTTTTATCGCTGGTTTATGATAATTTGTATTACAATATAACACGTTTCTCATTTGACATATCAGCAAATGTGGTCTCTAATTTCGTCCAGGTTTCATTGAAGCGTTCTGAGAAATCGATCGTTATCCAAAAAGTTTCACAAAACATGAATGGCAGTATGGTTTGTCATTCTGTTCTTTGAATGTTCCTTTGTTAAGTTGCTTGAGGCAGAATGCACAAATAAAATGCTCAGGATGGAATTTGCGATGCATTGCAGTAATGCATCTACCAGTGATTGGTTTTTGGCAGCTGTAGCAAAGAGAACCACGTCTGGCATGGTAATGCATTTCGCAATATGGCATTCCTTCATGCTCAAAGAAGCTGCCCCCTTGGAAAGGCTGATGACATTCCTATTGTAAACCAAAAACAAACATTAAAATACAGAATATTAACATTAGATCTGAGCAACTAAAAAAGCGATTTAGGGAACAGAAGCCAAAAACAGTTTAAATAAATATCATAATTAATAACAGCTCGGACCTTTAACGAACAAAACTATGATTTCGTGCAATTCTTTCAAATAAAATAAAAAACATACTTTTTCGTAAACCTCCTTCTGGTTTTGTGATGATAAATCACAAATCATTGTCCTGAACTTTTATGAACAAAAAAGACGCTTATCAGATAACCAGATAAACAGATGAAATTATGCACTACAAGAAATACCACACAACGTACCATGCACACAAAGCATTCTGGGTGCCAATGCCCATTTAATGCAGATATATAATTGTCCATAATTGCACGGTCGCATCCGCTGCATTTTGGTGCAAATAATCCATAATAATCATCTCGACAAAATGGTTTGCCATCCTTCTCATGGTATCCGCTTTCACCAAAAGGTTTGCCACATTGAGCGCACACAAAATGTTCTGGGTGCCAGGTTTGGTCCATGGCAGTGACACAAGACTAAAAGAAAATTAGCATAAATCACAAGTTGTCTAATTTTAGCATCCATCTCCTTCCCAAGTTGAGGGGTCTTTTTCGATTTAAGATTCCTAAATTCCCACTTAAAACATTTCTAGATTCATTTCAGACGAAAAGAATATAAAACAGCGAGAATTGGATTAGCTCTGAAGTTAATCAAAGTCAATTAGATCTCAATTAATATAAATGTGAATCCCATAACTAGCATTGGATCGGGGTTGGACAGATCTGATTTATTTACATTTAAAACTAAGTTTACTCACATCAAGGATAGGCCCTTCACAATAAGAACATCTTGGAGCAAACTGTTCATGATAGTCTTCTTCGCAATATGGTTTTCCATCTCTTTCAAAAAATGTCTTAGTTCCCAGTGGAACTTCACAAACAGCGCAAGTGAAATGTTCTGGATGCCATGTTCTTCCCAATGCCGTGCAAACTTGACCAACAATTGGTTTACTACATGCAGCACACACACCTTTGGTTACCGTGGCAACACCTTGTCGGGACATATCAGACTGCAAATTCCCAAGCATTGAATCTAATTGGTTGACTTTTGACACGCCTATAAATATAAAAAGGAAACTCCAGTTTAAGAACATATGATCCGATTCAGACGAAGTATCAATGATATAACCTGATGTTCAGTACCTTTGACAAAAGTGGTTCTATACGATAGAAAAAAGTTCAGCATAACATTAACAAAACTAGGTTGAGCAAAGAATTCATTCAAGTTTTTGTTTCTGGACATTGAAAGATAAGATCTCTAGCCTGTGCGATTATAAATTATACAATTGCTGAATCATGGACTTGATAAAGATACAATTGAAAGCAGAAGAAAGGAAATATTAAAATGCAGATACAAATACTTAAATATAAGAAATCAATTTGACCTGGCTTTGCTTTCATTGATGGTTTATCAACTTTTGCATAATCAGCGGTTTTTGAAATCATGCCATTGTCACTTGCTTCTTTCTTCACGGCTGGCTCGGGAAGCTGCGCAGGAGAAAGGCTTGGAACACGTGAGTCCCGTTGTACGCTGACTCGGAAGTCTGATAACGAGGCCATCAGATCATCAAGCTCCTTAGTTGCGCTCGAAGCTGCCAAAATCAATCAAAATGCAAGTTTTAGGACTGTAACTGTTAAATTTAACCAAGAATTTACAGTCCATAATACTTTATCTCTTCGTATTTCGTAGTTTTGCCC
Organism: Catostylus mosaicus; assembly: GCA_964019065.1. Classification (NCBI taxonomy): domain Eukaryota; kingdom Metazoa; phylum Cnidaria; class Scyphozoa; order Rhizostomeae; family Catostylidae; genus Catostylus; species Catostylus mosaicus. Next base: position 8,969,994 of record OZ025193.1, on the reverse strand, counting down.
CAACTTCCATTTAACAAAATATTACTAAAGAGTTGCATGCTCTTCATAAATAATGAATGACAGCAAAAACAACATAACAGCTAGCAGGCTACGGGGAACTGTTTATATTTTATCAAGCAAATCAGTGTGCTTACATCAAGGTCTTTGCATCAATCAATAACAAAACTCTAATTTCGTGGAAAAGCAACTTTTATAAAGCTTGTATTTCGATCGTGATATCCATGAAACACGAAGATTTAACAGCATTTTTCGTTTAATAGATGCACGCAAATATCTCCTATCACGATTGAGAGAAATTGCAGTTTGTGAACTAGTATATATGTCACTCTTATTACGATACACAAATTAACTTTGAAAATAAAAATATCAAGTCATGAAATAGCTTTATCTATAAAACACATAAACTGTCGATGCAGCATGATATAATTGATAAACAAATCAGTTGAAATGATGAAAACAAACCTAAAAAAGCTCTTATTATACATACCAGGTAACAGATTGTCGTAATCGGCCATTTTATTTACCTGTTACTTTGTTTAGCATTTAACATTCACACTTAAATGTTAGGAAAGATTTCCCGCAATGAGATTTAAACGGCTATGAGAGATGAACATAAGTCCAATCTTTTAAGTTCGTAACGATAATTGGCTCGCAACTATTTCCAATAGATAGTTCTTTTGTTCAAGCTCAACCCAACCTAGATCTTCAGATTAACTGTTAAGAACAAAACATTTGGAAAGGGACGACTTAAACCTAAATTATGATTGATAAAAATGACGTCACAATTCATGTTAACGGTGGCAATAGCAAGTAGCTACATAATAAAACAATTGGTGATAATCTTCTATTTTGAATGCTCTTAACAAAACAAAGGTGGTTTCCACAATCGTACAAAGTGAACAAGAATACAAGATATTTTTTTTTATGTTTTAAAATGTCAATTTGAGAAAATTATGGAATTAGCAATTTTTTTTGTGAGAGGAGCTTTTAAACTCCTTGGTCAATTCTCACCAACATCCAGTCCAAATGATCAAAACTTCACTGACCTTTATTTAATCTAAAGCAGATTATTATCTAGAGTAGGATAAACCAAGGCAGTATCAGGTCTTCTACATTAAAGCAGATATGAGTCTATAAATGTGAACACTAGCATCAATATTTTTCAAAACTGAATTGATCACAAATTAATGTTGTTTTAATGTGACTACTGACCTGTTTTTGATGGCAGACCGTCATTTAACACTCCAGCTCTTCCAACAATTGGGCGTTTTTCAACATATGGTGCAGGTGTTGGAGCAACTGCACTATCCAATTCATCAAGAAGTGCTTCAACTAAAATTTATTCAATTCAGTTTAGGCACTAGCTTGATGCAAAACAAGGCATAGAAGTGTCTGAAGAGATTTTCTATTGCATTAAAAAATGCAGCTCTCAAACAGATTTTGTATCCCATTGAAATTTATAAAGCAAAAAAATCTATATTAAATTAAATGAATTGTTGGATACCTTTTGTCGACAACATCGATGACTGTTGGACTAAACTCTCAGGACCTAAAAAACAAAACAAAACATTTCCAGTTGAATTAAACAACAACCCATATCAAAACGGGCATAATATCTAAAAACGATGGAAACCATTTTCCATCTACACAACCAATCTACACTTACATTGCAAAAGTATGGAAACGATTCAAGCTTTAACTCACAAAAGATATGTTGCCTTAAGTGCCAGTAAAGCTAAAAATTCATTTTCTGTGGCATTTTTTCAGTTAAATGCTCTTTAATCTCTGTAAAGTGCAAGCAACAACCCAAGAAAATATTCAGAGGAAGAAGAACCTAAAATCAATTTACATCGGTAAAAAAACCGATGGGTGAAACAAAAAATTCCTGGGATACATCTGTCCAAAAATTGTCTACAAAAAGTCTGTAGTATGAAAATTCTCAACATTGATGGTGATTTTCAGCAAGTTCGCAAAGGGGTAAAGTCTTCCAAACTGCTCTGCTCTAGAAGCACATCTAATGAGGTTTGCTAGCAGCTTTCTGTAGAGTACCACCCCAGTCAAAAATCAATAATTCTGCCAATTTGTTCTAGTTTAATTTAATTTAGAGCATCTAATGACATTTTTAAGCAACACGGCTGCAATTGAATTTTGAGTAACAAAATGACATCACTCCTTTGCCTGAATTTTGATATCTTACTTGGGATTTTTTCTTTTGCATTTTTTCTTTCTGCTTCTGCAGTGGCTCTGCCAATAGTAGGTTATCAAACCATGCAATTCCATAAATTTTTCCAATTATTGGTCAAGCAAAACATAAATTATGAGACACTGAAGAGCAAACCAAAAGCCTTGAGTTCCATTTTCGAAGGGTGAGAAGCAGTTCAAAATATTCCTGGCATTTAATTTTGCTAATCAATTCCTGAATAAACAATGCCTGCTTTCTGACGACAATAGACAAAGTTTTGACATGTTTCAGGACAGTTTCAAAATAACAATTTTGATGAATAAGTAAATCAAGACTTGTACTTTGATTTTCAAGGCTTAACAATAAAATCACAATGAAATTGTGCAACAATACGTTGTTTTATTTCATTGTTCATTTTGCGGACATCAACACATTAGTTTTTGCCTCACTATCGTTTCCATACTTTGCATAGCAATTGTAGATTTAATTTCAGCCTGGTTTTACTTTTCAAAACTTTTAACTCAGCATTGAAATTTAAGTGCATGAATAAGTTTGACTACCAGTTCAGCTTGGTAAAGCCATGAAAATGTGCATTTCATTTCATTTCATAACATTCCAAGTAGATTGCATTGATAACATATGATACCTGAAATTGCATTTGCATCTGAAACTGAGTGAGAGTCTCTGGGAGACGAACTTGCATTTGAAATTTTGCCACTGTGTCTTGATGATGTGCTGCCTATGAATATACAAAAGTTTTATCATCAATTTCGGACTATATTTATGTCTTGTCTTTAACATTAGATAACTAAATTACACTTATGGCTTAATAAATGTCATCATTTTTTTTTACCTAGCATCATAACAATCAAAAAATCTGAAACATTTATCCTGAGGCAAAATTTACATGAGATCTAGTTGCAATTTTACTACAATTGAAAAAAAAACAATTGAAACTGAGAGAGTGATTGAATCAAATGAAAATACTGGGATGAAATCAATGGAAACATGGTCAGATAGAACACTATCTATTTTTGACAGACAATCAATAGCTATACTCTAAACAATTTTATATATTTGTTGTACTTGAAAGACTATTGTCAGATATGTTTTTTAACAGATATCTGCTGCCACAAATCAATTGTAAAAGAAAGTAAAAATGATGCAAAAGAAGTGAAAAGCCACCTTGACTCTTCCTTTTCACACTTTCTTCATCACTACTTGCTTCTGAGAATGATTAAGAATCAATTTTAAAGAACTTTCTAAAAGTATAACAATACAGGATAAAACAACAATATTAAAAAATGTTATGAATGAAATGAAATGAAACTGAAAATGTTCAAACTAAGACCACATAATTTGTGTATGTGTTTAAGGTCATTTGTAACTTCGATTTTGATTTTAAAATTTGTTGGAAAGGATTTTAAAATATGAGAAATTGATCTCTAGAAAAAAAACAGATTTTTGGTGGAAATCTCTCAGATATCTACTCATAAAACACAGGACTCTTGATTTAAAAAAAAAAACTTACTTTTGTCTCCAAGATCATCAAGAAGACTATCTAGATCTGAGACACTTGAAACTGGTTTCCTGGGAGGGATTGGTGAGTATGAAAATGGCTTCCCAGAAGAAGGTGAGTCATTATTTCCATGGCCATTTATTTTCTCCGTTGGAGCACCAGGTGAACTCATTTTGCCACATGCAGTTGATTGCAGATCGGCCAACAGGGCATCTAACAATGCAATAACATTGGCATGGGTAATTTACAAACTCAAAATTTAGAAAAATTCAAGTGATTAAAAACTTAAGCAAACAGTCGCAAAAGAGTGGGATAAAACCGATGATGTAAAGTTACAGAACTTCAATATGTTTTAACCTCAGATATTTACAAACTGTAATGAGAGACCACTATCACCTTCAACCAATTACTTTGGCATTTTGTTGTCACCACAATTGTCTTTGCTGCATGTTTTCTGAATAAATTTTTACTTAAATATTGCCCAGGCCTAATGATGACAGGAAGACATCTGGAAACAGTATAAAGTAAACTTATGGTAAAACAGGTCTTTTAGGAATATGTTCAGTTGAAATATTATTGTTAAATAAAACCTATTAAAATCATCGTTTCTGTTATCAGGAAATCCTCCTAGTAACATTTTTGGCAATAAATGATGTTTTGATCAAACAAAAAGACAACAAAAATCTGTGTAAGGAATTCAAAACTTCAAAACTTGTATGAACTCCTTCATAAGCCTTTCTTCACCTTTACCTCATTTCACTTAATCAGTTTGTAGAATACATAGTACAATTCATGGTGCATAAAGATGTAATATTTTTGTGTTAGTCAAATGGCAATTCCAAAGGAATTGATGAAATTTGTGGACATGAACTAAAGACATTGAACAACATTTTGTCTTCATAACAGTCCTTGCAAAAGCCAAATACAATCCCTTGCAAATTAGGCACCTCTTGAAATGTTTGTATTCAAAACACAACTCCTTTGCTACATTGTATAAATAAAGATTTTACCAACAGGAACGAACAAATTTGTTATATTTTCTATGATTATTCATACCCATAAATTCAAGATTTCGTTTTATTTTCGCGTGTGATTCATCACCTAAACTATCACGACCGCCACAAATTGCTGACATTTTCTTCCCTTTCCAAACTCAAGATCGTCGCAGGATTATCTTAAATAACTAGCTTGAAACAGCAGTCACAATTTGCCAGCAAAAACAATCTTACATATCGTCAATATCGACATTGAATCTCAGTTTATCTTGCTGAGCTGGCAAATAATTCTCATTACAAAACCAGCTTTTGCGTTCTTATCAATTTCGTTGAACCCTTTCTCTGCAAGGGTTGCGTTCCTTTTCTATTCGTGCTAAAGCTGCAAGACAATTACTTCAAAAGGATTAAAAACCTGCATCGAGACAATACCTCATGGCATTTAACGTGCATGCATTTTACAGGGATACAAATTTTTTCATCGATTGCAGTTACTTTAACATACTTTGGACAACAAAATTACAGGAAGGGGAGCGATATTTGCTGAGAATGGTGAGATGAAATTCGGGAATGTTTTTGGCTTGAAAAAAGACTTCAAGAATGTCTTGAATTAAATAGAAAAAACGATATAACACGAGATTAATAATTCGTAGCTTAATATAAAAGATTTGGAAGTTCTACTAACCTAAGTCTTCCATATTTGTGTCAGTTAGTTGCGAGATTCGCTTCAATCTTCAATTTTAGGCCCTCGATCAGCTTCAACCAATTCACAAATCAGCCACACACGCCTCAATTCTTCACATTGAATTCAGCAAAGGTGGTTGTTTTGAACAAGTACACAGTCACTATGTCATTTGAAGCTTCACATTTAACTTTAACCGTGTTAAAATACAAATTGTAAAAGACGAAATACTACCCAAACTGCCATGAAACAAATTGTAAAATGAGGAGGAAGTTGGTTTGGGACAAACCCTTGAAAAGAATCCACAGCGGAAATAAGTCACTCCTTCAAACAATTGAATAATACAATAAAAAAGAACAATTGTGATTGTCTTAGTAAACAATTGAAGTTTATTGTCTGACAGTACCCTTTTTTTTTTCTTTTAAGTTTTTTACACTTTTGCTTTGCTGATATAGCTAATGTTACTGTTTTTTACATTTTTAAACATCAAATTTGTAATCTCGTCACAACACAGCATTGGGGGGTAAGCGGCCTCGATAGCTCTCTATAGAGTTCTTTCTGCCTGCCCCAACAAAATATAGATTTAAATGACGTTGTTGTAAAATTCTTCTTGTTGTTAAATGTTTATCAATTGTATATTTCAACATTGTATTTTAATATTTAGTCTTTAACATTGTAATTAACCCATATTTTGTTGAATGAAGATATTTGATTTGATTTTTTTTAGTTATCATTCAATGCAAAAATAGACAACCAAAGCCTTAAAACCCCTCACCAGCCTTAAAATATAAAATTTTCCATAAAATTTTCACCTATTTACTTTAAATTTCACTACCTCGAGGATGTAACATACAAAACACATATTATGTAGAATGCAAATTTATATTATGCAGATTTCTAAACTAAAGTAGATCAACATAACATTCTATGAATTTTATTACGTGGTTTTATTGCGATATTTTATAAAAACAAGAATCAATCAGAATTTCAAATAAAAACATACCGTCCCCCACTTTCTCCTCCCTTTTGCATATGAAACAACAAAATATATAACATGAATTTGCATGCATATAACAAATTATAAAGCATTAAGAAATGATACTAATGTGTTACCTTCTTCCTTTGCATAATCATTTCATAGGCAAAGTAACTGGGAAAAAGCCTCAACCAGTTATAAAATTGGTTGATCTTGCACTCTGAGATGGAATATTTTTATGTTAATCTTCAGGATTTCAATTACTGCACATTTCTTCATCAAATTTAGCTTATCAAATTTTTGATAGAAGTTCAACGGTTATACGCTTCAGCGAATTTTTGGTAAGTCACGGAAACATGATTTAAAATGTTATAAATTTGATTTTGATTTGAATCTGGACATTTTTAATGGTGATATATCATAAGTTGGTTGAATTCCCAGAGCCATTTGGGCAAGAATCTTTCCAGTTACAGGCGCGAGTTTAAATCCATGCCCTGAAATCATAAAAGGTTGGTTAAACAAGATGTGATGTAATACAGGATTGCGGAAAAAAGCGATTCCTGATATGAGATCTTCTTTGCAGAGATTCAATTTGAGGGTTTTTGACAACAAAATAAATGAAATGAAGTGAAAAAGACACACCTTTATTGACGCAAAAAGGAGAATCGCTTTCATTATTAGAAAGAAAAACTACTAAATATGCTTAAATCGTAGGTAAAAAAGATTATGTACTTGTAGACCAAAATCCTCAGTAATATGCTAACCAGAACAAATGATATTATGTCTCGTGTAGTCAACCATTTCATATTTTCGAATTTGGACATGCTAAATGTCATTTGCTGCTTAAGAACCACAGCGATTTATGTAAAAAGCTTTTGATAACCAAATCAGCAAAAAGATCCATTTAGGCCCGTCCCCTTCTACCCAATGACTCGAGAATTTTAGGAGATGATTACCATATATGGCTTGTAAACAAAGAGATTATGGCCTGTGTAAAATGCTGTTGCCATGGCATAACCCAAGTCAATCATTAGTAGTGAATGCGGGGCCACTGTTATCATTACATGTTAAGCTCCTTTCCAGTTAATAGCGTGTTTCACGCAGGAGCTCAGTATACTGTCACAATAAGAAACCTGCTAGTCATTGGTGAAAAGGGTGTTTGTCATTAGTGCAAACGCACGTGCCGGTCAATTGTGATTTGATGCTTATTTAACAATATCTCACTACAAAAATACGATGCGATTTTTGTGAAAACTCCCATTTCTGTTAATCAAATCTGTGACTAAAGTTTCAAATCACTCCGATACCTCTGCATGGTTTCATTTAAGCATGAAATAGTATTTTTATTAATCAAAATATTTGTGGGAATGAATAAATAGTTAATACATACCAGAAAAGCCAGCACCAATTATAATATTTTTGTGAGCGGGAAGATAATCGATGATAAAATCTTCATCTGGTGTCCACTATAAAAGATTTTAAATAATCTTATCAACATAAATCCCAACATTTACAAGATAAAAAGCAAACAGAAAAACAGATATAGGGAAGTTGAGAGGTAGATTACGTCACGGTCCGTGAAAATATCAATATGGTCTGTGCAAACGCGCCAGATTTTTATTCTAAAGACTCCCCTAGTACCATAATCCTTGCACTGAATTTGATCAAGCTAAATTTTCATTATTTGATTGTTTTACAGGGTCATTCCCTTATTTCATCACTTGTCATCCCTTTGAACTTGGCTGGCATGGTTTGATGAGATAAAGATCGAACACTATATAAACATATAAGTTATGGCTGAAGATTTTTTCTGAATATCTATCTATATATCTATATTTCTATATATCTTTAAACTTCTATGTATCTCTTTCTATCTTTCTATATCTATATAAAATCTAAACTAAACTCTTAAGTTAAGTATAGCTCTGCTTCTTTGGCAACAGGCCGGTTAACAGTAGTTTTCATCAAAATCTAAACTACAGTATATATTTATATCTAAGTGCGTGTTTATGCGAGGCTGCTAGTTAGCTGAAATGATTCTAATTCAAGATAAAGCAAAATATACATACGGTATAATAACATTTATCAACTATGCTTGGCTTTTCTCCGACTCCTTTGAAAAACCTTTTCAAATAATCTGCAACAACTTGAACTTCCTTCATTTTCCCTTCCTCATCACGATGATTTGGATGTACAATTTCTCCGTAATGAGCACAAACCTTTAAAAGATGAAATAGGCATTTGTTTCTTCATCTCCAAAAAAAATTTTATCAAATGATCCTTTATTACAAGATAGTGATAATTTGATTGTAAATAAAAGTTGAAACGAACCAAGGAAGAAAAACAAAGAGCTTTCGCAGCATTTAATCATTTGTCAGCATATTGACACAATTAAATCACTTGTTTAGTACATCAAACTCTTTTTTCGTAAACGTCTTTCGAAACATAAGATTGACAAGGGTATTTACAGCTTTTGTTTGCATTTCGCAAAACTTTGAAACGTCTCGTTCAGTTTCAATCATTGGTAATATAAGTGAATATTACATCCAATGATTGGAAGTAATATTCTAGAGGAAATGACGCTAATCACTGGTTTGGTGATTAAAAAAAAATGAAAAATGAAAAATCTGATGTTCGTGAAAAATCAATCCGATTTCTTGCGCATTTGCAACAATATTTCACAGCAACAAAGCTTATTAAAATGGTCATAAAAATTAGCCTCAAGACTTTGAAAACATTTATTTCTTATTTTGCAAAGTCCTATGCAAAACTTACCTTTAACAGATTTGGGTATTCGAGATTTGGAAGCCCATAGAGGTGCCATTTGTTTCCATCTTTGATTGTGTATTCAATGAAGCAGGGGAAACCAGAAGCAGCAGAATATGTTGCATCATCTGCTTCCCAATAACACACATTTATCTTCATTGTCTAGAGATCAATCAATCTCATATTTACTATATTTACCATCCTTTAAAGCACATTAGGGGCAGAAATTATGAAAGTGCTTGCCTTTGTATCAAAAAGACTGCCGAGGAAAAGCATACAAAACTGCAGACAAAGAAATATCAAAAACTTCAGGCAATTATAATATAAAGCATATAAGATATGCACAATTAAAAAAAGAAAGAAATTACCTCTAAAGGCAGCTTGATGCCAAAAATTGCCATCAAGTCATTTGTCCATGGTCCTAGAAAACAAAAAGAGGGTTCTAGTTGATAACTTAAAATCATTGATCTCTTTGATTTAAAATCATATGTTTGGACTGGTTTTTGGATAAATATCATCAAATGATGGCATGAGCATAAAAAATGTAATTGTTCTGATGAAGATTGATGTAAAAATTGATAGGGAACAAACTGACCTGCTGTTATTATAACATGTTTTGCTCTGATTTGAGAATCATTTCCAATTATTGTTACAACATCACCAGGTTTTATGTCAATAACTTTGAAACATTCTTTTACAACACCACCATTCTTCTGAAAAGTGCTCTAAAATAGGATTTCCTTATATGATAAGTTGATTTTGAAGACTCGTTTCACCTTGTTTTAGGGAGAAAAAGTTGATAGAATTGTAAATTAAATGTAAATCTAAAAACAAATATGATAAACCAACGTACCTGAATTGTTGCACTACATTTATCTGCTTTTAACAGTCCACCAGTTGGTTCAAATATTCCCTGATGTGTATCTGGGTATTGCAGCATTGGAAATTTCTTTTTTAAAGCCTCATAATTTAAGTATTCATATTGTGCATTAATGCCATCCAAATGTTTTTTCATTTTTTGAATGTTTTCATATGGTTTATCTTCTAATGTCAACAATCCAGTTGTCCTGTCATCAACAAAATGCTTAGCAATGAGTCTGATATTTAATTCTAATCATCAAATACCCTTATGATCAGCAGTATACACCCAATCTCTGATTTTTATAGAATGAAAAAGACTGTTGAACATCCAGCTTAATCTCTCCGATGTATGAATATGATATTATAATATTTATATATTTATATGTTCATTATGGCAAGCATAATAGGTGAATAATTCTTTAACAATAAGTAAATACTTTGCAATAAACTCACAGCAAAATTTTTTCACAGCCACTTTGCTTTTCAATCTCCCTCCACATCATATATGCTTCTGGCATCATCTTTGCATAATGTTCTTGTATGTATGACTTACGTATGATTCTGCTGTGCCCATGTGAGCTTCCTCTGCTGTGTCCTAAAGGGAACTAAAATTATTTTCATTTTAGAGGGAAATTAAATGGGCCATACATTGCATGCAAAAATCATTACAAATCTATTTGGAGAAAGCATACTGCAAGCTATTATTGCCATTCTCGTTTTGCATTCTCATAAGCAACAGTTCTTTTGGTTTGCGCAGCTGTCTTTCATAGGGGGTGTGTCCAAAAAACATTTTTGGGGTAATATTTCTGGGGAGGGCTAGCAGTTCAGGTAAACATTCAATAACAAACAGCAGAATGATGGGTAAGTTACAAAGTATTGAGATGAAATGATGCGCACAATTACTTCAATGATGCACGCATTAATGGAAAACTGCGAAGTATTCGAGCATTTTAGCTAAAAGCTAAAATAATTAGGTCTAAGAGACCATTGCTTCATTTTACCTGATCACAAAGAATGACTGAGTTGGTATACTTCAGTGCATTGTATGCAGCACAAGATCCAACTATCCCAGCTCCTATTACACATACATCATAGATATCGTTTGCCATACTTAATTACTTTACTACATTAGAACTTTGTACACAGTCTTCAGGCAATCCGCCATTAAAAGTACGGCAACGAGGCAGATTCAACATGGGAAAAAATTTTCTTTATCTGGGGGATTGGTTTTGTCCGTAAGGGGGAAAAAAGTGCTATGGTGGAATGTCTGAAAATTGTGAGCATGAATCTTGCCACGGACACACGTTGCCAGCCAATTCTTCTGTAGTCCAAACACTTGATGAACTGGAATTTGAACGTGGTATTTGGCAGGCTGCTGTTGACAATGATTTTGAAAGAGTTAAATCGCTTATTGAGACAGGAACATCAGTTGATATTAAAGACAAATCAGGGTATACGGCCTTGCACTATTCTTCTAGGGCAGGAAACTGTAAGATAGTTAATTATCTATTGGATAATGGTGCAGATCCAAATGTACAAACAAAGTCTGGAAAAGAGAGCCCGTTGCATAGGGCTGCTTACCAAGGACATGACGAGATTGTGTCTCTTTTGTTGAAGAGAGGAGCCAATCCATTACTTCAAAATTCTGATGGGCAGACAGCTCTTCATAAAGCGGCAGCAATGAATATGAAAAATGTAGTTTACATCTTAACTGAACATTCTCCAGAGCTTATTAAAATTAAAGACAATAAAGAAAATATTGCCATTGTTCGTTGAAAAATCAACACTTTTTAAAATCAACTTTTTTCGTGAATAAACTCTCCATCAGTTGTTCAATAATTCATAAAAATAACGCGTTCTTGCCAGTTTAGAACTAACGTGTTCTTGCATATTACTTTCTTCCACCTCTTTCACCATTTGTGGTTCAAATGTAGATGAATAAATCATGAAATATCAAAGTTTACATAAAATCTATTGTGAATGACAGTTTTGAAGTAAAACTTTGACAATAGAATGAATTGTAAAGGAAATAAAAACCAACTTGCTATTCATCTGTTAACAGCATCGCTTTGAGGGTAGAGAAGACAGAGTTAATGAGATTTGCTGTTATTTCATAAAACTATGGGTATAGTTATATCCTTTTTCTCTGACGATGTGTTAGAAAATAACGACAAGCAACGTGAAAGCAAAAGTCATGTTGTTCTGGATTACAATAAAGTATACGAGACAAGAATGTACGAATCACAATGCTGGATATCAACAATGTTAAACAGTGAGAATGAAAGTGAAATCAAGCAAGCGTCAAAGAGATCTTCAAAAATGTTAAAGCGATACTTAAATGGAAGAAATGCAAAGCAAATTCATTTGGGATATACAAATACTATAATCTGCAAAATATTTCATCCTTGGTCAATTAATGATCCAGTTTCTGTATCAATGGTTATCCCAAAGGAATTTAAAAAGAGTCCACCGCAACCATCAACAAATGAAATATTTGTAGAAGAGCAGCACAAACGATTGATTTATGCAACGAAATTAGACAAATCAACAAGAGAGGTTGATTGGAAGGAAGCATATTTACAAACTATAGATTTACTAGATCACAATGAAGAGAATTATGTTGCTGGAGTGTATTACAGAGTAAATTATAATAAAGGAGGAATGGGTGCTTGTAATGAATTGTGGGTAATTGGTGTTGCAATTGATCATGAATATATTTGTTTATCAGATGATTAATCAACTGATCACAAGATCTGATCATTCACGATAATTTTTTGCAAATATCCTTCAACAAACTAATTTTGCAGAATTCATAAGATAACAATTAATCCGTCGATTTTTGTTTCAGTATTACGGAACACTTGACAACATGTTTAACAAAAGTCTTTTTATTATCTCTAAAAGTAAATTATTTTTACCAATCTCGGCCAATCTCAAATTCGGAGAAAAACAGCTTGGGTTACAGACTCAATTAAATGGGATATCAGTGAATCTTCTTTTTTGATGCATACAAAGATCTAATTCTTAGGTTAACGAAAGTAAAGGCGTCTCAAAATATAAAATTGTATCATATCATGGAAAGGTTATCTCTGAATAACAACAGTGCAAATTGAGGCTGACAAACTAACTATCAAACCTTTGCTTGCCAATATCAACAGTTAATTGAACAAATCGTGCAATTTTAATCTTAAGGGAAATGTTGAGTGGTGTTTAGCCAAACACTAAGAGGAAACGTGCGATGAAGATTTAACCGGAAAAAAATGATTACTTCCGGATTACTCTGGGAAATAAAGGAAAGCACACACATTTTGAATAAATGTTGCAAGATTTGATAACCTGCTACAAAATCTTTGCTTTGAAGTAGCAATTTCTTCATAAAATTTGATCATTATAACTTTTCTTTATTCACATTTAAAAAACTAGGCCAACCGTTCCATATTACAAAACTTTGTTCCATATTATCCGCAATGTGAAATGAAATATTTCTAAAACAGACAGTTTCTAAGAATACCAGTAATTCTGAAACACGCCTAAATCAATCAAGAAACATTCACAATTATCATCTAATTCTAGCTATCAACATTACTTTTTTTATCCTCAAAATCGATATCTATAATTTTCCACGAAAAAGGATAATATTCATCAGAGTTAACATCATCTTCTAATAGAGTTTCAAACCTCATGTTGTGAGTTGTGGATACAACATCAACACTACCAACGACAATTTGCCAGTTTCCATTTCGCATTTCTTCCACGTAAAATCTACAAAAGTTTAATTCAAAATGATTTACTAAACACAGTGAAAAATAACCTTAGCATACAACCTACTAATATTAACTATTCATAGTTGAATTTAATTCTTTCGGCTCCCTTTCAAAATGATGCTCAATGGAATATCTACAGAATCAAACTGGCTCATAATCAAAAAAGTTAAAAATTATTTGAATAAAAATACCTTTCATTTGTTGAAAATTTTATATCTAATTGAAATTTTAATTGTTTTTCAGCTGCACTGAAACCAAGTTTTCTGCCATAATCAAACAGTGATGAAAATCCTTTGAAAAGAAAAATGCAAACTTGAAAAAAAAACTTTAATCAATATTTCAGCTGATAAAGCAATGGCTGGAAATATTGTTTATAAAAAATTGATATTAAGTTTCATTTTAGAAAAATATTTGAAATTAGAAAAAAAACACAAAAAAGATGACTAACAAAACAATCATAATTTGTTAAATCTATTTAAAAAGCATCTAAACACATTTCAAATAATATAAATAAAGAGAGATATGCCACAAATATGACAGATCAAATCAGTCTTTTCCACACTGAAACTGCTTTTCAAAATTGCTTCATTTACCTGCTGCATCAGCTCTTTTTTCCAATTCAAACATGTCATGTTTGCTTGTGATAATTTTTTGTCCCAAAAAATTGATGCAATATTCGTCGCCAGGATCTGCACTGCCACAAACTGCCCGTACACCTGATATATAAAAACGTAATCTTCATGTTAAAGGAGAAATGTTTGAAGAAAAGCAAAACATTGAATATACTTTTGCCTTGTTAATTTTCCTTTGCAGTAATATAAACATTGATGCTTCAAAAGGCAAACACTACAAAATAGCTATCAACTACGTCAATGCAATAGCATGTGAAACAGAGTGCCTTGTTCAAGGAGTTTTGAGAGCACCTTTGTTTTCCCCATCTCAAAATGTGTTTTCAAGGCTATCCACCCTACATTAATTACATTGCTTAAAAGGCTAGTCAATATTTTACACAATGAAGCAATGAAATAAAAAATAAACATACCACTGACTCGAAAGTCTTTGGAATTTTCAACTTCCTATAAGGAACAATGCAATGATTATATTTAACTTTAAAATACTTTCAACTTGATTTGTGACATATATAAACTGAGAAAATCTTCATCAAATGGTCAGAATGTAACATACCAAAGCAACCTTTTGCTTTGCTTTCTTCATTTCATCAAATGCTCTTCGAAATTGATCATGGAGATCATTTCCTAAAAGACAACATTACAGATTTGCAGATCTGATGCAGAGAATGATGAAATTAGATCCAAGCATGCGCAAGAATTTTTGATGTGAAACTTTTGGTTTGAGAATAATTTTGCTAAAAAATAACTTTGGTAGGGAGTAAAAGAAAAAGTAAAAGAAGAATGCAAGAAGGGCAGAAGAACGGTAAAATGTAAAGAAGTGCAGTCAATGAAACAAGCATGATGATGAATAATGGACTTAAACTGCAAGATAGTTTAGTGAATTATGAAATGGGCATACCAAGCATTTTGATCATGTGACCTTCTTTGTCCTGTGACATGATTGATTGGGATAATGCTTGTATGGCTATCTGAGAATTTGAAAATCCCAAATTATTACCAAATGATTTTTAATGTTAAATTTTCATTATATGCAATATGCAAATTCAATAAAACAACTTTTATTGGCAAAGAAGGAAAGGGCAACTGTCAACTCAATATCTGTCACACCCATATCTTTTCTTTTGAAAGATACAACAATTTCAAAACAAAGAGTACTGTAGTACATCAAAGTACTTGACTAATACAGTGTTACATGTTGTTTATAAATTATAACGGTTTTATAACCCATCATTCAAATCATTCAAACAACTTATTGGACTTTGAGAGAGGGGAAAGACATTGAATTAAAATTGATTTCAACAGCAGAATTACCTTAACACCTTCAATAAAATCCATTAAATTAAACTCCTCTCTGAAAATAAAAGTGGCAGTTGGTTATTCCTGAACATACTACTTAATCAGAATCATTGATAGAATTTCCAAAGAGAATGTACCTTTAACATATTAGTCTTAATAACCAAATTCTATTCCTTGACAGCTCTCATCAAATTTTTTAATTTGATACAGATAAAAGGATAATCAACATTTAAGTAAAGTTATCATTCACATCATATGCTTTAATCTTCACAATAATTAATATCAAAAAATTCTAATTGATACTTTGAATAGTTTTTTAACACTCGTCTCATCAAAATCATTCCAATAAGTTTATGGTGAATTGGATCCTCCTTTGAATTATCTAAAATTAAATAAAAAATCAGAATATAAAATTATAAAGATATAAAATTATGGTATTATTAAACAAAGCTTGTGCTTCATTCTTCAACATGCGGAATTTAATGAGACCTTGGGATGTGCAATACAGAATTCTCAATGCCTTGTGGAGAACTGAAGAACCCAAGTCAGAGTTTGTTTGTAAGGTCTATGGATTACCAGAGCCATAATGCAACTGTTTAAGCAACAATTCACCTTCTGTCGTGCATGATGATAATGTACCTTTGATATATGGTATAATAAATGATACCTAATTAAATATACTGTATTCTAATGTATCAATTTTTTATGCTTATTTTACTAACCTATTAACATATTTTTTATTTTTTATTGCGGCAAATGATACATACACCTTAGTGAAATCAGTGTACGCTGGCCGCCAAATATTACACCAGTTTCTATTGTTCTATAGTTTTGTCCTATTGTCATAAGCTACTCTGTGCACCACAGATCTGTGGCGCAACATGGACGGATTCCACCGTGGTATATACACACATACCAGTGAAATTGTAATAATGTATAATTAAGTACCTTTTACTGCTAGTGAAAAAGAATATTGACAAAACTGACCTTGGGAATGCAAGCTCTCGAATTATTAAGGATTTTAAAGCATCACAGGTATCCTTTGCTGAATGCATGCGGATCTTTGAGTTTACTTGATTAACAGGAGAAATCATTAGATACATTCATGTAATAAAACATAAGTTCGCATGCTGCATGTAGAAAATAATCATACCAATTCAATATTATCTTACCTACAGCATTTTGCCGCCATGGGAAGTGGAACTTAGATTCGGAGAAATGTTTGCACAAACATGAAGTCTTAATTTTTGATTTCGAACAGCAATTGTAGATCTTCAGGCACTCAGCAGTTGCGGCATGATAATTTCGATGACCGTAAACGCCTCTTTGGATTAATAATGCGAATCTCCTTGCATAGAATCTTCGTAATCCCATTTTAATTAGAGAAGATGAACCATTTTTATCTATTTAGAAAAACATTGCATAAATATCGACTAAAAAAAAGAAATAATCAACAAATTCCAGGTGATCTTGCGTGTTGTCTCTGCTCTCTTGTCAAATTGAAAGTTAGGCCACATAGCCTCTTTTTCGTCCAGATAGGGGGAGAGCGACGTTCAAGGGTGGGGGGGAATTTTTGAATTTTTTGCAATTTTTTGAAATGGTGAAAGAAAATGATATAAACTAGCCTGTTTTCAATAATTGTTTAAAGGGATTACCAGACTCCAACAAGACATGAATCAGTACAACCTATTACTTCACAGAACTTTTCCTACATGCATTTATGCATAAACTTCCACTTAATTGACTGTTTGTTTAGTCTCTTCCAACAGTATGCAAGTTTACATCCAGTTTGCAGAGTATGGCCGTTCTTGACAAGATCTTGGGTGCGCCAACAGTACCGCACCTCAGGTGCGGGTGCGCAAAAGCCGTACAAAAATCATCAGGTGCGCCATTACACGATGGGTACCACTGCACAAACATAAAAACTTCTATATCTTAGGGGCACCCAGGTGCGCTTTCTTAGGCATTTAAAAATTTTCTTGGGTGCGCCTCTGCCATGCTCTGCATTCTGGGTTTACATGATAGCCCAGCGAAAATTGAGGTAATTTTATGAAAGTGAGCATTGCGATGCACTTTTTGGGGCACTTGCGGAGAATAAAGGTTATTTCATAAGATAACTGAAATGCAATATTCTGAAAATGCTTACTACAAGAAAAGATGTACCTCCTGATGTAATACTACAAGTTTATTTTGCAATGCAGCCGGATCTCCAAGGAAGGGGGCACCTTGCCACATTTACTTGATAATTTCGTAAGGTTGACCTTGCTTCAGGTGAATGATGAATAAACGATGATATCTACAAAACCAAATAATCAAAAGTTCAAAAACACATGAATAAATTTTACCATTAAGCAGTAAATACTTAATTCATTCACAAATCTAGTAAATGTCATTTTGTCTGAAGTTTTAGTAAACCAAGCACGTTAAGATAATGCAGCAACCCGTAATGCATTGAACAAAAGAATTCTCCACTCGCCCTCCCATAGAAACAGCAGCCTTGAAATCAAGTAGTGTTATAATGTGTATTGAGTGGGCGAGAAAGTAGCAAAAATTATAGTTATATTCCTTTCAGACCAATGATTGAAGTAAAAGGACAAATGTGGTAAGCAAGATTATTGTTTCAATTAGGTTAAAACGGTGATGAGGGAGATCTTGTCAAGATAGAGCACAAACAAAGATTGTCTTTCATGCAAGAGGGAGTTTTATCACTACGATTGGATTAAAAGAAGATATTTGCAAAAGTGGTAAACATTTCTGTAAAAACATGAGCAAAACTGAAAGAAAACGTAAGTAAAGGTTTTTTGTGGAACTTTAACAGTTACTAAAATATTTGTAAGATCACCATTAGAATTATTAACACTCAGCCTTTTTCAGATCAGTCGCAAAAAGACAAGCTTTTATGAAGCATTAGGTTGAAAACGAGAGTATCTTTACAATAGAGGGGAAAAAGTTTTGGTTTGAGTGATCAATAAGGAATACTTAATAGCCAGATATACGTCTTTACGTTTTAACTAGGAGATAACAAGCACAACATTCAGGGATACACTGACTATTGTGTAAAGAATTTCTAAATTATGACACAAGAATCTACCAATACTTCGAATTAGTCGAAACATATTTGAGAGTTGCCAATAACAATTATCAAGGAAAGACATTGCTAAATTACAAAAACTCAAAAAATACACAAAGCTTGCTAGCTAGCAAAAAAAGATTGATAATTGGGGTGCAACTGTAAAGTAGAAAATGATTTTTTATTTTTGGTTTAGGTCGGAACAAAAGGTCCTCTTTCATAGGCAAGGTCTGGAAGGCAACGTAAAACTTTTTATGGCTATTATAATGAAAATCGTGATTTAAATAAAAATCAGAAAAAGGGAATTTAAGAAGAATATAGACCAAAAGAAAGGAGATAATATGGACAAAGGCTAGTTGCAAAGTTATTTAAATGTCTAAGCGAAAAAAATGCATAATAGAAGGTATGTTAAAATGAAGCAAGAACGGTGCAAAACGCCAAGCAACAAAGCCCTTAGGTTAATGTTAACAAACTCAACGATCTACCACAACACTTTTAATATTTCGTTATGTAAACTGCATAATGACACTTGTTTTCAAGAAACTCCATTTGGCAGCAAAATACCAGTTTGTTTGACATACACTTACGTTGAAAAAAGTAATGGATATACATTGATTAGATAGGTATAGATAAAGGTCGTTTTCTCATTGATTTATATAGCACCTGCCCTGCATTAGGCAAATACGTTCTGTAGACGAAATCATAAACAATGAAATGCCCAATAGTGAGAAAAAGCAAGAAAATGGATTTTTTTAATAAGATTAAGCCAGGGAATCAAGTGGTTTCAGATTCTCAAATAATTCATGACATAAAAAAAGTTACTTGATTTTGCTGCTGAAATGAATTGCTTTACCATACACATCAAAAGAGCAACTGGATTGAAGAAAATCTTGAGATCCTAATTGGACATTAAAATCGAGTAGAATTTTTTTCTACCATTCGAAGTTTGGGTTGTTTATAATGGTCGTAAAAGTGAGAACAATGCAAATATATAATTGCAAGCACATACAAAACAGAACTATCTAGCACACAAAAAGATGATTCACAACTATTCACTGCCCGTTTATCAAACTGCAGAAAGGAACATGATTTGGGCGATACTTTTTGATGTCACCTATCGATATTATTTTCATTACGTCATGAAAATAGAAACGAGGTTACGTGTTATTATTTTTTGAGTTACTATGCAACGTAAATGAGCCTCGATTTCACGCAATCAAGAGTTGCATCTCAAAAACAAACCTTGAATTAATTTGAAAAATAACTAAAATTTGGAGATAAATTTCAATTTTTACAGGTGCAAGTAGCAGTAAAAAGGCAAATAAACAATATATCGGAATGTTCAAGGCAAAAGTGTTGGTTGTTGGCCCATGCGAGGTAATGTCTTGCCTTCTATTTTCCTGGTTCAAATTAAATAACTTATAGATTAATATAAATTCAGATTTGGGAAACTAAGCTCGGCAATCAAAATGAAAATGAGAACGACTACAATGATTGGATCCTATTTCAATTTCATTTTAATAACGACATTGACGGTGGTAAAATGAAGACAACTTCAGGTTATTTCGACTTCAATGTTTTGTAACTATATAAGTGAAGAAAAATCCAAATTAATATTTATTTAATTAACTCACTTCTTATATTTAACAATGTTTTTTTTAGGTTTTTCGGCTTCGTTAAAGTTAGGAGTAAGGTTGGGGTTAGGGTTAGGTCTTTTAGATTCAAAGTGCTTTAGAATCGCATAATACAACTGATATTAACCATTGGTACAAGAAGGTTAAAAAAACGACACACCTCTCCAGATTGCAGAGTATGGCCATTCTTGACAAGATCTTGGGTGCGCCAACAGTACCGCACCTCAGGTGCAGGTGCGCAAAAGCCGTACAAAATTCATCAGGTGTGCCATTACACGATGGGTACCACTGCACAAACATAAAAACTTCAAAATCTTAGGGGCACCCAGGTGCGCTTTCATAGGCATTTAAAAATTTTCTTGGGTGCGCCTCTGCCATGCTTTGCATTCTGGACACCTCTGACTTTCAAATATGTTTCATTGTCTTCTTTGTACTAATGCGATTGATATATTTTGCTTCAGGTGGGAAAAACGGTATTGTCAAATTATTTGGCTGATGCAACAGAAATGTCTAGCGGGGAATATTATCCTACTGAAGGAGTGAGGTAAAAGAACATTTCTTTTATACAAAATTCAGTTGTCTTTGAGTTTTTTAAATGATTTTGATTCCTTACCTTTTTCATGTCTAATTGCAAGAAAAACATTGTTGTCTAAACCTTTGATGGGACATTTGCTTGGTAAATTCCTAAATAAGCGTTATCAACATCATTAATTATTTTTATCATCAAAAATTTAAAATTTTATCATGGATACAGGAAAATCTTTTATATGTGATCTTGTGAATTGAATCAAATACTTGAATTCCTTTCAGCCTCACATTTCTGATTTTTAAAATTTTAATACTACCTCATCTATATTTGATGTTCCTTTTAATATCAAACATTAATTCATCTATAATGTCAGAATTTTAGAATTTGAAGTTGAATCAGTATCATTACATGATGGAAGAACAGCAAATGTTGAAGTTGAATTGTGGGATTGCAGTGGAAATCACAAGTAAGATTTGAACCGTCATTTACAAATAATACTCAATTAATAATTGCTTTTGTATAGTCTAGAAACTCACATTTATATTTTAATTAACATAATTATGATTATATTGATAAATTTTAGATTTGAGAACTGCTGGCCAGCAATTCAAAAAGACACAAATGGAATTTTATTTGTTGTAAATCCTGAAAAATCAGAACAAGCAAAGGAATTGGAAAATTGGTAAATATGCAACTTGCAGTGATGTCTTTAAATTTTGTGGGATGAAATAAAAACTGCAAAATCTGGGAAACATGCTAGGAAAACAGATTGGAAAATTAATATTGAATGCCAGAAGTTGCATATTATGTGGAATTTAATTCTTATTAATCTTGTACTTCTTCCACTGGAACAACATGGTATGTGCACTTCATCATACCTTTACAATGTTTTCTTGTTTGCAGGCATCTTCATTTTGTCCGCCAGCAAGGCCTTAAAGACAACCAATGCATCGTATTTGTTCATCATAAACCAGGCCAACCTGAAAATTCAAGAGCAAATTTATGTAAATATCTTAAATCTTTTTACATTTTTTCACAAAATTAAGACATTTGAATGATATTAATAATAATGTTGTTTTACACGTTTTGTGGTTTTATGTATATACCAGTCTCCTACCTATGAACATTCACAATTGTAATCCTTTGAAACAAAGATTGAATCTTTTACAAGACTGATCAATTGCATAAAATTAAATACCTATTTGCACTCATGTGCATATCTGAGACATTGACTGCATTTCTATTTTGTTTGCTGTAGCCAACAATTTTTCAAGAATAAGAGTTTCACACACAAATTTAGAAGAAGATCCTGATGGAGTAAAAGATGTTTTCAGACAGTATCTTAGCAACATAGTTTCAAATCTTGCTCAACGAAGAGACCAAGAGGAACTGAGTATTGTTAACAATCGCCAATAAAAACCAGTAAATAAAAAGTAAATAAAGATAAAAGAAAACTAAAGCACCTTATTAACTAACTTATTTCAGGATTCCGCCAAGGAAATTGAAATTCCATGTCATCTCAAGTCTCACATGCAATAGAAGGGAAAATGTATTTGAAAATTCTGCAGTTTACAATTGGTGAGCATATTGTGCAAGTATAGGCAAACATGGGAGAACAAAATACTTGGTAGAACAACAAAAATAATAGGAAACATGCAGATGAATTTTATGATAATTAATGGAGACAGCAACCTTCCAGTAAACTATTGGTCAATATAACAGAAAAAAGCTCCCATTATTAATATTATAGGTAAGGTATTACGATGATTATCAGCACTACTATGATTATTAGAGTAAGAAAAATACGAAAGAAAATCACTGTTATCCAAAATAGAAATATTGCAAAGAAAAATATCAATATTGTTATTTTTCAAAGTTGAGTAAATGTAATTGAAAGTGGATATAATCATGAAGAAATATGTTACCTTGACTTTTTTTCTTGAATTCTCTTTGTTGCATGTAGTAAATGGATTTGCTTCCTACTCTTCCAATTCTTTTAGTGTTCTTAATAATATGTTTCTTGCTCACCAATGGCGAAATAGAATTAAGCCACTTTGATAAAAGCGATGCCACTTTCACTGACCATTTAATCATACACTCTAATGCAGACTTGGTATTAAATATTGCTTTATTTTACTTTTCATGGGTTTAATTGCAATGTATATTACAAAAATTATAACCTGTGATGCTGATTATTAAAACAAAATAAACGTACTTCGGATTATTTTTACCAGCAAAAAATAAATACTACAAACCTAAGGAGCTTCCATTAAAATATATATCAAAATTGATAAGGCATAATAACGATGAAAGACTATTTGATTGTAATAAGACTGTTTGCAATCAGTATAATGAGACCGTAAAGAGTGGATCAAGTTTAAAGTTGAGAATATCTAATTAAAAGAGAACTACAGAAAATGGAATGCTAAACAGAGAAAGAATAGATGAGACCATATAATAAGAACTGTTTGTAAAAGGAGAAGAAGCCATTAAAATTAAATTTGCATCAAAATTTGCGGTATCACATTTTTTGAAGCACGGATTTATAAAGTTACTGAAAATTAACTCAATTTGAAATTGAAGATAAAATAGAAGCGAGGTAAAATTGAAGGTTAATGAATTCAAATGAAATAATTGAAGTTAGAAATTGCTGCTTTGAGGATCATGAGATGAAATGCGAATGCTTTTGATATGAGGTGAATTTAAATGATATATAAACTGAAAACTGGAAGCTATGCCTCCTCTTTGGGACAGCTAAAATTAGGATTATGTTAATTCATTTTGAATGACTTTATCAATCAACCCGAACATAACAGATAAAACTGAAATGATCAGTTATGGGATATTTTGATTTTAGTATTGCTCTTCTCTTTCCTACAAGCTAAACGTAACCTCGCCAATAGAATACCGTGTTCATTTATCCAAAGCATTTTGACTTGCATTGGATGTAAGTTGACGTCCCATGCACTTTCTGATAGTCATTCTAATGTTCTATACCTGAAGACTATCTAAATAAAGCGCATGCTCAGTTTCTTCACCTTGCAGGCTACTGGTTTTTGTGCAGTCTTTATCGAAACCGTGTTCAATTTCAATTTAGCATCCCTAGCTTGAAACATACAAAAACAATTAAACATTTGTTGATGTTGTTATATTGTGACAAATTGACAATGTAAATACTTGAAACTAAAGCATTTTGCGGAGTGAACATTGTACTCTAAATTACAAGTGGAAGATAACATTTGTAACTACGTCTTGAATAAGAAATTACAGATCCTTGAAATCAACATTGTATTCGGTGATTTAAATCTGATGCAAAAAAAGTGAAAAAAAAACACTGAGTTACACTTTTATTGTTAACTAATTTCGTTGAATGAAGTGAGTTTGACTCATAATGGTCCATTGGAATGCCATTTTAACAATCACTTAGAGAAATAGTTAAATGCTCGAATGGTGAAAACAAGTTTCATTTAAAAATCTTTTTACCATATTTAATATTATTAAGGCGTGTAATGCTTTCGAAAGCACTCATTACACACTCGTACGGGTTCATACAGTTGTTCATCTGGTAATGGAAGATACCTGTCAGCACAGTTTGAACAAACAATTCGACCACATTTCCTAAAAGACAAAATCATAAACAACACATCAGTTAAAAATGCAAAACTAGGGTTACTTTATAGAAAGTATGCTGAATAAATTAATCAGCTATACAAGAACAGAAAATAACAGCGAAGACAAACAAAAGAAAAATTTAAAATTGAGTTATTTACCTGCAATGATGTTTCCGTTTAACTAAATTGAATTGTGAGTCACATGTTGCACATACATTAGACACGTGATCAGGGACCCATCGTGTTGCTTGGGCATCTTCAAACTGCACATTTTCCCAACTTTCGTCATTGCTAATACTTGACAGCGAACCAACTTCAACACCATTTGAATCAGAAAGAGAACACTGCAATCAATGAGAGGCAAACAATATCATTTACAAAGT
This sequence comes from Catostylus mosaicus, assembly GCA_964019065.1. Classification (NCBI taxonomy): domain Eukaryota; kingdom Metazoa; phylum Cnidaria; class Scyphozoa; order Rhizostomeae; family Catostylidae; genus Catostylus; species Catostylus mosaicus. The sequence continues at coordinate 8,945,097 of OZ025193.1, read as the reverse complement.
CAGTAAAGCAAACAAAACTTAATTGAATAAGGAACACTACGCAGTAAATTAAAAATATGATGCATGAAAAACATTAAAACAATTCATGATACTAAAATTGCAAATTATTAAATTCAGTTTTCCTTACGTTGCACAAGGTTCCAATAATCTGGCAACGATTTTTAATGGTCTCCTTACCGCAAAATCATCTATATAGCTACGACACAATTTTTAACCATAGGAAATTCACTAAATGAAAAGGCAAATACATGTGATAGAAATGGCTGTGATTCAATAAATTATAGCAAATAAAAATCACCTCGTCATCTAAATTCTCGCTTTCTCTTCTTGATGAGCAATCCGTCAATGAATCTTCTCTTTTGTGTGCAATCGACAATCTTGCTTGTCTTTCCAATTCAACTCTTTTCTGTAATTTTCTTATTTCTCCACGATATTCATTTTGCATTTCACGAAGTCGTCTCCGTACCTCATCATCACATTTCATCATTCCATCATGCGATAAAAATCGGTAAATCAGTCGAACATTGTTTACAGGATTATTTAAAACTTTTGCTGGCTGTATTTCACAATGCTCTTGGGAATAATAAGCAGAAGAGTTCATTCCTTCTGAATATGATGTTGTTTTCATCACATTTTTAATGGGTGAACCATCAGAACTGTGGGTCCTTCGATGTCCTTTAAATTTTCCACCCTTTGGAGTTGACGGTTCTGAATTAGGATTATCTCCTGTCTTATTTGTTTGACTTTTGTCTTCTAAGTTCAAAGTTTGCAGTTCGAGTTCGTTACTAGTTGATGTGATTGTTTTTGTGCTACTTGCTGTGCTCGTTTGCATCTTATCATCATCATTTAAAGCATTTTTGCTGTCTTCCTTTCCATCAATGCCCCCCTCAAAATTGCGAGACACATCGGGCAAGCTGCCAGAATGCTCATTGTTATCAGATAAATACCCGTTCTCTTCAGAGTTATTTCTACATTGGTTATCAGTTTTGTCAATTTCTTCATTACCATGATTATTATTTTTTGCAATATTATCATCCTTATTTTCACTTGTTTCTTTCGCATTTTCCTTCTTTCTATCATTACTATCATCAATAAATCCATTTAATTCATTAGATCCCCTCCTCATATTACAACCATGTTCATTATGTTCTTCTGCTAATGATCTTTTGATCTTTTCTTTTATATAATTTGTACTAAATGACACTTCTGCTTCACCATTGCAAAGGCCAGATTCATTTAAGTCTGTACCAAAGGCTTCATTCTCAACATTATCCAAAAAATTAGGTGTCTTTGGAATGAATAAAGTGTCCCATAATGATAAAGAACGTAGATGGTAATTAGGATACAACACCTATTAAAAAAATCAAAATAACTGACATTAGTCTCAAATCTGCAAAATTTGAAAAAGTTTGCAAGGTTTAAGACAAAGATCGCAACAAAAATTAAATCAAACAAGATAAATTGTCTACTTACCCTTTTGTGCGGAGCATATAAAAGATTCTTATAATCCATCTTAAATGCTTTAAAAAGCGCCCAAATTGGGGATGTATTCTGCTTGACTTTAAGTTCTTGCCGTTCCTTGGCACTGTTACAAAGAAACGTTCCGTAAAGGCAGCTGTATGTATGCAACGCTAATTTCACCTAAAATGCAAACAGATATCTGGTTTAATGAAGTTATTTGCCATTTGAATTTACAAATTCTCAACTGAACTTTTCCCGGCCAATTTGGTAACATCCCAGGATGGAGTAGGCCCTCAAACCATGCTTATTATATGTCATTTAATACATTCGTGGTCAAAACTGCCTGAAAAAGCACGTTTATATTTGCTCGCATATGATTAAAAATAAGAGACATCGTTAAAATAGTAAAGAACTATTTGACAAAATAAAGAACGAACATTGAAATGCGATAATTAAAAATTTAACTGAAGAGTATTTCTAGGAAGCAATATTTTATGAAAATTTGAGAAACAATAAGGTAAAGGTAAATAAGCAATTCTCACTAAAAAGTGTTCGTTGAACTCAAAAGCGGTTGGAAATTGTTTCAAAAGTTGATGAATACAATCAAGCCATTGCAAAAATACGGGACTTCTTTCATTGGCATCTCCATCTGGGGAATGACCACAGCGATCACCAAATTTGTGTCCAAAATCCAACCATTCACGCTCAATTAGTATTTGAAATCCCTGAAATAATTAGTATAAATTATTCCAGTTTTTGTTCAAAGTATAAATCTAAACTGGGAACGTAAGGCTAAGGAGAGGAAAAAAATCCCTCATATATAAAAGTTGAGGAAAAAATGCAAAAAAGACGATGTAAAATGCAAAAGTAATATTGAATATTGCATGGGAAAGTTACATATAAGATCAAATCAAATCAACTAAGGTTTAATATTTCAGAAAACACTTTTATGGTCTATGATACAAATGTATTTCTTGAAGACTCGCTTCCAGGATGAGATCTTTTGATGATTAAAAGTTTCTGTTGCTTTCAGTAAACACCAAAGAAATGTAGAATGATCGCGTATCTAGCTCGATTCAATATTCTAGAAATGAGGAAATTAGTTTGAATACTAGAATCAATTCAAAAAAATTGAGATAGTTTAGAATTACCTTGAGGGTCCTGTAATATGGATCCATTAAAATTTCCGCCAATGAAACTAATTGGGCTGTTCTATCCCAACCATCTGAGCAATGAACCAGAACAGATTGGCCTTCTTTTTCAATGACGTTAACAATAATAGATGCTGATCGAAACAGGACAGAAAGATATTGTAACCACTTCGTGGCTTCCAACGATGACATCCAACTGCAATGTAAAAATGTAAAATGTACAAAATATTCGATAGCCATCATATAATCACGGTTAAAACTAGTAAAGAACAAAAGATCAATTTGAAAATAATTCGTCGTTGAATCATCGATTATTGACTATCTATTGAATATTAAATGTAACTTTTCTATTTAACAACATCAGTTACTTCATTTCAAATTCATTAACATAACTTTAATAGCCACGATTGGATTTTAAGCACCAACTGTTATCTTTAATGTGGAACTTACATTTAATAAAATAAATTATACCTTCCTTAGTAAAGTTTTAAACCAAACTACCTTTATTGACTGTGCAAACAATTAATAAATAAATAAATAATTACTCACAATTAGAATCTTAGAATCTTACATTAATAACATAATTGTATGCAATGTACTTTAAAACTGAAGATATAAAGCTGAATATTTAAACTGTTGAATCAACTTACTTGCTTTGATCTTGATTAAGTTGACAAAGCGATCTCAGGCTATGAAAACTCTTCCTTATTCCATGGATGTTTGTTAAACTCATAAATTGAACTTGACAATCTGTGTAATACTCTGAAAAGATGCAACAAGACTCATTATGAATAATAAGTGGTCTTTTAGAAACGAAGTCTAGATAAAAGTCATAAGAGACATCATTCTATCAGATCAACAACATCAGCAACCTCCTAATCTCATGCAAACCCGAGAAATGAAGTTTTTAATCGCTGTTATCTCATCTTTTCTCTTTAGGCAGATATTGAAAAGCCAAAATGATATTGGCTGGCCTTGAGTACTTTCTAAAATGGTAATTAATTACCTTGATATTCGAAGCCTCCACCTTTTGCTCTGTTTGCAAATGCAGCAGTATACGATCTTGCATCAACTATCAACAAAGGTTTCATTGCTTTGCCAGCATCTAAGTTCAAACGAAAAATTAGTCTTATCAGCAATTAGCAAAGTTAATGTCATTTCAACAAAACATAGCAAAAAATGAACAGCCTCTTTTATCCCAGCGTCTCTTTTATCGTTAATATCCTCATTTATCTTTCTGTTTCATGTCTAGCGTTTTCATAGGAAGTGGTATCCTTTGCTTTAGACATGCCTAGTCCATAAAATAAACTGATGAAAATGAAACTGATCAAGAAAGTCAATAAAAAGCCTGAGCCTGAAAAATAATTAAAATCTTCCGTTATGGCCGAGCATTAGAAACTTAAGAAGTAATTCTTTCTATTTCCTTCAGTATTTAAATCCTTGTCTTATGTGATACTATCACATGATTCAAAGCCACCATAAAATGTTATTGCAACAACATATTCTTCTTTGTCATGATATAGACCTTTATATGTATACAACAACGTTTAAACAAACCTAAAGGATCATGTGTCCAACTATTTAACAATGCTGATCTTGCTATCGATGATAACAATTTCTCATCTTCGTTGCATCTCCATCCAAACACACCAACTTCAGGCTGACTTGCTCTCGATAAAACAGCACCATTTCTTTTATTCCTGAATTCACAAAGAAAAACATTTAAATATATAAATAATTATGTGCCCAGCATAAGTACAAAATAGAATGCAAAAATAGAACGTTTTCAAACGTCACAGATAATGATTAATAGTCATGGCAACCAGTTTTTCAAAATGGTGGATGATACTAGAAGAAATGTTACCTCCAAACGATGGAAGGAAAACGTCCCATAGATCGAAATCGAGCACTTTCTGCCAAATCTTTGTCACTTGTCCAAGCAGGAACAATATGAAACTTTGGATAACTTGGACAAACTCTGAAATTGCAAATAATACATCGCCATATTTATCATCATCAACATGAAAGCAAATAATATCAAAAATCATAAATTGCCTCTGTAATGGAAGATCTTTTTCAATCTAAGAATGATAAACAAATCAGAAGAAAGAGATCATCAAATCACTTCAAAATAAAAAGAAAACTGTTACAAAATTGCAAAAGACAACACTTACTCAAATTTTGAATTTATCTCTGATATTCTCCAAATGCTTCTTGTATCAAACTCAAGTCTTTTGAGTTCAAAAATGAAAGTACTTGCATCTGGCATTGCTAAAAAAAAAAACAAAAAGGATTAAAATCAAAGTAAAGCTGCATAAAATGTTAGATAAATTCGTTTAGAAATTCAACTATGCTAACAATCTTTTAGTGTTGATTAATCAAAACAGCCAATCAGATCCATTTAACCATTTGCCATATGGTTTTCAGCCAGCGTCTAAATATGAATTCCAAATTATCTGCTAGTTTGGTAAATATCATTAAAGATGAAGTCCATGCAAAACTAGAGTGTAATCTTATTTCATATCATAACCTGTTACCTGTAATTATGACATATTTTTACAATCGATAACATGAAAAACAAACTCTCAATACTTAATTAAACCCTTAATCAAAGAGGAGATACAATAGTTAACAAATGGGGTTATAAATCAATAAATATAAAAGACACAATGAATGTGTTTGAGTGAACGACTGCAAAATTCCTATGATTGTTCATTAACTTATGTTGATAGACAGAGAACAAGACAAAGCATTGGATATATACATTTTGAAATTAGATGAGTTTCAATTATGGGAAAAAGATTGTTACCATTTTGACATGTGTTTTGCAGACCATTATGAAGTGCCTTGACTTTCTTGAAACATGCAAAAGCAAATGCATTATCCACTTTCAAAGGGGTAGAAGTGATCGTTGTTAAGTATTGCCACCATTTTGATGATGCCTCTGGGGTGTCAAAACTCATTCTGATTGAGATAAATGGACCTTAATCATTTAGGAGATAATTAAAATTAATATAGAAAACTCATATAATAAACACATCATCACCACAATCTTAATAGCTTTTCATACTACTGCAGACAAAAAGCCTCCACAAAGTCCTCCATGCACCACAATCATCAGCTCTTCTCATCCACATCTTTCAAACTTTCTTCTCAATCTTATCTGTCTTTCATCTTTGAAGTCTTCCTCTGAATCTCATCCTTTACCATGGTGGTCTTTCTTTGGCTCACTGAAGTCAAGTCGAACTCATGGTGGCTGATCTCACTAAATTGTTAGGGTCAATAAATCATGTTGACCAATTCTATTGCTAAATTCTCAAAAATCAGTAGCAGTAGCAAAGCAAAATCTAAACACTGTCCATGAGGAAAAAATGAAGAAAAAAACTGAACTGTGCAAAATTACAAAATGACTTTACCGATAAGCTCTGCCATCTTTACAATTAACCCAAAGTTCCAGCAAATCTCTCATTTCAACCTGCTCTATATTTTGAACTGGCATCTGCAAAAGTAAGCCATATTGATAATTCCATGGTATTGATATTGATATTGGTTAAAATAACTTGGTTTACCTTAAATAAAATTATAATAAAAACACATTCATGGTTAAATATAAACTTTTTTACTAACAATTAAATAAGGGTCATGAGATACAGAACATGAGATACCTATGGAAGAAAAAGTCAATTAAAAGGGAATTTATGGTCATCTAAAAACTATGTTGTATCTTAACATAAAAACAAATAAATAATTAATACCAGACAAAATTTTGCTTCAAAAGCTTAAATGGTCATTAAACAGTTCTAGTTAAGATAATAATAGTTATAATATAGTTATAAAGATGTTCCAACAAGAGACCTGAATAATTAATATTTATGTTTATGAAAACACAATATTTATCATCTACATGGTCTTGATCTGCATTTCTTCATAATGAACCACAATAAAGGATTCAATTACATTGTCTCCAACTCCAAAGTTCCATGTTAATTTATTAGTTTTTTTATTTAGTGCTTTCTGAAATCCTCAATTTCAAAAACTCCCCAGTTGAACAAAGATTTAAAAATGACAAATCAAGATATTATAATGAAATAATTTTGTAAAGGGAATACATTGTGACTTACAATATAAAATGCATCTGGCAAACAAACAACGAGTCTGTAATTTGTGAGAATGATACAATTTTCTGTTGAATTATAAGTCCACTCATGAGTTTCCCCTGGTAAAGCTTGAAATGGCAGAGTCCAATTTTCATCATCTATCAAAAATTGTAATCAGTCAAATAATGCTATTGAAAAAGTTGCCAGCATTTAGAAACTATGCTTAATAAGATTCATTAAATAGTAAACTGAATATTAAGCAGTATTTTAAATTGCAAATTGAAAAACGAGATTTAAAGTGACACTCACCACATGTGATAACTTTTCCTAAAGAATGCAACGTAACATTTTCCAATTCAAAAGCAGATGAACGTGCTTCATGACATGAATTTCTTTTCTTGTTAATTCCATTCATCCTGAAATCAAACAAAATAGTTTCCAATACCCCTTCATATTATCTTAGAGGTTCAATTTAATGATGATGATGATGATGATGATGATGATGATGTTTGATGATGATTATAACGATGATGATGATTATAACGATGATGATGATTATGATGATGATGATGATGATGATTATGATGATTATGATGACTAAGATGATTATGATGATGATTTTACAGCAATAAATTATATAAATGCTAGCTATCACTGAAATTTGATAAAATAGTGTTTTACTTCCTTGTAGCAGAAGTGACAGGGTTTCATTTCACAATATAAGCAAGGCAAGTCAAGGCGAAAAAGGATTATTCCCTGGCAACCACTCACACTTGAGTTTATATTGCATCCCTAGAAGCAGAGAGGGGTCAACCAAGGGGGAGACAAGGGGAGTGATGAACTGATGTCATAAGACAAAGTCTGCAGTGAAATATAATACATATGTATTATCACTGTATCCCACATCCCATACCACTTTCAAAGAAAATCTTTCAAAATCTTTAGCTTGCACATCACATGCATGTCTTATGGACTTAATTCACAATGTTTCTCAATCTAACTATGGCAGGCTAATTCTAACGAGAGCTTAAGGGTGCAGCCCACATAAGGGGTACAGGTATTTTAGAAAAAAATGTCTTTTGAAAATTAAACTGCAAAATGATTAATTGCGTCAAAAATCATTGATGCTTCAGCATTTTGCAAGCATATTTCATAAATGACAATTTCCTTCCAAGAGGAAAATCAAAATAATTGTTAAAAACAATGGCTAATGTTACCTTGCAATATTTAGCAATAGATTTAAATGCAGGTTTTTGGGATGGTTGTGAGGCATTTCCGAAATATGAGTATTCATTTTGCAAGTTTGATCAAAACTATGAACTAACGATGAAGTTTCTTTAAAGAATGTGCAAAAAATTGCCCAAATTTTGCAGCCAAGAAGATGATTCATTTTTCATTGAAAATGAGATCAGTGATTTGAGAATAAATTAAACAAACCAATAGATGTCTAATCTAACATTTTCATAACGGTTGAAGCCCTGCTTTCATCTTTAGCCAGCCTGCTTTCACTTGTTTTTGGTAAGTGGCCATTTTCACACATTTCAAGGTTGTTTCATGATTTCAAAATTGCTGCTAGCTTACTTAAAAACATTCTATTCAGCGCCATGAAATTTCCCCCCTTCAAGTATTTATTTGAGATGGGAATTTGGATAATTATGCTGTCATTACGGATTCCAGGTAACAATCTCAGATTTCAAAATGAAGTTGAGTTTTGGAATTTCAACAGCTAGGCCATCAATTTCCTGCATTAAAAATGCGGTTGTTCCTTGCAATACTCCAGAATTAACGATTTAAATTCTTGCTACGGGTGAGGCCAGAGCAAATGAATTAATCCCTTAGTCAACGATCAATGTTTTTTAACTTAACTACAAATACATTACAATAGGATGGAGGCGGTGGCAAAATGTGAATAGTGCGGGATATGGCTGGCCGGTGACGATATACCATGTTAGTCAATTCGAAAAATATCTACTTTTGAATAGCAAAACGATACGAAAGCTAAGAAATATATAAATGAATTTTTGCAAAGTGTACCTTTGACATCAAATGAGTTCATCCATAAGACTGATTTAAGTACAACATTTATCTACTTATTAACGTAAACCCATTTTGCAAGCCAAATCGTCCACCATTTTCTCATCTCAGTTTCAACTACAATCAAAGGTGTGACGTAATAAGCACGTGACCTCTCTGCCCTCTATTGTTGTTGGTTGTTTGATTCAATTGTTTTTGAAACAATAGCAGACTGTTATATTGTTACGATTAAATTGATTCAGTGATTTGCTAAATCAATCGATCAATGTTGGAATCTCTCATTCAGTGAATGCATGTCAAATGGGTGCACACTACAATGGGATATTTGAGGATATTTCTTAGCAGTAGTAACATCACATGATATTTTTTATAAATAAAACTAAATGATTCACATTGATTATCATTTAAACATGTGGGATTCTAAATCTGCTAGGAAAAATAATTTTGCAATTTCCAACAAATGAGAGACTCCCCAAGGTTTAAGTTACCTTAGATACCAAATTATGGGGACAATTGTCTAAAAATTGCGGGGAATATAATATTAATAACTGACAAAAGAAAGGGTTGACAATTGTAGAGTTTGATGGTGCAAAACAAGATACAAAAAAATTTTAATTGTGAGACACATATCCATTATAAAATTGCTAAATTGCATGGAGCAGATTACAACAGTGCAGCAAGTGCAGCACCAACTTGTAAATCAAACTTATAGTTCCATAAACAGATGTGCTTTAAATAGGATAACTGTCATGTGGGTTCAGCAAAATCTCAGCAATTTAGAGTCATTTTAGCCTCAATGATATTCTTCTATACCATGGCATTGAGTATTTGTCTATTTTTGGCTTTAAAGTTTCAAAATGCTAACTGGAATTCCATTCATCTCTTGTTCAAGCATCTAGCACTTGGTTGATTTTAGCTGGGAAAAGAGCCAACATTTCTCTACTTATTGACAACTCTTCTTCGAATACTTTTGGCATATCAGGATGGCTGTCACAATAATTAACAATAATTTCATACAGATCTTTCTCTTTCATCATATGCTCTCCTTTCACACTTCTTTCTGGTGTCAGGTACTTTGAGTGCAATCTTGCCATGTAAAAATATGCAAGGAGAACACCTCTCACAGCATCATCTTCATAATTTTCTGGATGTTTGTTCAAATGCTTGTATGAATCAATGAACCCTTGGTAGTACTGAATACCTTGCAACAACAGTTTGTTGTATTTTCTTATGTTATCTGTGTTTACTCTTCCACTGTCTTGTTCCAAAATGGCTTTTTTCAAATCTGCCATGTCAGAGTATGTTTCTGCTATTTCAAATGTCAGCTGCCTGCAGATTTGCAAGAAGTGTTTGGGGTTGAGCTCAATTAAAGGAGCATTTAATACATCTACTCTTCTTTTATGCATCTTACATCTTCTTTCAAAACTATCATCAAAGAAAGCAAGATATTTGAAAAGCTGGCTTAAATCTTGACTTATCTCCACAAAATCAGAAACATAGCCATCAAAAATATAAAAATCTTTTGCTTTTTGTAACCATTTTTGTCCACACAAGAACAAGGCTCTTGCTTCATCATAAGTTTCAGCTAGCTTATCAGATACTTGCTCTTCTAAAGACGTAACTTCCAGACCTTTGAACTTCATATGTTTCAAATCATCAGCAGCATCTTGATTTTCTGCAGCATTTGATTCTTGGTTCTCTTGACTCACCCCTTCCTCTAACCTTCTTTGATGAGAGGAAATTAACAAATTAAGACAATACTTTGCCCAGCATCGTGCAATATCAGCTTCCATTTTCTTCACCTTTTCTTCTGCCCTTTGTCTTTCACTTTCATCATATTCTTCTGGGTTGAATTTTTCAAGCGCTTCTTCTCCAATCTTTGAAGAACATGCCAAACAATATCGTGAAAAATTATACAAATCTTTCGTTATGTAAAACTGTCCCAGTGTGGCACAATTTAGTGCCCAATCCATTGCTTCATACTGTCCTGTCTCCATTTGCCTAATGAGTGTTATATGACAGTATTTGCCTGATTTTTCTCTTTCTCCTAAGTTGTTGAATGATTGTGCAATATAATAAAGAGTAAGTGTATGTTGGTTTTCAAATTCTTTTTCCCTCTGTTGCAAGGTGGCAGCTGACATTTTACCTTCTATCAATACAAGATCCTTGTAGTGCAATGGTGCAATTCCAGTATTTGCTTTGTATTCTTCAAAAAGTGTCTCAGCTTCTTGAAAGTAGCTCAATGATTTTTTGTGGTCTGATCTATTTGACCAAATAATCCCAATTTGGCATTTTATTGCTATTAATAAACTCACTGCCAGTGGAGATAATTCCTTGCAGCCCTTTAAATAATTTAAACTTGATTCAAAGTGATCTTCTCCAGTTGTAACTTCTTCTGTTTCCACAAAATTGATACCTAGCTCATATTCAAGTGCAGCAAGAAGGATTCTGGCTGTTACTGGCATTTTGATCAAATAATCTTCACCTTTCTTATCTTCATCACAAATCCCATCTTCTATTTCTATTTCATCTAAATCTACAACATTAACTTGTTCTTCAACATCAGCTAAGACATCTTTTATTATTTTTCTTGCCTCATATTTTGATTTATAAGGGTTTGTCTCTGGGTCTTCCTTCGATTTTTCCTCTGAGAATTCTCTCGCTTTCAGTATTTCAACTGAAATCTTTGGAAGTAATAATGACACGCCTTGAAATGCCATAATTATACTCAAGATGTGCGGTTCAAACGTTCTTCAATTGTAAATTATTTTTAACTTTTAACAAACTAATGTCCTGACATCTTGAAATGCATTCATTCATAAACTATATAACCTCGTCTTCAACTTGAGCCTCGAATGGGCCATTATCACATCATGTATCACAGGGTAACCAAACAAGTTTATCTGGCTCACTGGGATTGGTAAAGACGAATAACTTCTTGTTCCGGCAATCTTAACCCTTTCACCCCTGGACGGGCCATATGACCCAATGACAAACACCGGAAAAGGTAATTTTTCAGGGGGCTGATTACAAAATATTGTAACTGTTTTGATGGCAAAGTTATTTGACTGTGCTACCCTCTGAAAAGCGTAGAATTATATGGGATTTAACATTTGACTGAAATAAATCCGGGTGCGAAAGGGTTAAAGATGTCAGAATCAGGGGGTCACCAGGGGCACATCCCGAGAATTTCTGAGATATTTAGTCTATTCCCAAATCTTTCATTCTCGCATTGAAAACCTTCAATTGTCTTTTCTGTTCGCCCCATACATTTTTTAATTTGTTCCAGCGGAATAGCCCCAAATATCACATTAGTATTAAAATTAACTATTTGGATATTATTGGCAATGAAAGATATTGCACATTTTGGATGAGATCAACCAAAAAGAAAGCCACAATTCACAAAATGGCGACGATACGAAATTGCACAATTTATGGCTCCATTTGATAACGAAATATCTGTGTATTAAAAGAAAAAATGTTTTGCCTGTTATGCAGCAAAATAGACGCAATAAAGCATGCAACAACTATGTAGCAGTGAAACTGTTGATTTTGACATAATTGCAACATGTTTCATTTTGTTAAAGGAAGTTTGACAGTGACAAAAATGTTGTAGTTTAGGTTGCAATTTATTGAGCTTATTTTCTTTGATCAGGTGCAATGAAGTTTTAATTCAACCCGCTTTTCGGCGAAGTGTCACATTAACATGTTCACTCCATTCAAACTCACAAAACTTTATAACAATATGCAAAATTTTGTTGAAACAGTTGTTGAAAATATCACTGTAAAATTGGTTCAGCCGTAGCTCTAACGTCAGAATTTTATTGTTTAACCAATAGATGGATTCCAACAGTTGGCATTACACTACATTAGAAATGGCTCTGGGATGGCCTATATTGTTGTCTGACGTAACATGTCTAAACAATGCGTCGTTGTTGTTGTATTGATGAAATTTTGAAGGCCACAAGAAGCGAAGGGTATGCATTAATATGTTGCGGAGGAGGATTATGGTAACGGAGGTTGATTGTACATAGAACGCTTTGTAAAGGACTGATGACCATTAGAAGAAATGATATTGGCAGACAGTAAAGGAAGAATGTAAATGTTGTAGTAACTATGGCAAGTAACTTGAAAGAATTACTGATTGATTGTTTAGAGCCTAGCAATAATCACGAGCTTCACAAAAATGCAACATGCATTAAACAATAAAAGCCGAGTGAAACAGCGAATTAATCAAAGGTCAAGAAGTATTGAAGATAGTATGAAAAAATCAGAGGTAAGGAGGAGAGAAATCTAATATGGAGGAAACGAAATATGGGAAATTAACACAAGAAGAAAATGAAGAAGAAGGACAAGAAACAAACATTGACATAAATGATGATGGAATTGAAAACAATGAAAATGAAGAAAATTCACAAGTAGACCAGGATAAGAACAACAAAAGGAAAAAGGAGGGAATAAAATTCAAAACTATTGGATTGGGCGAAAAGAAATTACTTTTGAGGTAAATAGGAGTAATAAATAATATTACGAATGACATCCGGTTAAAATTGTTTTGCCAATTGGCAGAAGTTTCGGATGATCTTTGATCAAATGTAGACGAAAGACCTGCAATTTTAAAAATATGATCGAAAAAATCATGAAGAAATAATGATGATACCTGTCTATTTTGTATTGTTATCAAGTCGGCGGTTACAAGTCTTGTTTTCCATTGTTTATTCGACTACAGAAAGAAAACTAAGCAAGTTGAGAAAAAGCAATTGCTGTATCAATTAAATAACAAAATGTGATAACTTGAATACATAAAAAGCAAATCGATCTTACCCTGAGAAAACTAATTTCTGAATGCCAAATAAATTTAACAATTACTGCGAGAAAAAATATTTTGTGAATCCCTCCAATTTCATTGATTTATGCACTTCTGAATTGGTTCGTTTTGTAGTAGAAATAAATATTCAAATTCAGTTATTAACATGAAATCCTTTGCACCATTAGTGACCAGAACGCAGCTGAAATCAGAAGATATATTTAAACTGTACAAGACAACATACATTTCGGTACTTTTGACGTGATTAATAAGTAATGATAATGAAACAGGGCATCTGTGGTGCAAAAAATGTATGAAAATTTGAAGACTTAGGAAAAGTGACTGCTGCTAGAATCATAAGCTGATTGTGACGAAGAAGGCAAACTATTAAAAATGATGACATTATATAAGTATAAAAGGAACAAGTTTTTTCAATAATTATATCTATTGTACTTCAACTAGACCTAGTGAAATTTGACGTAAATGAAAGCATTTTGTCTTGCAGTTTCAAATTCAATTTAAAGTTACATTCTGATCACCTAATTAAAAACACACTTTAAAGATCTAATTTGGTGCAATGAAATGGCCTGAAAATTGCAAGATGGTGGTCTTTTCCAAAGTCAAAAAATAACATAATTTTGCATAAAAGTACATCATTACACTTTCAGGGAATTGCAAGATGAAGGAAGCGAAAGCAAAAGATACAATAAACGCATATCAACATTTCAAGTTTTGCTTTCTGGAATAATTGTGGTAAGATTCAGGGACAGATTTCCGGGGGGTTTCCTGCTTTCATGAGCCCCCTACGCCATTTTAATATTCTTTTTAATAGTAGTTGAAGACTCAGAGAGAAATTATTGTATTTATTGTGTTTCATTGCAATAAGGATAGAAAATTGAGGATCCTAAGACATTTTCAGGCTTCAGGAAATGTGAAATCTCAGGAGGTTTTGGGGGCTTTGCCCCTTGGATCCCCGCCAGAGCCCAGCCAATTTTAATTTTTTACATCGATCTTTATAGGTTTAGGATAATTTTAGCCTATGCTTTTTGTGAGGACATTAAGTACAAATAATTTTTTTTCGTAAATGAGAAACAAAAAACATAAAAAACTTGTTATTCTTTTTTGCAGAGATTTAAAAGCTTGTATCTATCAAGCAAGGATGAATCACAATCTTGGGGCTTATGGAAAGCACATTTAAAAACAATTGGAGGTAAAGGTCTTTAGCAAAGATTCGAAAAAGTTTGGGGGCTTGATCTAAAGACGTATTTGCAATTTAAGGAACTTTATAAACATCTCTTGTAATAAGTCTTCTGTAAATAATAAGCATGAACTACTTAAAATAATTTTAAAATAAAAGAAATGTCTAGTTTAAAGCGATTAATCATTAATCATTAATCAATGATAATCATTTTTCATTTCAGGCAGATTTGGCAATGGTGTTTTATCATTTTTCACATTTCTACGATGGCTATTTTACCTGAACTTTGCAATCGGTCTCATCGTCTTTTCATTCATAACATTACCAACTTTGAGTTTCAGTCCTTTATTTTGTAAGGATCGTAATTTCAGTGAACATTTGATTTTCTCTAAGAATAAAACAATAACAAATCACACAATGCAACATTATAACATACAAAGTTGCACATCACAATCACAAATTGATGTTTCCAATTACAATTTTCATAAGGACAATCTGCAAAATGCCATCGATTTCTTTCAAGGAACGGTTTGTCACTTTAATTTTCCTTCTTTTTTAAATTTTCGTAACCTTTATGCTTTGTTCTTAGTTTGCTGGCAAGTTTGTTGTTTTTGTGACAAATTATATTTAAAGATAATAAAATTGAACATGATAAATTTAAGATCACAGCTATTTCTAAGTATCATGATCCATTTGTTTTATCTTTTAAACCTCTTTTGGACTTTGCCATTACAAAACAGAGTTCATTTCTTCTAGGGTTGGATGAACATGACCATAATGTTTTATGCAAGATACGAAAACTCATTTTTGTCTGCATTTAGTGGCTGGATTTACAACTTCTCATTGGCCTATTTACTGACCTCGTTTTCGTATTTGCTTCTCAGCCTCTATCTCATCGTTTCTACGTAAGTACAAAAGAAGAATCATGGCAGTGAGAGTATCCGGGGGCATTTATTCTAGATTGTTTTGTGCCGCAGGAGATGAAATACAAATAAAAAGATAAAAAGTATAACGATAATTAGTGAAGGTGTGAATAAATAAGAGAATTAGAAAAGTCAGACTTTGACCTCAAGAATAAAAATTCAATGGAAATGCGATCTTCTATATGAAAAAAATGATTGAATGAGCGTGATTTGACCTTATTAAAATCATAATGATTAAAATTATCAAGTTATTATTTCCAAGCTACTATAATTTAGAAAGTGAAATATTTCATTCCTAGGGCAATAAATATATTTGAAGAGGGATATATCAAAGGTGGCCTATCAAATGCATTCTCATTCAGTAATATGATATTTGGCAGCTGGGATATGTGTATTATGAATGAAGAAACTGCATATTTAACATCAGCAAGTATTTCACAAGAATTAGAGGTACCTTTTTAGCTTATGTTTTTATATGTACTTGTTGATACAAAAATTAATGCTTGTGTGGTAAAAATAGTCTAATAAGGGAAGTATTCTGTGGTCAACTATTTATTGGGCAGAAAATGATTTTTTTCAGCCATGGTTATTGTAAAATGAGGCAAGTGTAATGTTAACAATGGCTGTTCTCATTTACTACAGAAAAAGCCTTCACTCACTCACTCACTCACTCACTCACTCACTCACTCACTCACTCACTCACTCACTCACTCACTCACTCACTCACTCACTCACTCACTCACTCACTCACTCACTCACTCACTCACTCACACACTCACTGTTTAAAATTATCTTATAACTTTAGAAATAATTTTTGTTGTACAAATAATTAAAGGCGGCAGTTGAAGAAGCAAAGCGCCAATCAAAGAAAGCAGAAAGAACAAAAAGGCAAAAATATTGTCTAAGGTTCATCAGAGTTCTGGTAAATTTAATCATCATTGTGATGTTAATTGCTGGAGGATTTGCTATTTACCAAGCAACAAGATGGTCAATTGAGGTAATGTTATCTCTATTTTTGCTCTTGATATAAAAGATCATTTCATTTGATACAATTTAGAACAACAAGAGCGTTGGTTTGATTAAGCAAGATGAGGTGGTAAAATGATCTTTTCTAATTCATTATAATTTTATTCTTAATATTATATATCAAATTAAGCCATAAATTTCATGTCTGGTAATATTATTATAAAAGCAATTAACTTCGATTTTCAGGAAGCGAATGTAAGAACAGAAAAGCAGAATTTTCGAACAATGATTATGAATTACATTTCACCGATAACTATAACAGCAGTGAATACGATTCTGCCAACTGTGTTTTACAAACTCTCAGAATTTGAAGATTTGAATCCAAGAGTGAAAGTAAATTGGGACCTTGGCAGGTAAAATTTTAACAATAAGAGTTTGTTTATTGAGAAATGTTCTATTGGATTATCATAACTCATGGCACTGCAAAGTTTAGCAAAGGAAAAGAAGAAATCTTATCTATGCTCATAAATGATCTTCACAGAGTTTCAAAGAAGTTATCAAAATTGGCAAGATGGTCATGTTGAATCAAAAAACATTTAAAGTTCATTTTAGAATTATCTGGCAAATTATCGTGCAAAAAACACCAAAAAAATGATGATCTTGTTGAGTGAAGATTAAATTATAAAGTTATCATTAATAAAAAAAACATAACAGGACTTCATCTCTTATTCAAACATTTGAAATATATGCCTCGCTGTTTTTATGTGGCAGGACGGTTTTGGTAAAATTGGCTTCAATTTGTGTTTTGGTTGTGACAATATTTCGACGAAACAAATCTCAAGAGACAGCGGTTAGTAAATTAGAATAATTATCAGCCATTCTTAAAATTATTATTAATTGTTATTGGATGCCCTCCTGAGAAGGCCGTGAGAAGGGTTCGATTCATTTGATATATTTGAAAAAGAACGATGAAAATTGAAAATTAAATAGTAAATATTGCAAACATTTTTACAATTGTAGTTGCAATTAAAACACCTTAAAGAAACCTCAAAAGGCAGATATATTTTTAAAAAACTATTACTTGATTATTTCTTGCAGCTTTGGGAAAATTTTATGGGTGCTGAAATGTACAAATTAGTATGGATGGATTTTTTAACTTCATTTTTTATGACAATATTCATTGAATTTCCTAGAGGGTAAGTATATTTCACATTAAATTACATTGCATTGCATTGTATTACATTGTATTACATTAAAGTTAACAGTCTATTGCACTGCGCCATTTTACATTACATCACCACAATTCCCACATCGCATTAAATTAGGTTGAAATATATAAGATTCAATTACGTCACATTCATTACGTTACATTATATTGATGCTTTTTAATCCTATTTTTATAGTTACATTGGTCGCAACGTTGATGCTGGATGCAAACTAAATGAAAAAATTGGAATTCCTGAATTTCATATTCCAAAAAATGTTTTAGATTTAATTTATGGACAAACGATAATATGGTGAGAAAAACAAGGAATTTTAATTTTAAACCTAAAATGTTTCCAAATCAAATTTAGAAAGCTTAAAATGACGAAAGGGGCATGTATTGAGAAAATTAAAAGAATTAAAAATAAACTGAAACTGTAAATTTATTTCAAACTTAATGATTTAATCAGTTATTCAATCAATTTCAAGTCCAATAATCCTCATCGTAGTGATTCATGAACTAAAACAATTCCCTTATCCAACTTTTTTAGTAACTAGAATGAAACATCAAAATCAGTCTTTATTTGATTAAAATAATGTATGGAAATTTTGTTTGCAGGATTGGGACTCTTTATAGTCCATTGCTACCACTGATGCAATGTGTCAACTTATTCTTATCATTTTACATCAAAAAGGTGACACATAATTAACTAATATACTCACAGTTTCTTGACCAAAGGAATTCTTCTCCGAAAGTGCATTTTTCATAGGAATGAAACCTAAGAGTGAACGGAATCATTAGAGAGAGCAAAAAACAATCTGAATGACAACCTTATAATCAGCCACAATCCACGTCACTTTAATGAGTGCGAAGTCTTTTATGCGCAGTAAACAGGTAGTGCTACAATAACCATGGGGTGGTCAAGGTCTTCCACGATTAATGAACAGGGGGACAAAATCACAATGAATACAAGTATTCTTAAATGTTGAGAAAAATAGCCTGATATGATTTATAATGATACAACCATAAAAGAGCATGTGAGTATGAACTCTTAATGGCAGAACACACAAAATCAAACTCATGCGAAATGTTAAAAAATTATTAGCTCAAGGGGGTAGGGTTGTTCTTGCAAATGTTGATTGAGGGTATGTGGACAACATTATCAGAATATTGGTATTCATTGGAAACCTGGGGGTTTTGTCAAAGATAGGGACTGTTGTCAAAGATGGAGGCCTTGATCTAAATCTAAGAGAATTTAGACTATGATGGTAGCAAATTGTCAGTACCCTTGTTGTCCAAAGGTATTAAAAATTCTGCTTTGAAAATTTGCAGGTCAGCCTTCTGACAAATTTTGATCCACCAAAGAAACCTTATAGAGCAGGGAAATCTAATTACTTTTTTATGATTCTGCAACTGATCGCATTGGCATTGTCAATGGTTGCTTCGATTTACGCAGTGACACAGTAAGTTGAAATGTTTTACATTTTATTACGACACGAACTGTCTCCAACCCACTAGCAACTCCTTTATCGTCTCTCTTCAACCCTCTATCAAAATGCAGCGCTCACAAGGCCCCTATGCCTTTCTAAGCGAATTTTTGCCAACAAAGCAAAGAGCTTTTCGCAATAAATTCATTCAATTTGCTCTTTTTCTGGAATCTAACCAGTTCATAACTCTCGTTTTAATATAAACAAAATTGAATGCAAATATGAATAATACCTACAAAATATAAAGGCGCTCTTTGCTTTTCTTTCAGGATAACTCCATCTTCAAATCGTGGACCGTTCAGGTATAATTTCAAATTGCTACATAATGACGATTTCTTATCACATTCAGGAGATCATTGGGGTGTCACTTAAATGATTGGTCACGTCTCCCCCACCCCACCCCTACAAAACCATCGGTATTCAGCTTACATTTCCTGCCAAAAATTGAGCAGCTCATGGTTTGGTCGCACGAAAGACATTTTTCGACCAAAAATATGCGAGTGCCTGAGAAATTTAAAAGGATTTTCATTTTTAGATTAGAATATAAAAAGGCATTAAAGAAAAAATGATTTTTGATGCAATTAATTGACTAGAAGTTTGTACTATTTAAGGCAGAAAAACGGAGTAAAATGATGGAACGAGAAAATGAAAATTATAATTGTTACTTGGTTTGTAAAAATCATTTCTATTGCTTGAAAACTGAATTGAAAGTTTATATTTTTTGCAGCGGCTTCGAGAGAATGTATGACATCATAACATTGACAATCAACGATTTGCCATCGGTTTATAAATATGTAATTGATGTAGTATTCTCACCTTGTGTCATCGTTTCCTTATTCATTGGTCTTTGGTAAGTTGCTATCATTTTCGTTTCAGTTCGAAATCATGGCCATTTTCTAATTTTGATGACTGAAAAGTAATGAAAGGCTCAAAAGGCAGTTGATCAAAAGGAGATGACTCCTGAGAAAATGAGACAAAGCATTACCAAATGGGAATAAGTTAGTTAGCTTGATATCAATAAGGAGTTCGTGCTAGGGATACATTTGCCTACCAGAGGGAAGAGCCACAATATTAAATAACAAAATAAAATCATATATTCTTTACATTTTCAGCCTTGCATTGTATTTCTACAAATCAATGTATCGGGTTTATTCAAACAGTGCCAACAAACTGTGGATTCAACTGAAATCGGTAACAATTTGATTATTTATTTCAATTGTTTTAAATCCATTTATGGCAAGAATGCATGCAGACAGTAAACGAAAAGTGCAAAAGATAAGTGAAAAGACAAAAGGAATTGCAAAATGAATAAAACCTCTAGGTCCAACATCGATATGAAGAATCTTATCAATGTTGTTTAATATTAAGCTTACCGATTTTAACTTTCTGAATGACTGAAATGCAAAACAAAACAACAAAATGATAAATAATTTATCTTAAAGGAGCAACAAGAAAAGAAACGATTATTGAAACAACTGAGAAGAAAAAATTCACATCAATTGAGTTTGGATGAAAATGTGAAGAAAGAGAATAAAGATGATGCAGAAAGTGATGATGATTTTGAAGATGGTAAATATGTCGAAGAAATGGAAAATATGGAAGATGATTCATGGTCTCCAAATGGAAAAGAGAAATAAAAGTTACGAAATGATTGATTTCACAAAATTTTATATCATATCTTGATCATTTATACAAACATTAAGAGTTGTCTTTATATACATTTTCCACAATTTCCCTAATTAAAATAGATTTGATTGTGTATCAACGAGAAATTATCTACTCCACCATTGAAGATGTTAATAAAAAGTGAACTTAAAGTAGCATTAACGATAAGAAAATTGCGGCGCCCATTTTTAATGAGATGCTTGTTGTTGATTTAGTGTCAATGACAAGCTTGGTAAACACGTCGGTGATATATTTTTACAATAAGGGTAAGAGCATTACGGTGATCATATATGGCTGGCTATGGTACTTTGATAACAACACATTGCATTCAAAAACAAATGATACAAGCATAAAAACCAATCAGATCAAGCTTCTCCAGACAAAACAAAGGTCAGTTGGAGGCTGATGTAGTTGAATTTTGTAAATCATAAATATTGTCAGTATTGACAAATAAAATGACAAATAAAAAACCAATGAAATGCGATTATGAATGATTTTGTGATGAGAACCGAGCCTTTTACAAACATTTCCATTTATCAACAAATATGAACAACTTATTTATTTACAAACTGAACTTAGATGCAGAAGCGCAATCTCTTCCAGATGAAAGAAATACCATGATAAAAATACTATTGTATCATTGTTAATAAAGTATTAAAAACATATCCCATATTATATTACATTGTCTGTAGTTGTGAGTGGATTTTCTCGAACAAATGCTTCTGTCTTCGTGTTCACCGGGTTCAAAACTATACAACGGGGATGCAGAATGCGATTGGTTTAATAGGCAAATCGTAATCGATTCCAATGGAAAACAGGAATTATGAATATCTTATTCAAGTTTCAAGGCGAATTAGCAATATATTTATGGCGCCAAATAAAACTAACGAAAACAATAAAATTTACAATGTCCAATGTTGGAATTCAGAGAATATGTTAATCAACAGTTGACCCATAATTCACCTGTGTCCTTTGCAATACCACAATTTAGTAGCCTTTGATCTCCGCTATTGTCTGAGGATTTCTCAAGTGATGATGTTTTGACCCTTTGCAATGGAATCCAGGTCCGTATTTTACTAACGCAAAGCTAGGCATGAGAGTGACCATCCACCGCTTGTTAAGTACCGTTAATGAGAAAACTGCATCCATTGACGTTAATAAACATCGGACTGGGATTAGTTGAGAGTGCCACGACATTGAGGAGTTCCACATAAACATTGAATTTTGTCTTCTTCAATGGGAAATTTGTAATCGTACGTTATTTCATCATTCATTTTGATATCGTATTTTGAGTAAATAACAATTTTCTTCTCATTCTCCACATTTATTATCTTTGCATAACAATTTGGCTGCAAAGCAATTCCAAAAAAATATTAGTTGATAGCAAAGACCAAACTTTAATAAATCAAAATTAATCAAACAAAAGTAATAATATGAATTGATTTGCAAAACAAGTCCTAAAATATCAGTCTTAATTAGGAAGATGCTCTCTTTGTCTATGGTAAAAAGCATCAGATACCCTTTGTTTAAAAGGATGACTTTTGAATTTTCAGACCCATTTCTGGGTTATAGCTCTAGATAACTGAACCTAAGCTTTGAAGTTTTTATTTAAAAAATGACAAATCCACATGAAGGATCTCTTGGATAAATTTGGCTTTTCAGTGCCACTAAATCCTACCTTCAAAATATTAAAAGGCTTTCTAGAAGGCAAGGCAAAAAGAGACGACGTTTTTGTTAGTTGCAATTCTCCTATTCTATTATCCACCTATTTTGGATAAAAGAAAGAATCTGAATTGAAATGACTTACAGCGCAAGAATGATTGATAAATCGAGCATTATTTCCAACTTTCGTAGCATCAATAACAGTTTCTGCATCCAATCTAAACAAATAACTGCTTCCAATTCCAGTTTGCTCATAATGTTTTTCACGTGCATCTGCAATCACTGACCGTACTATTTCACCAACATATTCAATTACCATCTCCTCCGCAGCGATCGGTTCGCATGTAAACAATCCCCAATTATGTATACCAGATTTAGCGAATTTTAACTTCTTTTTGCGAGACTAAAACGATCAGCAAACGCCAAAATTAAAATAATGAAAAAAGAAAATATTTATAATTCACTTTGCTATCTTAAACTATTAGTGATCTTTTAGTTCATTCATGTGTACATTGCTTAGTCATGTGATGTAAAGATGGAGTCGATGTTGATGGAAAAGTGAAGATTTACATCTTAAAGAAAAAAATAAACGAGCTAGCAAAGAAATGAATGAAATATCTAATTGATTACAGTAAGAATAAATGTATGCAGAAGCTCAACTTCATCTTATGTTTCTTTTTAATCTCTGATAAACTGTGTTTTGTTCTTAAAGTATTCCTTGTCCTTTGCAGTCGCATTAGTGACAACCAAAGAACTATTTTTACATAAAATGGAGAGCAAAAACGACGATAAACCACATCATGTTGACACACCAAAGAGAAAATGGTCGACAAAATGGAAAAACAGATTGTTTGAATTAACCATGTTGAGAACAAACACCAATTAATACCAAGACTGAACGATGTTCATTAGACGTAAACTAGGGACTGGGCCACATCATTCAATGTTTCGACTCTTGTTAATTTAGTAAAGCTTAACTCCATTAAAAACTTAGAAGATCACGCTTGTTTAAAAATCAGAATTAATCTAAGCATTAAGGAAATCGTAGCCTATAAATCAATTTGAAAGAAGACTATAATTGTTTTGAATTTTATGGGGATTTCTAATTGAATAAATAACAAAAAACAACAGACCTTGAGTTTATTGAATTTAACAAGATCCCCAAAATCATCATTAACAAAAGATGAGACAAGTCTTCTTTGCATTGCTCTGTGATCCCTTGATTGTTGCTTGTGTTTTAAACCATCCTGTAAATTTAAAATAATCACCATTTAATGAGGGATCATCAAGATAGCGACCTAGCAGTTGCAGAATTCGAAGTCTTGTTGTCCAAAGCAAAATGCAAACAAAAGCAAAATAGAAATCAAAATCATGTTCTTTCATTGCGGTTCATAACAAGGAAAATGGTATTCCTAATGTTGACGAGGGATGGTCAAATAGGAAACTTTCTGAGCACATTAATGAACTTGGGTTAACACAAATTTTGAAGTTGAAAGTAGTGAAATGTTCACATCCATTTAAATTGTTGTTGCTGCTGAAATTAGTTATTGTAACGCTGATCAAAAATGACGGATACAAAAGTAAAAATCATTGAAGCAATAAGATAAGATGTCTCGATTCAACGCCATTTACGTTTTAAAAATGATGATAATTTTGATTTTTTATTATCGATAATTGTGGTCGTAATTCCGTTAATAATCAATGCTCATGTATGATGATAATAAGACCATCAATAATACTAACCGATTCTTTTTCAAGATTTTCATCTTTTGTTTCCAATTGTCTCATCACTGATGACAAATATTGCGTTTTTTCAATCAATGGAATCTTGTAATAACCTTCGCTGCGCGCGCATCCAGTTTTGTGCACTCTCAGAACAGGTTCGCCTTTCGATCTTTTTTGTTTTGTTGGTAGAAGAGTTTCTAAACAACATTAAGGAAAATTCTCCGTTGTGTTTGGAGAGTACTGTTTAATACTATTACGAATTAACTTTTCAATTTTGAATTTTCAATCCCTGTTCAAGAAACTTTCGACTGCTCTGTAAAATCAGAGAAAGAGCAACGATACTGGTTTTAAAAAGTTTGAATGCTCTTAAACGTTGCTTTCCTCATATTGTAAAAAGGGGAAAGGATATCGCACCAAAAAAAAATTAGCCCCGCACGAGTCCTTACATCAACCATCTAATGCTTTTAATTTTGAATGGGATTATTTCACATGTTAAATTTTCAATGTTCCTTACCTTTGAGCAGAAGGCTGGAATAAAATAATACCAGAGATAGTATAACCACCATCTATAATAAATTTTGAAAAGGATACCAGGATGATTCGACCAATGATGATCTTTAACAACATCTGAACCAAATACGTGCAAACTTTCGAATGCCGATTGCAAATATTTCAAATCTTCATTGTCAATTCCTTCACGGAGAACGTTCCACACGATCAAATCTTCACTTTCGATACTTCGCATCGGGAAGACAGGTTTTGGTTCAATTTTTTTAAGAATTATATTTTTATCATCATCAATATCGACGACATCGATAATTGGAGATGCTGATGTCTCTTTCACTGATATCAATTCTTCCTTTTTCATATCATTTGACTGTTCTTCTTCTATATCATAGGGTGTCGTGAATGCATACGAATGTTCATTCAATACTTCTTCCTCCTCAGGTTCTATCTTTATTATCTCTTCAGAAATAAGTTCCTCCTTCACTTCTGAACCATCGAATTCTGTTTCTTTGCTCAATATTTCTGTTTCTTCAATTGTCTCTTGGACAACTTTATTTATTGTCTCAATCTCCATTCCTTTATGCTGCAGATCTTTTTCGATCGATAGAAACTTTCCTTCTTCCAATGCCTTTGAAATTCTTTTCATTTCTAAATCTCCTTTCTTTTTCAAACTTGCGGCCTTGGATTCTCTTTCTATTCTGTTTTCATAAACTAAATCATTTTTCTCATTTCCTGGCAATCTTTCGCCTTCCATAATTTCGTGAGAAATAACTTTATTCATTTCTGTACCTGCCTCATTTACCCTTTCTAAATATTGTTTCATTAACTTCTCATGTTCTATCATCTTCCTTTCTTTTTCTTCTTTTTTCATAGCTGAAGCAAAATTATAAATTATTTTCTGATTCGTACCCAAATGAAATTTTGATTTCAAATTCATAGCAATTCAAAATTAGATCCACAAAACACAAAGAAAAACAAAATGTACAACTCACTCTTCTCTTTAAAATGTTCCAATCGTTTTTCAGTTTCTCTGATCACTTCTTGAACAGCTTCTTCCGCTCCGCTGCTTTCCCATTCCGATTCTGAATCTTCTTCATCAGCATCTTCGTTTTCATCGTCCTCCTCCTCATCTTCTTCATCATCCTCATCTTCCTCGCTGCTCTGCTCTTCTTCTTCATCTACAACCGACATCTCTTCCTCCTGGTCTTCTTCATGCTCATCCTCTTCTTCGCCCCTTTTGTCAATTCGTTTTAATTCTTCCTTCTCCCGTAGCTGTTCTTTCTTCCTTCTTTGTTGTTGTTGAATCAAATCTTGGAACTTCTCTTCCTCATCTTCTTCATCCGATTTTTGTTCTTCATCTGATTCTTCACTTTCACTTTCACTCGATTCATAAATACTTTGATATAAAGATGATCCACTTTTCACAGGCGGTCCTGCATAAACAAAAATACCATTAGCGCCAAAAAGTTAACTACTGAATTGTTTAAACTGCAAATAGCTTCCATTTTAGTAAAACTTCTTCAAATACTTAAAACGTTAGAGAACAGTTTCTGCTATCATTGAGCTACACTTCTGTGCAAGCAAAGGTGAAGCTTAAGATTGAAGCTAGTCCACTTAAAGAATAACGTGATCAGTTGCCACTCCAAGTATTGGATGATCATAAAATATCTACTATGCGTAAACATTTCCAATGATTCGGCCCTAAACAGAATTACTCTATCACTTTGCTATTCAATTCAATTATTAACCAGCCAACGTTTAATGAAAATAATACTCACTTCTGCTCGCAAGCAATCCTCTCTCAGTTTCACTTTCCGATTCTGATTCCGATTCTGATTCCTTCACAGTTCTTTCGTCATCTTCAATTTTCGCAACTTTATTCGCAACTTCATATTCCTTTGTTTTTGCGTCTCTCTTTAACCTCCTGTTGACAGCCTCTCTTCCAATTGGCCTTGCTTGGGGTATGCGGTTAATTCTAAATGAAGGAATCTTAGAGATCGGGCCGTGAACCCTGGTTGGCGATGAAAGATGCGGCGAAGAGGATGATGTTTGTCCCCGACCAAATAGACTCATTAATAAAGAAGATGTTGTTGAGCTTGAAGGTGATTCAGTTTGTGAAATACTCAACGGTGAAGCGTTATTACCAGGTAACGTTGCAGGACGGGATGTTGCAACAGATGTCTCCTGGAAAATAATCATCATTTTACGTAATGTGATGTAGGCATAATCATAAGCATAATGTTACCAGTTATGAAATTCAAATAAATGCTATTGCATCAACAAACAGTTATGACTCCGAGCTAGCTTTCTATCAGATTTAATTCAGTTCACAAAAAATGCCTCGGGTATTTATTAGATAAGCAAGCTATTTGTAGAAAACCAGTTTAAGATAGACCATTTTCAACTCGAATTTCAAATTTTGTTTATTTGATTAAAGTGGGGCATTATTCTCGAAACAAGGAACAGCAAAAAAGAGAAATCCAAACAATCTTTAGGTATTTAAAAAGATATAAAATGTAGCTGAGAATAATACCTTCTTTTTAGTTTGATTGTCCCACCATGCTTCCAAAGCAGCAAACCCTGAATGCTCCACTAATCTTTTTATCAAATCTCGATGTAAAACTGCTTTCAAATCTTTCTTTGTTTTCAATGTACAACAATTCTTTACTTTTTCTTCGTATGGTACCTCCTTAACAATTTCAGCAACTGGTCGCCCTTGGTTCACATTGTAATCACGATAATTTTGATAATTCCCTGCAAAAAATCCTGAATATGGCCTGGAATAAGATCCAAGAAAGCCACCAGCTGCTGATTTTGGGGGAAACGACGATGGCGGCGGCTGTGCAGGTCTCATTTGGGGTGGTTGCCCTGCACGATGACCATAAGGTGGAGGCGGAATATTTTGATTAAATGTCATTCCAGGTGGCGGAATACGTATATTGACTGGCGGAGGTGGCGGCAAACGAGCGATGACTGGGGTTTGCTGTACATTGATTGGCGGCTGACGCACATTGACTGCCTGAATGTTCATTTGCGACGGGGGTGCAACATTGGTAAGCGGACGAGGGGCGGCAATATTAACAGGCGGAGGCGCAATGATGTTAGTTGGATGAGTTGGATGAATGGTTAAATTTGCACGTGTATTTACAAAAGCATTTGCTTGATTTGGAAATGGTGGAAAATGTGCACTGCTGACTGTTGCAACTGGGATTGTAGGGGTATTTAACACTAAAGATGTTTCTTCATTTGAACTTATTGACGATAATGACATTGCATCATCATCATTTTCATCATTTTCATCATTTCCATCATTATTATCACCACAAATTTCCATTCTATTTTGATCCACAACAACATCATTTTTTTGTTTTACAGCCATTATTTTATCTGATGTCAATATATCTATTGTTTGCAGTCCCGTTCCGTTTAATGAACTTTTGCTAATTGGTGAATTAACAGGTGAAATATCTTCAACTTGTAAGCTTTTCGTTGTATTTAATTGGGTTTTATTCACATTTGTATCATCATCACTGTCCGATATAGCTTCATAAACCGTCTCGTTTTGTGTTTTACTATTTGCTACATTCAAATTGTTTGCATGATCATCCTTTGTCCTTCTTTCATTCAACTCGGGGTTATTTTTCGATTCTAAACCAGTATAACTACTGCTTCTATCCTTTTTATAAGATGCAGAGTAATGTGAAGTGTTATCTAATGATTTATCGATTCTATTGGTGGTATTTGCATGGTCCTTTTTAGTGTATTCTTTAGTTCCTTGATAACTCGCTTTACTTACATCAGCATTTACCGATCTGTCTCTGTTTTCATGACGATATTTCGAATCATATTTTATGTTTACACCTGCATTACATGCTGTGGGCTCCTGACTCCCTCCTGTTCTGATATTTTCCCCACCACATGCTATTTTAAGTCCTAGCAAGTGTGCTTGTACAAAAGTCTCTTTTCCTTCTTCAATACTTACATTTTTTCGATCTTTTTTGTTTTTATCACAGATTGGTGATTTAGTTTCGTCATCAAAATTTGCAGTTGGTGATATATCTTCATATATTTCTTGTTTCGATGGTGGGGGAGGTGGTGGCAGATTCGGTGGTGGTGGAAGATTTGACGCTTTATCTGGAGGAGGAGGAGGTGGGAAAGAGGAATTGTCATTGCTAGTTGAGCGTAAACGTGTTACTGCTGGCGGAGAGATGGGTTCAAATGTGGTGCTGTTAAATGATGCCGAACAAATGCTAGCAGGACTTTCCCATGAAGTTGCTTCAGATTCTACGGAGCCAGCTCTGCGTTGATAGGGTCCATGTTTTATATATGCAACAGGATGCACCCTGTTCATAGAACTTACTAACTGGGTGGGTGGGGTACTTTCAACAGATGGTGAACATTGACTAGGTGATGGATTAGAACTAGTTGAAAAGGATCGTCTCGGATCACGAAACTCACGAGGATCCTTTGAACCATGGCCAGTTGAAGGACGTCTTTCACATGGATTGTTTCTATTTTCTACAAAAAATGAGGAAAAAAACATTTTAGAGATGGGCAACCAGAAAGCTTAACACAAAATCATTGAAAAGTGGATGGCAATACAAACAAAGTGATGTGCAAAGGAGATAAAAAGGCATTATGTTATATCATTAAGGTACTTAATAAGGAATTGAATAACAATGCTTTGAAGATGGAGTTTGCTAAGGTTGGCAGTACTTGATGATGATGATTATGAAGCATATGATGATGATGATGATGATGATGATGATGGTGATGATGATGATGATGATGGTGATTATGATTATGGTGATGATGTAAATGATTATGAAGCAAGATGCAAAGTCAACAATGATTGAGATCACAATGCCAGATCAAGAGGAATCTTCCCCTGCTTCAAAACATTTGGGTAAACAAGCAAACAATTGGTCACTGGATCTGGGGTGGATTGACTTAAAAAGAGTGAAAAGGAAAATAACAAACTTTAATGGGGGTCTCATATCTCCATATTCTTATATGGAAATATCTTTGGTTTTAGAAATGCTTAATAGAAACATTATTTCTCTACAAGGCCTATTTAGAAACAAATAAATTTTGTAGCAAATGCTCACAACTTCCATGTTCAAATTTAGTTAGAAATTGATCAAACCTTCACGGGTTTCATCCATCAAATGGAAATCAAAAGTGTGGGATAAGTGATGCCTCCTTTTTAGGAGCATTCACTTGAAAAAAGATTAAGTCATATGTCATTGTTCATTTTACAAAAGAATAAGAACATCATGGATAAAAAAACCCATCCTTACATAAAAATTTCTACAAACTGTTTTGATAAAGATGTGTATAAAAAGCCCTTAGCACAAATAGTTCAGAAGATGATTTAAAACATTAACAGATTAAGGGAAAGTCACCACATGTCTAACAAATGGCAAAATGGTGAATAAACTATATTAAAATTTCAAGTGAACCAAAATCAAAGCAAGAGATTAAAAGCTGGAAAGTGTTGTTTTAAAGTTAAAATCAAACTTAAACTGAACTGATGTTAATTATCTATAAAATACATACTAATTTAACTATACATTTGCAGGACAATTAAAAGATCTTAAGATTTGGAGGAATGCAACTTCCAATATTTAATGGTCGCCACTGGCTACTAAATTTGTTTGAACTAAAAGCTAGCTCATTTAATTTGATAATCATCACATTTAAATTTGGTATATGACGTGATTTGTTTAAAATATTCTTTTTAAACTTAGATATCATTTCATAGATAGTTAATTTGATGATTTTCAATTTAATTAACCAACAAGTGATTGTTCAAGTGCCTGTTTTCAAAAGCAAATCAAATTTCAAGTCGCGTATTTAGTCACGTGATCAGTGGCGACGAGATTGGGCACAAAATTTGAATAAACACAGGGGACAGATCTACTTCCTTGATACAAAATTTTAACACAATAATTTGATAAAAATCTAATAAAATCGACTAACTTTTTCTCTCAATTGATACTCTGATGATGTTTCCCATGACAGAAGATCCATCAAGTTCTGAAACAGCTTGTCTAGCTGCCGATGAGGTTGAAAATGTAATTTTTCCGGTTCCCATATGTTTCTTTGATTTGATATCGTAATAAACTTTGCATTCCTCGATCTTGCCAAATTTTGAGCACAATTCGCGTAGAAATTGACGGTTTATATTATCATTAAGACATCCAAAGCGAATCGTATTTTCTGGGAGACTTCCGACATAATATTTATCAACCTGAAAAGAAAAAATACAAAATTTTAATGGCAACAACACAAAACATCCTTTAAAAACACAATAGCAGAAATATTACCTTGATAAATCGCTTGAAAGGAAATTAATTCACCTTAAATCGTGGAATTGGCAGCTCTGCGACAGTTGCAGTCCACAATCTTGACCGTGGAGGTCTTGGATCACGAGGAATAACTGGAGCTTGCTGCAAATTAAAAGCATCTCAGATTAAAATAATATTAATGAAACAGCTAAAATAATAAGCTGGTTATGAAAATAATATTAACAAAGAAGTTAATTGTACATACACCCGGGAAAACGCCATCAAATCGATAGATTTTCTGATGTCCTTTCTTGATAGCTGGGTCAATAAGTAGTTTGAAATTCTTTTTCAATTTAGAAACCTTGCCATGTGAATCTCCACCATTAATACCTGAAAGAAAAAGACAAATTTGATAAGCTGTGAGTAATTCCTTCTAAATTGATTATGGCAGTGTCGTCCTGGAAAAGGCTTTCTTTCATCAAGTGTTGTTAAAACAAAGTCCTCACCTCTGTGATCTTGTGATGCTGTATCGCCTGTACTCTTTTTCATAACATTTTTTATTTTGCTGATATCAGCCATTTGGGAGCTTGCCTAAGCTACATAGATAACTGGATTACAATTTCATTTGGCAAAGTACAAATGTTTCGTAACGGGATCAATCTCACATTATCCGCCATTTTTTCATCTACTGAAGAAACACCTCGAGGTATCCCACAATGCAACACCTATCTCTAAGCAAAGGCGCCATTTCTTAGCCTCGTTTGCATCTTAACAGCGACGTCATATCTAAAAATAAGTCTCGTAATGTGCAAAAAGAATGTAGAGAGATATGTTGGTTTAAATCCAAGCTTGTATTGTTGTTTGCTTGTATTGTTGTTAGTAAGGTAGTCTTTTTCAAAACACTTTTGACTAGTTCGTGAAATCAACTTTAATTCAGTTCAATTTTGCGAAGAAACTCACACTTCCTAGAACTGACTTCATTTATCAGATTTCAAGGGCTTTTGGCAGTATTGGCAGAGATGCATCCCCACAACCTACCCCTACCGCTTTAGGGCCCATCTAGATGTTTTATTTGGAGTAAAGATTGTATTGGTGACCGAATCCGAATATTAATTTCAAGGTTTCAAACAATGCTGCCTAATGGAGGCAAGCAAAGCAAACCAGGAAAATCTGAGCTTAACAAAAATGATAAAAGCCAAAGAATCTAGGCGTTTCCCGCCTTTCCCGAAACGGTAGCACACAAAGATTTTAGGTAAAATAATATTTATCAGGTTATCAAAAATGCCCCATCCCCTTCCCCAAGAATTTGAAAGTGACAAATCCGTTGATTTTCAAAGTAGTCAGCATTACTTATGGTAGTTAACAAACAGGGCAGCTATCCAATTATCTGAAACTTCATTCCGCCATAGTTACAATCAGTTGACGCACAGCAATACGATAATTCAACGGCTGTTGCGTCCTGATTCTAAAGGTAAAGATATCATGCATTCTAAGGGCAATAGTTCCAGTTCCTAACTTATGTATTACACTGCATTGCACTTTCTGGTACACCCACAACAATGGAATGAAAAAAAATTTTCCAAAACGGAAAGTCAAAAAGAGATAGTTTAAATGACGCAAAAACAGACAAAGAAACGACATCAGAGGTAATATAAACAATAACAAGCAACTACTTTCGCCATTATCTTTAATATTATGTGAATAAAAAATCATAGACGGAACCGATGAGTTAAACAAAACAAACAATTTTCTCTTTTAATATAACAAATGCCCGTTAAAAAGCTTAATACATTACAAAACCAAACATTCAAGAAATAAAGATTCTTGTTAGCAAAAGCATTAGATCAGCGATGTATTGCAATGTATCAATTCATTTGCAGATGAGTTTTGACCGCCAAATCGGACAAAGTGGCGTATGATATTTCCAGCAATGGGATTTAATTAACAAATTGGTGAGAGATTTGTCTCCTGTGAGAGAAATTTGAATTCCCCGCACTGATTGCGTTATAATAATGAAAAGTCAAGAAATAATATGTTTGATAACAGTTGAGATTTGGTACAAGATTTATGGTACAACATCGTTATAATGTTGGAGGAACATAGGTCCAATTTTAATGATAAGATTGACTATTTGCAATGTTCAAGTTCTAAAATGATTTGTATTCTTCTTGAATATTTGGAGCTGGCAACAGCAAAAAGAAAGTCGTTTGTCTGTGGGTACAGTCGATTGTTTCTTAGCATCTGGGAGATATAAGAAAAGGCAACATTAGAAAATGTGGAAAATTTATAGACACAGAAAACATGACACAAGAATATCACCATAAAATAAACTAGTGGCTTTATTATCCATCATATTCACATAGCAATGGTCATCAAGTACAACTGGGTAGTTGAACCAACCTTTCAAAACATTACTATCTTCTTGGTCCTCCTCTTGGTGGTCCACCGCGTCCACGACCCCCTCTGTCACCTGGCCCACCACGGCCGCCTCTAGAGGGCCCACGTGGACCGTCGCGACCACCACGATCTCTGTCAAAATCACGACCACCTAAGACAAAAGCAGAATTATCTTAAATTCTTCGTAATTGTACCTTTCGTACATACATAAACTAATCAATCCTTTCGTCTTGTTATTTGGTCGTGCAATTTCATTTTGATTATAATAATTATATCGGACAAGAAGACAAAAACAAAATTCATTTTAAGATTGATTACCTCTTCCTCCTCCACCGGCTGATCCAGCATCATCTGGTTTTTGCAGACCACATCGATTACATTGGTCTCTTCGTGCAAAATTAAGATTTCCACATCTAAGAAAAGATTGTCAGTTTCAAATTTTACGTTTTAAAAACTGTTGATTGCCTCTCAAGTCTAAAACCACTCAATTACCACCCGTTTTCCTTGTATAATTCAACGAAGTATGGACTCATGCACTAATTCATTCAGTCATTATTCTAAAGTTTTAAACTTTACAGATAACCAGACTTGTTATTAACAGATAAAACGTCTTCACTTCTTTCATTTAACGCATACAATGTTATTAACAGATAAAACGCTTTCATTTAATTGGAACTTTTTGCTTTATTACATTTCCATCACATCAATCTCAAATGAAGAATTCACTTACTGAGGGCAATTCCAATCACCACTTCGCTCTAAAAATTAATGAAATTAAAATTAGGGTTTTAATAAAGAAATAAATAACGACAAACACTGTAAACTTTATTTTGATTGTGTATAAAATCAGTCATTGCTCATAAATCTGGAATCTGGTCAAAAAAATACGAATATTGTTGACAATCTTTCAAATATAGATTAAGCTTAAAATAACATTTATAAATACAAAAATAAAAATAATAATAACAACAATAATAAAAATACATACCACCTCCGCCGCCGCCGCCGCCACCTCCACGTCCACCTCGTCCGCCTCTGCCTCGATCTGCGGTGGAAATGTGAAGAAGTTATAGAAACAAATGAATTTGTTTGAATACTTGAATACTGTTAAGCCATATTATTATTTATACTTTAAATTATATTTGATTCAGGAATCTATTTGGAACACATGCACTAGACATAGAAACCTAATTATGTTATTTCATTTCTGCCACGGGATATGTGCGAACCAGAGCTTTGAACTAGAAGGTCTCTCGAAAAGTTATCCACCAAACTGGATAAAGGTCCTTTCATTTACATTATCAATCATTGATTTATATATTCATGTGACTCATTTATTGATTTATTCATTCATTTATCATCTATCTATTTCAAAGACGGCCTATCCCCAAGAAATACAACCTGATGATGCAGATTTTGTTCAGAAGCAAACGTAGTATTTGAAGAATAACAGCAAAGACATGTTGAAATCAAAAGAATTTGAAAATGGCGGATAAAAGTGAATTAGAAACCTTTTGGTCCAGATCTGTCGAACCCTCCTCCTCCTCCTCCTCCTCCTCCTCCTCCTCCTCCCCCTCTTCTTCCTCGCCATCCACCTTCTGGGATTTTTACCTCAGCAAGGGAGACAGAAATTTTGTGCTCAGGGTCATAATTTTTGTTATTGAACCAATCAATGGCAGCACTTGCGCTGGGTGGATCATCGTAAGTTACTGTACATTCACCCTAAATAATTTTAAAAATACAACAAACATTTAACAATTATTTATAACAATATCTTAAAATGGGCTGGGAAGTTCCTTAAAGAATTTGTGATTCTGATAAGAAAAATCGATAAGCAAGAAAGAGTAGAGTAACTTGGGTACAAAGAGAATAAGGAATGCTTATGAAGATAATAAGACTTAATGAAAATATAACAAAATATATTGTAAAACAAGGAAAAGTTGAGAAAAATGTCTACGAGACTCAGCAACTTGATAAGAATATCAATTTATTGGAGGAAACTTGCCTTATTATTCCACTTACAAGAAAATGGCATTGAAAATAGAATATGGAATAGAACGAAGTTAATGTCATCGTACCTTACTGATCCCGTCTGGTTTTTTGTAGATATAGATTTTGGGTTCACGTGTTCTCTTATCAAGCTGTAAGTAAAAAAGAAAAGAAAAGTTATCAATTTCTAACGGAAACAGGGCGGATCTTCAGACATTTTTTTGCAGCAATCTTTGTGGACACAGAAGAGGTTGTCAAGATTCAAATTAGAACAAGTCATGGAAATTGTTTGTTGAACTATATTACTTTAACCATAACATGAATTTATACTACAATCAAGAAGGCCTTAAAAATGAATCATATTACTTGTAAATGCACCACGTGTTCAATAAACATAAAAGTGATGAACAAACGATGAGACAATAGATGAAAATACAAATCGTAATTGTACCAAGCCTCTAATCCGAATTGGCAAATGTAACAAGAACTTCAAAAAATCATATCTTATTCTATTGAAAGCAGCAACAGCTAAAGTGGAAAAAATTGGAAAATATATTAAAAAAAAGGTAAAGATGTTACCTTGATGATACCAATTTGCCCAAAGAATTGACCAATTTGTGCAGCATCAGCAGTTTCAGGAAGCCCAGATACGAAAATGGTATCCTCTTTCACCTGGATATTATCTAAAACGAAAATATTTGCAAAGTTTGAGATATAGCACAAAGCATATGAAAAATTAACAAAGATACGTTGAAATAAAAATGTTTATAAAAAGAATGCAAAGTACAACAAAGACAACAATAAATGAAGAGCAGTAAAAAATTAAGTGAAAAATAAAAGAAATACCTGCTCTTGGAGGGGGTGCATCTCTACCACCACTACCTGAAAACCATAAAATAAATCTGATAAATGAAGAGTTTGATTTTGTCATTAAAAATGATTATGTTGAAAGAAAACAAAACACATCAACGATAATTAAGGACAGACAAGAATTTGTTACGCGAGGTTAACGCTGAGTTTGGTGTGGTCATAAGGACCGTTGTTCTGCAAAGATTTGAGGCACGATTGCGGTTTGGTAAAAATGTCTGCTACTAAATACCAATCAAGTTTTAGTAGAAACTAAGTTCTAGTTTTGAGAAGAACTTAGTCTATGTCAACAACATTAATCAATATCCATGTAACCAACATTTCTAAACATTTTAATTTCAAATCTTTTTATGACAAAATCGACAACTTATTTTTTGCCCACTAGAATTATCTTCTTGACAATTGCAATCTCAAATGCAGTTGAGGTTAAATGCTGAGTTTACGAGTGTTTTACGAGTGTTTTACGAGTGTTTTACGAGTGTTTTACGAGTGTTTTACGAGTGTTTTAAAAACAGCTTAGGACATTTAGTTTCAAACAATGAAGAAAACATGCTTTTGCATTAATTATTATTGAAGAACCATTGATAGAATTCTGAAAGACGAACACCCCAAATAAATCTACCATAAATAGTGCATATTTGTAGGTGTACAAGTTGGAAAAATCAACTCTGAACAACTTGCATAACACGAAACACCATCCTTATTCCAAAAAACATATCAGTTCCATTTTAACCAAAATTATATAGACCCAATCACTTACATTACATATACAGTACTATATAGTTCAGAAATTACAAAAATAAGACAATATGTACATCAAACATCAGTCGATAATATAAATTTAGTTGCTGCCTGTAAGAAAAGGGTCCGAGTATTGCGAAAGACTTCCAAAAACAACTTAATAATGTGGCAACAAAGAGAGGGGTTTCTACAGACCAAAACGTATGTCAAAAACATCTAACCCTCAAATACAAAAAAAAGCTGAATAATCGCAGTTTTAAACGGTAAGATTTTCACTTCCCTTTCTCATTGCAAACTAGCGACTAGATATCATCAAAAGAAGTAAATTTGTTCTCTCGCAAAATATTTATTTCTTCGTGTCTTACAAGCAGCAACTGATTAAAAAAATTTGTCAATGCACAAAATTGCATTGCATTAAAGAAAAATGAGGATTGAAAAAACCTTGAAGGGTTGGCATTACATGCAGTATTACTCAGTTAAGACCATTTCAACTTGAAAAGAACCTTTAACGCAAATTGCTGACAGGTCTTTATCAACCTGTCGATTACTATGAATCTATCTACAAATAAACCGTTTTAAGTCGATAAAAACAAATTTAAAACGGAGATTTGCTGAGCAGCCTATGCACTAACAGCAGAGTTCAGTGACACACAATGTACCATTATTATCAAATTAGGATACCACCTAGGTGAGCCCTGGCTTTCCGTTTGAAGTAACAAATGAAGATTGCCATGTGATGTTTTACTAAACATCCAAGTAAAACTGTTGTCGCAATTTCCTTATCTAATTGAATAAATCACTTTTGATGGTATTTTGCCCTTTTTGATTATTAATAATAACCATCTATCGATGAAGAAGTAAAACCATGACCCTGAAATCGTCAAATGAGTCATAACACCTTGTTAACATTCGAAAAAGTAAGGCCGACAATCGAAGATTTGAGACCATGGACTAGCTTGTATCACGTATAACAAATGACTTGATTTGTAGCAGAAGACACAGACTCATTCGAACAAATATAATTCATCCAAACCCTAAATCGTTTTAAATCGTCATAACCTTTAGCTACAATGGCGGATAGATTATTACTTTTTGATTATTTTGATCCGTTGATTCCAGGAAAAGTATGATAATAAACACAGCCCAAATCGAGTATAGTAACGCAGTAATGTAAACCCTTTAAAGCATTGTCAAGACAAAACACAGTTATAATATGGCAAGCAACAGTTATAAGATGGTATTTAGGTGGTTTTGTACCAACCAGTTTTCACTTACCACCATAACCACCTCTTTGACCACCTCTTCCACCATAACCTCTGTGAATTTGAGGGTGAGCATTTGATTAACTTGATGCAGTCTTCATACATAATTACTTCAACTGACATTTTCACTCGTGACATTCTTAGTTCTTCTGGCAACAGCGTAATGATGTTTCAAATGCATCAAAATGCTGGAACATTTTCACATTTGACAGCAATTTTTAAAAAAACAGGCTAATCTTGAGCCTTTTTCAACTTTTATTCTCAAGTTCAAAACTCTATGTAATGGATGATCTTACCAAAAAAGAACCTTAACTGAAACCGTAAATACCCAGCTGTTTTATATTTTCTATACCTCAATTTCTATAACACTTAATTCACTTAATAAAACCATTTATCAGATTCAACCAATGCTTTCCAAATGCTTTCTTGCTTAGACCACACAGAGACAGGCATAACTATACCAGTTAAGTGCAAGTTGCTGCAGTTCACCTTACAGTCTTGTAAGGTTATGTGGCCAAAGCAAAAGCAATTTATAGCACTCTAGAAACTTAAAAGAACCAGTTTAGTTTTGTTGAACCTGTCTCCGCACTGACAATCCAATGTGGGTGATACAGCATTCCATTCAAAGTTCCACACAATGTCTCATTTCAGTTCACACTCTCATAACATGCCTTCCTTTTTTAAATGCTAGTCATTCGTTTCTACCACATGCTCGCTTCAAAGTATCTTTTTTCTGAATAAGGAGGCAAAAAAAGAAGTCCTTGTTCCCAAGTTGATTTAAAACTGTGGATTTTGTAACAAATGATGAAACAACTATTTTGAAATTACATTGCTTTTTTGGCGTTCTCGTTTGCCAAATCTGCAAGTGTGTTTTTATTAAACATGACTGTGTGGCCTCTACCAAAATTATTTACATAACAGTGAAATTTTTGATGATGAGAGAAGAAACATCTAGCCGAATTTCAAATTATGAGTTTTCTCTGTAAATATATGCATTGTCTTTTGATCAAATGATGTTAAAAATTTTTGCACAAACCAAGCAAATGTTGATGAGCAGTTTTCAAATCATGGAAACAAAGACTTGAGATTACCTTTTGGTTACCTTTTGATCATAACTGTTTCTTCTTTAAACAAATTTTCATAAAGACCTCATACAATTACACAGCCCGCCCACTATACAAAAATACCATCATTAAAATTGTCAAAATGATAAAGTCATCAAATATCTTATGCCTAAACTTATAGAAGCCATTGAAAATTATACAGTATTGAACGGGGGTAGTTGTTTTCACACTGAAAGAATCTTAAACAGCCACTTCGATAAACCAACTCAAGGTGAATGGCAATGCAATTCCTGGTTGTAATTTCAAAACATCCAGGTATTGAAACTTCAGTTTTTTTACAACACTAAGGACCATGTTAATAACTAGATACCAAAGACTTTCTCCATCCCATTTCCTACTGAATGGCAATGCCAATTCACAATGACAAGTTCTGCATATAAGTTCAGATCGTTGGCAACAAATTGGATCTAATGGTATGAAATATGTTTGTATTCTTTGTGTATGTGTATGTGTGCATTACAACTATAATGACCCCTACCATCAGATGAGTGGCTATTCTAGTCTTCATTTATCAATCCTTTACCCTGAGTCTATTTTATGAATCATGAAGTTAGATCCTTTCACTATTTCATAAGCAAATTAAATTGATTACTAACCCTCCTCTAGATCCTCTATCATCTTGTCTCCCTCTGTCTCCACCTTCTTGTCCTCCCCACCTGTCTCTACTTTCTTGTCCATATCTACCACCTTTTCCTCCTCCATAACCTTGGCCATAGCCTCCTTTATCTCCACCTCCACCATATCCACCTTTACTGTCTCCATAACCACCTGATCCATTTGGTGCTGTACCATAACCAGACTGGGGGCCTCCAGACTGGTACCCTCCTGACTGGTAAGACCCTCCACCAGTGGTTGGCGGCTGTTGCTGATAACCTTGATAACCTCCTTGGCTTGGGTCCTGATACTGTCCAGGTTGTTGGTATGATTGCTGATACCCAGTACTTGCAGGCTGTTGATAGCTTCCTGCTTGCTGCTGATACCCAGCTTGAGATTGCTGTTGGTACCCTGTTTGTGGTTGTTGTTGATAAGCTGCCTGTGATTGCTGTTGTTGTGGCTGTTGCTGTTGTGGTTGTTGGTAACCTTGTTGCTGATATGCTTGGTAACCGCCTATGAGATGATTACAAATAAATCTGTTAGATCTATACTCAACATAAAATAGAATATAGAAAAGAGATTTCCTGACTTAGGGCTGAATCCATTAATTACTGCAAAAAGCTTGACATGACATGAGTTAATAAATACAGAAAATGTGGCAATATGCTCTTTACAATGGAGCATTTTATTTTTGGAATCAAATCCATCTGTTATAAGAAACAAACCATTTGTGCCAATCATAGATGTCACATGTTGTTACGAGTTCCAATGAAACAAACGGTCAATTCTCAGTGCTGGTATAGGCGAAGCAATATAAACAAAAGAACCAAGCCGACTTGATTAAAATTCACAATAAAAGTCATAATAACCTTGAGGTTGTTGGTAGCCAGGATAAGCAGGTTGTTGTTGTTGCGCTGATGTAGCAGGATAGCCTGTTGGTGCACCAGCTTGAGGTGGTTGTCCATACCTGTTATGAGCAATAAAGATGATGTTAACAATATGAATGAAGTATATATATAGAGAGGTACAGGCTTTTGTGGGAAAAACCTGGCAAGTTTGCTAACAATCACACGCCTGACTTCAACAGGAGGTGTGAGACTATTTCTTTGCAAAGATATTTTTCCATCAAACTTATCATGATGTCCAATGGCATCGCTTTTTCTCCATTTTAGAAATGTTGCAACTTTCCTTATATGACTTTCTTCATCTTTTGGGCTGTTGTCATGATGCGAAACACAAACTTGCTATTTTTCAGAGACAATGCCTGTTTATAGTTTGATTCGAATTTCGAATTCAAAATACTCTCATGGGAGTAAGTGATGTTTTAACAAATCATTTAAAATGTTAAAACTAGATCTTCCATAAATATAGAATCATTATTCATACATTAAATGTTTATACCAATTTTCTGTCATAAACAGTCAACATTTTATTTCCCTATGTATTTAATAAATCCATAAAAATACTTACCCAGGATACTGTGAATAAGCACCGTCTAAAATAAGAATTTAAAGGTTCAAAATTAGTCCAAGAATTTAAAATATGATTGAAAGGTTATTGGTTAAAATCCCCTTTGAATTTCTCTATACATTTATCCAATTAACATTAGTATATTTTCTGCTTCTTGAATAAAACAAATTGTGCTGCAATATGGAAACATTATACTAGACACTCTGGAAGTCTTTCAAAACAATGTGATGCAATTTATGACTAATACCAAACTCACAGAACATGTCAGAATTGAAAACCTAAGACAAATAACCCAGTTACCACCAATCACAAGCATCATTAAAAGTAAAGTTCTCAAATTGTTTAGCCACATCAAAAGAATGGACCATGGTGTCAGCAAGATCTGTCTGGAAGGCATGATTAATGGAAAGAGAAACAGGGGACGACCAAACAAAAGATGGAGAGATAACATCAAAGAATGGATAGAAATCAACATAACTGCTCTGAACACCCTTGTCAAAGATAGAGAACTGT
Source organism: Catostylus mosaicus (assembly GCA_964019065.1). NCBI lineage: Eukaryota > Metazoa > Cnidaria > Scyphozoa > Rhizostomeae > Catostylidae > Catostylus > Catostylus mosaicus. Next base: position 8,902,963 of record OZ025193.1, on the reverse strand, counting down.
GGAAGCAGCTATCACATGTTAGTGCCTATTCTGCTGCAAGCAGAGACAGCAATTAATGATGATACTAGACACTTGGTGGCTATTTTAAAGAACACAAAATCCATTATCATGCAGAAATTTTCGCTTTACTTTTCAAAATAACAACTTTGCTACTATCGTGGTAGGAAGTGGGAAATCCAAAAGCCAAGAGGACATTACATTAGTTTTAAGTTTATCTTCCTCTTCTTTTGGTCAATCCTCTTCATTCTATACATAATATAATTGCAACCAGAAATAACGATTAAATCTGAGAGTCGTTGTGAACATTATTTATTTCAAATTTTCTTGCAGTTTAGCCTGGCACTCAATCTGGTAAATTGGAGTGTCCATCTTTGGTTGAATGATAGAGGACAGATACAGATGTTGACCAATGAATGCCCAACAACTCAGATCTTTGCGTTTACTCATATTTGAATAAATGCATTATACTTACAAGGATCTTGATTAGTACCAGATGATGACATTTTGATTTGATCACTCACAATAAATGAATGTTTTTCAAGTCTTTCCCTTCAGATTTCAACCTTCCCTTTTGAATGGAAGCACATGAAATAGAAAGTTCCCGTATGAATGTATCCCATGATGCAACAATGCGCCACCACAACAACTCATTTTTGCTACGCAGCAATATCACAATTTGGACACCATTATTTCAACGTTCTTGGAGAAGCAGGCATAGCCATGCCAACTTGTGTAATTTGCAAATGTCTCAATCAAAAAGAGATTCAAGATGATTTACTCAGTTTATGTTTTCCATTTTTCAGTCGTCTTAAAGTTTCAGCGTACGATGCTTAATAAATCCATCATTCGTTCCAACAAAATTCTAAAATGAGAATTTTTGGGTATGATTCTATGAAAATACTTGTGTTGAATTTGGATTTTAGAGCATCATCATGAGAAAGACTTAACTCAAGAACTAAACTCAATTTCTAACTCAAAACTTTTAAACAATAAAGAGCTGTTTAGTCTAAAAATATGTATTTAAAAAACTTTAACCTCCATGAAAGAAACATGCTTTCTTTGAAAAAATGATTTTTTATGTTCTAGATATTGTCAATCCCATCAAGAAAGCATTTTTATTCCTTGTAAAGTCCAAACTGTGTTCAATCAAGAAAGCTCTTACATTTAGATAAGTGAAAAATGGATTTTTAACTTTAGTGATTATAAAATTGATTTTCAACACCCAAACTAAATTAAACACTAAGAAGCTTGCTTTTCTGTTACAAAATTTGCTAAACGAATAATGAACGGCAAAATCTTTGTCTGTCTTGTATGCAAAGTGGGTTAATCAAGCGTTATGAAACCAGGTGTTCGTTGTTTTTCTATTTGAAGTTTATTGTTTACTAAAGAACAAGAAAGATGGAAAATAAAGCATGAAATCATCTATTATTGAATCAGACGAGTTAATTATTATTCGCTTCAGCCTTTGCGTCTGAGTTAACAATGAAGCATGGATGCTTATAATATCTTTTTTTTTATGCAAATTCATCAAATTCAATTTCTATCTACGATTAAGTATACATTTATATTTACTACTTCATAAATCCATCATTTATCTGTGAATAATATTTTTGTTGCTTCATTTGTTAGTTGCGTGAAATTTTCAGAAAATGTCTTTAACAGATTTACAAGATTTTGAAAATAAAGAACTTCAAAGCAATGACACAGAAAAGACAAATATTAATAAACTAACATGTATTCTTTACAGAAATAGATAAAAATAATTTATGAATAAAGAATTTTTCTAAAGCGTAACAACTTTAACATCACAGATACACAATTTTTCCTATAGCGTACTGGTTGCGAATGTTCAAGGCATCACTTGCAATAACAACCACTCATTGCGTTGTACTGTCACACGCAAAAACATTATGTAATCAAAAAGAATAAAGAAATTCAGCCTCGAGTCAAATTGCAAAGCTCATTAATTTAAAATCCTTTTTTTAAATACACTGTAATCCAACTTTGTTCATGAACTGAATCTTTCTTCGATTAATTTCAGCCTCTTCTGTTTTGTTTGCAGAATACAGCAGCTGCTGCACGTCTCATGTCTTTTCTCAATGCAAAGTAAATAATTGGATCTAGTATTGAATTTACTAAAACTAAGAATGTGCTGATGTATAGCATCAAATCTTGGCTCATATGTTCCACACCCAAGAATTCTCCTGCGAAAAATATAGTGATAGGACTCCAACATATTATGAAAGAGCAGACAATAAATGAACAAAAGATAAGAGATCTTTTTTCCTTGCTTATTCTGAGTAATATCTTGCCTTTCTTCCGTTTCAGCATCGATTCCTGTGTGATATTAAAATCACAACTATCTACATCAATCGTATCTTCTATTGATTTTGTTGCAGGAATTGTGTCAAGATCAAGCGAATTTGAAATTGAAATTGATTTGCTTTTTATGTCTCTTCTGTGGCGTCTTATCTCTTTGTAAAGATACACATAAACAGCTGCTAAAAAAAGTGATGTAATTAGTGCAAATGTAACAATTATAACTCCATTTAGCTCAAAATATTCTCCATCCTTCAGCACAAAAGCTAATGTTCCTTGTGTACATGTCATTATTGCAGACACCAACCATGTCATAATTATTGCTGCATTGACTGTGGTTGAGGTCACCAATTTTTGATATTTCAGAGAGTCTTTGACGCCCACAAGTCGCTCATATGTCAAGCAGCAAAGACTGAACATTGATGTTTCTAAAGAAAAGCCAAGAACAATTGTGGATATTTGCTTTGAAGAATGGCTAAGGTGTTCAGATTTGATTGAAAACACGTATCCCAAACTGCAAAAACCAACAAGAAAGTCAGCACAGGATAGGCTTAGCAAGAACAAGTGACATTTCCGTTTGCGTACTTCACGGTTCTTCAAAAAGATCACAATAATTAGGCCATTAGCAATGATGACTAGAAATGCAAGTATTCCATACGCCACTGTAAATGGTAAAGGCGTATTATTAGATCTTGGGACGCTCAGCTGTTCACGTGATCCATTAGGTGATAGCATTCTTGTCAGTACTTTCATTGGGTCATCAGTTGAAAGAAGATGTTCTGATCCATTATAAGCCATGATTCGGTATTTTGAATTTCAATCAAATTTATGATGGTATTTACAAAATCTAACACTTTGGTTGAATCAAAATCCAATAATTGCGGACATTTACTGCGTTGCATCCATTCCAACTCCAAAAGGATTTATTGAACTCGTTTCCTTGAGAGGAAAATAAATAAAATGAAAAATGTAATTATTTGAGACGCATTTACTAAAAAATTGGAACCAGATGTATACTACTGACTTACATTTAGCATGAAATTACAGGTTTGTAATATTAACTAAAGAATATTTGTGCATCAATGCATCAAAACATCATTCAGAAGAGGGGAGAGAAAATACAACAAAAATGAATTCATAAATGGAAATTGCGTAGCTTTTGCATCTTTCGGTGGCCATGTTCGTTCCTAATCCCCTCCTTGCAAAGGTCTGGAGTGCAGATGCTTCACATTTAAAAACCTTTTATTATCAACGATGCAGGCTAAGGAATTCTAAAGGAAATTATTCAAATAGGATTAGCAATGATATGAAGAAAAATGCAATTTACAGCAACCCTTTATTATTGTAAAAACGGATCGAAACTGGTAAACAAAGTAATTAATCCGCCTGTTTCTGGATGCAGCCAATACAAAATCTAAGATAATCTAGACAAAATCCAAATAGGATTAAATTAAATCAAAGGGTTTGGTGAATCCAGATTACTTCATTGGGCAACTTTGCATTTTGATAAAGCAGGTGAAGCAAAAGGCGTGATCTGTTTCATGGTCTTAACATTTTGGTCACAATGTGATATCAATGGGCCTCAAACAGCAACTGATTAATTCCGATACCAACACACTGCTTCAACACTGTTTTACCAAACCAAGCATAACATCGACACATAATTACGAGATAATAATTGTTAATTTAAAAGGTGGTCATATTGACTGGAGTTGAATAACTGCGTCAAATTTGGCAAATTAAGCAATGCCTTTTGGTGTAATCGACCTTTGAATAGAAAAATTAATATTCTCATCATAAATTTATAATCAGATGATTCAACATCACGTGTTGCTTGCTCTCGAACACCCAAATCTTTTTTGTTTTTGCGCATTGTTTACATCAATTTCTGTTTTTGGATAAACGTCATGATAAAAAGTAAAGATTATTTATTCTGTAAGCATGTCCAACCAAAAGAGCGTTTGAAATACTGAGTTCACGAGACTTCTGTCTTTAGTGTTGACTATCTCATTAGCGTTAAGCCTTGCGCACAGCACCTGCGTAATTACAAAACCATACAACCAGGGGATAAACCAAAGTGCAAATGATCATTCTTAATAATCTCAATCATCGAAGTTTTATTCTCAATAATCTTCAAAAAAGTCACTAACTGAGTAAAGTTATTTTCACTTGATTTTGATAGATGAACAATCGAACAAAGAACATTTGACAAAATGTGAATGTCACTTAACAGTTGGTGATTTCTGTAACTTTCAAAAGAAGATAGATAGTCTTATAAGTAAAAAATAACCAGAATTTTACGAAGAGTTCTGTTTGATCAGATACAAACCATAAGATGTCTTGCTTTTAGTTGCCTTTCGATGTCATGAAGATGGTCTTGTAACTCTGGAAGTAGGTTAAGCAACACAACTTCAGGCGTTTGGACAAAATGGTCAGCACCCAAGCAAATTGCATTCCACTTTTATTATTCGAAGTGTGAAGATGATGAAGTCACCGCATCAAGGTGTAGATAAAACAGTCTTTTGGGTCAAGTGTACTTCGATTTCTTTTGTCTGCTTCAATTCAAACAATCACTTTAATTAATATAAATTCGAATACAATACTTCGAATCAGCGTCCTTTTCGTTTTATGAATTCAACCTGCAAACATTGCTCATACGACATGAATTATGAAACCAATAGCAAGACCAAATCCCATTTATACAATCACACTTATTAATTATTCAATGCTATTTCGCTCGTACGTTTCTCGAGTTTACATTCGCTCATCACATGCAAACACTCTCAATACAATGCTTAATCAAAAATAATCCCCAAAATTTGCATCAAGGGGGATGACTCATGCTATAGTCGAACAATACCAATCTATATGATGACGTACAATCGACGTACATGAACGAGACGTGGTCATATCAATAACAAATAATGTCATAAATCCATATTGACTATGATAAAACATTATATTATTATCATGCTGTTGAGTATCATTCTATTGGATGCCCCTTGAGAGGGGGTTTCTTGGGTAAGTTATTCCCCCAATACAATGCAAAAAGAGTGCTTTCTTGTAGAACAAAACTGATCTTTGTAGCGCAGCAGTTGTTGAATTTCAATTGGTATTATAATTATTCTGATAAATGCACTTGCGCACCTAATAGCCAATTGGTTTAAGTCCCTTATTGGGCCAATTTTTCAAATATTCATCAGAAGGAAAGCTAATTAAGGGCTTTTTAGCATGCAGCTCAATAATTCCCATGTGATTTCAATTTTAATGATTGTTAGTTAACCATTAAAAATCGTCCTGCTGATTCTACATCAAATCAAGATGTTCTTGCCATTTTCAATTTAACAGCAGCGGGTCATTCTCATTATATTTTTGTTCGTAACAGAAGCTAGTCATCCATCCAACAACAGGTCCAAAGCTGATAAGATTGTCTTCAAAGAAATTAGCAAGATTAAAGTTGAAGATATTTGTAAATAAAATTGTGTATGACACGAAACAAAGAGTCGTCTTTTAAAAACATTCTATCTCACTCATTGGTCAACAAACACAATCAGGCTCAAGCTGAAGATTTAGAAAGACTTATCATGAAAAGAAAGAGGTACATCAAACTAAAAATTCCAAGGACCAAAAATTTGACAGAAAAGATGCTTTATCATTTCTAATTTTATATGTGTGTGTATAGTTGATAGTTGATGCTACTAGAAACGAAGAGAAAGTTTCTTTACTGGTTCTTGAGGTTTGGTTCTTTACAGCAGAGTTATCATTAGATGACTTGATCAAGATCATGCATTTGACAATCTTTTGATAAATGTGCAGATAAAATACCCCTAAAAACAGAGGATTCCTTCTGTGGAAATTTCTAAGCCCCATTTAAAGACGGTATTGCATTGAAAAAAGATGAAAAAGAAACAGAAATAGTTGCTAAATATGTTTTAGTTCTTATCCATAATCTAAAACGTTTCTTATTAAGAAATATGTTAATATGAAATCTAATTAAACATAAGCTAATCGTTGCATGTTAAACTTTAATCAAAGTTGCATCCCCGTCTTTTTTCTTTACCTTAATCACTGTCATTCTTCTTCAACCATTTGCAATCGATTTTAAGTATTGCCTAAAAACAATGGTCAGAGTAACTCAATTGAACGACTATTAGTTTTCCTTATCCAAGAACAAGAGCAGGATTATAGTTTCAGATGTTAAAAGCATTCTAAATCATAATATAATAACGAGATTAACTTAATTCTTTTCAGTATGTTGAACCAGAGTGATCATGGAAAAGTGAACAAATCTTAGCTCTGATGACATTTGCTAAATTTATTAAAACTGAAGGATGAACGAGTCCAAATAAAAACAGTTTCCGTGAAAGGATGGCTTGAAATCTCTAAAAACAACTTTAATTACTTTAATAAAAATTTTCCTTAATAACTCTCGCAAATTATATATTTTCCAGACAAAATATAAAGAGGTAAGAAGAGTAGTTTAACGTGAAATGTGAAAGAAGATGTTTATCCAATGATTTAAAAATTCAAGGTATGAAGATTTTATCGAATCCTTCTAGAAGTGCGACAGTTCAATTAGAAACACATTTCGATTAGCAATGACAGCCCCATTCGAGCCTTCTTTGATAAATAATCTCAGAAAGCTGCAGAACATCTGCCTACATATCTTGGGATCCAAATTAAAAAGATTATTGAAATTCTTTACAAAAGCGGAAAACATTCGCACTTATTCAATTAAAGGTTTCTGCAAAACAAGTCAAAACACTCAAGACTGTCTAGCATCAAAAGCCATTAGATCAACCATTCATTTCAATAAGTCACAGAAAACAGGAAATTTATCAATTGGGCATAAAATTCTTAATTTATCATCTCAACCGGACAAAGAAATGTTTAAGATCAAAGTCTTAGCGTAATCAGAATGCAAAATGAAGCGAAACGAAAAAGTTATTTGAATGCATCTGCCTGTTAGTAGCAATTTGTTTTAAATTGAATTGAAAAATGAAATTGACAAGAACAAATATTAAAAAGAGTAAATACATACTTAGCTTCCTTGATCTGTTGCTCAATTCTCTCCTGTAAAAGTATGATTTCTTAATGATATTTCTTTTCTTAAAATTCGTTTTTATCATGTATTTAAATTTACAGGGTAAGTACTACATTTTGAGTAAATTGAAAATTATTTAGAAGTAAATACTAGATAACAATATATATTTTAAATCTCACGTGAAAGGAATCAAGGTTTGTCTTATATGTTAAATTTTTAGGTTTGTCTGGCATTAAAAAAGTAGGTAACTTCAAATGATGCGATTCTTTCATACAGATAGAAACGCCTCTGATTAGGTGATGGTTTCGACCAGTCGGTGCCTATCTAACCCTCACGTGATTAAATAGTCAAAATGAGAAAAGGAGGCCCTGAATTGGGCACTTCTTCGAGCTTTTTGAATCATTAAAATTGACAGATCAACGCACTTGGTCTTCAAATTTCTTACCAGCCTCCAAACCCTCAAGCATAAAAAAAAACCTCTTCAAACCAAATTTATTCCATTATAAAGACAACAATTTACTTTAATAAGATGAACACAACTAAGATAGACTAGAAATTGAACCTTATGTGAATCCAATTTGACTTTTGTAAGTTTTTGCTTCAGATCTGTAATAAAAGCTTTAACTCCGATTGGATTATTCCAAACACGAATTGTTCTATCAGATAATCCAGATGTGGTCAGTTCTTTGGAATCAGGGCTCCATGAAAAGCAGTTTATGTTATCTGAAAGACAGTGTTATAATACAAATGAATGACGTATTGAAATTGATTCACGTCGGGTTTTTTGAAATTATCAGGGAGAACAAAAAAAGGCTAGATGGAGGATGGCAACTGTCTAGTTCGCAATGTGTATCAGTGTAAGAAAATGAAGTTAAGAAAAAAAGTTAAGCAAGTAAGTTAAGAGAGGTAAAGAAAGAAAGATAAACATTACCTCCATGAACATCTTGCAAAACGTTTGATTTCTCTTTCGTTTGTGTATTGATCATAATGAATGATTTTCCATTGGCAATGGCAACAGTAAATGCATCAGGAGATATTGTGATTAAGTAACGATCAAGATCGATTTCATTTGGAAAATAATTATTGTATGCACCACTGAATAAAAGATAGGCTTCTTGACCTTGCTGATAATTGACTGAAATTAAATTAAAAAGCATTTTTGTACATTGTTTCTTATAAGATGGAGTAGCAATTATACCATGAAAGAACTTAGACATGCAATTAAAGGGTGCAGCGAACAAAACAGATGTTATGAGGTGAAGGCATAATCATTGTTCATGGAAAAAAAGAAGGGCCGAATAAAGAAGGACAAATATGAAATAAAAGGCTGGGTATAAGATGGAAGAATTTCTTACCATCAATATCCCATAACTTCCATGAACCATCTTTTGAAATTGAAGCAACTCTATTTTTTTAAGAGAAAGAAAATCTTACAACATATAAACTACTGTAATATATGATGAATTTAGAAATTTCTGCATTAATAGTCCAAATCCATTCAGAATAAGATATAACATTGATAACAAAATCAAAGATTTTGACAAAGTGGAATGTAAAAGGAAATCAATCAAACCTTTTTGAATCAGAAGAAAAGGCGAATGAAGGAACAGCAGCTGAATGACCTTTGAGTTCAAGGGCACGGGAGACCTGTCAATCAAGAAATGTATGATCAGCCAACCAGCTTTCACGAAAAAATAAAACAAATATAGTTTGATTAGAAAACACTGCCTTGTGAAAATCTGGTTTATAAACAAGTTCAAATTAACAAGGCATTGTACCTGCTTGAAATTCCCAGAACCTTTTTCAAATTCAACGCTCCACATTTTAATGTCAGATGCAAAACCTAAAAAACAAGAGACATTGCTTTGAACAAATTCTAAAAACCCTTGGTCTCATGTTGCATTCAAAATCATTTAGATGAAATTAAATTTAATGGGTGATGTTCCACAAGTTGGAAATACAACTAAAAAGAGATGAATTGATTGCCTTTAATAAGATTCAATATTTCATTAAAGATAAATGATGCAAATTTTCTACATATTGTTCAGAGAGGTTCTAAAGTGCCCAGAGATTTGGGTCAGGGAGCCCAAGGAGCAATTGAACTATCTTCTCATCTGTGATGCTCGTCTAAGGGAAAAGACATTGGACAATAGACAATCAAGTCTAACAAGAAGAGAAGGGTCAATAAAATTAACAACAACCAAATCAAAATGAACAAACCTGAACAAGCAATTAAAGTTCCACATGGGGAAACCATTGCACAGGAATTATAGATTAAAAGTGTATCAATTGTTGTTAAAACTTCACCTGTTAAAAACAAAATATGCAGATAGCATCAAATGTGTAAGTTTATGTCAGATAAAAAGCTCATATAGGTGTGAAATACTAAAACCTTTTTTTCGATAAAAGCATAATGTAATTGCATAAAAACGCAGCTAGTTTGAATAAGATGGCTTGGCCCTGAATTACAATGGATAATGCACTGGTGCCCATTGTGTGGTCTCACAAAGCCAAAACATAATGTTATGATTATGATTTATAAATCACATGTATTAACCTTTGAGAGACCAGATAACAACAGTAGTATCTTTGCTTGCTGACATGATGAATTTTCCAGTGGATGAAATGCCAACATTGATAATTTCACTTTTATGCATCTTAGGAAAATCTTCTGCATCAGCAACAACAAATGCTGGGGCATGGACATCTTTCTTTTTGGAAATTTTGAAAACTCGAATGGAATTATCACTAGACAGTGAAGCAATAAATGCCCTAAAAAGAAATGATATGAAATGCTGGTGAAGTGCAAAATACATGTGGGTAATAGTTGGCTTTAAAAGAAGCATCCTCCATTTAGGATCCATATCATCAAGATAATGGTCTTAGAAACTTGAGCAAAATGAAACTATTTTAATGTTACCTTGAGTCTGGACTAAACGAAAGTGATGATGCATGATCCAAATCAACATTAACTCGAATGTACCTGGAAAAAGTTGGATACATTTGAGAATATGAGGCAAAAATTGCTTCACTTGCAGCCATTTGAAATTAACTGGTAGGTATGAACCCTAGCATAAAATGATTAACTTCTCAGTGTCATCAGTAATAACAAAGAAATATTGCAAAGAACCATTTTAAAATGTCATATTTTTGTAAGAATGTTGTGTAACATGCAATGGCTAAATATTTAAAGAATTAAATGTTAATTTACTTGTGGTCTTTTTCATGGAAAGTTTTTGTGGTCCACAAACGAATAGTTCTGTCTGTAAAAAAAGTAAATATGATAGAATCACTGTATTCAGCAAAATGAAGCATGCAAAATATTCCATTTACTTTAAAGAAATGTCACAATTGTGTCTCACTTGAAGGGGTGTGGTTAAACCCACCTTCTATAATAAAGGAAAACGTGAAGATCTTTTGCCAGAGTTTTACTTTCTCACACGGCTCAGGCATGAATATGCAAACCAATTTTATGCATAGCAAGATTAATCTTATTTTAAATCGGTTTATTTTGGCATTGGGTTTTCATGAAGTGCATAAAGGCAGTTTGTTATTACCAGGAGTATTGCTAAGAAGCTACAACTGGAGCTCTAGCTACAGCCAATTCTTACAGCAAAGGTGAAAAAGATTTGTTTGTGATGATTAGTTATTACCAGCACCATTTCTAACCTTCAGAACATGATCCTAAATATTTCCCACATTTGCTAAATTCAATTTTTTTTATGCTACCAGTATGTCCCTTCAGTGTTGTCAATAACATAGGATGTGTGAATATTGCATCTTTAACTTTCGCCTTTGACTTTTCTTTTGCGGTATTCTTCTTATTTACACCCTCTGAATTTGAATTATTTCCACTCTTCTTCTCCTTTTCTTCCGACTTTTCATCTTTCCTTTCTTCATCTTTGTCGGTCTTTTTGTTGAAGACTACCAAAATGGCGAGCACAAATCCTCCAAAAAATATTGTCAATGCAATGATTGAAATGATTTGAGAACCATCAGTAGCATCCATGTTTCAACAATCAAGAACTCTCAAGTGCTTTGCACAATATCAACTAAAATAAAAAAATGATGGACGAACACTTTGCACAACAGAAAGAAATGGAATGGTAGGCCCTTCGTGTAACAACCTCACTTTCATGAGGAGGTTAACATATCATTCCAGGAAAGATGGGCATCCCGGAAGCGGAACAAGATGTACAAACAGGGCGTACGCCCAGTATAGTGAGAAAGTCCAAAGAAATAAGCATGATGTCCACTGATATAAGTATTTATACTTAAACAAGTAAAATTGTTACTTCAATATATTGAAATAAATTGCTTTAGGCCTATACGGCGGCCTGGAAATGACGATGCAAGATAAAATCTGGGCTGCACGGTGGAATAGGAACGGTCTAATAGTTTAAACAAAGTGAAAAAATCGATTTTATTCTAGCGAGGTTCCAGGCCTTGTCAATTCCCTGCGTGGATATGCCCTTTGCTAATTATTAAATTTACCAATCACAACGAATAATGGGTGGTAGAAATATATCCCAGAATACACAAGATTACATTACATCACCTAAAACGCCACAAAAACATTAATAACAATATTTATCATCATAGAAACAGACCGTTACGACCAAATTTAGCTATACCCAAAAGATGAAATATATAATAACTGCAAATTGTTACACCTGGAGGAAGTGGGCCAATTCAACATTTGAAATTTCGAAAGCCCCATGAAAGGAGTTTAGTACAAAAATCAATTGATGAGAAATTTAGCAATGAGCAGGACAAATTAATCAATTAAACAAATAAATATGCATATGAAATTACGCTGGATTAACTGAATGTGAAATGGAAATTAAAGAATGTATGATTCGTTTAGGCGCATTGGGTGTCTGTATTGTTTTAGAAAAATTCAGTTTAAAAAAGTTGTCGCAACAAAGAGTGTATTCCAACAATAATTCTATTGATCCCCAAAAGTTCTTAAACCAAACGTTTAAAATATTACATAATTAAGCAAAGCTTTTTGAAAATGTATGCAGACTAATTATTCCTCATCATCCAATCCAGAAGGCATAAAAAATGATAATGTATGCCACCTTGTTACACGTCTGTCAGATGTATTCAGTGTCTCAAACCAATGACGTAATGCTTCGCCAGTTGATTTTATACCCAAACTGACCGACCCTACAAAATTAATTAATTAATTAAAATCTATGATTAAACCAAAATTGAGCTAAATTTTATATCAAATATTAAAAAAGGCAAAATTTACAACACACTTGCAACAAAAATTCTTGAAAAAAGTTTATTCATTAATATTTATAACAAAATCACATGCAACGTTTTCTCATTACTGTCTTCCGATTATAGATTTCTACTTTATTTATTATTTCATGCATTGAAAAAATCAGATTAAAAATTATATTTATTGGGGTCATCTGTAAAGCATCTTTTTATGCAATGATGAAATGTGCCATTGTGGGAAAGCGCAAAAATAACATAAACAATCGTTGGCTTCAGATGAAAAATTATTAACCAAAGGCTAGGAACTGGTTAGGCTTAATAAAGTTTGATACACAACGTCTAGCAAGCAAATTCAAAATTAAAAACATAAATAAAAGTATTGTCTTAAGTAGAAAACAACCTACCAATAAAATCATTTCTAGTTCCAACATCATGATCCCAAACAGTTATACACAGAGTCTTCTTTGCCAGTTCATTATGACTAATGTTGTATTGAAATTCCTGAGAAAATGATAATGCTAAAAATATATTCTACATATATCTCATAAGAAAGGTCAAAAAATAAAATAACCAATTGATAGTAAAGTAAAAATTGAAAAAGCAGGTTTTGAAAGTAAGTTATACTGAGTACAACGATTTCCAACAGACAAGTGACAATGAGAACTTTTTAAGAAACACGAACCTCATTAAATTCTGGATTCAAAGTCTTTTTCTTAACAGCAGTTTTTCTTTTGCTTCTCTTCTTCATATCAGGAAGCAAATAACTAAAAAGAAAAATACATAGTAAATGAAATAGAGTGAATTGGTATATTCAAGACCTTAATAATGTTTTATCATTGAAAGCCATTGGCCATCTTAAACCTATCATCACAGTATCAGAGTATTAGAATAGAGCATTAGAATAGAAGGTTTTATTAAGTGTTTTTCTAACCATTTAACGTAAGGATCGGAATATCCGTTCGGATCCATGGCTTTAAGTCCGGCGCATCGAATTACACCAACTACAAGCAATTGCTGCTTCGATAAATAATGCAATGCGAGCTCAATTCGACCGGGGGTTTCATCAACATCAACAATCTCTTCGTAATTGTGCTCCTAAAATTAAAGTGAAACAATTAAAACCTCGATTTTCGAAAAGACAAAAAATAGGAAAATACAAAAGAAATGCAATCTGGCAACACAACAGAGGAACAAACAAGAGCCACAAAGGTTGAACAACTACGAATTTTTTTATAATAATATTCATATAAATATTTTATAAAAATAATTCATAATATTTTCATATATTAACCAATATTTCGTTCGGGCATACAATGTCTCGCTAATTTTTAACTCAATTCAGCTTTGAATTTAATTATATCTCAGAATATGTGTCAAATGCATTCCGTATCAAATACGTTCCATGATTTGAAGCTTCAAAAACAGTTTAGCAAATGATTTAAATGTATTTTTTATCAAATCAGCCCCTCTCAGTTAAATCTTAATCTTATCGTTCTGTATCGAGAGTCATTGCAAGAGACATTCTCAAAAAGCAGAAAATTTTCCATCAGTTACTCAAGATGGAAAAATTTTTCATTTCTGGATTAAACTTGAAAAACAAAATGGCATCCAAATGAAATGAATACCTCAGTCTGTGTCTCCAGAAGCTTTTTAAAACGTTGCACTGGTCGATTTATCAACGATTTTAATGGGATGCATGTTTCACCAATAAATGCATTGCTTGATAACCTGTTTTCATCCATTACAGATAATCTGAAATAAAAATTTTGAAAATAAGATATCATTCACATGACCGAATAGCTGTTTCTATTATATATATTTCTAATCTATAATTCGTTTAATATCTATTCAATTTCTATTTTACAAGTTCTACTCTGCCTGTCCATTTCATGCGAGCATGTTTTTCATCTTCCTTTCCATTTGTTGTCTAACATCAATTTCTCGACTTCCTTTCTCAATTCCTTTCTTCTCTTCAAACTCTGTTCATTCTGAGTTCGATTGACTTTGTAGGATTATTTTCAAGCAAAAATTTTCTTCTGCAAACAGGCGAAGTCATGGTGAATACTCAAGATTTCATTTTTGTACTGCTAAAATTGTATCTTAAAATTAAAATTGCTATGAAAAATGGGTTTACAGGATTATGATTTAATTCAAAGAAAACGAGAGAAACAAAACCTGAGAATTTTTTGCGAAATATCTTTTTGCGTTATTCCATGATAAACCAGGGTTTCGTTAAAAACTGGATTCAGATTTTTAAGCACGGTCTGTGTTCTTTTTTTGGTGGACTAAAATTAAATAAAATATTTACATGAAATTAAAACACTGCTCGCTTGACACGGGTAAGACAAATTTTACGCTAATTATGTTATCTTTTCCCATAATATTGAATTAATCGTTATCCTTTCATTCCCTTCACATCTTATGTCACCTTGCCATCTTTTCCATTCCCTTATTGCACTGCTATTTGCTTTTCTCGTGTTTGGGGTATAAAGTAATAAATTACCAGCATAAATTCACTCCTACTGTCATATCCACGACCAACAAGGAAACATCACTTGTATCAAAAATAAAATTGATAAAGGCAAACCTTGGTGGCGCCAGGTAGTAAATGCGTTTTGACATAAGGGTCGGATGATTTTCCATGATCCATTGGTTTCAAACCCTGTAAGAATATGAATTATTAATAATCTTTGATTCATCAAATTATTTAAAAAATCACTCATTTAGATAATAATGATTCAACGTACCTTGCCACAATGTACAATAACAAGAAGTTCTAAAGTATGGGAATCATATTGTAATGTAAATTCAAGTAGTCCCAATGGACCTAAAAGAAAAACAAGATGAATTAAGAAACGAATAAATGGACCAATGACTAAATGAATAGATAAGTGAATTTATCAAGTGTCCATCGATATTAACTCGAAAGGGATTAGAAGTTAAAAAGAAAAGATTTTTTACCGCAGAAATCTTCTTTGTTATTTGAATTATTTTTATTATTTTCCTCTTCATAACTTTTAAAAATTTCATCAATATCTTCTTCTTTGCTCCTAGCAGAGGGAGAACCTCCCTTCTGACCATCAGCCTTGGATTCCTGCCTTTTCTTTCTAAATTTCAAAGCTAGTTTCCTTTTCCCTTCTGACATATTACTTGTAGCACGTGGTCTCATTTGTGGGCTCATAGACCCTTCGGAATCATGTCCATCCACGTGATCAAATGAATATGATTTAGACACAGAGTTTGCATTTGGAGTCTCCGGAATCAGTCGAATCTCAGGAGGGGTAATGGATCGTGGCGATTCTGTACAAAAAAGAAATTGAAATATCATAAAGGGTGCATAATTTTATTTATGATGCAATGAGGTTCTATTTATCATGGATGCCGAGGTTAGGAAAAGGACTTTTTAAAAGCGTAATCCCTTTGGTTTCATTTCCAATTTTCGTATTTGGTTTCGTTTTCTTATTCGAAGACCTCAAATCATCAAATTGTAGTACCAAAGGTTCCTTGAAAGTTCCTTATTTTTCATTGCACATCAAGTGCCATGAGAATAGTACAGAAACAAGAAAAAGGTGCAAGAAGCACAAGTGAGACAGCACATGCCGAAGCTACTTAATGAAGCACTTTAAGCACGAATAGCAAACAATGTATGCGAGTATTTACTGTGAATGAATGGGACCGGCTTGTTAGTTCTTGATGCTTGCAGTTATCAAAATTTTGTCAAATCAAAAAGTTCTTGAGGTATTCGCTTTCCGTAGTATAAGTTCTTTAAACATTTTGGCTTTCTACACGTAGGTTCCTTATTCAGTGGTTCCTTATAACAAAAAGCGTATATGTTTAAGCGAGCATCACCTGTAGGTATTTCATTACAATCAATTCCAAGATTAAATCCATCTGTTGTTTCCTGATACACATTGGAAATTGATTCCATTTTTGTTGAAATTTCATCCTCAGATTCTTCGCTTGTTTCGTCATCCTCTGAATAGTCTAAATAAGCATAATATTTGATCAAATTTCAATTAAAAAAATAACCAAATTATGTTAGCATAAAGAATAAAATTACACGATTTGAGGCGACACACAATTTACCAAATACTTTCTCGTTCCTTTATGGAAAATTTCTTTTGACAATCCACGTCATAATTCACCAGAAATGCTCCCTGTTCTTTTCGGGGATCTTTTTGTCTTCAAATGCGGTTTTGTCTGCGTTCTGAACATGTAAAACCAAATCTTGAAATCTATGCCCATCACGTCAACAACTTCAACCAAATCATGAAATAAAGAAGCACATTGCATAACTCATATTCAGACTCGTTTTATCAACACTAATTTCTCCTTCCTTCATCATTTTTTCCCTTTTCATACATATTCATTTCATTTTTGTTCATTTCATTTCACATATTCAATCAAAGCATTTTACCTTCTTCTGTAAAAAACGACGGCCTTCGAATGGTTGGCGTAAGCGACACTCTGGGATTCAAAGTGTTCACGTGACCATTTGATGTTTCATATCCTCTATCGCTCTGAATAAAAATTTACAATCTTGTTTGATAAATGTTTAAGATGCTAACCAAAAATACAATAATCTAGCAGCAATATTTTGTATAAAGGCATCAATAACCATTGTTTTTAAGATAACGCCTTTTGAACGTATCGTGACGAATATAAATTCGTATTTAAAACAAAAATTTGAAACACCAAAACATGCATAAAATTACCAGCTGTCCATTAACCAATATCAATTGATTGAATAAGAATGGTTTGACCCTCAGTAAAAAAAATATTTTACAGATCTTTTGAAAGTAGGAGCGGACGCCATTTATGTTGAATACTATCTAACCAAGAACAGAATAGCTAAATGCTAAAATACAGTAATAAATGAGAAGATTTGATAGCATTGGAAGTAAGAATTGACAGCCTTTTACCATCCAGTTTACAAATGATAAAAGGATGGAGATTGCACACCAATTCAACAATATTGGATGCTAAAATCGAGATTATGTTTCATCAGATTTCAATCTTTCTAAAACATAAAAATATGATGATATGCAGAAATACCAATTTTTTAAGCCGTTCCTCGGGCGTAATGTAAGCTGGCATCGATTTCAAAAACCAGGCACCAGACTTTTTCAGCAGCTAAAAAATGACAAATGGAAAAGCTTTCAGACACGTTTAAAACTTAAAAAAATTAATTCTAAAACCTGATTTTGTAAGCACAAACTTTAGATCATCATTAGAAAATACCATGGTAGATTTGCAAAGAACAATTAATCAATGAGATAATAATTGGTTGATCATTAACTTGCAAAATGTGTTTCAAAGAAGCCAACAAGAAATGCTATTACCTCTCTCTCTTCCCAACAAATTATACAAAAAATTCTTTTGGCTCCAGAACCATCTGTTGATTCCATATTGCATTTTGGACACACACCCTGAACAATTGAAGTTCTAAAGTATGGGAATCATATTGTAATGTAAATTCAAGTAGTCCCAATGGACCTAAAAGAAAAACAAGATGAATTAAGAAACGAATAAATGGACCAATGACTAAATGAATAGATAAGTGAATTTATCAAGTGTCCATCGATATTAACTCGAAAGGGATTAGAAGTTAAAAAGAAAAGATTTTTTACCGCAGAAATCTTCTTTGTTATTTGAATTATTTTTATTATTTTCCTCTTCATAACTTTTAAAAATTTCATCAATATCTTCTTCTTTGCTCCTAGCAGAGGGAGAACCTCCCTTCTGACCATCAGCCTTGGATTCCTGCCTTTTCTTTCTAAATTTCAAAGCTAGTTTCCTTTTCCCTTCTGACATATTACTTGTAGCACGTGGTCTCATTTGTGGGCTCATAGACCCTTCGGAATCATGTCCATCCACGTGATCAAATGAATATGATTTAGACACAGAGTTTGCATTTGGAGTCTCCGGAATCAGTCGAATCTCAGGAGGGGTAATGGATCGTGGCGATTCTGTACAAAAAAGAAATTGAAATATCATAAAGGGTGCATAATTTTATTTATGATGCAATGAGGTTCTATTTATCA
Organism: Catostylus mosaicus; assembly: GCA_964019065.1. Lineage (NCBI taxonomy): Eukaryota > Metazoa > Cnidaria > Scyphozoa > Rhizostomeae > Catostylidae > Catostylus > Catostylus mosaicus. The sequence continues at coordinate 8,884,324 of OZ025193.1, read as the reverse complement.
TGGATGCCGAGGTTAGGAAAAGGACTTTTTAAAAGCGTAATCCCTTTGGTTTCATTTCCAATTTTCGTATTTGGTTTCGTTTTCTTATTCGAAGACCTCAAATCATCAAATTGTAGTACCAAAGGTTCCTTGAAAGTTCCTTATTTTTCATTGCACATCAAGTGCCATGAGAATAGTACAGAAACAAGAAAAAGGTGCAAGAAGCACAAGTGAGACAGCACATGCCGAAGCTACTTAATGAAGCACTTTAAGCACGAATAGCAAACAATGTATGCGAGTATTTACTGTGAATGAATGGGACCGGCTTGTTAGTTCTTGATGCTTGCAGTTATCAAAATTTTGTCAAATCAAAAAGTTCTTGAGGTATTCGCTTTCCGTAGTATAAGTTCTTTAAACATTTTGGCTTTCTACACGTAGGTTCCTTATTCAGTGGTTCCTTATAACAAAAAGCGTATATGTTTAAGCGAGCATCACCTGTAGGTATTTCATTACAATCAATTCCAAGATTAAATCCATCTGTTGTTTCCTGATACACATTGGAAATTGATTCCATTTTTGTTGAAATTTCATCCTCAGATTCTTCGCTTGTTTCGTCATCCTCTGAATAGTCTAAATAAGCATAATATTTGATCAAATTTCAATTAAAAAAATAACCAAATTATGTTAGCATAAAGAATAAAATTACACGATTTGAGGCGACACACAATTTACCAAATACTTTCTCGTTCCTTTATGGAAAATTTCTTTTGACAATCCACGTCATAATTCACCAGAAATGCTCCCTGTTCTTTTCGGGGATCTTTTTGTCTTCAAATGCGGTTTTGTCTGCGTTCTGAACATGTAAAACCAAATCTTGAAATCTATGCCCATCACGTCAACAACTTCAACCAAATCATGAAATAAAGAAGCACATTGCATAACTCATATTCAGACTCGTTTTATCAACACTAATTTCTCCTTCCTTCATCATTTTTTCCCTTTTCATACATATTCATTTCATTTTTGTTCATTTCATTTCACATATTCAATCAAAGCATTTTACCTTCTTCTGTAAAAAACGACGGCCTTCGAATGGTTGGCGTAAGCGACACTCTGGGATTCAAAGTGTTCACGTGACCATTTGATGTTTCATATCCTCTATCGCTCTGAATAAAAATTTACAATCTTGTTTGATAAATGTTTAAGATGCTAACCAAAAATACAATAATCTAGCAGCAATATTTTGTATAAAGGCATCAATAACCATTGTTTTTAAGATAACGCCTTTTGAACGTATCGTGACGAATATAAATTCGTATTTAAAACAAAAATTTGAAACACCAAAACATGCATAAAATTACCAGCTGTCCATTAACCAATATCAATTGATTGAATAAGAATGGTTTGACCCTCAGTAAAAAAAATATTTTACAGATCTTTTGAAAGTAGGAGCGGACGCCATTTATGTTGAATACTATCTAACCAAGAACAGAATAGCTAAATGCTAAAATACAGTAATAAATGAGAAGATTTGATAGCATTGGAAGTAAGAATTGACAGCCTTTTACCATCCAGTTTACAAATGATAAAAGGATGGAGATTGCACACCAATTCAACAATATTGGATGCTAAAATCGAGATTATGTTTCATCAGATTTCAATCTTTCTAAAACATAAAAATATGATGATATGCAGAAATACCAATTTTTTAAGCCGTTCCTCGGGCGTAATGTAAGCTGGCATCGATTTCAAAAACCAGGCACCAGACTTTTTCAGCAGCTAAAAAATGACAAATGGAAAAGCTTTCAGACACGTTTAAAACTTAAAAAAATTAATTCTAAAACCTGATTTTGTAAGCACAAACTTTAGATCATCATTAGAAAATACCATGGTAGATTTGCAAAGAACAATTAATCAATGAGATAATAATTGGTTGATCATTAACTTGCAAAATGTGTTTCAAAGAAGCCAACAAGAAATGCTATTACCTCTCTCTCTTCCCAACAAATTATACAAAAAATTCTTTTGGCTCCAGAACCATCTGTTGATTCCATATTGCATTTTGGACACACACCCTGAACAATTGAAACAACACATTGCTGCATTTTTGAAATGATTATAAAACTGATCATAAAGTTAATAACCTCTTTGTCCATCAAACATTTGATGGAATTGGTAATAAAGGAAGGGCAATTAACCAGTCTACTTCCTACTTATTAACATTCATCCATTCATTCATTCACTCATTCATTTGGTAATCTGTTGATTCAATTATTCATTCATTGATTCCATTGTTTATTCGTTCATTCAATCATTCATTCAATAATTCATTCAGTCATTCACTATTTCATTTATTCAATCAATAGTTCATTGATTCATCCAAGCAAACATAGAGTGTGAATGTAATAACTTTTGTTCCTTCTTCATATATATTTGATCATTGATTATCAGCTGTTTTTCTCCTAATTTTTTATGATTTACCAAATGGAATGCAGAGACAAAGCTGAGTATTTATATTTATCCATAGCTGCCAGCATAAAAACTGACAAAGTTCATACGTAGATTGAGAGAAATTTCAACGAGGAACACATCAATAGATTTATCAAATAGGAAGATAAGAAGATGGAATATCTTAAAAAAATTCCATTTGACAAGTAAAAATAAAATTTCAAGACTCAGATAATGAGACATGGCTTCCAAGAATGCATAATGAGGAATTACATTCATAAGAAAACCAGAACTTCTTACTCTAGAGCATATGACACATGGTTTCAAAGGTCCTTTCTTCACACCACAAACCAAACATGTCATTTCACCATCTCCAATAACACTTGATTTCAAATTGTTAACTTTCTCGACAAGACATCTACAACATTGAACAACCTCTTGCTAAATTCAAATTTACTGGAAATTTTAAGAAAGGAAGAAAATGATTGCACATCTGCCATGCATGTTCCATTCAAATGATATATCATGAATACCATATACAAAATGACGAATTTTCTGCTAACCATAGCCAAAATCATTTTGATTTTGCAATGTTAATGTATTTCTTACTTTCACCTATCCCAAGTTTCATAACAGTTTTATAGAGGTAACTAAACCATACTATGAAGAAAATGTAAAGAAAATTATCTTAACATCAAATTTTACCCAATTCTTTCTTGTTCTTTCTCTTCCATTTCTTGAGCTTGTTGTAATATCATCAATATTTTTTCTTGCTCCTCATCAGAAATGGAAGCAATGTGACTTCTTTTGTAAACATTTTCAGCATATGTTGACCAACCTGTGTCAAGCCTAAGGAAAAATGTATCATATCAAGCCTAAACAAACAGTTTCTATCATAGAACTTGCTTTTTAGCATTGGTCTATAAAATGCAGCTGTCTGTCCTTTCAAGGTTGGTAAATGGGAACTTGGGGGGGGGGGGGGTGATGAAAACATTGATGCCTTAACAGCCCTGGCTAACACCAGTTCATGAGTCGTAATTATGCTTTGTCATGGTTGGTAACTTAAGTCTGAATGAGACAAAGTTAAGAACATCCAAATGTCCTAAAAGTAATCATGTTCATTGAGTTTAATTTTGATTGATAACTGAAGATTTGTGTGAATAGAATTATCAAAAGCATTCTTTGTCATAATCTATCAAATCTGAACCAAAAATCAAAATTAATATGCAATATACCTTCCCCTTAATGCCAACTGTCTGTCATTTGGACAGACCCATTTATCAACATAGTCATTTCCTGGTTCCATTTGTAATCTTTATCTAAAAATAAACAAAGTTTTCATTCTATAAAAGATTTTCAAAAGCACAGACGGTTTTAATTGAAAGTAGTTGATTGAAGTATAAAATTGATTCTTGAGCATTTTAACAAAAAAAACATCCAGCTGATGAAAAGAAAGAAGCAAAAGGAACCATATGTTTGGAGAATTGTCTATAAAACAATGTTAAGTTTAAATCATAATAACTGAAATTTTCAAAGAGAGTAAAATTATTTTCCCTGGCCTGGCTGGAAAACTTGCTTGTGCTCGCAGCTACACTTTCCTTTGATGTCGATGTGTCGCACCATATTTTGTTACATGAAGTGGTACAATATAGGCGTTTCACGCCTTTTTAAAAACATACATTGTGGTGGCAAACAATGGGGGGCTGGTTCAACTTGAATTTAGTACTAATAAGAAGGGAAAGGGGTAGTAACGCATACAGCTCATAAAAAATTGGCTTGGTTTTGCTAGCAACTCCTTAGATTTTGTCGCATGTTGGCACAAAATTGGCTTTGCTCGCATGTCGCAGCGGAAAAACTGTTGTTTGTCGCAACTACGCGTAGGCAAAAACAGGCATATTTTCCAACCCGGTTCCCTGGGAACAAACAACAACAGGTGAGGTTTCTTTGTTTTAAAAAACCCCATATGATTGATCAAAGCATTGCAGCCATGGAAGTGGGGTACTAAAACCCTTGCCGCCATAAAGTCACTGAAACAGCTGATCCAATTAAACCTGAATTTTACATCTAGGCTACCTAATTAATATTGTTCAGCAAATTAAATCACATAAGTGTCAAATAGAACATGCTACGTGTGGTGGAAAACGGTTTACTTTTCCTGGTAAAACATCGGCTATTTACGGTGCCTTTCCAACTTCAAATGCTTTCAACGCCCTTCTTTTCAACGAGCCTTTTAGGATTTATCATCATTTCTGTAGGGTGATGTACGATATACAAAATTATCACTTGTTTTAAAGTAAGTCGATGTTCGATTCCAGGTAGATTACTGACTAGGAAATTCTTCCTGGCTTATCAAAAGCTAAAAACATTCAATGAAACGTAATACCACTAATCAATGAAAAAGCGCAGACATAATAGATACCTGCTCCAATCCATGTAGTTCCTCTTTCTTTTCAAATTACCTCAAAGTAGGCCATTCTCAAAGTTGTAGTTTCATCGACAAAATTTCTCTGCTAATTTCATTTGCAACGCAATGGCAGGGGAAATGCAAAGCTCGGATATTGGTGTAATTACTTAAAGCACAATAAACATAACAGAAAAACAAAAGATTCATAAAATATCAAATTTCATCCACTATTCTCTTCACATCCTTTGATGTTTGTTTTCAAAAGTACGACGCATGCGTAGCTATATGAAATCATTTTGAGTATGATTATAAAACAGGGGGTTTCACGGGAAAAGGGGGATCGTAGGGGGGGTGCTATTCAACCAATATTTAAACATTAATAACTCATTTTATCATTTCGGCTATTGTATTTTGCTATTTGTTTGAAAAGGCCTATTGATGATGTTAATAAGCAAAGAATTTATCAATGTTTTGTTGGAAGGTGGGGTTTATTATCAAAAGATAAAAATGTGCTGTCTATTCTATCTTTGCAATATTTCGAATCTTTTGACGATGTTTTTAAGGGCATGTTACCGGTCTTTTGGATCCCTGTTAAGTATAACTATGAATTCGATCAAAGCTGGTTTTCAGCACCTCTGAGTTGCCTTTGAGATGGTAAAAATTTCATAATAATAAGCGCCAAATTTACCATGTTTAGTTAAGATGTCAGGTCAGTTGTGTTGGCAAACAATTGGGAAGCTATTGTAGTTTAAATATCCTCATCAAAAGTTACTTGGTTCTTGTAACCCAAAGCGATCAATTAATGATAAAGGACTTTCCCGAATGAAATGTCCTGCGTTATAAATGAAATTCAAAACTGCTTTGCTGTCTGCGATGGAAACAAGGTCAAGTCATAGAAATTCAGTCTAAAACAGTGTTCTAGGTGAAACTTTGGCTCTTGTTGCCTGCACAAAATGCGAACATCACAGCAATCGACGAATGCGAGAACTAATTAATTTCGGATAACTTTGCTCCATTCATGGTCTTTTTGTGCTTGAAATCATAAAATTGAAATGTAATTCTCATCACCTTGTCAACATTTAACTGAGTTTGCGTTGGATAACAAATCGGAAACTTCTATTTCGTCAAAAAAACTGTGCATATTTTGCAAATGCAAAAGACTATGGTTGTCAATGATTTGATAAAAAACAATCTAAAACATAAAAAAATAGGGCAAACAATAAGATTGCTGTCGGGAAACGGTATAGTTTGGGCTGGGGCTGGCGTCAACATTAGATAATACACATTGACACCCCTCTTAATGACGTCATAGCTAGACCCTTAAATATTGACAGGCCAATCCACCTTCCCAAATAATTGCAAGAAAAGTCTTCGTAGAAAGTTGATAGAAACGGGACAAAGTTTATTTTAGATCTACGTATAACTGGAATAACGCAAAACTGTAGAAACAAAACATTGTTATTGGAAAGTAAAAAATTGTAATCATAGTTGGTTAAAATAAAGGCTAAGATGTTACAAAAGACCATAATCACAATTAGCGATAAGTATATATTTGCTATTGTTATTGGAAACTTAATATGCATGCTGTATTGAATACATTGCCTATTTTTGAAAAGCTGGCTGTTTATAAACTTAATAATGCAACAGGGCTGATTCCATATTGATTCTAAATCATTTCAAATCATTTCAATCACCTTTGAAATTCTTATTTGACTGTTGGCTAATAAATGACGATAAAAAATGCATTGCTTTTACTGCCAAATCGAAATAAGAAACGAGGCGCCCCAATTAGATACATTATCTATACTTCTATACAAAGTCAAACCTACGAACATTCAATATAACACATTTTTAGTCTCCTTTTCTTCATCCATTCAATACAGGCTGATTATCTGCAATAAAAAAAGAGCAATTCTAACTTTTTCTGCCACATCAATTTGACTTAACGCAAGTGACTTCAACATTGAAAATAATCTCCAGGTGACTTAGCTTCAAATTAAGAGTGGAATTACTTAAATATCAAGAATCTCAAGGGCTTATCAAAGAAGCTTAACCGACTAAGCACATAAGTCAGATTCTCACTGTTCTTATCAAAATATTCTAAACAAAGCGATAAACAAAATATAACTTATGGTTCTCATAAATTTCATGACACATGTTGTCATATCTAATGTTTATTCATATATAGTTTTGTCTTCAATAAAACAATTTTCCATCGGAGGATGTCTAGGTCGCCACGGGCAAAGATTTAAACATCGCAAATCTGTTGCGCACCTCAAAGGAATTGGTCCTTATAAGAACGATAAATCTTAGACAATTTTATGTTAGCATTGTTATTTATGAACATCAAAAGTTTAAATTAGGTGCATTTTACATCTTGATCGAAAGACACACTCTTATAGTGCCTAAAAATCAGAATAACACTGTTTGAAATTTTCATCTGAAATGCATTCTCTATGAGCATAATTTTTATTAAAATTTTGATTTCAGAGGCACGAAAGATACAAAGGATTTTAATGAAAAATATAAATACGTACCACAGAAAACCATTGTTTCTTTGTAAATGAGTTCTACAAAAAATAAATCAGAAGTAAAAGTAAAAAGAATGTTAATTAATGCAAAGAATTTATTATAAACAAAAAACTCAGAAATCTATTATAAACAAGTGCATCTTCATTTCCAATTTCAATTTATCTTGAAACTTATAATAAAACACTGCGAGGACTTAATAACAAAAGATAATCAATGAAATAATTATGGAATTATCTTAGAACGTTCACGGTCTTTTTGAAACTTCTGAAAATGTGTTTTTTCCATCATCTAAACATCAAAAAGTATTAAAATAGTGGATAAAAGATAACTTGCTGAAAACGGAACCAAAAACTACAAAATGGCTTTAAAGAACTAGAAAAATCAAGATCTAGTTAAGTATTGAGCGCACAACTTTAAATTCAAGTTACATATGGCAAATTTATACCCTTCAAAACTTCTTTTGGTAAATCATCTAACTCAGTCTCAAATGAAAATGGCTTCTCGGCAACAGGCTAAAATAACAAACTCAATTTTTAGACTTTATCGAAAGCTTTCACCTGCTGCAATTCAAAGTTTGTTGAACTACGATGAAATGATGAAGTTAAAAATAAAAATGGTTTCTTCTTGTTGTTTGCAAACATGAATATAAATAATATTTTAATGAAATGTCACATAAAGCTAAATGTTATTGGCGTGAAATAACCAACCATTTCAACGAAGAATCTTATTTTGTAGAATTAAAATGATCATGAAAAAGAGACAAACCTCATCCGCAGGATCATAATATTGCTCTAAATATGGATGTTCCAATGCCTGTTCAACTGTGATTCTTTGGCATGGATTGAAGCAAAGCAATTTATTGAGGAGATCCAACGCTGGAAGGTAAATTAAAAATATTTGAGAAGAAATCAGACACCCAATAGAATAGAAAAGCACCTGATGAATATTTTATCGTTTTTTCGGCCTTTCTTAATTCTTGATAGATAAATTATGATAGAAGATAATTTAATTTGTTACAGAAAGAAGTAATTTTAGCAAAGGATAAACCACGAACTGATTAGAGTTAAAGAAAGTGGTAAACTATCAGTTGGTCTTAAAATTTCCATTTGATTTCCTAACAAAAATTCCATAAACAAAATATTTGGTGCGCGGTTTGGGAGTGGCACCGTTATTTCAAATGTTATTAGCAACCTTCCTGTGGAATGCCAGACAAGGAACCGTAATGTTTGTGAGTTTTGAAACTGGGGATAAAGATATTTGGTTGAACAATTGCTAATATCAATTGAATAACCAAATCTCAAGAAATGTTTTATATGAAAATGGCACAGTTTAATCGAAAATTCTACAATAAAAAAGAAAACAATACCTCTTGGATCAGCATTTGGAAATAGTTTTGTCCATTCCATTCCTTGTTTCTGTGGCAAGCCAAGGAGATAACATTTGGCCTAGGGAAGTGATATCAGTTAATTGCCTCTGTGGTCTGCAGTTTTTTATTTTCAATTTAATGGATAATAAGATAATTTATCATAAAACCAAAAAGATTCATAAACAAAATGAATGAATAAAAAAATGTAAAAGATGAAAACGTTTACGATGCCCATCGGATAATAATGCTTTTCTCTAAAATAAAAATAGATACCTTTTCATTTCTAATGAACTGCAAATCATCTTGAGAAGGGGAACCCAAAACACTCAAAATATGATTCAACTGGTCCAAATCTGGAAACTTCATTAAGGTTTAACAACAAAACGAAGTGCTTCTACCAATAAATTGATCACAGTTTCATGATTGCGCGCAATGGAGGAGCAACTTTTTAGGTCAATATTCCATCTGACAACAAATATTTTGGTTAATTTTCCGCTGCTCAAGGCGTCGCACAAATAAAAAAAACCAATAAACCTAAAAAACGAACAGGTTGAAAACACATTGAAAAACAAAACTAAACAGTTCAATTCTGCAGGGTATTTCAGAACTATACTTGAGTTTCCGACCAATATTTTCTCCCAATCTCTGGCGCTCCCAAAATTTCGGTTCCCCAAAGTGGCAGTATTGAAGATCATATCAAACATATTGGCATAACAGTTCGTTACTTCAAGGTACATTTGCACTGGCAATCATAACTAGATGCTGAAAATGGTGTACTTTGTTCGGGAAGGACCATTTTTAAGATTATTGGCAACAACAGATAACTTCAAATGTATTGCATGACTTTCGCCAGTTGCATGTATCTGTAGTTTTAAAAAACTTCATTTTATTATGAAGCATGTATTTAGGGTCGGAAAAAGAAGAATATTTTGTAAATACTTTCGGTCGAAAAGATACAATGTTTTCCAGGAAAAAGTGGCATATTTGAAAGCATTTCTGCTAAAATGCATCCAACACTCCAGATATCAATTGATTTTGTGTAACCTTTTGAGTTGAGCATAATTTCTGGGGCACGATACCACCTTGTTGCAACATATTCTGTCAAAATTCCTGTGTGATCGTGCTGAGGGTCTGCAACTCTTGCCAAACCAAAATCACATATCTCAATTAAAAAGACATATTTTGTAAAATAATCGTCATTATATAACGATAAGCAAAAATATTCGCAAAATTTGTTGAAAACATTAATCAATTACAGCATGTTGTTCATTACGCTTGAGAGAAAGTGTAACATATAAAAAAAGAGAACAAAATAGCAGGCCGGCTACCAGATTCTCGAGGAATGCTTGCGATGATGCAAGTAAATGATAGATATAAGAAACTTCGCAAAGTTAAAGTAAAACAAAGAAAATACGACAAATGATTATTATTTTTTAATTTATAACTTATATTTTAACCTGGCAATCGTCGATTTTTAAGAATATTGTATATAAATAACATCGAAAGAAAGGTTATCTAATGATTTAAACTTCATTAAACAATAGTTTTAGTGACGGCATTCAGTTTCCCGATCGTTAAGGTAAACATCTCGAAACGATCTTGTGATCACAGAACATCAGTCTCCACTGACGAAATTTCACTCAACCGCAAAGTTTAGCTTTGTTTATTGCAAAAGTTAAAGTGAGTGGGCAGGAATTAAAATTAAAAGAGAAGACAGTTAGATGGCGGTTTATGGACAATAAACTTGGATCACGTTTATTATGAAGTGAAATACAAAACTCAAATTGCTGTCTTTAAGATGCGATTATTTAAAACTGCCTTCATGTCAAGAATTTTCCTCCAACTTGAATGGGCAAATCGATCGCGTGAAGATATATTGGCAGCTGCTCTGCATCGATAACAAAGGACAGAAAAAAATCCCTTTTTAACCCTTCCGCAAAGCATATATTTTACAGTTTCATACTTGCATAAGTAATCGTATTTTAGAAATATTAAAAGATTGAAAATATTAGACATTATTACAACCAGTGACCATGAAGGTTTCTTTCTTTGTATTTCGTTAATATCTGATTAAGCATTGTTGTATTTGCTTCGTCTTTTTCTTGCATTATAATTGAGCAATTGCTTACAATAACATGAAGATTAAGCATTACCTTAAGATCACAAGTTGTATTGAGAAGAAGGTTGCTTGGTTTTAAATCTCTGTGGAGCACATTTGCAGAGTGGATGTATTTCAAACCACGAAGAATTTGATACAGAAAATAGCAGACATGATCATTGCTTAATTTCTGTGTCTTCAAAAGTTTGTACAAATCCGTCTCCATTAATGTTTGTACAATATATCTGATGCATTGTCAAGGATTGGTTATAAAAAACTTCCAAAGCATAAAAAATAAGGAGGCAAAAGCAAGACTTCTACGAACACACTCAAGATTAAACTTTTTTTAGAAAAAATAACCTTAAGCTCTCAACTCAAAATCAATGAAAAGTGCTTTACTTTTTTACTTATTCAAGTTCTACCATCAGAAATCAATTTGCAGTTTTAAGTATCATTATCATGCAAGTTTGGTGTAGCCTAAAAATTATTTACAGCGACCAACATACCAAAGGTTATGTTAACAATACTTTTCTGACAATGTCTCATACGGAAATGCTGGGGCATATTTTAGCACAAAGGGCCACAAAGGGCCACAAGGGGGCACAAGAGGGGGTACTAGGGGCAACCATTCATTGTTATCTACAAAAATCAGGGTCAAAGAGGCAAGTTATTCAATTTTATTGCAATATTTCAATTCTTTCATTCACTTCCCAGTGAAAATCGTCGAATATTTTATTTGTTCCTACTTTTTTTTCTTTGGGTTGTGCCTGATGTGCTCATCATATCCAAGTACCAGTGTGTTTTTCTGTGACATTATGGATGACACCAAAGATATTAAGATGAAAGTACTCCCATAAAACCATTAGAGAGATGTTTATATTGAATGAGATAACATGAATAACATGAAACAGCAAAGGAACATGAAGAGAAATATATATATATCAACAAATACTTAACACATTTTACATTATAATTTGAAAGATACACATCTGTCATTGCATCTAAAGTTGGTGCTCGAAGAATATCTTGAATATTGATAATCTAAGAAAAAGCAAATTGCATTTTGCATTGGTTACATATCAATCAGGGCTTGCAGAGGAGAAATTTGAAACATTGTTTCAGGCATAACAATTGTCAAAGTAGTTAAATACATCAAAATAATGTCATTTTATCAGAAATCTGATTTTTATCAACTAGCAAACTATATGATTCATTTTGAGTAACACACAAAGATTGACATGCAAAAGTAATTGTTTATTAGAATTTTCAGTCAAAGGGTTATTTAAAACAACCAGGCTTTTAGGAGTAATAAACCAAAGAGAAAATAAATAAAAACGTTTACAATACAAACATTTTCATGGTTGAATCTTGTTAAGATTTTTATTTCTCTCAATGTTCTTTGGCAATACGTCTGATGTTGGAATGGGCTTATCTTCTTAATGGCAACCTTTTGTTTATGATAGGTATCAGTAGCAGAACTGCAAAAGAGAATAATTTTAATAATTAAACAATCAAATACGTTCAAATTACTTCATTCAAGAAAACTAAATTAGCAGATAAGAGTTTAGAATGTTGATGGCATTACCATACAGGTAGAAGATAAAATGCTACATTTAAGGACATTAACACAACTACTGGAGATTAATAATTATTTGCTCATATCCTTGGTGCATTATTTTTTTAAAAAAACCATCAAATATGGGATTGGCAATTTTATGGTTATCCATAATGAAACCATCCTAAGAAAAGTCAAACTTTGTGGTAAAAAATTGGTGAATGTTTATCAGTTGAAACTAAAATTATCTAATTTTGCAAAACTTGGATTAATAGGTTGCTCAAATAACTGGAAAACATTTTTAATTGATCAGCTGAATGGTCTTTGCTTCTAACAATGAACAAAAATAATTAAAAATTGAACAATGTTTGTGTCTTCATATTTGAGTGCAAGGAAAATTTAAATTGACTGATTAAATTTTTAATAAAGTCTTAATAAAATTTGCAAAACCTGGCCAACATCATGTTTATCAATTGTGAAATAAAAATTACTCAAGCAAGAGGGCAATTGAGGGGATCTTCTGGAACAAATGAAAGACTTTTGAAAGTAAGAGATATGGCGTGACTAAGGGTTGCAAAGAACAAGTAAAGGTGATAACCAGTTAAAGAGCAATGGGGACAATTTGCCCCCACACTCATACAATAAATTTTTTGCAGTGTTTAGCATTTCTGATGGCAGGTGCAGATGGATAATATTTTAGGGTTGAAAGACTTGGCAATCATCAATTATTTAGTTTATTTCTACTCTAATTCTATATGCTTGTTAAAATTATTTGACACACTGATAAATATACAATGTCTTCTGTCTTTCTAAGCTCAATTTGCTTAATAGTATTTACTTACAATGAAACTGAACTAAAAGAAATGATGAAATTCTTAGGAAAATGAAAATTGCAAAATATTTCTTGCTCACAGTTATATATATGAGTATCATTCGCAAAAATCCTACTTAAAGGAAAGTTGTAATCAAAATTTCAATACTTATTCAAATATTTTCACTTGTGGTTATCATGAAGGGGAACCTTTGGTCCAATTTGGAATTTTAAAGAAAATATGTTTAAAAAACAAACATCTTAAAAATCATAATGACACCAAAGAAACTACAAAGAGAAACTTAAAAAATTGAAACACCATTTTACATCATATTCCAAAAATCAACTAATTGTAAAAGCTCAGCAATCCTTGAGCTGTTTATGGCCCATAACCTGTTTTTTTCTCAATTTTAATGAGATCCTATCCCAGCATTATCTGTTTAAAAGGGAAATTTTCATCCATTATTTAAGATAAGAACAAAAAAGCCTAATAAATGCATTCAGATCTTTTGATGGGATAAAGCAAAAAATTATAGTGACCAAAACAAGCTATTGCTTTGGTTTGCATTTTAAAAAAGATTTCCATGAACAACTTATATTTTGTTGAAATCATCTGGCTGAAAATATTGATTTTATGTCACATTGCTATGTTATGTTATGTTATGTTATGTTATGTTATGTTATGTTATGTTATGTTATGTTATGTTATATTATGTTATGTTATGTTATGTTATGTTGTTATGTTATGTTTTATAATGTTATGTTATGATATGTTATGATATGTTATGTTATGTTTTGCAATGTTATGTTATGTTATGTATGAACTTGCTGGTTCAAAAAATTGGGTTTTAAAAGATAAAAAATTTTACAATTTCCTTTGACTCTAATATATGTTTGAAATGATGACTGGAAGAATTTTAATGGTTTGCAGATACTATGTGGTAAAAAAAAAGTAGCCTCAAGAGGTTGATGAGGACAGCTTTTATGAAGAAATTTCCACAAAGCAGTGGTATCTACCAGGTTATTGAATTTGTGGGCAAATCAATGTTGTTGCAGTCATTTAGTACCAAATTCATATCCGCCTTCCTAATTTTGTTGATAAATCTAGTGAGTTGTCTCAATTTTTTAGAAATATTCAAAAGAGTTTTCAATAAAAAAATTCCAACAACCTGGATAGCAACATCCTAATGAAACTTTTACATTAGTTTTTCAACCTTGCAGATAATGAAAAAATGCATTCCTTAGCTAAAACTTTAAGACAATGATCAACCTCTTAAACTGCGCGATTTAAACTCATTCTGTATTCGACCAAATTAAACAAATCTGTGGTTAAATCGTTTAAATGTAAATGGATGTCATTCCTTGCTGTTGAGTTGACCACTCAATCTAGGCTTGCGCTTGCACGAGAAAGTCTCCAAGGATTAAACTACCAATCAACTAACTCACGCTGACTTATCTTTTTTTATTATGTAGCTAGAAGATGCAAATCCGCTTAAAACATATCAAAACTTATAAATTAAGCATCGATATGGTTTACAAAGTTAGAACTTGAGAGTGGCCGCTGACTATACTTGCTGGACTAATTCCGCTGCTTACAAAGCAGAAAGGTTTGGTGTTAGAGCAGCCAAACGCGTAAAAAGATCGAAGACCAATGCATTAAATGCATTCTTACCAAACCATTCCATAAGCACCTTCTCCAATGTAACTTAAATTCACATATCTTGGTCCAACATCGAAAACCTGACCGCGAACTATCTCAGGTGCGTGCGACGCCATTTTCCATTCCAAATTGATGGGCTGAACGATTCAATTCAATTGACTCTATATTATCCAATTCAACGGGAAAGGGAATGACACGGAGGAGCAATGGCCAAATATAGCAAAATGAGAACAAGGGAGAAGCAAAAATGAGTAGAATAGGACGTTGAAATTGAGGAAAGGTAGGTTTGAATGCGTAAAGAAGTGGATACCATAAACAGCACTCAAGTGATAATAATCACAAAGGGATTTGTTTATGATTGTTAAAGGTGAAGGCTAAATAACTTCTTCCCATCCCACATTTTCTCAAAACCTCAAGGGTACCATGCAATTTCAAGTGCACACAAAATGCACACAAAAGACCAAAAAGCAGTCAAAATTGCAGCCAAATCCTGATCAGAGCTCCCGACCAAAACTGGATGCAATCTGCTCAAATATCCTTGCACATTCAAAGTGATTGGGGGGTGATTATCCCCTTCCCACTTTACTGAAGATATGGTAAGGAACATTTGTCCAAAATCTAGGGTAGTACTAGGCCCTTATTACGTTTCGTGTCTTTGTCACATACTGTCTTCCAAATTGGTAGCACAAAAGATAGAACCTTTCTAAACTTTTCTACTAAAGTAGTATTGTTTTCAGAAATGGTTGCCCAGAATGTTATGTGTGTGACCAGAAACCTATCGTCATTTTACCCTCCCACTTCTCAGAGGCGCCGCTGCGATTAACGATGTTGAAAGGGTAAATTTCAAATGAAATTTAAAAAAGAGAGATAACTCTAAAAAGAAACGACAAATTCATGTTGTTAAATTTTTTCATGCAATGATGAAAAACTAATAAAGATTTCTCTTTTAACGTGTTCATGAATCAGTAAACTTCACTTTCTCGTCTTCGTTTACTTTCCAGTTCATCCTTTTGAAATACAATCTAACTTAGTTTCACTTCTTAAATCAGCAAAATCCAAAGAAGTTTTCTTCTTTTGCATTTCACAACATTGAATCGCATCTTCCGTTTTCAGCTAAACAGAAAAATTTAGGGATAGCATTAAAAACACGAATTCTCAGGAGAAATGGACGATAAAAATCCAACTTTGTCATCAAGTGTTGCCTTGTAAATTATTGTTATTTGCAAATTATCACAGGAGTAACAATAGAAAACATGAAAGCAAATGAATGAAATCCATTCTTGCGTTGAGAATGTGCAAATTTCCTGGGAATGGACTAATTTATGAAGCTTTATACAAGACACAAAAAGAATAAAGAAATGTCAAGCATTTTTCATCAGAGTAACAACCATTTGTTTTTGGCTTGATTTTGCATTGTTTTTGCATTTCACTTAAATACAAAATTACCGTTTTATCCTTTAAGGGATGACATTCCTGCCTTCATCATTTCGTCAACCAACAAAAGATTTCCAGCAATTGCAGAGCTGAGACGAATGAAAAATTATATCTATTAGCATCGTAAAACTATTGAAAATGTAGTACATCAAGTAATAAATCGTAAACCAAAGAAAGATGCAAGATGACAGGAAAAACGGGATGAATAATGATTTAAATTTACTAATACTCTGGCATGGCAAAGGCTTCTACATAAGATATTACTACTGCGAAGAAGCCGTCTGCAAACATTAGCCCAACTTAATCGTTTTTAATTTCGTGTTTCCTGTCTTTTTACGTCCTTTTTTTAGTTTTTGGTATACATTTCCTTGTCGCAGCAGGTTTTTCTGAGAACGATCCAGTAAATAGACTGTTATTGGCCCTTTTTCTTTACTTAATAAAGTAATTAATTGCTAAAAAAGCATCGCACTCGCAGAGTTTGCTTCAAAAATGCTGATAAGATGCTTTCTTTTTGAGATGAGAAAATCAAATAAATAGTGATTATAGCATGAATAATCTCAAATAGCAAATAACATATGCAACTTGGGGCTTAGGCAATAATGCGATCATAAAACAATATTTTGTCAACATCAAGACATTTAACGACGCATTAAAACGTCATCCTGACTGATTACACCTTCTGCGATGGATTTGTTGTTACTCTGATCGATTTAAAATTACCAAAACACACATGATCATTGCATGTCAAATCAACTAATCAATCAACGAACTAATAAATAAACCGCATGATTTTGTTGCCATTTAAGTGTCATGCTTTTATTAAATTGGAACCCAAATCTGTCCTTTTTTCAACTTTCTACAAGATTTGTCTTGTCATTGGATTGCCATTGACGTTAATGGATTGGATTTAAGTTTGGCATAGAATAAAAACAACTAATTCTTTCTTTTCACAACAAAATAAAGATTAGTCTCAGACCATGAATCGATGAGCTGTCTTTTAACTTGATAATTGTCCCAAACTCCAACATCGGCAGGATTCATTGGGTCTCCTATTAAAAAAATTACAAATGCAACTGTCAAATGGTTTGCTGTCAAATCAATGTTAACTTCTCATGTATTAAGAATATTAAATAAAAATACAAAGTGGATCCGAGTTTCAGAAAATTTAATCGATTATTTGAAATTATCTATATATTAATTCAGTTACATTCAGTAAAGACTTCTGAACTCGTTTAGCTTTAAATTGCGTTAGTCACCTTTTGATTGGTTTCCTATGAATGACAACAATAGATGGAAAGGGAGATTAATCTATCGGAGGAAATCTATCGCAAAGGGGAAGTCGTCTAAAAACGAGATCTGTCGAGTTCGCACAGTCAAGTCGAGTTGGGTTTTATTCATTTGATGTGCGATGTAGTGAATATAGATCATTCTAGATTTTAGATTCAGTATTAACAATCAGCTGCAAGAAT
The DNA here is from genome assembly GCA_964019065.1 of Catostylus mosaicus. NCBI lineage: Eukaryota > Metazoa > Cnidaria > Scyphozoa > Rhizostomeae > Catostylidae > Catostylus > Catostylus mosaicus. Next base: position 8,866,568 of record OZ025193.1, on the reverse strand, counting down.
CAATCTGTGAAATATAAATAATATTTATTTAAGATGCAAAAGCAAGCTATATCTTGTTTGAAGTGTGATGAATAAAAAATGCTTCTTAATTCAAACAAAATTGTCAAAACAGCATTTAAAAAGACGTAAAATCAAAAAAAAGATTATTTACCAGTTGCGAGATCAATCCCAACAGGAACATTAGTGTTCTTGTATTCAGCCTGAATGTCAAGAGAAAACAATGAGAATACAAATATGGGGCAAAGCCTTAAACATAGCTAACCTACAGCTTACCTTATTCTAGCTCTTTTTTGCTTCTCTATACAGAAAATTGTGTATTACTTAACAACATGCATCCAATGATACCTTAAACAGTCTCTTTAACGGTGTCTGATCCTATTAATATTATGCTTAGGTATATACTGTCGATAAAAATTGTGTAAAAGATGAAGAAAGAGATATAAAAACCTGAAGTTTAACAACTGCTTCTTGTGGATCATATCCTGAATTTTTAGCCAGTGTTTTTGGAATTATCATCAAAGCATCAGAAAATGCCTGAAAATCAATGTCACGTTTTTGTCATAAACTTTGCTCAGCTATTTGAAAAGTTTAGAAAGCGGAAATCTAAGTGTACCTGACAGCCAACTACAAGCGCTGGAAAACAAAACAAGGCTTTCGATAAAACAATCACTAGCAATTGTTCCAGACTAATAATTACTTCAAAAATGAATAAATGTAGCTGTTTCTTATAGGTTTAAGATGCATATCTTATCCAGGTAAAAAAAACCAACAGGGTAGGAGAAAGGAAGAATGACAAGTGAGTAGCAGAGTTAAAAAACAGCTACCTTCACACCAAGCCTTGCTCTTGATGATACAGTGTTTTTAAATGAATCCAAAGCATCACAAACTGCAATTTCAAAAGCACCAGCGCCCGGAATGACACAATCTGTAAAAATTGAGATCAAGCTTCAATTAGAATAAGTATTTAAATTTGTGATGAGAGTTTGCTCACAATGGGGGGCAATGAAAAAGGAGAAAAAACAATACTCGTAATAAAGATATAACTGAAATGCAAGAAAGAAAGATCTTACTGTCTTCAATGGCATTTTTCACAGCACGTAAACCATCCCTGACAGCATCTTTTATCATTGTTATTGTATGTTTGTTTGGGCCTAAAATATAATGAACATTAAATTACAGAAACAATAATAACAACAAAATAGACATCCTTTGCAGATAAAGCTGAGGAAAAAAAGAACGTTTTACAAAGGAGTATCATTATTTTCTAGCAACAGTGACCAGTATTAATATCACGAGAAAAACAGTTAACAACATTGTCAGGTATTGACAGGCATACGGACAAAAGATGATGGATAATCTAAAAGAGATTGAACTGCTATGAATGTTACCAACATGGGGTGGAATCTAATGGTCGAGTCAATGAGCATTGGTGCGATGTAGTGGGTTGGTGAAATGCGCTCAAATTTGAATTTAGCCATGGTAGTGTTAGATTGCGTGTTGATGGGGGTGAAGATTGAAGAAAAGTCTTTAAGGGGGTTATTGCACGGGCGTATAGTGTTAGGCAGATATTGATTAAAGCCATTTCTTATGAAACCAAAAGACGTCAAAAGCAAAAGACAGTAACTAAGTGATTCAACGCGTATCAAAAGAATGTAAGAAATAGATCCTATGCAATCAAAATGCAGCTGGTGACCAAATGATAATAATCAAACGTTGTGAAAAGATGAAAGGATTGCCTTGCTTCAATTAAATTGTTTTCAATTTTGCTAGGCAAGCGAAAAGAAGTAAACTAAGACAAATTAAAAGAAAAGAGTATATAAAAACACTGAAGATGGTCGTGGAAGTAGTACTGTTTGTCGCACTTATTTCAGTGGGAATCATCGCCAATGCTTATGCTTTGTATAAAGCTTACACAACTCCAAAGAAGATGTACTTTTATCAACGAACATTGTCACCGTTTTCTTATGCATACTATGTTTAATACGGCAAATGGATAGAGAACACAAAATCTACCAAAAGAAAGACTTTCAAACTCAAGTTCATTTGAGAAGAATAGAATGAACTCTCAAAAAGTCTCGTTACATCGTATTGCAATTATCTTCTGGATGTCGTCTGAATAAGTCGCAGATAAAATCTCGAAAGTTATATAATTTAAAAACTCATTACATGATGTTTCATCTGGATTATCATGCAATTATGTTTTTCATTTCATTTCATTTCTCTTACTGGCTTTTCTATTTGTTATTAATATGATCACCACAAACCTCAATTGAACATAATGCTTACCAAAAGTAACTACCAATTGGACTAGCACTTTCAATAATGGGGCGAATATGCTGATTATTTTCGTTCCAATTTTTGCAACATCAATATCCTTGCTGTAACTCTATCTATTTAATTTATAAAATATTCATTTTCCAGCCATTGGTTTACATCTTTATATTTTCATTCTGCGTGTATATTTTTTTGATCATCGAATGCACCAGTATAGTTTCAGATGAAATTAAGAAAAATAGTGCTTAATTTTCAAACTTCAAATATGTTCGGTGCGAAGATTTTCTTTCAAGCTTCAGTCACTTCATGCCATATCAATTTATAAACATAAATACAATATTATAAAATCATAAAAAGGAAGTTGAAGCAATAAATTACAGACAAAAAGGAAGATAAACATTAGAAACTTGGTGTAAAATGAAGCGATTTATTCATCAAAAAATTCATCTTTAAATAACATACGGTTTTAAAACCTCTTACCTTTAATCAAAATTGTCACTGATTTTGCATTGGAAACATCCTCAATAAAAGTAAACTTTTCTTCTCCCTAAAAATACAAATTTTCTATAACTGATGGAGTAGGAAAAGAGGGTTATCGTGAAATGGCACTCAGTTGGTACAAACTTAAAGTAAAGGGTCTGCTAATAAGATCATTATTTTCATAAACATACTTAGAAATTTCGAGAAGTCATTCAACAGAAAATAAATAAAAGACATGCCACGATGAAAGATATAAATGTAATTCCCGATTGCAACTACTCATAAACTGGTCCCCTTCCATATCATTCAAGATGGCACCTTAGCCTGTAAATACTGGGAACAGTATTGCATATACATCATGGGGTTTTTTCTTTTAAAAAAGGTGACCCATAAAAATCTTACACGAAGATAAATACTGATTTTTTTTTATTTACGTGGAAATCAGGGATTTGGAACAGCTGCGGTTAAAACCACAAATGTTTTTGATTGACGAAAATTGAAGGTTTTACTCAAATGGAAACATGCGCATATGGTTACAAAGTAAACAATGTAGAAAATGGATGGTTTACCAAAACATGTTCATAAACAACACCAGCATGACCCAGGCAATCTGGGTTGAGGTCTTCAAATGAATTCATTGCAACCCCACCACAAACTAAAACAAGCCTGTTAAGAAAAATAACAAAATATATAAATCAAAAACTATTAATGTCAGTGATAAACAGAGGTACAAATGCATCAAGTTTTTGTGAATGTAACAACGACAAAGTATATAAAATTTCATGAGGCCAATAAAACTTGTAACTTTATTTGTGGATTAAAACAAGATAGTTTCAAGCAAAATACAATAAAATTAAGGAAGAAGAAGAAATTGAAATGAAAAAGCGAAGAGAGAATACAAAATGGGGAAAGGATAGAAAGATTAAATATAAAACGAGAACGTCATACTAATGGGGAACCAGATATCAAGGTTAGATTTAAACGTAATGGAATGTGCAGATTTTTGTAATGGAATGCGTCCATCAAAATCTCAGTGGTAGTGACAAGTTATGATGACATCATTTTTGTCATTTAAACTCAGGCAAAAGGAATTTTTACATCATTGATTTGAAGCGACACATTCCAAGCATAAACAAGGTTACTTGCAACATTGAAAGCAGTTGTTTATGTCATGTTACTATTTAATTAGGATGTACAATTCTAGTTGCAATTCTATCTAATTTGAGCTCTTTGGAGATCAAGTGAATGTCTAAATTACGGGAACTTTGAAGACAGTGGTTCAAAATATGGGGGTTTGTTTTCAAGTGTGATTCCTTTGATTTAATGAAAGTTCGATATATGGGTGTTGAAATTAGATAGAATTGCATTGCAGCATGTTTAAGAATTTATTACTGACACCAACCTTTCCATGTTCCGTCTTTTTGCCCTTCGTAAAGCAACAATGCCTTCTTTTGCTAACATGTCCAATGAGAAAGGATCAATCCCCTTAAAGTAAAGACATGACCAAATTCACATTCTTTCATTGTTAGGACAATATCACACATTTTATCTACAAAATGGCTATACCTGGAAGATTTCATTGCTTTTACACAGTTTATGCTGATTGGTTAAATAAATTTGCATTAAAAACCTTGTCATGTTTCAGAATTAAATAGATCTAACCTTTTGATTGATGACAACAAATCCTTTATCATTCCCACTGCAAACATCTTTCTTTAAATCGATAATTTGCTGTACTTTCTTGTCTGTGTGTTGCCTTTCAGCTTTTACTAATTTCTCTCTGTCATCAGCACTTTTATAGAAGAATCCAGCGTTCACTTCACTAAAAAACAAGGAAAACAAACGTATTTAAAGTTGAATTTATTCAAATCTACAATTATCACTTAATGCAACTAGTAACTGTTTTATCAATATCACTCCTCTCCAAAGACCAATAACTTTGCAGATATGCATTAAAACAAAAGATTGTGACTATTACTTTCCAGGCTCACCTTTTTTCATACTCTAGGGATACATTGCAAGTTAAAATGTAAGCATCTTCAACTTTCTTTTTCATGTCAGGATGTCTTGCTCCATGGTCCATTACAAGTCCATTTACCAACCTGTTCAAACACACACAAGTGGCATTATGATCAAATAAAACATTATTGGATTGAAATGAAATTGATTCATTGGTTTCGCATTACGATTTAACACAAAATATCCCGAGCAATGACTATGGGAATACTCATGGCTTATGCGGTTCGTTTTGATTCCAATGCAAGAATAGAACTAGTTAATATTTATAGGGTTCATGTACCTCCCACTGGCTGGAGGTAGGAGTTTTTCTTAGTGAAATTCTTAGTCTAATTAGTGAAAGAACTCATCAGAACTTTAGATGTGATTCTTGTTGTAGCAATATTTTGAAATCAACAAACAACTTTGAGATGGTAATCTTTAAAAAACCATCAGGAAATAAATACTTTATATAACATTACCTTGTTTCTACTTCAGTTTTATGTTTCATCTCCATTATTTCAACCATATGCAAATCGATTTGTTCGTTTTCCTTTCTTATTGCCAATACAGCATCAACAACTATCTAATCGCATTGAAAATGGAGAACAATTAAACCAACCTCCAAAATACCTTACTTTTACTGCAAGTTTATTCTTTATTTTATTTATTGTTATATATCATTTATCTTGACAGTTGATTACTGACTTTGCTTTTAACAGTTTACTAACAATTGCAATTTAATTGTAGCAATTTGATGCCTCAGTGGTAGTGACAAGTATATGCTATACATCAAAATTAATCAGATCATAATTTATGCATCATTGGCATCAAGTTAAATCAATTATCATAAAATACCACAATGCCAAAGACAGCTCAATCATTTGGCAAGCCTTTCATTACAAAAGGTGAGGGAGGGAGGTTCTGGTTGAAGGTGGAGACATTGAAGGTGGATGGTAGTTAAAACTGGGTACTTGTCATTCAAATGAAGTGAAAAGTCAGGCAAGAAAAAGGATGGCTGTAGAACATTTGACTCTTTAAAATGGGTTTGTAGCAGAACATGGGTACATTAGCAAACATTTGCGAAACAACCATTTTCTAGCAATGGGGCTTAATACATATAGATCATTGTTATTAACAATTTAGATTTAATAAATAAAAAAATTAGTTATTGTGTTCATATTTCTAGCAATCACTCACCTCGGTCAAATGATCTGCAATATCCTTGCTCAGTTTTGTCCTAAGAGATGTCCTTGCAACATTGATAAGAACATCTCGATCAACCTTACTTTGTACTTTAACATTCTCTAGAACCTTTTAGAAACAAACATTACTTTAAGAAGTGCTCCTTGCATTCTTACAGGCTAAAGCAATAAAAGCTGACCCCAAAAATAACAGTTATTATTTCAATACATCAAAAAGTAAAGAAAATATTGAATTAAATTTCATTAGTTAACAGAAGAAGTTCAGCTATAATAAATGAATTTTTTTCACATCCCTAGTTTTTATTGTCATACGAAACTTTATGAATTAGCACTAAAATCTCTTTGGATTTTTCTCTCTTTAATGAAATAAAAAAACTTTGTGGAAACCGAACAGCTTAGCTTTAGATGATACGCATTTGGTGGGTAGGATGGAAATAACAAGGTTAACACCCATTAATCAAATATTTGAAAATCTAATGCATGCTACAAAAAACAAAGGCTTTTTAAATACCTCAAGAGCTTTGGTTTTTGCCAATTCAAATCCTTCTGTTACAAGGCGTGGATGTAGTCCCTACAAAACAACAAACAATTCTGATAAAAGATTCATATGTATATAAACAAATTTAGATCAATCTGGTTACAAGAGCAAGTAGTTGTAACTTTGATTGATCCTGAAATGCTTTTTTATTTTTCTAGTCATAACCAAAACTAATCCTAATTCTTATGCCTAGAATATTTTCAATTGTTTGTAATGAAGAAGACTGAATAAGAATACATTGGGTGGGGGTAACGTGTGGGTATTTTTCCCCTGTTTAACTGATTTGCTAAGAAAGTGAATTCATGTTTCATACATTAACTTGGTAACTACAGAACCACAAGAAATGGTGAAATAATTAAATATTATGAAAGATGCATGATATTGTTTACTCACCTCAGCAATATACAAATCAGCCTAAAAAAGGAGGAAATCATATGATAAAATTAGATACATGAAAACCCAAAAACATAAAAAAAACAAGACATCAATATTTAAAGAAATGATCATTATAACATGTAAACAATTGTTTTAAAAAGAACTTGTCAATTGGTCCTTGCTTGGAATAATTTAAAAAAATAGACAAATACTAAAAATTAAACAGCATAAAAGGATTTTAAATATCAATATATATATGTTTAAATAAAGTTAATATTTACCTGCTTTAGAAGCTCACCAATTATCAAAACGTTTGATGTTGTTCCATCTCCTGTTATATCATCCTAAAAGTCAAACAATTTCAAACAATCATAATAAAAAACAATCACTCACATTTCATACATTACACCCTCATAAGAATTAAATATAGAGCATCAAAAGAAACTATTTGATTCAAAATTGAGTAATTACAACTTGCTGTACAAAATAAAAGCATTTGAGAACAAGATGATTATTTACTTGAGCTGTTGCAACTCTTGCAATTAGTGATGCAGTTGGATGCTGAATTTGCTAAAAAAAAACATAAATACAAATTAACAAAAAGAGAAGAAGACTTTTTTACTTATGATTTAGCTGTATACATGCACAATTGAGAAATTCTTAAAGAGAATAACATGTTCTTCAATTACGTAATGATAAATCAACCTTCCATTAATGGCCAGTCTGCAGAGCATGGCGGAACTTGACAAGTTCCATGCGTGCAAGGTAAAAAATGGGGGGTTTACGGGGTGCATATGTGATACTCTCGGGTGCACCAAGGCACTAAAGGTACTATGAAGCTCCAGGTTAATCTACATTGAGCCTAAAAGCATACAATGCATGCGTGCAAGGCCTAATCTTTGGGGTGCACTTCAATCTGCAGCAAATTTTCTAGTTCGTGCAGGTGCCAATGGTATAATGACTGGATTAATGGTATAACGACAAAGACGATGAACTGAGGGGTGCAGGGCATTGCTTTGTCATATACAAAAAATGCATTTAATGTATATTTCTTTAAAAAGAATTGAGTTGTCCTTCTTGATGGACGGGTAACTAATCCCCTTTGCCTAATGTTTACAAATTTTCTAAAAATGCACATTTAACTGGGAAAGAATTGCTAACCATTTCATGGAGCAAAACATTTCCATCCTTTGTGAGTTTTATGTCTCCTGCACCAGATACCAACCTGAAACACAAGGCAGGGTTTACAGCATCAATGTAATTTTACAAGCAAATTAACTATACAATTTACACAACTGCGGCATGGAAACACAATCAGTTAATGGGAGGTTCCAGAAATGATTTGGGGGTTGGATTAGTTGGAATGCCTCAGTCTTTGCATGACCCCAGTGATGCTGATTGGCAACATTGGTGGTAACTGAAATTTCTTCATGGTTTCATGGAGGACTAGCTACTATATGCATTATAGGGTTGCATATCTTTCAGAGGCCTCTCCATAATGTACAACAACATACGGCAAAATTTTGCAATCTGTGACAGACATTTTGCATATCATGCAGTTTTGTAACAATATTTTTACCCTGCTGTTTCATGTTATTTTACTATTGTATATAACCTGTGAGAATGGCCTAAATTGTAGGCCCAACAGCAACGCTTACATTTTCATGGTTCCTTTTGGACCGAGGTTCGTTCTTAGCACTTCTTGGAGTCCTTTGGCGGCGCTGATGTTTATTTGAAGTGCTTGAGCTGCTCTTGCAACCTCTGCCTTGGGATTTACAACACTAATAGCAGACATGATTTATATATAAATTATTTTTCAAACTATATTTCCCTTTCTTCTAACCGAAGCTTCTCGTTCTTTCCGCCGCTCCCTTCAACTCGAGACATGTGCTGGCCTCGTATGCAACATATTGCTCCTTCACAGCATATGCACCGCAGCACACATCTGTCTAGGATTTCAGATCCCCTCTCTGCCTCCCTCTTTGCACCAAATTCGAGCATTCCTTCACATTTGCCGAAAAAAAACAGCTTCAGTTTCAGTTTGAAAAACCCTTTACTACCATAAAATAGTTTTTTCAATCATTCATGCGCCTCTTCAAAGTCTCCTTCTAAGACGTGGAATGAAAACGAAAACGTTTGAAGCATTAACATACAAGACGATTAACACCCCTTGCAACCCATATTTTGAGAACGACAAAAAGAAATCGAAAAATTAAGCAAGGACATATGATTGTCATAACATACAGGGATTATAGCAAGTAAATGAAAGTTAAGATGTGCTCCACATACGAACAAAATGATGGCTATATATCTGCTGCACATTCAAATAGCAATGTAAAAAGCATGCATAAATTTCAAACGAAGCTGATGGAAACTTTATGACACTTGTCAGAGAAGCTTAAGGTTCATAGAAAAAGAGCACCTAATTTGCCTTGACATTGATAACCATGGACGGGCTTTGGACAAAGCTTTGAATATATCGTAATCCTGTAAGGCAACAACTCGTAAACAATGGTTGCAGTTGGGAAAGTTGAAAGAGAGTCTCTCAAACATAATGCGTTCCATTTCCATTTTCCATGAATTAGCTTGGTTTCAAAATGGTGGAATGTGTCCCCTTTATATTACCCGTAGCAAGTCATTACATCAAACAAAAATGATAACACGAAATGAGTTACTAACAAAACTTATAACAACCATTATGTATACGATAATAAAGGCTTTTTTGTTCATGTTCATGCTGATTATCTTGAGCAACATACCAACGGTTTTATGACCAAGACTAACATCACTTTGAAAAGTAGCCTAAGTCACAGACCATAGCATCGGGATGTTATGACAAGGGGCTATTTGAAACGAGGCATGCACAATGCATTAAATCCCTTCAACAACAGGAAAGTGCGAGAGGTAACAACGGGAACTGGACATTATTGCCATGTCTTTTCGATTAATGATCGTTCATTGACAGTTAACAAGTTAGAAGGGAACTTTTTCAGCATAAAAATTTGCCATATTTGTTGTCAAATCCCTTGAAAATGAAGCCCATTGTATTTAATGTTGCAATATCAACTACATTGACAGGGAATTACGGGAGGAAAAATTAACTTATTGGTACAATGATACAAACAATAAAAAGATAATCTTATATTTAACTCAGTGTTATCCATAATAAACAAAAAACGATCGTCAAGCTAAAAGCGTTCTATTTTTTAACGGCGTTTTTTTCTTTTTTTGTCATTTTCACCTGAACTACTGCTGGATTCAGTCTCTGCCGAAGATGATGATGATGATTCTTCAGAAGATGATGAAGATGATGAATCCGAAGAACTGCTGGATTTTTTGTGCTTTCGCTTTGATCTAAAACGGTTCAATGTTTAAACGCTTAAATACAACCACTACTCTTTGAAAGCGAATGATAAAAAGTACAACCAATGTATAATTATAACATACTTATTATGAAAAAAGAATAGCAGAATGAGGCAGAATAATAATAGACAAGTTGCTATATTGACAAATCAACAAAAAATTAGTAAAAGATTAAATTTCCATCAAAAGGACTCAAGTTGTAGCAATTACTAAATTAAGAAGAATTTGCGGCTAAATGGAGATGATGCTCCCCATAGACTAAAGGTAAAGGAAACATTGTCAAACTTATAACCCAGAAGTTGACATTTAACCTGTCTTATTACCATCTTGATAATTTTGTTTGCTTGCAATTGCGGAAAATACTTCCATCTAGAACTCACTAATTTTACCATCAAATTAACAGCAAATTAAAATAACTCACTTTTTCGACTTTTTATCAACTTTCTTTCTTTTGACCTTTTTGTTCTTCTTTTTTACAATTTCCTTTTTCTTCTTTCTTTTTCTTTTGCGTTCCTCCTCATCTGAGCTGGATTCTTCATCTTCAGAAGATGATGCTTCAGAACTTTCTGAACTTTCAGAGCTTGAACTTTCCTCTCTCTTTTTTTTCATCTTCTTTTTTCTTTCTACTGCTTTTCCCTTCTTTGATCCACGCTTTTTATCATGAGAACTTTCTTCAGATGATGAATCGGAAGACGATTCTACTTCTTTTGAACTACTTTCTTCATTTTCTGATTCACTACTGCTTGAAGATGTTTCCTTCTTCTTTCGTTTTTCATCCTTTCTCTTCTTTTCGACTTTCTTTTTCTCGCTTGATTTTCCTCTACCTTTTGGAGTACTTTTAATAGATTTGCTCGAATCTTTGTCTTTTGGCGTTGATTTCAATTTCTTCTCCATCATTTTTTCTGAAATAAATCCTTCTCCGTGTCCACTGCGCTTATCTTCTTTTCTTTTGTCATCTTTCTTTGATCGTTTGTGTGGTGGCTCTTCGCTTTTCCTTTTCTGTAACTGAATCATCTTCATTTTCCTTTCTCTTTCTTTCTTCGCCTCTTCTTCATCTTCACTTTCTGATTCGGACTCTGATGAGCTTTCACTGCTTGATCTATCCGATTTTTCTTTCTTTCTGTCAACTTTCTGTTTCATTTTCCTCTTCTCACTCTCTCTTTTTTGTTCTTCTTCACTTTCTGAATCAGATGAAGAAGAACTAACGTCGCGTCTGTGTTTCGTTTTGCCTTGTTTCTCTGCTTCTATACCAGCTTCCATACGACTTTGTTTTGTGAACTCCTTCACCCTTTGTTCGCGTTTTCTTGCAGCATCTTCACTCTTCCTATCAGTCTTTGATGACAGTTTATCACGTGCTTCCTCTTTTTTAGCTGCATCTCCTTCTGAATCTGAACTCGATTCTGACGACTCTGAAGAAGAACTGCTCGCTTCTTTTTCCTTACTGACGCTCCGCCTTGTCAATCGAGCTTTTGAGATACTGCTCTTCCGACTCCTAGGAACAAAAAGCAACAACCGTTTTATAAACCGTGGATTATATATCAAAGTTCAAATTCACAAGGATTATGAATAAAAGAAAAAAAGGAAAATATGGTTTAATGTGCCAAAAGTGTTAATGGAGCGTAGTACAAATAGGCATTTGCATTAGAGAAGACAAAACAAGGAGGTATACCTCTGTTTAACCTTCCTGTTGTCTTCAGAAGAAGCAGAACTATCTTTACTGCTGGGTGACAATTCTTTTCTTTGCTTCCTTGATTCTTTTTCACGTGTTTTCTTTTGCTCTTTTAAATCCTTTAATTTTCTTTCGTCATCAGAGCTATCATCTTCACTTGCATCCGATGATTCTTTTTCCATTGATCTCTCATGCTTTTCTTCTCTTCTACTTTTCCCTAATTTGCCCTTCACTTTTCCACTTTCATCTTCATTTTGCTTTGAATTTTCATCCGATGGGGATTTTATTGCTGATATTCTCCTTCGATCAGACGATGGCCTTTCACGGCCAAACGACTCCCTTGCACGTTCTGGGGATGGCTTGCCACGCCTTCCGGAGTCGCGAATTTGATCGGGTGATCTCTTGGTTCGACTTATTGATCTCCTGTCTCGATCAGATGATTGCAAATCACTTTTCACTGAATCAGCAGGTCCATTTTTAAGACTTCTGCTTTCTTTATTAACATCATACCTTTCCTTGTCTTCAATCAAAGCCTCATCTCTCTCAATTTTCTTTTCCAGATTCTCTTTCACATCATCTATTTCGTCATCTTCATCAATATCCATATCTTCTTCGTCATATTTATCTTTATCTTCAATTCCTTCAGACACATTCTTCAAAGGAGGCTCCTCTCTTTCTTCAAAATTCTTCTGCATGGCAGACGATCTTCTCTTGCTTCTTTCATCATCTTCATCGGATCTTGGAGATCCCTTTCTCCTTCCTTCTTTCTTTTCTGAACCTTTATCCATATCTTCTTTTCCTTGACCATCACTTTCCCTCTCGCCTCGCTTCTCTCTCAACGAATCTTTACCTTTTTCTTCACGAATCTTTTTTCCTTTACGGTCATCTTCTTCAGATGATTCATCAGATAATTCTCCAGATTCTTTTTCACTCTCTACTTCTCTTTCCTTTCTCTTATTCCCACTTTCCTTCCTCTGCCTTTTTTCCATCCTTCTCTCACTCTTTCTCGTAATTTCGTCTCGCCTTTCATCTTCATCATAATCACTGGTTCTTTGTCTGTGTTTCCTTCTTCTTGAATCCATTTCATCCTGTTCTATTTCTTCCTTTCCCTTTGAAATTGGACTTTTACTTCGTCTGTCTTTGCGTCCATGTCTCTCCATGTCTTCATTGCCACTTCTGTCGTGTTTATCTCTTTGTTCCTCATAATCTTGGTGTTCTTTTGATTCAATTCTTTTGTTATCAGATCGCCTCTTGTTTTTTACATAATCTCTCTCTTCTGAATCATGCCTGTTGTGAGATCTCCCTCTGTATCTATCTTCTCGTTCATGACGGCTTCTCCTTTCTTTTGACCTATCAGTCAGCCTTTCCGATGACCTCTCCCGTGACTTTTCCCGCGATTTTTCCCTTGACCTTCTCCTTGACCTTTCGTTTGACTTTTCTCTTGACCTTTGTCTTGACCTTTCTTCTGACCTGTCTCTTGACCTTCGTCTTGCTTTTTTCTCTAATCCTTCTTTTGACCTTTCTTTTGACTTTTCTCTCGACTCCCCCTGATCTCTTCTGCGTCTTCTGTGCACATGATCACCTGACCTTTCGCGCGACCTTTCTTTTTCATTTCTTTCTCTGTGTCTATCTTTCCCCATTCGATCATATGAATCCCTTTGCTTTCTTCCTCTTCGATCATCATCGTCAGAATCTCTTTGTCGTCTTGTGTCACGATTTTCTTCAAATTCTCTAGCATCTGATGATTCAAATTTGCCTCTTTCTTCTTTCCTTGCACGCTCCTTCTTAGAATGGCTGGATTCACGTCTGATGTCTCTGAGTTCAACATCGATCAAAGATTTCCTGGGACAATAAGTACAAAGTTGCGTTCTTGAGTTCATAACATTTAACAAAGTGGAATTCGATAAACAAAACGCCGGCAAAATTAATTGAATATGATAGTCTGAAACAAAACCGATTTATCTCATGACAAACTCACCTTTTTTTAGACTTGGCATTTTCATCTTCTGAGCTTGAAGTTGGGTAATTCTCTACCAATCCGTGGGACGGACCATTCTCATCATTCCTGGATGATTTGTCACGTGACTTTCTTCTTGAGGACTCATCCTCCTCATCATATTTTCGCCTTCAAAATAAAATAATTTTGATCATGATTAAAGGAGAAAATGAAACATCAGCAAGACCATTTTTCTTTGAAACTTCAGCAAGACCATTTTTCTTTTCACCAAACCATTCTGATGTAAATTTAGCCTCTCACTTGTGTCACCTGCAATGAAAAATTCTGGTCAGTTTTTTCAAACACATTAAATGTCAAACCTTTCCCGATCTTTAGTCTTTCTCCTTGATTCTCTTCTTCCATCATCCTCATCACTAATGAAGAAATAAAATCCTGTTTACTACTGCTAAACGACTGTGCATACCTTTTTCTTATCAATTGCCAAGAAAACCTTTTACTACTTCAAGATTACATCAACATTTCAAGGCTTCATTTACAGACTACTTTTGGCTTTCCAATTAAATACTCATCTTCATTTTTGATCAATTTATTTTATCATACATTTTATAATCTGAGCAGTGTCCTGTCAAGAAAAATTCTTAGTGTGATAACTCTTGTTCAGATAAGGCAAATTTGAATAAAACCACATGATCATTTACTGAATCAATGGCCAGAGTATGATTTGATGTGCTTAAAAATGACATTATAAATTCTTACAGAATTGCGAAAATTTTTAGGCAACTTAAAATTTCACAAAATGAGATAGCAAGTCTGTTATGCGTAAATGCATTTTAAGGAAAGAAAGATAATTACCTTGAGTGTTTGTCTCTCCTTTCTTTTCCTTTTTCATTTTCTTCTTCACTAAAAACACAATAAATCACTTCATTTCTAATATTGCAAAAGAAATTCAAGAACTGTCAATGTCATTTAAGGCAGGATTTTCTTTCATTTTCCTAAATCTCTATTTGTCACTAGGATTCAGCTTTCTATCAAAGTAAATAATGAAAGTTGAACAAAAACCAATTTCAAACCAAACCCATTGCATACAAATCAAACCAATTTCTGATTAGCAAAGAGGGAGTTTCTCTGAGGGGGGAAATTATTTCCAAAATTCTATGTTTTATTTGAAAATGATTTGGCAAGTATTTTTTTACATTTGATTAGCACTTTTACGTTGACTTGCAATAGAAGCAACCCAAATTATAATACACTATTAATGTCTAATTTAATCAAGAAACATTGAATCTTACCTGCGATTAAAAGACAAAAACAAAATGCTGGAACAAAGTGAGATATTGTCTAATCCAAAATTGAAGGCTGTAAAATAGAAATGTTGTTGTTGCTCAGAAAAAAATATTATTTTCTAGGCTTAAATCCACCTGATGTCAAGTTTTTTTCAAAGATCTAGAACTGACATGAAGTTTTCTATCCAAAACAGCATCAAAAAGCAGCATTTGAAAAAAATTCCTTTTAAATTACTTTGCTTTTACGATAAATATGTGAGCATTTATTATTTACTAACATGGAAATTTGATCTGCATCAAAGCAAGTTAAGTACTAACTATCATCTCAAATTAAATTTATTGATCCATAGCTTATGTTCAAATCCGGTTATAAATGATTCAAAATTTTCAACAAGAATCAGCCCAAGATAAGATGAAATAAAAATGTATAAAACTGTTTCTGTTATAATGCAAGAATTATTTTTTTTTCTGAACTTATCTAATATGAATAATACAAATTTATATTAACAAATGAGATTACTTCTGCAATTGCAATTACTTCTCTAAACTATTGAAGACAAAAGCTGTGTTGATACTGTTTTGGATAGCAATACCTTTATGCAGCCTAAGATAACTTTTTGTTTTTTTTTCAAGGGAAACTGTTTTGAAGGGAGTCTGGTACTTTGAGGGTTACTTAAAAAAACAGTATCTCACTCTGCTCCAAACTATACATAATAAAATTTTTACTTAAATATTTTTAAATTTAAATTTCCAGGTTTTGTGATTCATTAACAGAAAAGTGGGAAGAAAGACTGTCAAGCCTCATCTTTAGGCTCTTTGGGAAGAAGGGTAATTTTGACCACAGCCTGTTTGACAAAGATCATCACAAATAATCATCAATCCTACATTTAGGTTCTTGGAAATGTCGTGTTTGTGCTTTGATAAACCCAGTTTTCCTTGATTTTCAAATGGTCTACTATGCTAACTTAGAGACTGGAGCAATTTATTATCTGATGCTGCCAAATAAATTATTGTATGTTCAAGCCTGATAAATTTGTTTCATTGATTCAAACATACCTTTCATTTGAACTTGAAGATCTTCTTCTCTTTCTTCTTTTTCGTTGTTCTTCTCGTTCTACTCTAAAAATCAACACCATCTTAAAAATAAGATTTCTTGAAGTCTGCAAATAATGAGCTCCCTCTCGCTGCTGCAACAAATTATCATCATAAAAATGCCAAAATCCTCTTTAAAGAGCATCAAGAAGAATGATTTGAGGCAAACATCTTAACAATTAGCTCTTCTTTCTTTAATCCTTTTAAAAAGCACTTGGAATTATTGTTTATTATTGTTAAATCTGAAATGTTTTGCAAACGATATTCATTATGGTTAGAAAAATGTTGAAAATGCAAATGCTCCTTTTTAAAAGATGCATCTATACTCAAATATAAGTTAATTACAAACCACCTTTTGCTGAAAAGATATGTCAAAAACTTTTTAACATTATCAAACCTTTTTAATTCTTTCTCCATTTTTTCTGTTTCCCTTTTAGCAGCCTGGTACTCTGAGCTGAATGCATTTCCTTCTGCATAACTTTCTTTAATACCAAATGCCTCTTTCAATTTTTCATTTTTCATTTCATTCAATTCTGCTAACTGATGACTTCCAGCAGGGGCACTGAAATGTGAATTACATTTTAGTTATTAAAAGGGTAACCAAATTTTTCATTTCTAGTGTTGACCCTTGACCTTGAAATGTTATATTTGAACAGTTAGAATTATGATTTGGAAGCAAAAGATTGATTATTCTTATTTCTGTCATTGTTATACCTAAACAAATATCTGATTCAAATCATATCTAATGCTAACACAGATCCCCAAAACAAAACACCTGCATTTTATCTCTTTCCTGATTACATATTTTGATAACTCTGCTATCCAATTGGTTTTTGAAGAAACTTTGCAATATTTATTGATTAACTATGGAACAGCAAATACAATTATTGACAGAAATTTCTCAAAATAACTGAGTCTACTTTTAAATGAACTATCCTTCTTTATAATTTTAATATTTAAGCCTACCCAATCTTAATTGGTTTCTTCTTTTCCTTATCAAGGCCTTGTTTTTCTAGCAACATTTTTCTGAATTCATCAACTTTTAACTGTATTTCATCTTCTTTGTATCTACAGAAAAAATGAGATTGAAGTAAACAAAATTACAAATTTAGAAACAAGTTTTATTCACTATCAGGCATTGCACCATGTGTATGAAGGGGCCATAGATCCTTAAAGATCTTTCGCAGACACCCAAATTACAGTTTGCAAGGACTTTGGAAGGGCGAGACAATGGAAAAAGTGTGTTCACATCTGATTCTCTCAGGTGCACCAGGCAGCTTTAGGTAGTATAAAACTGAAGGTAAACCTTTCTTGAGCCTATACTCATACAATGCGAGTGTGCAAGGCCTAATTTTTTTAGGGGGGGGGGGGTGACGCATTATGAGGTTTGGACAATAAGAGTTGTTCCAATAAAAACTGTTTGGATTTTTCGTACCCTTGTTCTTCCATCATATCTTGCAGCTCAAGACATTTCAGTTCTACCTCCCGTTTTCTTTCATGTTCAAGTATGTCTTTATTTGGTTTCTTTGTCAATGACTGTTCATGTCTCTTCACGTCCTGTTCCTTCAGATAGTCCTGCTTCTCTCTTCGTTGTTGAAGAAATGATAGGTTTCTCGTAACATATCCATTTGTCCCAGAGCCTCTGGGAGTTGTTAACCCAATATTATTGTACATGTTTCTTTTGTGTTGATCCTTTATACAAAAAAACACATGTAAAAATATATAGGTTATATTCTATTCAGTTTTTAGTGAACATTACTTTCACCATTCCAAGCTCCGCCATGCGACTTCTTCTTTGCAATACGTGCGTCACAGCGCATGCTTACAACGCTCCTTCCCAGGCTCCTAATTTAAGCGAAGCCCCAAAGGGGGGCATGGGGTTACACTGCATAGGGCTTCAATGGGTCTTGAGCTGTCCGTTTATAAATACCCTAAATATAAACAATTTTTTAAGTAATAGTCTGCACAAATTGACCCCATCATCTTTTTTCTCCTTATCTAACATCGGAGCTAGGATTCTAGAAGCCATCGACATTTAGGTTTAGTCTTTTATCAAGGCTTTTGGCTGCGATTGTTTGGACCCCGTCTACTTTCGTAAATAGTGTCTACTTTCAGGGAGAAAGATTATTGTGTTTTTCTTTAATGACTTCTGCACCCTTTCCAAGGTAAATATGATGCAAATAATGCGAAGGAGCAAGCTGGCCTGCGGAAGCGTTATTGCGCGGGAGCTGCTCAACCGGTTTGTATAAGGAACTAATGTAAGAGTGGATTGAAAAAAGTAAATGCTGGAAGTTACGCAAGAAAAATGAATTAAAATAGCGCAGAAGAAGGACATAAAGTAAAGATTAACGAACTAAAATCCCTGCAGTACGCATCAAGGTTGCAATTATGATGTTTTGTGGCATTTAACAAGGTAAATTTGTTTGATTCTATCGAAGCTGTTGAGGCCCGTGAAGAGGAAAGGGGACCCCACTGTGATTTTTGTTATTCTGACTAATTGTAGCGATAGGTTTGATGTTGTATAAGAAAAACCGAAATATTTCTTTTATAATTTTTTTCTCATCAGACAGATTACTTTTGCAGGAATATTAATCCACTTGAAATGTAAAATGATACGCACAAGTCAATTGCATTTGTTTGGTTTGCACTTGATAATTTTTTTTCCAGAGGCTGTCATGGTATGATAAACTCAACTTAGCAACTGGCATAACTTGCTTTTGAACTTAAAACAATTTTTTATTTTTTTCCATTTGCCAACAATTTCACAATGTATATCTTTTATTGTGCAGATATTTTCCACACAGCCTTAAAATTTAACCTTTGATTACTTTATAGAATAATATCACCAAATTCATTTTGAATGATAGATGAAATCAAATAATTTTTTGTCATTTTATGTTTACAAACTGAAGCATGTTGAAAAGCAAAAGACTCTCTTTTTACATCCTCTTCCTTTCCAGTTACCCAATTCATTTCACGGCTGACACCCGCATCTGTGCCCAGGGGAATCTTATATTTTTACTATCATTTTCACCTAAAGGGTAGTGTTTGCAACAAATTATGCAGTAGTTTAAACTGCGGTTTATTTGGATTTGCATATGTTGAATTTAAAGGTTTGAAGAATCCTTGCATTCTATGATGAAATATTAGCACAGTTTTTTGTATTCATTTATTAATTTTACTGCCTACCATGCAAATTTCCTGTTTCAAAGCTTATCCTTGTTTGTTGCAAATCAATTTGATTACATTGCATTTAATTCATTTGCCCTCTTCATGGATTGAATGACCTGCTAGTTTGTAAACATCTTCTCTTGAAAGTACATGTCTGTTTGTTGAGCTTGCTAAATTTCCCTTTGTTACCTCTAATTCAGGAAATCACAAGACAATGGACGTTTGACTGTGCTTGATTGTCTGATTTTAAAAATGCAATACAACTGTAAAGAACAATTAAGACAATAGGCCTATTGTTTTATTATATTTAAGCTTGAGGTAAATATGCCAATAAGAAACTCACTTGCCATAGCCACTTGTCCAATTGTCATGTGGTTGTTGTGGACAGATTATAGATGACATAAATGGAAAATGAGGCTTGGTGATGAAACCAATATTGAAGCTTGTGGTTTTAACTTCAGCCCTTCCTAAACATAACAGGTTCAATGAAGGCACTGACAAAATTCTTTTTACAACATACTTCTAAAGTTAACACAGAAGAGAAATTCAGCAAATGTAATATGATGAAAATAAACAATCTTACTTATCATTAAATTGAATGCTTGGGAATATTTTTATATTTAATTATATATGCTTGCTAGTTTATGTGATGAGTGTTGAGTCATCTGATCATATGATTCTGTTGCCCTTCTTGCCAAATTTTATCAAGGCCTCTGAAATCATATTATCTTTAGTTTAATTAACATTATTAAATTAGTTTTTCAGTTCAGTTATGGATAAATCAAGTATGGACCAAAACCAATTTCTAAAGCAAGTCCGTGAAAGAGCTCAGGTAAATTAACAATTGCTTCAATTTTTATTTTATGCCTGTAGATGTGGTGGAATCCACAAACAGTTAGGTAAAATGCAGACCCCAGATGCAATTGGGACAACTTGATTATTTGCGGTATATGATATAGGATGTTGGATGCAGTATGTTATTTGATGCTATTTGTTATTTTAAGATAAATAAAAAAATTTTCAATTTCACAAGGTTATTAGTAAAAATGCAAGACAAAATCCAGATGAAGTTGCAAAAGAAGTATCAAAATTTGGCGAAGAAGATGAAGAAATGGTTTGTGTTAAACATTTTTTTAATTTCCCTAGACATCTAGGCTTTCTTTAATTTGACAAAACTTTGACTAAAAGTTTCACAAAGATAATGCTACCACAATTGGATGTACTGTATCGTTGAGAGGAGGTTGTTAATCAAGTTCCAAATCACTAAGTAAAATGTGTGAAATGCCAAATAGTCAAGATAATAACTCATTATTCAATGAAGATTTCACTCTCAAATATTAAGTCCTTAACAAACTTGCTATAAGAAACATGTATTTCCCAATTTGTATTCATTAAATGCAACTTTTTCATGCAGAAAGACCTCCTGCAAGTCATTAGAGGAACTGAGAAGGTAAGAATCTTTTGAAATCCTAATACTCAGTTCAATTTTTTTTTGCATTTGTAAAATTTTAGACAATTCAAATGCCCTTGTTTTCAGTAATTTTTGCAAAGTAAATCATTTACATTTTAGGGAGATTCTGAGTTACCCAACACCCATCAAGAAATGGAAAGTGACACTTTGGATCTTGACTTTGCATCAAATCTTGTGAGTTTTAAATCCATTAATATATTTAATTTTTATGTTTTTGTGAATTGACAAGTAAATTATGTCAACAAAGTAAAATATATGTAAATCTGGCTCAACGACTGTGACTTTTGGAGGATAAGAACTTTTAAAGAAGAACATCCGAAATGACTAGTGAGTTATTGACAGAAAAAGAAAATTTTTTTTAAATTAACAAACTTCTTTTTGTGACATGAATTTCTTTTCTTTTCCAACAAGGCAACTTCAAGTCAACTTGATTTTTCAAAAGAACGATTTAAAGTTGGGCTGGCACAAAGGAGAGTACAAAAAAGACGTAGGCCACAATCTTGGGCTTGGGTGGCAACAACTGACAATGAAGCCGTTCAAATCAAAGAAGTGCAAGGATCATCAAATGTGTATGTTATGTGTATAAACATTGCAATTTTTAGTTGGTCCGATGTAAGATTTTAATGATAATCAGGCTATTACTATCTTTCTGTAACTAATCCTTATTTAACCAATTTGTAAATTTATTGATTCTATAAACAGCATAAAAAATGTTAAACATTAAATAACTTCTTCACTTTCTTTATAGGTGCTGATAGCTATTTATTAAAGATTTATTACTCTTCATTGTTTTTATAAGATGCAAAAATGTTAATAATTTTAAGGTATTGATTTTAAGGACTTTGAATGTGAATATTCAGTTGGATGAGAATGTGCAAGCAGAAGAAGTACCAAAGAAGACAAAACATCCACAGAACAGATTCAGTTCACCAATTTTCAATGATAAACTCATGTCTGATCTTGGTAATGTTTTGAAAAAGAAGAAAAGTCCATTAGCAACGGTAAGAAAACAATTGTTTTCATACTATTATTTGTCAATTGTGGCTTTTACTTACTCATTTAATTTCAGTTTAAACTGTTGAAAATATTGATAAAAATTCTTAAGTCTTTAAAAACCACTTGATTTTAATTGCATCTAAGCAAATGTTTTAAGTTTTCAAGGCTAACTCTGTCACTTTTAACATGTCATTTATGTCTCTTTCTTTTCCGACATTGCAGCCTGCTCCTCCCTCTCGACCAAAGTCACCAAGGAATGACAGCCAACCAAAAGAAAGCCCTCCTCCTCAGCCCCTCAAAGTTAAAAGCCCGATTTCATCACCACGATCAGTCAGTCCTTTAGCAGTGCGTTCTGAGAGTCCAATCCGAGCTGATAGTCCGAAGCAAGCATCTAGAATTGGTCGAACAGCGTCCCCTGAAGGGGTTAGTCTTGTTTTGGTCACAGAAAAAGATGTTTTTGGCATGAAAGAATCGCCCGTTTTGCGTCGTAGAATGCAGGAAGGTGGTGTACAACAAGTGAAATCAGAACTGCCATTTTTAAGTAAGAATTTGGGAAAAACGGAAGACAAGGTTTCCCCAAACGAGGGAACACAAATTGAAGGCCCATCTGAGATTATGAATACCGCAAAAATACAACGAAAACCACCACCACCAAAGCCGAAAATAAAACCAAAAACAGGCCAGTCATCAGCAGCACTGCTTAAAACTGCAACCCATTTGAATAAAAGTGAAATAGCAAAAGGAGAGGAGAAAACTGTCGCAAAAACGAAACCAAATTGGTTAGAAGAATTGGAAAAGAAAAAGATGAAACGCACGGGAGAATCACATGGTGTATATCATTCCGAGGAACCATTGTCAAGAGATGTACCATTAACTGATGGTGGAGCAACAGCTAAAGATGGGTCTGTAACCAAGGATGGACCATTAACAAGTGATGGACCAGATTCAGGAAACCGGCAATCCACTGATGCATTACCTGCGTGGATGAAATCGGAGTTTTCAAAACTTAAAAAGCAAAATGAATTGGAAGAATCTGCAGAGTCAAAGACTTTCTTTGATGAAAATCGCAAAAGAGACATGGATAGTTTGTTTATAAAGCCGAGATTCGCTGAATCTAAACAACCAAGCTGGCTGGAGGAGTTGAACAAGAGGAAAAACAAAGAGAATGGTAGTAGCAAAGTTGCATCAAAAGCAGGTGACCATTTTGATTATCGAAGTCAAGAGAAAATGAAAGAAACAACAACTGAAAATGAACCAAAAAAGGAAGATGAGACAGATCAAGATACGAAATCTGTGTCGGAGATAAAGGAGAAGTTTCTTAAAAAGAGAATTGGAGGTTCAGATGAAATTATGGTGAAAAAAACAACAAAAGCATTGGATGAGGAATTGAGGTCAAACAATGAAGTGGTGAAAGTGTCTCACCAGGAGCCAGGAGAAAATGACATTTTCTCAGGCTTAGAGTACATTGACAAAGCTCCAACCATAGATGGAAATACAGGAAAGGAGAAAATGTCACAAAATGTATTTATGAAAGATGTAGAAAGCCTAAAACAGACATATAGTAATAAGAATATGATGGAAAGTGAAAGTAAAAGTGAAGCAAAGAAAAATGACGTACCACAAAGCATTGAATCAGGTATAACTATTGAGGAAACTGATGATCTTGATAAAGGTGATGACATAGATGGGGTTCAATCCATTGGAAATTATTGTGAAGGTTTAAGAGAAAAAGTTGTAGAAAATGAGAAGTTATATGAGAATTGTGATGTAGAGAGACAAGACAATGAAAATATGGTTGCCAGAGAACCGGAGGAATTTAGGGTTTTAGCAGGTTGTGAAGTTTACATGAAACAAGAAAGTAATGAAGATACAATGTTGATAGACTCGAATGTTCCTAATGTCGGCAATATTGACGCGTCGTTTGACAAAGTAGAATTAGAAGATGTTATCATGGATTTCAAAGAAGAAGAACTTATGAAAAAGAATCCTGTACAAATATGCGAATCAAAGTCAAAAGAAACTGAAAAATGGGAGTCGAAAGAGAAAGTCAAACATGGGGAGGATTCTGATGGGACTAATTCCTTGAAGGATGGAAGTGTAGGCAATGAAGAATCAATCGAAAGTTCATACGAGTCAGCAAGTGATGTTAAAATTGTGTCAGAAATCGAGTTAGTAAATGAATCCGAGGATCATGATCGGTCTGTTGTTGCTTCTCCAATGGAGGTTGTTGGGGGATCAATTAATCGAGGTTCTCCAGAAGTACCTACGGATACTGAATCAAAGAAATTAGGAGACAAGCAAGAAGAACGGAGAACTTTCCCAAAGCCACTTAGGGGTAAACTAGTTCGCGTTAACTCATTCGAGCAAGGTGCACTTACAAAGCCTAAATTCAGTGAAAAGATTTCGGATAAAAAGGCTGATAGAAATGAATCAGATAGAAAAAGTGAGTCAAAATTCAAAAACAAGGATGAGGGTGATAGTAACAATCGATTTTCTTGTGAGAATGATAAAGATGAAAATATTGAGAAATCCAAGGTAGTAAGGGCTGAGGATGAAATTAAAGGTGATTTAAGAAGCATTGAAAAAGAAATAAAAGATGAAATAGGCTTCATTGGTAATCAGATTGATAAGAAGAAAGAAGGTGATGATGATTATGTTAATTCTGATATCAGGACAAAAATGACTACTGTGGATAGGGAGGTTGGAAAAAATACTTTGGTTTGTGAGAACGAATCTCTTGATGGGGAGAAAAAGGCCCAAGAAATGAAAAAAGACGATTCTAATAATGAGGAAGGTATCAAGAATAATGAAGATACCATTTTTGGTGTGGAAAAAGGAAAATCTGCGATTGAAGATGAGGCGACTGAAAGTAGAAGAGATGATAACGAGGTTGCCATTGGCAACTCTAGGGCAATCATTTCTGATGCCAATGAAGAAACATCTGACATAGAGAAAGCAATTATTGAAATTAGAAAGGGCGATTCTAATAACAAGAAGGACGATGTTGAAGTTACAACTGGGGTATCCGTAAAGGGACAAGCTGCTAATATTACTAAAATTGATAAAGATCCTCTAGATTTTGATAAGGAATGTTCAGATGATAAGAATGGTTTACATGATGTCAAGGAGGAAATGAAAAGTAACAAGAAAGAGATGGCATCATTAGAAAAAGAAAGTGAGAGAAAGCCTGTCCCCATAAGAAAGAAACCACCAGCACCAAAACCAAAGCCCAAGCCAAAACCAAAGCCAAAACTAGCAATGAAAAATGTTAAAGAAACAAAAAATGGTTTGCAACATGAAATGGAAATGAACAACAAAGATGCGTTGAAACCGGTGGAAGTAAAAGAAAGAGTGGGTGAGAAAGAAACTATTGAAGTAACAGAAATAGAAAATTTAAAGAACATAGAGAAGAGTAAAAATGGCAATGAACTTGAAAATAAAAAGGAAGACAGGGCAGGCGGACAAGCAATGAACGAGGTGGGAAATGAAGGTGATAAAAATGTAAAAATGAGAATAAGAGATGAAAATAAAGCAAGGCAGCGTAGGCCAGTTTCAATGTTTGAAAATATTTCAACGGTGGAAAGCAATGCTCCATTTAGAGAAAGAAAATATTCAGGAACGAAATTTGCAATGGAATTAGAAAAAAAGCAGAAATCGTGTTGGTTTAGGGGTGCATTGGATAGCAATGATATAAAAAAGATTGATGATTATGATGATGATATCCCAGCATGGAAAAAACAATTATTAGCAAAATTGAAATCAAATGAAAACTCATCAGGTAATCATTCTTAATCATTCTTAATCATTCTTAATCATTCTTAATCATTCTTAATCATTTTTCTGACTTCATGATATTGAATTGTTTAGCAATGTGATCGGTCTCTTGTTTTCATAAAGTACGTTTTCAGATCCACTTCCCCTCTAAATGCAATATTTCAATATTAGTTACTATCAAATACAATGGCCATATGCAGTCTATCTTGGTTATCTGCCATCTATTACGTGATTGCATTAGGTATCGTTCAATGTTGTTATGTTTTAATGTTGGTAGCATTTGTAATCTGGTTGAATTCAGCTTCGCTCTATCTATTTAGGATCTTTTATATGAAATAGCTTCAGGAGGTAACCATCCCATCTTAATGAAAAAAGGGCCAAGTATTTGATACTGGGAATTCTGAGCAAAGTCCACCTCATGGGGCATTCCTTTTAAAAGGATGATTATGGTCATCTGTGATTAATGGTAAATTAATTTAAGTAGCCGATGATCTACTTTTAAATGATCCTAAAACTGTTTTTATTTAACTATTGCATTTTTTCAACATTAAATTTTTAGCAAAAAAGTTGGATCGAGCTCTAGCCGCTGAAAGTCAAAACAGAGATGAAGTTGTAAATATCAGAAGCAGAACTGCCACCTCGCCAGATAGTTTATCATTGCAAAAAAAGGCACGTGTTGTTAGTATTTAAATCACATGCGATTTATAGCTTGAGCCACGTGAGATCATTGTTCGAATCACGTGAAACTCAATTATGTAACATTTTAAATTAAGTCATTTGAGATTTGCATTTGTTTAGTAAGAATGAAAATTTGTTACAGTTCTTCCAAAATTTCGCGGCTTTGCAGGGTAAAAGGTGATTTTTTCACGGTACAAGTTGTTGTTTGGCCCCCTCTCAAATGCATCGTATGATACCCTTGAGTGGTTTCAAAACTTCCAGACATATTATTTCAGACAGCAAATGTGTTATATTATGGAATGTATTAAACCAGACACTTAACTCTTTTTTTGACTTCGTATTCTTAATAATTAATTGTGTCTGGAAGTTTTTTTTCGTTACCGCCAGATGACTTCGCATTTAATTGTGTTATCTTTTCGGTCAATTTTGAAATCATTTACGTAATCATCATCAATATTGCAGGTGTCTCAGACATCTTCCATGAAAAGTCCAATTATTGAAGAAGCGATGGGTGACAGCAATCAATCAGAAAATGATGAACAACATCGAGAAGTGCCAGCATTTCTTCTTGAATTTGCATCAAGAAAACAATTTAAAGCCCGTAAAGGTAAAGTCTTTTACAATTCTTGGTAGTCAAATCATCAACATTTTTGTGCACAAATTGTCAAATATTGCATTAATTCCTAATACAGTGAATTTTACCTCAATAAATTTCTAGTTAACGCTTATTTATCATTTAACTTACGTCAAAGAGGGGGAATCTGCTTCTTTAATATGTTAATAGTCAGAAGTTAATAATTAAATGTACTTATCTGATTAACATTTGCAGAAAATCGCACTGAAAGTGGAGCACCACAGTTGCAACAAGGCAAAAAGGAAACACCGACCATTAGGAGTCCAAGAAGTGAAGAATGGGTTTAATTGTCTTTATCATTTCATGATTTTGTTTTGTTCCATACTAACCTTTTTGCTTGTTTTTGCATGAAATAGATTTTAATGATATAATACAGATGCTTGCTCCTACGTTATTCTGCGTGATGTGTTTATAGTAGTTATATTTTGTTTCATGATTTGGGGATAGAATGTGAAAGCTATAATATAAAATGTTCACTGAACACTTTTAATAAGATGTGAAGAACTCTAACGAGCTTCATTTTAACTTAAAAGTTGTCTCTTGTCATCTTGTTGAAGAGGGTGACATACCCCCTTGGAAAGGTTTAAAATGAGATTTTGAATTGGACACAAAAGAGAACAATATGAACACTAAAACACCCATTCACCATCGTTTTAAAACATAGAATACAATTTGACAATATTACCAGTTTTTTCTCTATATCCTTGAATAACAATGATATTATAATGTTCAAAAAGAAAACTAAATCTTTAAAGATCGTTTGCTTGGATTATCTTCAACCTTAGAGATGCAACTGATCAGCAGAGTAAGAGAAAAAGGATCTAAAATCCTCTATTTTATTCGTTTCAAGTTTATTCTATGTCAAGATTATGCCAACTCTTATTAAGGATTTTTTCCAGGGGGTAAGGGCAGCAATTGTCCTTATTGCCATTGGGAAAAGGTTAATCAATTTATCCAGCCTCTGCTTTCCATGGTTTTTCCCCCTTGCCCTGATGGTTCTTGGTGTTGCTTGTTTTCTTCATTTCCTGCTATTTTTAATTTTTTTTGCATGATTTTGCTTCAACTCATGTAAAATGTAGCATATGTTGTAAATTGAAATATTTCTCAGTATTTTATTGAAAAATTTTACACCTTTGTTATTAGTAGATTTCATTAACAGCAAAATTAAATTTATACTTTATATATTATTAAAGATGTTTTGATTCAAATGATTTACTTTAAAATTTCTCTAAATACAGTGTTGATTTTTTGTCTGTGGAAATCTGTCACATACTGTCACTAACTTGTACTGTTTCACTATAGATTTCTTTGGTACAAATTATAGGTGCCATTTGTAGCACACTTTCTCAAATGCTTTCTCAAAAACTATGAAGAAGTGATGAAGAAAATCTAATGAACCATCAAAATCCTCTTTAAAGTTGTAACATACCAAAGTATACAATTATTCAACACAGGCAAATTTAAAAAGCAAATGACTAAAACTGAAAATCCCGTAAGATTTGAGAAAGATCTCTTGGTATATAATGCAGTTTGAAAACAAAGGACAGAGTGTTTTATATGAAAAGGGAACTAGATCACATAGCAAATACTGAAAACAGAAACAATGGTTCTTCTTTGAAGGAAAGCATTTCACTTACTTAAAACAGGATGCAGATTTTCATCTAAATTAATAAAAAATTGTTGTCCATTAAAAGAGCATAAAAAGTTGTTCAACTATTCATATTTTCAGGACATATTTGTGAAGCATCGCTCACTGAAACTGTTCCAATCTCGCCCGCATCTGCTTCATTTAAAACCAAGGCAACTGACAAAGCACTTTGTGTGTTCTTCTTCACATGAATTCTTAAATGAGCAAGAAGATTTGATTGAACTGAAAATGTTTTTGCACAAACAGCACATTGATAAGGCTTTTCACCAGTGTGTGATCTTTTGTGTTTTGCAAGATCTCCAGACTGGCGAAACTTCTTCCCACATGTTTCACATGTGTAAGGCTTTTCGCCGCTGTGAGTTCTTTCATGGATAACACGACTACTTGAGTGAGAGAATGTTTTACCACATGTGCTGCAAGGATATGGTTTTGATTTGGTATGTATCCTTAAATGTGTTTTCAGATTGCTAGACTGCATGAAGCCTCTTGAGCATATGTTGCAAATGAATGGCTTTACATCTGAGTGCACAATCTTGTGTTTAAGCAAGCTGTTCTTGCGAGCAAATGATTCTCCACATTCATCACATGTAAATTCATTCCTTCTGTCATGAGACTTCTCATGTCTGGCAAGATGGCTGGCAGCATGAAATGATTTGTCACAAAGACTGCAGGGAAATTTCTCTTTACCTTTTTTTAAATTCTCTTTGAAATGAATCCTTTCATGTTCAAGAAGACAGCATGAATGAGCGAAAGTTTTTTGGCAAGTTTCACAAATAAATGTTTCACTGCTTTCAGTGTTTTCATCAATTCCTTCCATTTCATGCTTTTTACGATGATCTTCTTCTCTGCTTCTCTCGTGGATTTCCTCATGTTTTAATAATCGATTTGGTGTTGTGAAATGCTTCCCACATGTGTCGCAGGGGAAGATCTTGGAATTTTCCCTTGCATGGTAAAGTTTATGTCTTTCAAGGCCAGCCTTGGTCTTCAACCTTTTATCACATAAATGACAATGGAATTGAAATTCAAAATCGCCAATGTCTGGTGACTCTTCATCATTTGCCTCAGATGTGGTGTGCTCTTCTGTTCTTTCAATTCCACTCTCATCAACCTCATCTTGGTCACTTTTTGATTCTTGGACAACCAACTGAACATCGACAGCCTCTTCACTTATTGTATTTGTGTCAACAGTTTCATACACTTCAACTTGTTGAGCAGCATTTCCTGCAACAGCTTCGATTGCTGCAGCTGTTGTCAACACAGTTGAGCCTGTTCCTTCTGCAATTACAATTTGCTGCTCATGTGAGGCATTGCCCATGTTTTCATCTGAATCAGTTTTTTCAGATTGATTCTCATTTGCCATCTGACAAATAAAGCTGATCTTTTGGAGATTTTCTTGTTGATCTCCCACCCTAATTGTGTCTGGTGCAATAAAGATCTTGTTTCCTTGTTCACAAAGAATCATATCAACAGTGCAAAGAATCTGAGGAGCAGATATTGGTTGGCTTTGGTTGTCAGTTTCCGATGTGCTGGATACAAGACCACATGATATGTCTTTTTCATCCCCACCTTGAGAAGAAGGCCTACTCTCTATTCTCCCAATGCTTTGGATTTTACAAGCAGACTCTGTAAAATGCAGCAAAAATTCCTCTTTAGTGTTGAAAGGGGAACTGCAAAATTGGCAAATATATGTTGCTTCCTTGGTTTCAATATTATTTGCGCTGTTTCCACCCTTTTCATTACTTTCATTGTAATCTTCTTGATTCATTTTGGCTTTCAAAAGTATTTCCTATGCAAATATAAAACAGGTTTGGTGAATGAGAACTAATAACAAAGTGGAGAAGAAATTCTGCAAACATGTAATTCGCTATAAAAATAGGCCTAAACCCAGGGTAACCCCATGCAAATTAAATCTTCTAAATTACTTACTCAATTACTTAAGATGATGCAATTTGGTTTCAAGGAAATGAGATTCTTTTACCAAAATGACTTGAATAACATAACCGACTTGAAAAAAGAATATTCTCCGCCCAAGAGGAAAAACCGCCAGCGAAATGGCTGCACCAATGAGCCTCCATCTTGGATTAGATTATAACTCTCAGTATCGCCGTTACTTCGGCCTAGCATTCTTAAGAGATTGGATTTTCCTATCAGCAGCAAGAAATCCTTTTGTTTATTCCTGTCATAGAAATCTAAACAATTTAAACTTAATTTTTGTGCTTGCATTTTTGCAGAATTGATACAAAGAATGGAGAAAACGAACAAATTCACTTCAACTCAAGGAGACTGTTACGTTGAAGTTGATCAAGGAGAATTATTTGAAAATCAACAACAAAAATGAATTGAATTTAGGGACAGATTGGCCATCTTCGTTTCAAAATACATTTTATAAAGATCCCTATACATTTGATTGCATCTCCTACAAAATTTCAGGGGTTAAATATTGAATAAAAAGCAAAAAACTTACCGAAAACGGAGAAAACTGCCAATTTCCGTGCAGAACTTGAAGTATTGAGGTGAAGGAAGATGTACGCATGCGCTGGCCCTTCAGAACATGAATGGTCCTTTTGAAAAAGGGTCAAAAATATGGGTGGGGTTACAGTGAAAGGGGGCTCATCAGTCATTGTATATTTTGCAAGCAGATCCGGTCACATTTTGTTGAGTAACTAAATGTTTGTTATATGCTAATTTCAGTCAGATCGGTGTTGACAAGGTACCTCGCTAGGGGAAGAACGTTTGGCAAAATTTGATGTTATCATCCTTAATTATATCAAAATAATCCTTTTTTCGTGCAACACTGACTTTCAGAAATGCACCCGTAAAACAGCATTAAGGGGTACCATTATCGGCATTTGAAGCCTCAACATATCTCATGGTTTAATCCAATATTGAAACAATATTATTAGATATACCCTATATCATATTTTACACCTTAAAGTCCACTTTTTCTGGAAAGTGATAGGTCAAATTGTCCAATCAACTTAATAGAAATAGCGGATACTGGTACTTCTACCATAAAGAATAATTTACCCCATTTCAAGCTAAATAGTCATCCTTGCACGACAACTGGACCCCTTATCCAAGACATCATCAGGTGAAGCCTAATCGAATAGGGTGTGGTTAAATGATGCTTAAATCACAAGTATTGGGGCTTAAGACAAAGTTTTACAAAAAATCAAATCTGTTGCATTTGCCACAAGTTAAGTTTCTCAACCCATTACAGCAGGTGATTTAATGACTGTTTAAAATTGTCATATTAAGATTAAGTTAATAGCTAGTTTTCCCTCGAATTTTCCATCAGTGGTGTTAATCTGTCTACTAAATATGAAGTCAAAGTGCTAGAAATCTTAACCTACAAATTTTGGAGCAGGAAAGCGGCAAGGACAGTATATGTTGTGGTTTTGAAAATACGTCTAGCGTGCTATCCATAATGACCATTTTCAGACCATTTTCAAAATCTAAGCCTCGTCAATGACATGCTCTTTATGGGCCTTAACGATTATTCAAAAATTAGAAATAGTTCATGCAAGCATGATATGGGTGGAAGCTGTAACATGTACTTCCCGTGCCCCCCCCCTTGTTAACTAAAACTGATGTCCTGTCATCATTGCTTCAACATTTGTTGACAATTTTTTTGAAAGATATTAACCCTTTCGCACTCGGATTTATTTTCATTTAACTGTTAAAACCCATATAAATCTACGCTTTTTAGGGGTCGCACTGTAAAATAACTGAGATGAAAGCATAAACTATTATAGACAACTCCCATCAGAACATTTACAATGTTTTGTACTTGACCCCCTAAAAAATTATCTTTTACGGTGTTTGTCATTGGGCCATATGGCCCGTCCGGGAGTGAAAGGGTTAATCAAGAAGAATTATTTACTGTTTGGTTTTAGTATTGGCATTGCTTAATCGTAAATATTTTGATAAATGTCGATAGTCAGTAAATCATGTTGGTGAAAATAAAGATAAACTCTTGCTGAACATAGGATTATCTGTTCTTAAATAAGGTCATTCTTCTTAGGAAGCAAGAGAAACAATTCCACAATTAGATTCTACTCACCAATATGAATAGTTTCTTTTTATATTTTTAAGGCATTTTTGAAGAATCTCTCACAGCTTTCCTCTCACCAAACAGCCAGAGATCGCATGGTATTCGTCGCGATGTTTGGTAATTTCATTCGCCATTTGTTTTCCTTACTTAAGAATATACTTTGCGACTATTTGCAGCAACACAAATAAGCCACTCTGTTTGTAGAATTCATAAAAAACATATGGATACATGATAACGAATCTTCTTCTCAAATAAACGACAGTTCGATATAAAATCAAAACAATTATTGCTTCTCATGTTTATCAACAAGAAAGAAGCCTTATTGGCTTTGACACTTTTCAATAGAATAGGCTACATGCCAAAAGCTAAGCATGCGTAACATATGTGTGGAATTTATCATTTTTAAACAAGTTAAATTCATTAGCTTGAGCAAACATCCCCAAATGACATTACCATTATTAAGATAGAACAAATAAAGGGCTTAAACACAGATAAACACTTTTTCTTTCGTGCTTGCTAATTTCTCTCAATTTTCTATACTGCAAATGCTAAGGTAACTCACTAAACCCCTTCTTTCGTGGATTTGGCAGAAAACCTAGCTCTTTCCATTGTTCACTATCCATGGAATCGCCAAATCACGCTTTGTTGCTCAAGGTAAGCTTCTAGAAAGAGGCAGCCTTTACTAATAGACAGAAAAACTTTGAAAAGTAGGAATGTGAAGAAATCAAACTGCAACAAAGAAGGGTCCGTAAAACATCAATCACATCATTCACATTCACATATTCTTCGTCCCCACTTGCTTAGGCCAAATAAAGCAATTAACCCTTTCTATACCCTTTTCTACACCCCCATCTGCCTCCATACTTAAGCAGAAACGCTTCATACACTAACTGCAACAGCGCTTGTTAGTGAAAAATCTAACTAACTGGTAATGAAAATGTTCATTTATTCATGAAACATTGTAACATCCTCCATTTTGTAGCCTTTGTGTCCTTTCATTGCACGGGCGATGTAAACAACATGATAAACTGCAAATCGAAAACAAACATTCGTATTAGTTATATTCATTATTGTGCTATGAAATCAATTGATAAAGCTTACTTATTGTTTACAGTAACAATTTTCATTAGTTCATAAAAGCATCAGGCGTTCGCTGTAATGCAAAGCACAACTGAGCCAAATGCTTCCTTAGCTTAAAAAAAACCCAGATACCAAACTGACATATCATTGTGCAGAATTGTGATATTTTAAATACAGAAGATTCCACTGATCATTGCTCGTCATTTATTGGTTAAATTTTACTACTCTTTTTATTCAATCATGGTAGGAAATAATAAATAAGAGACAGTTAACCTGATTGATGCATTTAATGATGGAACCTGATTGCATAACAAGAAATAACGAAATCGATCTAAAGATTGCAAAACAATATAACATTAAATTTTAATTCATTTAAATACAGCAAATCACCTAGACAGCTTAAATACACAGCTTACAATTTCCTTTATCTTAATTGCACACTTTAACTCTTTAACTGATTTCACAAAAGCAGCCTATTTGTAATTAGGTACTTCATGTTTTAAGATGTGCTTTCGTGTGCATTGTAATACTGTTAATAGTATGGATTTCATCTACAAACCTCCAGGTACGAGGCAGATTGCAGCGCAGAGGATAAAAATGTATCCATTTGGTCCTACAATAATAAACACATTCATGATGAAAAATGCGCGTTCTCAGCCAGTGATTCTACCTTTTTCATAACACTTATTTCATTAAACTTCTGACATTCATCTTATGCTTTCTTGCTAAAGGTATTAGCAATGCTAAGGCTACGTTTACACGAGCAAAAGTAGATCGTATCTAAACTGGATCTGATCTACTTCAGTTACGATGCGCCTTGCCTTTACGCAAGATATTACAGATCTGATCCAGTTCTTTTTTGCTATCCGACCCACTTCTGAATCTTTTTCAAATTAGATTCAGTTTAGATCCGAACCAAAAGTAGATCGGATTCACTTTTGCTCGTCTAAAGTAGCCTAAAAGTTATCACCAAAATTAATTCAATTATTTTCTTCAATGCTTCGATTTAATTATGTGAATTTGATTACAATCATTTTGAAGTAGCTTCTATACACAACAATTTATTGTCCAACCAATTATTTTAAATTGCATACATAAATAAATGATGTGATAAAAAACACGAAAAATGCTAAATTTACCTTCACCATTTTTGTAGTTTTTTCTCAACGTAGTTTCTATTATAATTCCAAAAGTCAAAAATGCTAGATAAAAAAAACACAAATTAAACATCATGGCAAAAATTATCCAATGCTACAAATTGAGGATAGCAACTGAAGTAGACGTTTTGTGGCAGAGAAATAAGGAGAAAAACCCGTCAAATTTTAGCGATATATTTTGTAGCAGTGGGATGCAGGCCTACATGGCTATTTGTCATGTCAAAGGGGGTGTTTGGGACTAATTTACAGATAGCCACCCATCTCTTAGATAGCTGCAAAATCTCGTTCATTAAACCACGAACCTTACATTGCAAGAATCTTTCAATAGTAAGTAAAATCTTTGACATCGAATGGCAAAACGAGCGAATTTTGAAACGCATGTTGTTACCGTGGTACAGCCTCTTTTTCGTGCTCAAATGTCCCTTGAAGCAAGCCTCAGTCTAGATGTAAATCAGTCTCAATGTTCTTGCAATTATACAACATATAAGGTGGTTTTCTGTTATATGTTAAACAGTAATTCAAGGTTATCTTCTTTAATGATCTTACTTATCCCGGAAACAAGAAGCAAAACCGCAACCAATATTGTTTTCCAATGTTTGCGTAATTTTGGATGGAAAATTTTCCTACAAATAAGAAGATGTCACATTAGAAGGCTGCGTATGGAAATAAGGATCAAACTTCAAGTTAAACCTGATAAATAATTAACAACAGATTATTTTTCTAAACTCGTAATGCTAGGTATCTATGCCCAGGGATCTGAAAGCAACAATAACAAGGCTTTCATTGCCTAGCAAAGATTCGTGTTCTCTGGCTAGGCCACCTCTATTGAAATAGCTAAAGCAAATAAAATGACTCGTTCCTAGGTTGCTGTCAATAGTTTTAACATCAGAACCTGAAACAACCGCATTTGGCAAGATGCAATTGTTTATGGTGTTTGATACTTAACAGTGTCATCAACATAGGACAGAGGTTATTAGGAAATGTTCACAAAAAAGCTCTTTCCAGACTTGTAAATATAAATTGCGATAAACACCTCTTTAAATGGATGTCTCCAATGTTTGATAAATGTTTCATTAATATTTTAGACGTAGAAATGGAGATTAAGGTCCCAGCTATGTTCTGACATTAATAGCAGCTTAAACTTTTCTTGCTCTTCTTAACTTAAATACGACGATTATTCTTCATCATCTGAATAAAAAACTATTATGAAATTATTTGATACAGAAAGCGCTTGTTTGAGTGGAAAAATGCTTTAACATGCGGAATCTTAATGAATTGGTCACAGAAGCATACATAGATGAAATATATAAAGGATAATAATGTAGTCATAAAGTATAATGATAAAATGTTACCTGATTCCTTCATCACTATCTTCACTTTCTTCTTCTGATTCTATCAGGTTTTCTAATGAATCAGATTTTTTCATTCTTTCTTTTCTTTCTTCCTCTTCACTACAAACATCAGAGTTAGATGTTAAATCTTCTTCTTTGTCATTAAGTTTTTTATACTCCATCATTACAATTAGGTCCTCGATTAATCTAAATCACAAAGAAAGATCTTTAAATTCATTTGATTCACGTTGCCTGACATCATGCTCACAACCTTTTGCCTTCGTAAATTTGCAAGCGTGTCATTCACAACTTCTTGCATTTTCAAACACTGCTTTCAATTTATATCGCTTGGAAACATGAATGTCTTTGTGCTGATACGTGCCAACCTAATTAGTATGATTACATCATCTGATTTATGGGAAATAGTAGTGCAACTTAGTGTAACGAAATAAAACAACATGCAACAAAACACATTGCAGCTTGCAAGACTTAACGACATAACACTATTCTGTCAAACACTTCAGAGTTGAGCCTCATGGTAATGCATTATATAAGCGAGGCTAAGAACAAATCCCAATCGATTTATCAACCTTTTTTAGGCCTCAAGAAGACACGATTTACCACAGCAGGGGGCTTCAAAACCCTTTGCGCTCAAAAAGTCAAGCAAGTCTCAAGCAAGTTTAGAGCTTATATCTCCATACTTTTGAGCATCTTTGATGGTTATTCCTGCATCAAATTGCTTTCTATGAAAATTAGTTGTGTGGCATTGCAATGTTGGACATACCAATACAAACACTTTGTTTATGGTACACAAAATGATACCACAGTGATGCTAAGGAAGTTACAGGTCTAACAATAGATTATTGGTAAATTTGATACATTAATATTTTATTTGAAAACATAAAGACGTATTTGATAAAAAACCAAGATATGGGATGACCGAGCAGCTGCAAACAGCTTTAACATTTACGTAATAACAAGCTCTTTGATTTTTTGCATAATTCAACACAATGCACACTCTTTCTTCTTATGGTCTCATTTAATTCAAGTTTTGTGTTTTTAAACAAAACCACCAATCCTTCTTATTTTAGCTCAACTACAATCGAAATTTCAATACATCTTTCGTTTTCCTCCCCATTTTCAATCACTTACTCAATTTAACCGCCCAATCTTACTAACATTTTCCAAAACAATAAATTTTATTGCAACCATACCTTAAACAATTTCATCTGCTTCCCTGAGTAACCTTGCTCAGTATGATAATAACTCTTCAAATTCTTTCCAAAACGTTTACAACTGTTAGAAGAATTTTATAGATTATTTTCATACTATTGGCATTTTCATGATTATGAATATTTTAAAACATCTAAATTGAATCGTCCATCTTATATTTCATGTAAAATAAAACTTTACATGTGAAAACGAATGTTAAAATGCATTTGAATCACACATTGCAAGAGCACGTGAAGTAAATCATTAAAAATTGTTATGAAAGTTATAAAAAAGGCCAAGCAAATATGAACCCAAGACAGATTTTATAGCAATGAAACGCCAGAGCGTGATGTACCTTTGAATACCCTAACAGGTCATGCATTCGTCGCAAGGATAGCCGTTTAGTGTTTTATGTAAGGTATCATTGCAAAGGTTGTTGTTTAATTCCCATGGGAGTAGACCAAACAAA
This sequence comes from Catostylus mosaicus, assembly GCA_964019065.1. Classification (NCBI taxonomy): domain Eukaryota; kingdom Metazoa; phylum Cnidaria; class Scyphozoa; order Rhizostomeae; family Catostylidae; genus Catostylus; species Catostylus mosaicus. The sequence goes on along the minus strand of OZ025193.1, from coordinate 8,828,662 downwards.
ATGCTAAGGTGCGCTCGCAGTGAACTAAACAAGGGAGTTTTTCAATTGCAAAAAATTTGAATTGGAAGAGCAAAAATGAAGACTTCATTTGATTAGCTGCCCGATCTTAAATTCAAAATGCCAATTTGAGGCTGTGTCAAGTTTTGACTTTTGAGCTATGATTATTACAAATAATAGTGAATGCTGAATACCAACAAAAATTTATCACTCAAAGCTCCTGTAAGCAGAAAGTTTCAAATTCAAAATGATTTTGATTTAGTTTATAAAACAGTTGAGTATTTGCAGGAGTAAATCAAGTTAACGATTTCAAACGCAGAAAAGTCTAGAGGTTGTGTTTCCGTTGGATAACAACTTTCAAACGAAAGAATCGTACAGAATATCTAGTCTAAAACTTATATAACGATTACTTCTGCTTGTATTTAACCTTCGAATCGGTTGACCTCTGTCCTATCATTGGATATGTTTGGGCTCCTTTTAAAACATCGAATTTCGATGAATAAGATGAACTTTAGCAAAGGAATTTTGACTTACTCTTTAGTTGATTTCTTCACCAGAAAAAGATTTTGCAACAAAATTTGGGCGAATAATCTGCAATCTTTGACACAGCTACTGGATTACTTTCTCATGATGTTACATAAAAAATTTTATGCAAATTTTATATGATCGAGATTTGATAATTTAATGTCTTATTGAAGTTTGATGGAGTTATGTGTGCAACCTCCTGCTCATCTCTCTAAAACCTATTTAACCTATGCATAATTAATGAAGGTTGCTATAAGCCAAAATAAAACTTGTAGAATGGTGTTCAATGCAAAACTTTACACTCTTTGATGAGACCATGTCTTATTAATTTTGTTTAACAAAAGCATCTCGTTGCCTCATGGTGAAAACATTATTAACCATTGTCATAAGCATTGATGATCTAAAGACGTAGCTTCTTATTAATTTTTATTAGTCGTTTTATCTATACTTTTACGGCTGTTTTCAATCTAATTAAAAGAAATAACAAAAATAGTTTGTGAAATGAAACGACGTCAATACAACAAAACATTTATTAATATTTGTAGAGGCATGAGAACATTTGGTTGCATTAAAAATTGGAATGATGATGAACATAACTATTAAAAAAAAATTTCCACATGATATTTAAAAAAATAGTTATAGTTGGCTGTAACTAGGACGAAGCAAATAATGATATACAAATAAAAACAGCATATTACCTTCAGTGGCGGTTTTAGCGACTGCGGTGCCCCTTGTTTGAGAATTTTTGCTAACCAAGATTATTCTTCAAGTTCTTTTTCACTTTGAGCACGTGGGCAACTGCTAAAGAATTGATGAAGAAAGCTAAGAGCAGGGTAGACTGGAAGGCCATGCCATCCAACGGATGATTTTTGCGAATTCCGATTTGCCAAGCAAAATACTGACAGTTTTCTCTTCCGACTTTATTTTAAATGTCCTGAACTAATTTAATTAAGTTAATGCTTTTATAATTGTATAATTGTTTTTAAAATTTTGAAATTTTAATATGAAATGAATTGAAAGTTTTTGAAAAGATGATTACAATTTGTATCAAATACATAGATGGAGAGATGAAATTTAGTTACCCTATGTCAAATAGTTTTTTATAGAATGATGCAAATAGGAAAAAACTGGAATGAGGTTAAACTGGACATTACGAGGCAATGCAATTTATGTACAAGTTTCATGGGCAAGTTTAGCGAAATCGTGGGCAGAGGGCAAGGTGGTCTGAAAACGTTCAAATTTCTGCGCAGCTACCATGAGAATGACCACTTCCGACATTATGGAGCTGAAGCTACGCTGGCTTACCATATCGTAATTTATTGCGTGTTATTGTTTTTGGGAATGAAAAAGGGGTATCAGCCCCTCCCCTCCCCCCTCCCATTGAAATTGGAGAATTTTGTCACCAGGTGCAATTATGTAGATCACAGGGAACCAGTGTACATACATGCAGAAAAATAAAAATGAAATGGCGGACGGAGAGCAGAGAGGTAAAATGATGTAATGTTTATGTTTAAGTTGAGAAAAATAGCTGGATTGAAACGTTGCAAAGGCAAATAACATCAGCAGTTAGAAAGAAAGATAGTCTGTTTTAAATGCCATCGCATCAGAAGATAAAAGGTGCAAAACAACTGATTTCTTGTGGATGAATATTCTGACACAGCTGATGAAAAACAACAAAACAGCCAAGCCTCTTTCATCTCCTCAATAATTTTAAGCTTACTTCTCAGTATTTTAACTTTTATGGAAGCAAATAAAGTTGCAAACGGAAGCTCTGGAGGTCGATCAGCAAATGATGTAAATTGATAACTTTTATTTATCTACATTTATCATTCTAACTTTTGTTTCGTTATCACCTATCATTGGAATTCCAACAAATAGATCTTGCCGTCCACAAAATCTCCTGCTGAGCCGTAGTTAACGTGAAACATAAGTTGGATTGACAAATAATTTGACATCAAAATAATGAGATGTCATCTCTGCCACTTGCATTGAATAGATTCCATTTTGTGTGTTTTTAAAAACTACGTTGCTAATTTGATTTGCCTATGCAGAGAACGGGCAGAGAAGCAGGAACAATTCACTTAACCCTTCATGCACTAACATGCCAGTTTTTTAAATTTTACCATGTGCTGCATGCCAATGAATTTGATATGCTGATATATCTGATATAAGGGCATCGAAAGGAAATGCACCATGGGGTACAAACTTTCCTCTGATTTGTTTCAAATTGTGGATGTGACTGTTTAATTGTCATTGAATAAAATTGATACTTTTAGACAGGTCTATCTTTTGAAACTAAATATATCTCTTTTAGGTAAGTTAAAGATGGCTCTTCCTGGTTACAAAAATGATGATGAAATCAAAAATGAGTACCCCTTGCATTGGAGCATTTGGCATGATGATCCAGTGGAATTAGATGAGCTCTTAACCTCAAAATTGGTATGAAACAATCATTCTAGTTTGTGTAATTTATTTGAAAATCACCACAGTACTTAATTACTTAATTTGTTTTTTATTTAATTCATTTTCAATTAATACATTTTTTGATTCAGAAGAGAGCTTAAGCAATTTTCTATTTGAAATATTTATTATGATGCATAAATAATGCATTTACTTTGTCACATTTTCACATGACCATACCTAATGGTTAGTAGATTCAGAAACTTTTCTGACTAATTGAGTGCAACCCAAAATTTTCCCACAAATCTGATATAAATTTTTGACAAGGTTGATCCCATTGCCCCATGGCCCCCAGCCCTCCTGGCCCCCCTGACAGGATGCCACTGTTTGCTTCTCCCCATGACAGGTATTCTAATCTTGAAATTGCTTTCTTTCTACCCTTAATAAGCATAATCAAGAAAAACGTGATGCTCATAAGAGAACACCTCTCCATCTTGCTGTAACTTTGGAAAGGCAGGATTGTGTCAATGTACTTTTGAGACACACTTGTGATGCAAATGCAACAAACAAAGAGGGTTGGAGTGGTAAGTTTGGTTTTCAAATTGTATTAATTCCTACTGTTATTGCCCAACATCATGTAATAGAATATGAGTTTCAATTTTCAAGCATTCATGCCACAAATACTTCTACTATGGATAAGACTGACTTTGAGTGTGGTGCCCATTTATACAGTCTACCTGATACGAGGCAAAATCTTGAAAAATTGTAAAGTAATTTCAATTGTGATTTTTTAATTTCTTCTTCCAAACGCAAATTCAATTATTGGAAGGGTAGTTTAGTGTAGTAATAAACCATTATTAATCATAAATTGGATTTTTAATATAGCAATGTTGTTTATCTGGTTCAGCTTAATTCACATTTTATTTAAAATTTATAATTGATTTCTAATAATACTCCAAAATATTTTAGTTGTTCAAGAAGCAGTTGGAACGGGAAATCCTGAATTATTATCAACAATAATCCAACATCGAGAATATCAACGACTTACTGAACGCACTGGTGGAATTCCACAAATTCTTGAAGCACTTGAAGAGGTCAATAAACTTCCCATCTTCAATTCGTATTTCTTTTGAGGAAAGGGTGAAAAATCTGTAAACATTTCATATAAATACATGTGTGGTGTTGAACAATTTTTCCAAATAAATCATAAAAAAATAATCATTTATCTATTTACATTTGTGCAAACTAAGTTGAAGATTATGTTATACATAGGATTTTAGCTATTATTCAAATTTTGCTTCAGGCTGATGATTTTTATCTGGAAATGAAATGGGAATTCACAAGTTGGGGTATGCAATTATTGGAGTAAACTATATCTGCATTCAACTGATTATCATTGCTTTTAAAAAAGACATCTTTAATCAATATTTGAGTGCCAGTTGGAAATTTTCTTCATTATTCAACCTTATTTTTTTGCATTTTTATGCAACTTTTAAGGTAAATTTAATCACCACTTTGTACTTACTTATAATTTTAAAAATATATTTTATTTGATTACGCAGTTCCATTTGTTTCTCGGATGTGTCCAAGTGATACTTACAAAATATGGAAGAGTGGTACGTTATTTAAATTAATATTTTAAAAATTATTGCCACAAATTTGTTTATATTTTTCTCTTCATTAATTTCATGAATTTTTCTGAACTGTTTGATTTTGCATCGTAACAAAAATTTATAATAATGTTTGTGACACTTTATGTTTCGATAAGATCATATGATATATGACATTTGTTTTGCAACAGGAGCAAATGTCAGGATTGACACCACCCTCGTTGGATTTGATCAAATGTCATGGCAAAGAGGAAAACAAAGTTTTGTATTCAAAGGAGAACGTAAGTAAATTTGCCATCATGTTTTTCTGAATAGAAATATCTATATATCTGCACATAGAAATTTTCGGGTTCATTTTAAATAATGCGAGGTTTTTTATGTGACATCATTTCATTCTAGGACAGTCCTCATGCCTTTTTGAAATCGACCACGAAAAACAAACTTATTGGAGAGAAGTTATCAAACTCAGGTATTGCTTTCTATGAATCTCCATTACCTTTTAGATAAAAATAAGGTAAGATTTTTGAAGAAAAACTTGATAACTTAGATTTAATATGAAACTTCATAATTGAAAAGTTTGTTGTACAAGGATTAGTGCCAGGCTGGTTTCAATTTGCCAGAAATGGCAAGGGATAATGCCTTGTTTTGTAAAATGGATGCTACATCTGCTATATCTATTTCTAAAGATTGTAATAAGTGCTTAGGATAACATTTGAATGTTGGATGATTCTTACTTCTATTTGTGCTAGGGTGAAATAAAAGTACAATGCTTATTAGTAATGGAATTTTTCACTTTAGACAAGACACTGTCAGCCTCAATTCAGTGAAGCCTCCTCCTGATATCATCAGCCTTCGAATGACATCACCAAATATAACAACATCGCTAGATACAGAACGTCTTGCATTTACACGGTAATGTATCAAAATTTGTTTTTAGTATTGTTAGGGAAAGAGCACCATTTTCATGAAACTATTAAAAGCAGTGCCTTTCTTTTTGAAAAACTATGTTTAATAATGTTTTACTTTTTTATAAGAACTAAAAAATTAACAAGTTCAAAAGGTGAATTAGATTTATATTTATTTTCATGTTGAAACAATATTAATGAATTTGATTTGATTTTTATCTGTTTAGTCAAAGGTCTGGATTTTTGGGATGGGGTGGAGACAAAAGTGAGGTTATAAATGGTTATGAATCAAAGATTTACAATGTGACAGGCATTGAAATCATAACAAGAACAAGAACTGAACACATGTCTGATGAAGACAGAGAAAAATTCAAAGGTTTTTCTCATTTTGTTTTCAAGTTTGAACTCCATTGGCATTTGACAAGGACAGCATTGTGACATTTTGACAATTGTCGTTTTAATAAGGAATACTGTCAAATGCACCCCTACAAATTGAAAAGCGAATCATTTCTCTTATTTCATTATATTCATGCATAATCAGTGACTTTTTCCATCCCAACGCTTTTTATATCCAGTTTTGTTGTTCAACAGGTTTCTTGTGCAAAACCTAAGATATCACGTAAAATATAACTTACCTTATATAGCTTTTTGTGAAACAGAATAACTTTTTATCGTTTTTAAGCTTTCATATCGAGCCAAATTCCATGGGAAATTAAAGTGTTTTTCATCAGCTTCGGATTTGCAACTTGAATAAAAATGTCAACTTCTAATTCTAGAAGAGAAAAGACAAACACAATCGCGTTTACCAACCTTTTTCAATTTGTTTCATCAAGATGAAGAAGATTCTTCTGTAAGTTTACGAATATAGTTGTATTATACCTTCTTACGTCAAGTTCCATTACAAGCCCCTTTTACAGACTATGGTGCTTGCATCCATGAAAGGTGAACTAGAGAGTTCGATCATTCATCTAATGCTAATCGTATTATATTGGATCTGCATTGGCGTAATTAGGATTCAGATATCGTTGATTAGGGAAAAGTGGAGTGTTTTCAAACAATGGTTTTTCTATTAAAGATGATTAAATGTTTATTTTTTTTAAGGAAAAAGTTTATCAAAATGCAGCAGAACCTGGATCAGCAAATCCTTTCAAATTATCGATTGAGCAATATTTCAATCCAAGAGAAAATCCTGGAAAAGGTTTCAACCTAGATTCTGCCTTCTTAATTTGTATTGATTACTCCGTGTTTATATGATGTTATCTTTATTATGGCATTTAAACGTATTATTAGGCATTGCTTACTATACATTTCTGTCTTATAGCATGCCTTAATCAAAACAGTGCAGAAAGTTTTGATAATAGATTGGTCCGCATTTGATAGCAACAAAATTTCTACAACTACGTCGTTAACAATTCTCATCTAAATTGTTATTAATGTATTGTTAATGTTCCATCTTAGATATAGGCAAATGCAAAAAAATGACATCAAAACCACAAAAATTCTCAGCAACTCTTGCATTATGTGACAATTTTCCATTGTCATTGCAAGATCAAGTGCTGCCTGTCATTAATCTCATGGTGAGAAATTTTCTTTCTTATTTTCTGCCAGGATTTCCTTCAATTTTTTCTTCTTTTTCACTTATTTTTGTTTCTTTTTAAATCATCTTATTATTAAAACAAAATACGAAGAGCTTAATAATATCATCAATCACGAGAAACCATCTTTTCCAACCTTGATATATTGTATATTCAAATATCAAATTTTTAATCACTTACTTGGAAATCAAGTTAAAATTTTAATCCCACTTTTGCGTCACTTTCTAATGCCCTTTGGGAGTAAAATACGATGATTGATAGATGATTGATGATTTTTCTATCCGTTATCTCATAAAACAGGCTAACAGCAATTCTCATTTTGCAAAACTCCGAGATTTCATAACTCTCCAATTGCCAGCTGGATTTCCAATCAAAATTGGTAAGCTGATGTTTATCTGCAAAAAACGAACTGATTATATCAATATTTATTTGCCTACTAGATGGTAATGAACAAGAGATCATGATTTAAATAACTTGTATGAGAAAAAAATAATTTATTTTATTGGTTTGTGAACTTTTCTCGTTTGAAAAGGAGACGTTTGACGTGGTAAAGTTAATTGTTAAAGTGAAAAGTAAAGAACCATCCTAATTATATGTTTTAATCATGGTGTGATAAGTTCTTCGTTGTACACGTAGTGAATTAAAAACAACGTAAATTTGAACCATTTAACTATTTCAAATTCGCAACTTTTCGTTAATTCGGTTAATAACAGCTGTTGTGTTTCTTCTCTTCACAGAGATACCTCTCTTTCATGTTTTGAATGCGAGGGTAACATTTGGCAATCTCAATGGAACAGAATCTTGTCCCAATGGATTGATTACTTTGAACGAAGATGAGGCCGGAAATCTATCTGCTCCAGATCCAGACGAAGCTGAAAAAGTTCATAAAAAAGTTCGATGTCTTATTGATAAATTCATTTTCAAAATACCACAGGGCTACAAGGAGCTAGGAGTAGAGGCGTACGAAAGGCAAGGTAAAGGATATGTTCCTTGGATGAATTGACTGTGTGTTTCTTACCCAACTCCTTTCATTGGGGGAAGGGGACGAATCGACAAAGAAGAGAAGTTAATTTATTGGTTTTCGATGTGATTTGGTAATTTTGTCTTTTAGGGGGCTACAGAGATGATGACGACGAGTTGTTGCAATTGGCAATTCAACAGAGTTTAATAGATGGGAATTCGGAAGAAGATGTGACTTTACTTGAGGCACTTGCATATGGAAATAATCAAACACAACGGTTTGTTATCAATTAGCACTTTTTAAAGTTATTTGCAAGGCCATAAGATCAATGCTATGTAATAATCTGGTACAAAGGAATGCCAGACTTGATCTAATGGCTTAACCTAACCCTAACTCCCACAATATTTGCTGCCGTAAAAACTAAACTCTAAAACTTTATACCCAACTCTGCATGCGAAATCAAACCATAAACCAAACCCAAACGCTAACTATTTAACTTGAAGTGATGTAATTTTGGTTCTCATATTGAAATTCTTTATTTGAAGAGCTATTCAAGAAAGTTTGTTGTTCCCTGGTGATGGCAGCCAAGTGGAGGCATTTGGTGGCCAAGATGGAGCACACGCAAATGCAGGTGGGGGTGACGATGAATTACGAAGAGTATTGGAATTATCTGAAAGAGAAATATCATTACAAAGAGAGCAAGAAGAACAAGAAGATGAAGAATTACAAATGATTTTGAAACTGTCCCTCACTGAAAAGTAAACAATTGACACAGCAGTAGCATTTTGATTGAAAATGATTTTTGACCAGATCATTTTTGAAAACATATAAATTTAAAAACTGTATGGTACGATTCGCTTTGAAACAAAAGTGTTAGATTTTTCAATTCTTTTATTTAATAAACGTTACCCTGTATTTCTTTCTTTTTATTGAAATCATTTCCGGATTATAAATTGTTTATTTTGATGTATCATAAAAATCAAACATGTGTTGGTTATGCATAGCAATGTTGCAATTTCGTTCGAAAAATGCAGCAAGATCAACAATTCATTCCAACGTTTAATTTTTATCTTACCTCACAAACTTTTCTATTTATATTCAGATTTACAATCGTGGTGAACAAATATTTGATTTCAGCCTTGCGTAAAGATCCTGAGAAATCAATTAACTTAGATAACTGGTTTGCCATTAAATTGAACGTCAAAAACTTGCGTAAGTTTGCATTGGAAAGTGCGCTTTCAAATCTCAGTGTAAATTCACGAAGTATCATTCATTTCTCATATTCAATGATACTATGAGACGATCTTAAAGGCTGATTTATGGCAAACACCATGATCATATTACTGGATTCTGACGAAAATGAAATGTTTTTGATCAATCGAAAAATATAAACCAATATTTACATTATTAATTTTGCAGGTTTATCAGACATTTTAGAAAACTTTTCATCATTTATTTATCAAGTTCATCAGCACTCTTTAGTTTAAGCAATATTTTAATCTTTGAATGCACATTTAATAATTTTATTTATTTCTTTTACTTTTGTATTGATGAAAATTTTTATTTTGCTGTTTGAAATATGAAATAGAGAATATTTCTATTCGGCTTTACCTTTTAAATAAAAATCATTTAAAAGGCAATTAATTTCATGTATCAAACATTTTCTTAGCGAGTTACTTAAAACAAACTAAGATTGCTAGGTCAACTGTCCATCAAAATCATTCTCATCTTTCATTGCTAATTCAAATTGCTCTTTTGTTATTTTCCCTCTTTTTAGTTTTTTCATTAGTCCTATTTCTTTTGACAGTTCATCAACGTCTTCATCATTAAATTTATGTCCTTCAATATTTCTTTTCCGCTTTAAATTTTGCTTTTTCTCTTTTCTTATCTGTCTTTTGGCTCTTTTATCCTTTTCTTTCGACCATGACTTATTTTTGTATTTATCATCATTACTTTTTTTCTCCTCTTTGCCTCCTTCTTTTAATTTCATTTGTCTTTGCTTTTCTCTAGCCTTGTCTAAATATGGAATTTTAGTTAGATCGACATCTGCTTTGCGAAACCCGTCAATCACTTTCCCTTTCAGTTCAGGCATCTTTGGCAACTGCAACAACCCAAAGCCATTCGCCAGTTTCCCTATGTCCAGTTCTAAGAAATCAAAAGAAAATACAATTGTCAAGAGATCTCTTTCCTTTGAAATCGTTTAAACTTAAGTTTTCGGCAAAGAAGTAGCTGAAATTCTATGCAAATTGAAGTAACTTGTATGTCTTAAATCGAAAGAAAGAAATTACAAGAAATTATAACATTAAAAGAGCAAAAACATTTTTTCAAGTCCGTTAAATGCATTTATTTTCACCTCATTCCCCTAAATAACTGACAGAGTGAAGTTTTTTGCTAAAGGCATAGGCACCAGTTAAATTACCCACTTTCCTCTCTCGTTTTAGGCAACTGTTAACATGACCATTTTGATTGGTCCTAAGCAAGGAGAGGGGGGCAAACATAACGATGAAAACTGTCATGAGGCATAGTTTCAAGAATAGAATCCACTAAATTCCCCTCCCCACATTACTAGAGCCAAAACAGCATCCAGAAAAAACCACTAATAAAAAATATAATCAATTAGTAACGCACAAATAAAGGAGATAAACAAAGAAATAACAAAAAAGGAATTTAGTGATGATTTTCATGGTCTAATGACTATTACCTTTAAATTGAAAAATTAAACTGCACTCGTGTTTCTGATAAGCTTGAATAAAAGACACAAATGCACGAACTCCTTTTTCGTACAAATCTCTAAAATAAGAATGGCATTTTTATATAAATAAAGCAACAATGCTAATTAACTATTTTTAGTATATTACTATTTATGACAAAGGTCGAGAAGGCATGAGAAATAGGATGACAATTGCTTAGGCCATGACGAAATTTACAAACTCATGCAAGCATTCTTATATCGAGCCATCAACGCTTATATCTAAGATAAATCAAAAGTATTTAACACTCCAATATAAAACATTTGTATCGAATATATTTTATTGCCTGATGATTGCATGAGCAATGCAACATTCAAGCAACAGCTCAAACAACACTGCATTGCAATTTGACATACAACTCAACAGCATATACTTTCATTTACATTTATTTAATACCTGTCCTTCGATGCAAATTTTCGCAATTTATTCGTTATGTCAGGAACATCATCAAGCTTGTCAAAATGCTCCAAAGGAACCTGATTTAATAGAGAAGTTGGTGTTGTTGTTTTAGTATGATCAGATAAAAATGGTTACTTCACAAATGACTATGAATGAATGGTTTTACTACTTTATAAAGTACAACATATTATACAAAAATATAAATATATACGATAAGAGAAAGAATTTGTATGCAAAATACGCGAATGCATGATTGATAAAATTGTTACCAAATGCGTTTAACTCAAGGTGAGTATAATTTGAATAGATTTTGTAGCTGTGTCAGCAGGATGTAAGAAGAAATTAATAAATTTAATAAAACACCGAAAAGAAATAGATGCAAATCTAATGTTGGATGAATGTTTAACGAGTAAAATAACTGGAATAATTATCAAAATTACCTTTTGATTGATTTTGATAAAATCTACAAATGATTCTTCCGACGGTTGAAGAAAAACCAAAGCATTCCCTGAGAAAATAAAATATATGAAAGAAATATAATGATTTGAATTAAAAGAAATTTTATTAAGTCATCTGATTTGAAAATAATTTGAGTCACTTTGCCCGAATTGCCTGACATAATACATTGCATTTAAATCTAATTCCCTTGATAAAATTCGAGAAAATTGATCTTAAATTAAAATATACCTGCATTGCCGATTCTCGCAGTCCTCCCACAGCGATGCAAAAATGCACTTGAAACAGGAAAGAAAATTAGGTAGCAAAAAACTAGAAATAAAACTACAATACAAAAAACTTGCAGCAAAAAAAGATGTTAATCGCACAAAAGAGTCAATAAACAATGGTTACAATGAGAATAGAACGAATGATGCAGAAATGAAAATAGAAGAAAAACAAAAATGAATACCTTGCACTGCTTGGTGGGTCATACTGAATGACCCAATTGACTTCTGGGATATCAACACCACGAGCCATGACGTCAGTACAAATCAAAATCCCTCTAAAAGGAATTTATCGATAACAATAAAAGTTCACTTGTTGATGCAAATGTATGAATCAGAATTACAAAGATGTATACTTTCATAGTTAGCAAATTGGATCCATGCCTGAAAATAGGATGTTAAAGCAGATATGGTGCCTAAGAAACTAAGCAACTAACCGATCTGATTGTAACAAGATTGAAACGCAGATAAAAGTGCGGATTTGTTGATATAAAAATAAACCTCACTTATTTTTCTGCATGAAATTTTCAAATACTGTACTTCGTTTTCCTTTCATTTTCCCATGCAACGAGAGCAAATCAGCCTTTTTCATCAGCCTGGTGACAAAAAATATTATTTGTCAAACATCTGAGAACAATTCAACCATCAAAACGTAGAACTGCATATTTATATTTTGTATCATGCTTTTATACTGTAAATCTTCAATTTTTTAGGGTATCTGCTTGCTTTTTATCGTTTTCCTTCAATTTTATTCCTACAATTCACTTTTAATATGTTCATTCTAAGGTTCCAAAAAGTTAATTAAAGAAAGACGAATCCAGAAACCATAGTGTTGTCAAATCTGAGGAGCTCTCTAGTGTCTGTAGAAATTTTTTTGATTTAACAGAGAAGGTAAAAATCACACCAATCCCTACAGACGTTGTTTAAAAAGATTATTTTTCTTCACAATGTTTTATGTTGAACGACAGAGATTGGGCATTAAAATGTCATATGGTTTCATTCAATTCTTCTTCAAATATTGTATGACCATGTTCATCATTCAAAATTTAATTATAAAGATTTAAATTGAAAGTGCATATCTTGAATTTGCACCAGCTATATAACATAGTTTTAATCCGTTTTCATTGCCATTTTGTGTGTTCTTTCAACAAATGCTTGCAGCACAGATGTTGACAATTTGTTCAAAATAGTTTACAAAGGGCAAATAAATTTCGGTGAACAAATGAATTATTCATTGTCAGTAAACACAATTTGAGTAATAATTTGAAAGGGAAATGTTGGAAAGGCCTATGATAAAAATGTGAAAAAAGTTAATGAAATTTATTGTGTCTTCAGAAGCTGTAAAGATGAAAGAAACTCAAAAAAACTGGTAAGATTTGGAAATTGCTTGAAATGTAGAACAATGCAATTAAACGTTAAAAACTGGTTTATTAGAGTGCCAAATTAAAATCTTAAATCACAAACAATAAAATTTAAATTGAAAACATGTTTTGAATAAACAAGTGCATTTGCAAATAGCTACTGCAGAATGCAATGATAATAATAATAATAATAATAATAATAATAATAATAATAATAATAATAATAATAATAAAAATAATAATAATAATAATAATAATAATAATAATAATAATAATAATGACAAGGTTAAAATATTATGGGACATGAAGATTCAAACCGACAAGGTTTTAGAACACTCAAGACCAGACATAGTAGTGCTGGAAAAAGATCAAAGAATTTGTAAAAACATAGATGTTGCATGTCCCTTTGATACGCGCATAATTGAGAAAGAAAAAGAGAAAGTAGACCGTTACCAAGACCTAAAATGGGAACTGAAAAGAATCTGGCAATGTAACGATGTACAGGTAGTCCCCATAATCATCGGGGCGTTGGGCACTGTATCCAAGAGCTTAAAGAAATGGCTTGAACGCATTAGCCTAAATATTTACTTTGGAACACTGCAAAAGGCTTGCCTACTTGGAACTGCAAGAACTCTGCGTTATGCGCTGAATATTTAAGGCTGCGGGTTGCAGCTTGATGTTCAGCTTAATTTTCCAGTCGAACAATATCTTGGACTGTGGTATTGCAATAATAATAATAATAATAATAGTAATAATAATAGTAATGACAATGTTTACACAGGGGTACCCTCTTCAACACATGAAGTGCTGTTATCAACGAGGGACCTGCATCTAAAAATTAAGATTATTACAGTAAAATTTATAGCAAAGAAATATGATCAGTAAGTAACAATGGTCACATTTAAAACATAGATTAAATTGTAGTTATCCATATGAAATTTTTTTTATCAGAAAGAGAAATCACAATAAAAGATACACGGTGAATGTATTAGCCCTTCTAACCTTTTAACAGCTGAATAACAAAGTAACATTACTGTGCTAGTGATTGCACATTATGAAATTACACTCGAGCGTTTTAGGCAATAATCAGAATATACAGATAAACTCGCAGAGATTAAAAACTGCTGCAAAAATAAAAAAACTACAGCTTTAAGGCCTTGGAGCCAGCTGGAAGTCATATGCTAAAAAATGGCCATTTGAACCAAACAAACAAATAAGCATGTGCGGGTACCCAATGATCGATCTTTAAACGAATTACATATAAGTCCTACCTTTGAATGACAGAAAGCTCATCACATTCAAGTAGAATGGTTTTTAAGGGATTAAGGGAGTGCTTCACCCTTCATGCACCTTCCTGTCGTTGATTTTGAAAAGGGGGGCTAATCATAGCACTATGCAGTGAAAAAAATAATGTACTCGGGAAACTTACAGTTTTAACATTTTTGAAAAATATTCAACGCAAGCACATGTGTTGAAAAATATGATATGCTTCTCATCCTGGAAAATTTAAAAAAACAAATTAGAAACAAATAAAAGAAACAAAATAATGAATAAAAGGAGTGTTAAAAGATTCAATTATGTTGAAATGCAAACCTGTACGGCTCCAATTGTGAAATGAAAATGAAAATGAAGGAAGAGATGAAATGTTCTAAAGAATATGACAAACCTTGTGCCGTTTAAGAAATGCAACTAATTGATTGAACTTTTCATCGTAGTTACAAATCTGAAATGAAATATTTAATATAAAATGATTGAGCAATGTTAATTATGATTATTGGTTTCAAAGGCTATTCTGATCAGCATATCTCTTTCTGTTTTTGTGACTGATTTTATTTTTATTCCGAAAATATTATTTTATCAAATCTCATAGTGCTCTGTTCGATTAATAAACAGATCATTATTGTGTGCAGGAAATTGAAAAAAGGCTTTAATCATCCCTGCTAAATCATTTAGATCCCAAAAAACCTTCCGATGTTAGTTTTTTTTTCATTTAAGCATTAGATTGTTCTTTTTCTTAGTGTACCACCCCCTTTCCCTTACTGATTTCAGACAGCCGTTAAAACACTTACCAAAAAATAGTTCTTTAAGCTGCTTGGTGTTCTTGTTTCTGTCTGAAATAATCCACAAATTTAATTACAAACATTTTTAAGCATATCTATATCTACATATATTTTGTTGTTCAATACAACCTATAGATTAATAAACATCTTTGCTTCCTACTTTCAACAGATAAATCAATCCTATTGAAAAAAAAATGTTTGCCTCCGTAGCAAAACGTAAAAAAATAATGAGTTAATTTAATAGATATGTATTAAAAAGGGGATCAAACTTATTATTTATCATCTCTCAAATTTCAAAGTACAAATATTCAAAAGAATTAGCAAAATTTACGCTCACTGAAGCAGAATCGTCATTCTTGATTGAAATTTTGACAGGATTTCTTAGTCCAGCTCTGACGAGATCTTCAGTTGCTTTGGTTTGAGTTGCCGAGAAAAGACCCTGCAAATTAATTAACATGAGATAATCAATAAATCATCATCATGATTTTAAAACTATTGAAAAATCTTGGTATTTTGATCTTAAATTAGATTTCTTCAAAGAAAAATTCTCACCGTTCTTCTCTGCTTTGGAAGATAACTCAAAATTGTATTGATGCTGTGAAGAGATGGATAATCATTCGATCAAACATAGCACAAATAATCATCTAAAAAATGATCAATCAATCAAAGCATCAAATCAATCAATCAATTAATCAATCAATTAATCAATCAATTAATCACCCATCAATTCATCGAAAAAGCTGCTAAAAAAATCTCGTTATCAAAGATGCACTAACCTCGATTTAAATCCCATATCCAAGAGTCTGTCTGCTTCATCAAGCACTAGGACTTCCTGACAATAAGAAAGTTAAGTAGTTAGAACAAAATGTTTGCTAACTGAAAAGGCTACAACCTTAAGCAGCGTACCACCATATCAAAACATTATATTACCCTAAGTTGGTTGATCTTATCAGAACCTAGAGAGCTGCTTTGTGTCGAAAGAAAATCAATTTGAAATGACTCATACTTACTAATGATTTAACGCAGGATCTGAGATCTAAAGATTCATTTTGTCTTTGGAGCAAATCAAGTAGCCTTCCTGGGGTTCCAACTATAATGTGTGCACTGAAACACAAATAGGTTTGCCATCATGTTTGTCAATATACTTTGACGAAACTATCGATGATTTTGAATATCAAAAAAAAGAGAGCATGGCAAAAAGGCTAGATTAGACAGTGCCTTGCAATAGACACCTGTGCCCTTGAAAAACTGATGCAAATAATTGTCGACAAAAAAGAAACGCCAATTTTGCCATGCAAGATTCAAATTTTGTATTTGGGAAGAGGGAGCTAAAAGCCAAGGTATCTAGGAACATGGAGTAGTTCCCTTAATTGATATCAACCAATTGCACGTATCCTACCTATCCAAATGGATTATCACAACACACTTTCTATTATTAAAACCTTTCTTAGAAACCAAACTTTAACAAATTTGACGACTTTTCTTTTGAAAAGGGTATAACTAGATTTTTAAACAAAGACAAAGATTTTAAATTTTATTAGGCTTGTATTGAAATTCTAAACTTGATGTTTTATGTTAATTATTTCCCTTAGCGTTTAGTTACAGCAGGTTCACATCAGCTCCTTTGAGCTGCCAGACTTTATGACCTGCTTATAAAATAAAAAATGTATGTATGTATATATGTATGTAAATACAGAGACCTCGTCATTTATCCAACATCTTACTGGTATCGTTAAGAGATCACAGATGTTAATTGAGTCTCTTGGAGGTAAAATAGAAACTGGGATAATATCATAGTAGAATTTGGATCGGGATTTTTATATTAAAAGGACTTGTCTTTATAAGCAGGAACTGGGAATGTTCAAGACAACGAGATGAGCTCAATGGAATGAAATAGACTGAAAATGGGATTTTAAGAATACTTGAAGAATGGCAAGTATTGATACAAAATATCAATTATTTATTGGATTATGACCCAGACACTTTTGAAAGAACATCATCGATAGAATTGAAATGTGAAAGGTTTAAATGTAAGAACAATCGTTATCTACAAAACCAAAGATGATTAACAATTTATTCCAAAATGTTTGACATCTTCAACGTTTTCGGTAAAACAAAGACAGCCACATGATGAATGTAGCATTGAAACATTCAAGTAAATTAGGGTTAAATTCTGACAAACAAACTATACATCACGTTAGTATAAATGCAACCACCAGGCGAAAAAGTTTTAATACTTATAATGAAGTAATATTTATATCTGATAGAAAGAAAGGCTATCAGAGCAACAGAGAAATCTGGGGTAAGACCTTTGAGTTGTGATATTTGAATATTTGTAACACAACCAAGATCTTGTTTAAATTAAGTTGTTATATTTTAAAATAGGTTGTTATATACATAATACTTTTAGAATTTCCATGAGCATTATTTGCAGCATTAAACGGGATATTTGTTTGATCGTTTCCAGTCAAATTCTTAATATTCATTTCTCATCGCTTTTCGATGGTTATCTAATGTGTGATTAGCGTCACACAAAGGTCCTTTTAGTTTTGATTCTGATTTGGCAAAATTTATGCAAAAGGGGAGAAAATCACGATTAACAAATAAAGATATAAGATAAAAATAATCACCAAAAGAGTTAAAATTAGAGCTCAAACACTCTGTTTTGAAATAGTTTTATTTCGCAGCTACTACAATTGTAATATTCTAAAATATCTACATTTTGAATTAGAGTACAGAAGATATTGACGGTAATTTTATAAATAACGAAAATAAAATGGTTTTAGATAAACAAATGGTCAAACAAACCCATTAGATTTGAATCTTTCGACGTCAGAACTAGGGTCTGTTCCTCCAACAAAAACGAGATGACTAAACGAGAAAGACAAACCAAATATTTTTAAGAAAGCCTATTTGGAAGAGTTAAAAGAAAAACTCAACGCAAGAAAATACCGAACATGGAATATGGAAAAAAATACATGGAAAAAACCCGAATAATTTTTGTTTTTGATTTTTGAACACAAGGTTGGCGACAACAATGATTCTCTTTATATTTGTTGTGTCTTTCATCAGCACACAGAACAGTTACATTGAATACGTTTGACAGATACCTGCTAGGATATGACTACTTGTGATTGGAATGAATTGATGATTGCATGCAGAGTGACTTTCTGTTTGGCAACAAACCTAAAATGGCAGCAAACCTCTTTGAAAGAAATGTGAGAAAGTGAAATGTGCTTTGCTTCTTGAAGAAGATGCTTTATTTTACCAAATCGTGATTTAAAGGACACACATACATCCCCCATAAAACCCTTAAAGTGAAAAACCTGCCATTATCACATGATAACATATCTTGTTTATTGTTATAGGTAAAATTGTTTTGAGCAAAAGAGTCTCATAGCAAAGATTTGACGACATTCATTGATAAATAAAGCGTTGGCAGAGAACAGCGTGACTGATATTCAGATCGGGAAGAAAAGATGCGATGCAAAAAAACAGAAAAGAGAGAGCCAAAATAGAGGGAGCCAGAATACAGATAGGGAGGATTAAGTTCCAAATGTATTAACAATGGCTGATGAGGAAATAGAGAGAAGGGAAAATCAAAATCAGACTTATGAAGCGTTACGGTATAAACAGGTTTTAGGGTGGTTTATTCTTCAAATGATCTATACATTTCTTGGAGCGTTGTTGTTTGTACTCTTAGAAGAGTGTTACGGAAATGATGAAATAACAGATGGAAATTATAAAGGAATTATATTATACATAGAAAGACAAGATGTTTTGGGAAGAGAGGAAAAGATGAAATTTAAAAATGTGACAAAAGCATACTTTAAAAAGGCTTTAATCCCAAAAGGATGTGAAATTAATCATGACAATATTGCAAAATGGTGGTCATTCACAATTGTCACTTGCTACACCATAGGTAAAAAGCCATTTTGAATTATGAATTCGTTCTATTTTATCATAAAACATTTCGTTACAACACATCATGATATCTGAACTGAAAACTACATTACGCGGCATAAAACTAAAAGTTTTTCCAATTAATCGGTAGATTTGCTAGCATTTGATTTTCTTTGTTTGAAGTTTCCTTTAGCATAATTATCTCTTACTGCTTTTAATTTCCTGGTGTAATTACTGGTTTTCCATGAAATACATTTGAATTTCTGGGCGTAACTGCAGTGTTATGTATCTCGTCATATTATTAAAACTAGAAATGTTCTAATATAAAAAGATACTTGCAAATTCCTCATCGATAATTTTTATCTTACGCAGGCTTTGGTCGCGTGACACCCAAAACCGTTCATGGAAAAGTAACAACCATATTTTATGCGATATTTGGAATACCATTGTCTATTTCAATGTACACACGCGCATCAGAAATGGTTAATGCTATCGTGAGAAATCTAATCAAATTATTAGAAATGAAACTACTCAAAAGACAACACGTCAAATATCTCCATGCAAAAACTCTCACAATTTCAATTGTTTTGTTTCTTGCATTTTTCTTTTCTCTTGTGTATTTCAATACCCTTCATGACCATGGCAACCTGACGTTGATTGACAGCACCTATTATTGGTTCCAGACCCTTACAACCATTGGCTACGGAGATGTGTACCCGATGTCTGACCATAATGACGTCACAGAAACAATTTTGCGTATTTCATTCATGTTTGGGTTAGGAATGATGGCCTCATTGATATCATCTATTTCAAAGTTTTTTCATGAGATCAATAAGAAAAAAGTCACCAAATTGTTATCGTTTCACAAAAGAAGTTGGACACTTGAGCATCAAATACAGGAAGAGACATTTTGAAGAAAACTTTTCACCTTATACTTTTATAAATACCTTTAAACATTGTAGTTATTGTTTCTACAAGAGACAAATGATATATTTCCAAGCACATTAAACAAATACCCGGTAAGCATTTTCCATCAATTAATGTAATTACCAAAGAAGGTTAGATTGGTTTAAATTAGAAACTACCTTGATTATTTTTCCGAACATAAAATAAAAGCGAATATAAAAATCAAATGTGAGTACAATTCAGATGGAACGTAAATTCATCATTATCATTTTCAAACTTGTTTTGTTGTTGCATTTAACCTTTTATGCAATTTCTTTAAGATAAACATGACTCGTTTTGAAATACCATCTCCATATTCACCAGACTTAAATGTACATTACTTACTTAAGTGTAAAGAAACCTGGCATTTAAAACTAATACCTGAATCTTGGAGAGATGTTTACCTGCTGCAAAGTAAACATATCAACGAAATTTTAGCCTCAGATGATTAAAAAATATTGAGGTATTATTAGACAAACAAAAAACGTCATTTTTCTTTCAATAAACTATTAAATATTTAACACCCTATCTATTGTATTATTTCATTGTTTACGTTCATAGTTTACATTAAATAGTCTTAAACTGAAATTAAAGATTCAATTTGGCGAAATTAAAGAATATTGAATTTAGAAAAATAATTAACAAGTTAACAAAGTCACAGTCAGAAATACGACATATGTCAAAACTTTAATTGTAAGGCAGAAAAAAGGTAATTAAGAAGAACGGCTGGTTCATTTAAAGACATTGCATTTAGAAGAGAATTTACTAAAAACAGGAAGACAGACAAACGAGCTAAATCTGCATCAATATGCAATAATATCTTTAATGCTTACAAAATGAAGGGATTATGAGAAGTAAAAGTGTCATTGAAACATGAAACAAAAGAAAGACTAATGGCATGGAGGTCAAATTGAGTGTTTAATGATAAAGAATATACACAGGATTCTACAAAACAACCAACTTTGTCAGTTAAAGGCAGAATCGTAAAAAAAAGAAACGTATATCTTAAAACAGAGAGAAGAAACATGGAAATCTTTTAGATTATGACCAAGATAGATCTCAGCAACAGATATAAACAGTAAACGAAATTTTGGAACTGGATGAAAGATAATTGGCGCTAAAGATAAATCAATCCAGAAAAGTGACATTATAAAGTGGGTCAGAATCAGCATGTGAACAAAAAACCGGAATAATTGGAAAAAGATGAAATTAATGATATCAAAGAAATAATTAAAAAATGGGAAAATTAAAGAGACTTTTAAAGCAGCTATTTTCGGTTTATATAGTTTATTTAGTATATACCATATGCTGGGCCTTTTTGTTTATTTATATAGAAGAATGTTTACCAGATCAATATGAATTTGAGTTGAACAAGAAAGAAATGAGATTTATAAATCATATAAAAACAACGGATAACCTATCTATTGAACAAAAAGAAATATTCATCAACATTTCAAGCGAGTATTTTCAATCAACATTTGATAGAAAATCATGCAATTATGGAGGTCATAATTTTCTAAAATGGTGGGAATTTGCATTCATTTCAAGTACCACAATTGGTTTGTATCCCACCTTCAATTTTTATATGTTATACAAAATTTCATTTGTTACACACAAATAGATTTCTTCAACGAACCCCCGTTAAATTCTTAGGATGCGTACAGATCACATACCTAATTGTAAGATGAAACCGTGGACGGGTGTTACTTAAAACGTACAATAGCTTAAAGATGTTGGGAAACTGGCATTCAAACCAGCAGGCGTTAAAAGCCAATTAGTTCTATTTGAAACAACAGATGATAAAAACATTGTCAAATGATCTAACGTTTCGAAAAGGTTTCTCGCTATAGTGAACCGTAACATGTCGCCCAGAAAACCAAATTTTGATTTACCAAGGTCCTTGATACTTTGGACTATTTTATGCAGATGATTTCTACTCTCAGCTATAACATCGGTCAACATTTTCATATCATTTGAAATTGACAAGCAGACATTTCAAGTGTTTTTATCTTCATAAAATAATCATATTAAACTCTTAGCAGAGTCTTTGCATAGTACTTTTTTCTTCAGGATTTGGCGATATAGTCCCAAAAACAGATATGGGAAAACTTTGTACGATGCTCCTATCAATTTTTGGCATACCTATTCAGATGGCATTCTTATCAGTTGTAGGAGAAGTCATTAATCTCACAATTGACAACTTATTGATTAAATTTGAAGTCAAAGTTCTAAAAAGAGCTGTGATGAAAAACTTGTCTAAAAAGAGATTTCTAGCAACAATTATGTTGTCCATGATGACATGGATGCTCTGGGCTATGCATATAAAATGGCAGTATGAAGACAGTAATTTTATCGACTGCATATATTTCATCTTCCAAATCTTAACTACTATTGGTTATGGTGACATGAACTTTAATGCATCCACGCATTTGTATGACGTTTTGCCAACCGCAATCACAGCAACAGTTGCAATGGGAACAACTGCATCATTAATATCGTCAGCCTGCAAATGTATTCAACGCACAAATATAAGGCAGGCAATTCACAGGGTCTCATTTGCAAGAAGGAAAAGCTGGTCACTCAGCAATGAAAAATGCAAAGATGAACAACCGAAACAGGAAAATGAAATGTTCAAATTCAATGGAAATGTGGAAAAAGGTGATGATATATTTAAATGCACAAGAATAAAACAATATGGACTGGATGAAAATCAAATTTGAATATCTATATGAATAAAAATTTGAAAAGGCAAATGGCTAGTGAATGCAATTTAGTTTTGCTAATGGAAAAACAAAGTAAAAATAAAGATAGGAAGGTAGAAATCTGGTATATGATGAACAAAAGAAAACAAAGGTTGAAATTAGAGCCATTGTCAAACTGAATTTGGAAAAGCACTTCTACACAAAGAATGCAAAATACATTTTAAAAATGATGGAATAAGAGAAATTAGCAAATTAGCCATCAAAGAAAGTAAAGATTTATTGTGAAAAAGAGTAGAATTGCGTATAATGTATTTGAAAATCTTCCATTGGAATTTTCCTTTAAATGGGTACAATGAAATGATTGCCAATGAGCGTACATAGTCTCAGTTGTGGCTTCAAAATACAGTTCTTTACTAGGTCAATTACTTTAAGGAATAATGCTTAACTCTGATGAACAGAGGATGAAAGAAAAAGATAAAGTAGATTAATATTGATATTTGGCCCAAGCATGTAATGCTTCTTTAAAATGATTGTTTAATGTTGCCACATACACGTGGTATGAAATTAAGATAAAATAGATTCTTCAACATTTATGTCTCAATTAAACTCAAAGTAACAGGTGGCTAGGCCTTTAATGACAAAAACAAAGTTACCAGTTCAAAATAAATATTCAATTATGGATCTTATTTACAAGTTCTTTTGAATCAAATCAATAACATTCCAAATCATAAATGATGAATTCAAATTCGCATTTGAATCAGTCATTTAATAATGTTAGAGATACGTGTATTAATTTCACAACCCAAGAGAAGAGATTATGGCAGAAGCTAAAAGTCAATTGCTCAGGAGATTTATATTGCTTTTAATCTTTTTCATACTTTATACTCTTTCTGGAGCCTTGTTATTCATAAAAGTTGAAGAATGCGCTAGAAGCCAGCAAGAAAACCCAGAACATCAGAAGTTTTTAAAGCATCTAAATATCACAAAGGAACTTAATCAAACAGAAAGGGAAATGATGAAAAATATATCACATGCTGTTTTCAACAAGAAAACTGAGTGCTTATATAAGACAGAGACAATCACAAAATGGTGGGATTTCACAATTGTATCATGTGTAACAGTTGGTAAGGTACCTTTTAAAAAAGTACATCTAAAGAGAATCGTAAAACAATAACAAAAGTTCCAAAGTTGAGGATTTGAAATGCATGGAAATTTTTCAGTGCAGGAAACATATTCAGATGTCATTTGGAGCATCTATCAAGTTCTTTATAACTGAAATTAAAAGTGTAGATAGCAGTATTTTGTTGTTTTCAGAAAGTTCACAATTAAACATCACATTTATTTTCGCTGTAAGTTTAAGCATCAACACTATATTTTTAGCAAAATAACATCAAGCGTCAGCAGATCAGGCTCAATGACATTTAATGCTTGAGACATAAGAACTCTGCAATTAACTAAACTAAACTTTTTCAGGATATGGAACAGTGACACCAACAACATCAGCAGGAAAACTAACAGCAATCATATATGCACTATTTGGAATTCCCTCAGCCATGGCATTGGTTATGCTTGTTGGAGATATCATTTCACAACTTAATAACTTTGTTTTAAAGTTTATTGGAACAAAATTATTACGACAAGGAAGGGTTAAAGTAACAAATGCAAAAAGAGCGATATTCATATTGCTTTTATATTGCATAAAATTATTGCTTGGGTCTGCTTTTGTCATGATAATGGCAAGCAAAGAATTATCATTTGTTGATAGCATCTATCTCACATTTCAAACAATAACAACCATTGGGTATGGAGACATGGCATGGAATTCAAACCAAAGCGTGATAAGACTTGTTTTTCCATTTGTGGTAAGTGTGGTTGGAATGGGATTGGTAGCATCCTTCTACTCACAAGGTGATAACAAAACTGAACAAAACGAAAATGAACCTTCCCAAACAGAAAACAACCATTCAAAATCAACATATGATAACAATGGATTCTTGGATGAAAATGAATTAAATTTAGATCAGTATAAGGACGCACCTTAGCAGAGAAGTTTTCAAAAAAAGATGAATCACTTGATCAATTTGTTTTGCCAATTCCCGTGTTGGAGTTACGATCATTGCACCAATCTTTAAAAATCAAATGTTAATAAATCACATGTCTAGTGCAGTTATCTTTCAGTTTAAAGCAGGGGTGGTGCCAGGATTTGCATGACAGGGGGCTGGGTTCCCTAACAAGGGGGGCTAAATAACAGAATAGAGGATATCTTTCTAAGCATTAGAACACAACTTTCCGTCGAAAATTCCTCGACAGACACGAAATTTCTCCTTGATGGGGGGGCTAACATTCCCCAAGCAAGGGGGCAACAGCCACCTGCCCCCTCTGGTGCCACCCCTGGTTTAAAGACATATAGATTACAATATTTATTGCCAGAGATGCTTATCATCATTATTCTGACTTCAAACCATGTAATTAATGGCTAATTAGCATAAAATGAGATTGATAAATAAATCATGATATTTATGAACATACCTGGTGCTTTTTCAACTTTTCTTCTCTAAACAAAAATCAAGATAATGAATCAGTGGCAGTGCCAGCCTCTGCAAATTGGAAGGGTAAGATGATGATGGGGTCCAGCCATGCCCTTCAGATTTTGAAACATGCCCTTTTAAACACAGTTTAATTGCATAAGAAAAGTTTAGGAAGGTCAAATCCTTTTTGCAAATAACTTTAGAAGATATTATTCTACTAAGATAAGGACTTGATAACCCCTGCCTTAAAAAGTTGATTACCATATTTTTCAAAAAAGTGTGGGAAATGTTATTGAAAAGAAAAGTGTTATTAAAAAGTGGGTAATTACCCCTGCCCCCCCCCAAACACCCCATGGCTCTGCCTCTGTGATCAATAATGACTCATCCTTTACACTCCTGTATAAGAGTAAAAATACTTTCAAACTAGCGTGACCTGGGTTTTTTGGCAAGGGTGTAAAAAAGGAGATCTTCAAAAACTCTAATGCATTGCAATAACTTTGAGAATTAGCAAACTTTCTCAAATTTCAGTCTTATCTTCTGTTGCAAATTAGTTATCAGATCACATTTACAAAATCTGTTTAGCAATATATGATATGTGCAGACAAATGCGAAATTACAAACTTGAAGATTACCTTTTGGTGAGTATCTCAATAATTGGAATTACAAATGCCAAGGTTTTTCCTGATCCAGTGACCTAAAAATAATTTGATATATCAGAGCTGTCAAAACTATCTCAAAATATTGACAAAATTATTTCTCAGTTATTTACCTAGACATTTCTTTGTAATCATTGCCACTCAGCTCTTCAAAAAATTAAGAAAAATGAAAAAACTTACTGCCTCAGCTGCAACATCTTTGTTTGACATAAACAGTGGTATACAGGCACTCTGTGGAGGGTGATTTTTCAAATGTTATGAAAGAAGTAAAATACAAAAAAATAAGTAAACAATAACATCTCATATTTTTAGTTATCTCATGTAATGACAGTTTTTGTAGGGATAATGATGATTAATGATAGTTCAAGGTTTATGATGATGATGATGATGATGATGATGATGATGATGATGATGATGATGATGATGATGATAATGATTATGATGATGATAATGATGATGATTATGATAGTGACGATGATGATGATCCATTATTAATATAATGACGATAATGATGATGATGATGATTAATGATAGTTCAAGGTTTATGATGATTATGATGATGATGATGATGACGATGATGATGATAATGATTATGATGATGATAATGATGATGATTATGATAGTGACGATGATGATGATCCATTATTAATATAATGACGATAATGATGATGATGATGATTGAATGGTGATGATGATGAAGATGGCAATAATGTTTGTATTGGTGATGACAAATTGATTGATGATGATGCATGTACATGTAGCCTATTAAATTCTTCCATATAATTCCATGCCTCGTGGCATCATCAGACGGACGCGGCCTATACACTGCAAACCAAATGTCCGATCAAAGAAAAAGATGAATTATTCTTACCTGGACTGGTGTTGGATTCACAAACTTGTTTTCTTGCAGACTATTTAAAACTATTTCTGATAATTTTGGATTGAAAGAACTCCATGTGATCTGCGAAGCTTCTGCCGCCATTTTCTAAACAAACATGCGATCGAGGCACAATTCACAGGGGACTAGAGTTTGGAATCACTGATCAGTGTTTGCAACTGGGTGCCATGACCCAATGAAAATGGGGGGTCTGCTGGTAGGAGCATATCTAGCGGGAGCGCTTAAGAATGGGGATGGGCCATCTCTAAGCAAGGAAAATGAAAGTTTATGACAAAAAGGAATAATTTACATGTCTCTAATAATGTATCATTTATCTGATGAATTAAGTTCAACCAGTGGCTATTCAATGAGAGATGAGCCAAGGAATAACCCGCATTTAATACAAAAGCAGTGTAAAGAATCTTTACTTGTTAACAAAGCATCAAAATTTGATTTCTATGATTGATATTTAAAAACTGTAAGTGATTAACAGAGGAATATTAACTAAAAAACATATTATTCAATGATTACAACTATATAATAAAGTCATCAACGTTTCATGATTTGACGGTAACTTGCAGGACTCGCAATTTCTCGTTGGTTGCTGTTTTCTCTAAAATCGTCCTAAAATCAAACAAAATTGAACAGGAATGAGGGATAAAAAGATAGTTTACAATTTCCGCTAAAAGTCATGGCATGATAAAATCATTAGATGTACAGTCTGTAAAAAACAAAACCCGTTTAGTACCGTCTTTGTTTTAACTTTTACCAACAATTTCTAGTATACTTAGATAAAACATGCAAAATGATGCTTATCAGTGTTTGTTTGAAGATACAAAAAAATTTGGATTTGTCGTTGATAAACAAGATCAAAAGAAACTAACATCGGGTTTCAAGCCCGATACACTCGAAGAAGATTGCTGAAAATCATATATACCAAGGCTTAAATACGAACATATAGCACCAAACCAGCACACACCGTAATTTTCGTGCCGATTAAAGATCGATTATCTTAAACTCTCAGGATGAGTTCTGCGTGTAAACCAATGTGTGCTCAGTTTGAATTTTTTTGCAGGTTTGCACACAAGGAGATTAATTTTTTCTCGCATCGGCAATAAGCCTATGAATTGCCAGCGCTGTTGAATTTCTAGGGAATTCTCATGAGTACTTTAAATTTTGTGGGGGTGGGGAGGCATTGTAGGGTAGGAAAAGTCCCCGTGAGCACTATGCTAATGAAAAATGTGTAAGTACAAATGTCGAGAGCTTCTTGATTCTATTTACAATATCAAAATGTGCAAAAAGAATGGTGCTATTTTTGCCATAAATGAAATTAAGATATATTTATATCAAATAATCAAATAAAAATAAGTAAGAATGTACAAGACAGCATGTAAATTCAGTAACTTTCTATTACCTGCTTAATCCAACCAAATGCATTTAAAAAGATGGCTGCAATAAACAAAAATTAGTCTCATCTTTTGAAGAAGGGATGGTGGGTAAAATCCTGTATAAAATGGATGGTCAAAATTGACATTGAACCCGTCTTGATGTCGCTTTGAGAGGATTGAGTAAGTAGGAGTTGGGAGCCTTTAAAAAGTGCATTTAAGTTCAAAAGAGGTTGAAAATAATGTAAAATAATATCGTACAAACAGAAAGGATTTTCTAAGCAAACTCTTTCATACTTCGATCCAACCGTGCATCAAGTTGGAAGTTTTTAAGAGCAAAAGTAGACAGGTAGAAATTGACGGAGTATGCAAAACAAATGAGGCACGTACATTTTGATGGGGGTATGAAGTTTGGGCTCAAAAGGAGTAGGATGAGGAGATAATATTGTTAAAGAAAAGAAATGCCACCCAATCTTTAACGGCTTGTCTTTGTTGGGATGTATTGAAGGCCTTACAAGCCATTCACTTAATGGAAGTCTCGAAGATGACAGGCAGAAGATGTAATGGCCAAGATGAAGATGACGCAAGCACAATTTGTCAAAACTAACCTCGTCTTCATCTTTTTCGCCTTCCTTGCATGAACCATAAAGACCAGCAACAGCGCCCAATGCGGAGAAGACAGCACCAACGATATCAAAAGCAACGAAAGCCCAATAGAGATCGTGTCCAAATGAGAAGAGTTCGCATCTTTGAACTAAAAATGTAAGGTCTTTCAGTAATACATGAAATGAATGTCTTCGAGCCCGGCCATGGTAGGGCAGTCTTTCTTTGGGCTTGGTCAAAAACCATCACATGCGTTCAGTACAAATTATTTAGTCTTCTGATAATTAGTGGTTAAATTGCAATATATGTTTTGGATGCAAAAAAAGAAAAGAGTGGCAACGATGGGTCCCAATTCCCACCAATTGCTCCGCTTCCTGCCGCTAGGAGGGATAGCTTATACCAAGGGCTCCAGGATTTAAGGAGAACATGGCCATAAGACCCCCTTGGTGCCCAAATGCGTTAGTTTTCCTGTCATTAAAAATTTTTATAAGAGTATTAATGTTTAATTGTACAAACCATAATATTTGTTTTGCTCATCGCTAGGGCAACTGCAAATATCACCACGATCATAACATCTCTTGTTTGCAACGTAATCCTTGTATTTCTTCCAGTGATCAGTGTCATTACTTGTTAGAACAGCGTGAATGATGCACAGCACTAGAGTAACCACATTGACGAAAAAGAACACAACCACCTGGAAAATATGACATTGAACTGTTCTAATTAACGGCAAGTTAAAAACGCTTATCATTGCCAACGCCCATTTACACCCTTCAACTACGTTACCAATGACCAAACACTTACTTCTCGTTCTCGTTCTTTACAGAGAAACATGATGTCGTTGATCGTAGTTACTGCCCTCCGATTTCTAATCAAGCTGATTTCCCAAATGATGTTCCAATTTGAAACAATAATAGTTACAAAGGCATCTCATTGATTCAATGGGAAGGGATGTTTTTTCAAAATTGGTTGGTTCAATAAAATGAGGGGAGATTGAGTCTAACTGTTTCCACAGGTTGTTACTAGAGAGTATCAGAAAATAGAAAGTTCGAATCAACTGACATATCTTAGATTATGAATAAGACTTGTTGTCAAATTCGCCACAACACATTCCACATTCCAAATTCGCCGCAAATTCGCGCGCAAATACGTCACGACACATTCCCGCAAAAGTCAAAGTTATAAATTCTTGAAGATGTAGCAATTAGTAATGTAAGCATACCGCATCTCTTCGACGTGTTGCCAGGATGATTATGGCTAGGAAACCTGGGATGAGCAACTGCAAAACAAATTTTGATTTCCTTCACGTAAACCTTTAATATTTTTATTGTTAAATCGTTAAGTCTTAATGATACTCAAGACATCATTCACCGTTGAATCAGAAAGCCCTGCAACATGTGACTATTTTCACAGTCGCTCTCTAGCCTCTAATTAATTTGTCTATTCTGCAATTGGTTTGTCTCTTGATTTTTTGACATTTTGCAATTCTAAAATTGAGTGATTTCAAAAAAAGCATGCGTCCATTGTTATGGTTCGGGCTTTTGAAAAGCGTCACTCTTGCGCAAGGGCGAGAGTAAGGGTATGAAATCGATCATAAAATTCGCCACACCTTTTCATTCAAACGGGAGAAAATATACTCTAAATATCATGTCGTTACTCCACCACTTGGGGCAATGCGAAAAACATAGAAAACCCCAATTTAAACAGTTCAAAGCAATGATTTTTCTGCTACATATTTGTTTTTTAGCATTGTGTAAAAGTCAATGATGTATACTCACTCTTTGAGGCGAAAGATAGAACATTTTAAACACGAAATATTGACACATTTAGCAAAAGAGTTATGCGTGGCTAATACACACTAACTAAATATTGAATAAATTAGTAAAGTAAATGAAAAATAGTTACTGGGAAGCCGGTCCAAAATCCATCTGCAGATAAATTATGGAACATTCCTAGTTCAATGAAACCACACAAGGCGAGACATGTCCCAAACAAAACTTGAAAAACACCAATCCAACAGGACCAAATAGCGAAGTTTCGGCTGACAAGAGGGCGACCCATGTTGCTGTGAATTCACGTTGTTTTGCGAATGAAAATGTCAGAAATGTGTTGAATCAACAACTAGATCGTGAGACCAAACTCTCTCAATCAACCACCCTTCATTGAACCCAAGGTATTTTGTAAATTTCAAAGGTTCTTTTGGATTCAATTCTTTTAAGGTACAATGGAATTACGATACAGCCTACTCACACTATGGTTACTATTGTTATGTGTGGTGGAAAATCCAATTCCGCTGATAGCATTTCTAAGGAATGTTGTTAGGTGAAATCTGTTATTCTCAAGACGATAAAAAGATTGAATAATTTTGCCACAAATGATTCACGCCGTCTCTATGCTGAGAATGGCAGCACAAATGAATTTGCTAGGGCTACAGATGGCAACAATTTGTATCTTGAATTACTTAGTAAATCCGTGAATCAAAACGTCATAACTTCGGTGACGTCATCTTCTGTCTTACGAGTTGTTATACTTGCAAAAGACACTTTTTTATTAACTCAAATTTCAAAATGATATAACGCGTTTGCGCTACGTAACAAGAAACTGTTATTCTGATCATTGGATCCTAGTTTCTTCATTAGGTTCATGTGACAAATCAATTGCCTATTGTATATTTTGCATAATAATAAAACATGTGGTCAAGATTAGAGTAACTAGGATCCATCCTTGTGCCACCTTACTTATTATGATCTGGACAATCCTTACCGTCCCAGGACCTCCAACCAGACAAGAAAAAAATTGGCAGGGGGACGGCCTTTAAACAACAAACTTTTCTGTAAGCACTGATCTCTGCATTTTATAAAAATGTGTATCAGATATCAGATCAATATTGAACAATTAAAAGTATGATATATGCAAAAACAGATGTATTTCCAATTAATGCTTGATGAAAAGCAGGGAGGGGCAATGGCCCACTAGCCCCCTGAATCCCAACTAGCCCCCCTCTAAGTTGTAAGTATTTACTAGTAATTGATACCATCCAGCAGTATTCATTCCAAATATTAGTACTCCCTTTCTATTTTTTCATTTTTTGTAAATATTCATTAGCAATTTATTGATTACCAGTTTGATTGAGATGTTTTACAATATCCACCCAATTCCAACCCCTCTCTCTTTCCCCTTTGAAATTAGTTCTCTCTGTAATTCTTCTTTTTTGTGCCTTCGTCAAGTTCTCTTTTTTCTCCTTTGGTTGTGCTGATGATTGTTTTTCTTCATCTAAAATATCATTCTGTGAAGTTTCCTACAAAATAAAAATATGTCTGGCTATTATACAAGAGCACTCAACAATTTTTTTGGTTAGGGGGGTGTGCACTCTGACTGGACAGACTTGTTTTTTTGTTTGTTTGTTTATTTGTTAACCCAGGCTAAGTTTTCTGGCAGCGTATCAAGCTGATGTGGACCTGGGGTGCCAAGGCCTGTGTTCTCAGGATGTTATAATAAGCTTTTATTTGGAACTAATTGGTTGTAACAAAATAAAGTAGCAAGTCAGCAAGCAAGTTTTTCATCTGACATGTTGCGGTGATGTTTTTGTAGATTGCATGTAATGGAATTTTAAAATGATGAAACTGAACTGAACTGAACTGTAGATTTGTAGAAATACAACATTTTCTGATTGACCAAAGTTTGGCAAAGTGTTTCTCTATCTCAGAATAATAAAGCTTGGTGATATCATTGGATAAAACTATTCGTTCTACCTTAATTGGTATATCATCTGGTATTTTGCTAATGAATTCTTCTGAATTTTCGTTCAACCAATCGATTAATGAGTAAGTCATTGGTGAGTCCCTTAATTCCTCTGCTTGTACTAGAAGCTTTGACTTTATTTCATCTTTTAAACACGATGGTAAGCATTTATTAAAAAAAGTGTCTAAATTTATTGTCGGCAGTTCTGAAGGGTACTCTTTAGGCCATGAAATCTCTAATAAAAATGCTTTATTTTCTGTCGCTTCATTTCCATACTTGTATTGAAAACAACATGGATTGATCTCTTTGAAGTTTTCATCGCCATCGTAAATTGATCTCAAAACATCTCTCTCCTCTTCTTGTGCTTCTTCCATTTCATAAATAATATCTAGACGTGTAATGTTATATTTTAATTAGATTCAAATGTTATTGAACTCAGATTACTACAAAAACATGTTCACTGAAAGTTGCTGATTATGACTGCAAACGAGGCATTTCAAAAAGAGGACACAATATGGAAAAGAGGCAATAGAAGCATGCAGCCATGGCGGGAAGGGCTCATGTTGATGTCAATGAACGGCGTTTAAGACCTGTTTACGGTAGCTATCCTTTATAACTCAGCATTTTATATATATATTTATTTATGTTTCATGCGCCATAATACATCAATAATTCCTTCAGTCTATCAGCTTCTTGATTTTGTATTTCTAGCTCTATTAATTTTGACATGTGTATCCTTCCCTTTTTGATTCCCCCACCAATAACATTCTTCCGATGCCCAAAAGATGCGAGGATAAGAATCTCATCTGAACATTTGCATCTTACTTTTGATAATTGAATGTGAATTATTCTTTTCGTTCAAACTGATGCCATCTGGTAGTTTACGTCACCAGTTTATATTAATTGCAGCAAAACGACTTTCTCTTGAAATAAGTAACCTAACATAATTCTAAAGTGTAGGGTAGAAGCCTGTTATAGATCGTCACAAATTTCTGTTCTTGTTTACCAGATGGTAAATCAAATTGCCCTTCAAGTTAAAGGACTTAACCCAGTTCTCTGACTTAACACTATGTTTCAATTAAAAGGACCCATTACCAAATCTGGATGCAAGATGTAGTTAAAAAGCAACTATGTATTGTTATTTCTGCATTTCTCTTTCTTTTTTTCACTATTATACATTTCATTTTGTTGCAGATGCCCTTGATAATCTGAACAACAAGTTGGCTGTTCAGCTTGCTGACAAAATCTTGAAAAAGCAAAAAGAGTTGCACTGTGCAAAGGCATTGAAGGCACTGGCCTTGCTAAGATTAAACAGAACAGCAGAATGTCTGGAACTTTTAGAAGAATTGAAAAAGATTGATGCATGGGATGATTCAATATTGCAATGTATGACAATGACATATAAAGAGATGCAAAGACGTATGTTGCAAATCATATTTGTCTTAGAATAAATAATTCCTTATTTTGTTAAATGAGATTTGTCCCCACTATGGACAATTTTCATAAATGGCCCTGGTAATGAATCATACTGCACCTTTCACCTTGGCCCATAGAATTTGTTAAAGTGGGATTTAATGCTCCTCTCTTCAGCAGGGTTAAAATACCTTCAGTGTGAAGAAGGTCACTTTAAAGATCTTCTTGATAGCTTTTTGGCTCTAATTGCCTGTAACAGTGGTGCCAAGTCATCCCAAATGTTTCTAATCTTCTGAAAGGTTCAATTCAAACATCTTAAATTCCTTCTTGTAGCTGAAGAAATTGCTTCTATTTATGAGTTAGCTGTTGCAAAGAACCCTAACAATGAAGAATTTCTGAGTCATTTATTTATGGCTTATGTGAGAATTGGAAACAACTTGAAACAGCAAAAGGTATTAATGTTTAATTTGCAATTGTTGTTTTTTGTGCAACTCTCATTGCACAACATATATCTGTCAAGATATTGGTTATAATATTAACCGTTTGCTTTAAGATTGAATAGTGGTTATGCTGCATATAAAGAAAGCTGATTTAATTACACCCTCTTTTCATGTCAAACTGCTTCAGCCATATAATATTAAACTCTGCTTTCCTCACATCTTGTTGGTCTTATTTGTAACTTTAGTTGATTTTCATTAATAATTTCATGATGTATTTTTGTATTTTAGACAGCAATGAATTTACATAAAGCATTCCCTCACAAGAATCCATATTATTTTTGGGCTGTTATGAGCATTTATATGCAGGTATGTCCTCCTTCTATAATTGTTAAAATTAATCACT
Organism: Catostylus mosaicus; assembly: GCA_964019065.1. Classification (NCBI taxonomy): domain Eukaryota; kingdom Metazoa; phylum Cnidaria; class Scyphozoa; order Rhizostomeae; family Catostylidae; genus Catostylus; species Catostylus mosaicus. The sequence continues at coordinate 8,793,781 of OZ025193.1, read as the reverse complement.
CACCCAGTTTCCTAGAGGTGGGGCATTTTAAGTTATAGTTTAAAATTTGTCGTTTTTATGGTTTAAGGCATTGACGTCTGAAGATGAGAAAGCTGTGAAATCAATGCTTTTGCCATTAGCTGAAAGAATGGTTGCAAAGTACATAAAAGAAGAAAAAATTGAAGCTGAAGCTGGTAAGTCTTTGCATTAATCAAATTTACATTCAGGACAGCACCTTGGGTACATGACTTATGTGTTGTAATGCCCGAAATGAAGTTTTCAATCAATTTTACATTGTTCTTTTGTCAACTGAGATGTGCTCAGATCTCAAATTTGAAACTGTTTTATAGCAAAATCCATTGTTAATAGAATCAGGCTTTCGAAAACTTTCCCTTCTTGAAACACATGGCCCAGGAATTTACCTTGGCAGCACCCCCTTTCAATGGTACTTTATAGAATTCAAATCACTTTGTAAGGCTGTTGCATAAAACATTGTGATTCTTTCTTTCTTGTCAAAGTAAGAATATGTTCAACAAAGAAATTTTATAGAAAGCTTTGCATCAAGAGGATGGGTAAGCCTAAGTGACTGTTGCTCAATTATGGCTGTTTATGTTGTTTATTATCATTGGAAAATGTGATATAGACTTCACTATCAGCTGAATACACAAAGGTACATGCCGCAAAATCTTACCCTTCTTGTCAGCCCCTAATACATCAATTTGTCCATCCTCAGTTCTTTAGTGGAGGTACTGAAATTGAAATTTTATCCTGTTTAGAAGTGCAGCTTTATTTGATGATCCTTGAAAAAGCTGGCAAATACAATGAAGCATTTTTGGTCTTTAAGGATGAAAGTGAAGGTTAGTTGATTCCTTCTAGCAAATGTTCTGTACCCTAAATTTGCTGTTGGGGGCATGGTATTTTTATTCTTATATGTTTTCAGCAGCTTTTTTGATGGTTGCAAGCTGCTGTGGAATTGCTATGTTTAATTCACCATGCATCAAATGTTTTTTTGTGAGATGATGATGCAGACCAAGGTTGTTTTTAGTTGAGAAACTAGGCATTTGACCATTTGCAGTTATCCCTCCCTTAAATCAATGCTTTCAGTTCCATGTGCAGTGTACAAACATGATTGTTTGTTAATGCCATTATCATGCAAGATCTTTCTGAATCCATTCAAAAGATATGCTTTAATTCAAACAACTTGAGATTGAAACTTTCATTGTTGTTAGTTTAATATTTAATGAAGATGTTAAATATTGTGTAAAGAAGATTTTTCAGCAATCAACTATGCCCAATAACGAGGATAGAACTTTACCAAACATTTAATCAGAAAATAACATCTGCAAAAATTTTGATTTGTAAACTTTTTGCTATGAAACATAGGGTGCAAATGACTGCCTTCTGTTTTGCAACATGCTTTCTATTACTAACCAGATTTGTATTATTGCAAATTGACAAAGAAGCAGAACATAATTTATCTTTTAAATTCGGGATTTTTATGATTCTCTTTCAACACCTATGATTAGTTAAATGGTACTTGGAAATAATTCAGCTGCGATACCTCAAATGTGAGGTAGTGATTCAGCTCTGATGACGATGGCGATGGCGATGGCGATGACGATGGCGATGACGATGACGATGACGATGACGATGACGATGGCGATGACGATGACGATGCCGATGCCGATGACAATGACTATGACGATAACGATGGCGATGACGATGACGATAGATTAAGGGATACTTTCATAGCATATGGCTACATTTTGCTTCATACATCCACAATTGCAATTCATTTTCTTTAAAACACACGTGGTGCATCACGCCCTGGTGACGCATTTTTCCCTATTCACGATGCGATGCGAAGACAATCTATTTTGCCTTCGGGAAAGTTCCTTAAAGTCTCATAAAGCGATGCTTAAAAATGAAAATATTTATAACACACTCTTAGGCACCTTAAGATGTGATATTGCCAATACGATGCCTCTTCAATACTTCCAATACAGAAAATATCATTTTAAAAATCAACCTACAATTTGATACTGGAGACATCAGAACCACAGAACAATTTGGTTTCATGTTCTATATTTTTTGCTCGATACGAAAATGGCCCCCTTTCCCAGAATTTCAAGATTCTTTTCCCATGGGAGTGGATCCAATGTTTTCATGGTGTTTCTCAGTTAAGAAGTTACCCTATATTTGAAACAGATACCCTATGAAAAAGTTACCCTATGTACTCATAGCCTATGTTTAAATTCTTTTGACGTCTCCGATTGATTTCAAAACCAAATATAACAAAATGCAGCGTAATGCTTTACTTCATAATTCATCTAAATTTTAAGCTATCTCAAGAATAAAAACTATAAAGTAAATAAACATAGATAATAAGCAAGTGAATTACTTTATTGAATTATTTTAAAGGATGGATACCCTTTGGGCTGCGTAAGAATTATGATACCTTGGTTTCATGAGAAAATAAAGATACTGATTATAATTTTTTGTATACGGAGAATGAATAAATTATTTAATTTAGATGCTTGTCTTCAAGCAAAGGGTAAAAGATTTTGTTGCTAATTCGCTCTTAACAGAATTAAGCACCACAATTTGATGTTACATTCCTTATTGCATTAGTCAAGTTTACAAAGAGTCGTATGTTCATTTGAAACCAAATGCAAAATGAGTATACGAAGCCTTATTATCTTTTTATTTTTTATGATTTTCATGGTTTTTTAATTCAACAAGTATCCTCAAAAAAAACCTTGAAAACACTTTTCCCTGGAGCAACTTTGGGGAAGTATGGGATATTCAACTAATTGGTTTTAGGTACGAGCATGACAGTAGTTATGTTTGGTTTTCGGGGGGGGGGGGTTGCAAGATTTATTTGCTGGCTGAGACATATAACCATCGTTATTTATTCAAACAAATGCGAGTGCTTATTCCCGCATACACCCATCTAAATTCCAAAATGTCCCTAACATTCTTATCAGTGTCATAACTTTTCATTCATTTTCATCTTCTGCGTGTTTATCTTTTCTCTCATCAAAACTGTGAAGATCAGATTTATGATTCTCTCTCTCAGGACGTACAGGCATTGCAAATCGAACCGTTCTTACTTTGTTGCTCCTCCTCAGTCGATACATCGCCCTTCTGAATTGTCCGCCACTCAGTGTTTAAATAATAGGGTCAAGTGATGAATTGCACAGGGCAAAAAGAATCGCAATTGTGTAAAATTGAAATAAATGTATTTTGTCTTCAGTGTTGTCTTTATAGAAATTGGTTGCTGATACCATAGTCCAATAGACGTAAAACGGTGCCCAACAGCTAATATAAGTCAGGATGAGGACACCCAGCATCACCATGACTTTCCTTCGGTTGTTATTCCCATTTGCAGCAGGTATTCTCAAGTCTGGCGTTGCATGTCTTCTTAAATGCCTCCAGGCCACTATATAAGTCATAGTCATTGCACTTATTGGCAGTATTGTACCAGCAAATATTGTTATTGCACTGTATAATCTAGTATTCATCCATTTAGGATAGTATCGAAAACAAAACCCAGTGTTTTCTTCATATCTCACGGAAAATGCATTTGGTGACAGTAAAGCAATTGACATGAACCATGATACAACTGAAAATATGATACTCCCACGTTTTGTTAGTTTCATGTTAAGTCTCATTGGAAATTTAATGATGATGAATCTGCTTATTGAAATGGCGCAAAGGGTGAATACGGATTCCCCAGCTGCTATGAAAAATGGCACCATTGCTGGGCTGAAGGCGCACATGATATTCCTTTCAAAGCTGTTGAGCTTTACTCGGCTCACATCAACAAATACAAATGGATATATGCTGAGCCCAGCAACCAAATCAGCTATTGATAAGTTCATCAGAAGTATATTGAGCGGTGTTCGTAGTTCCTTGATCCGTGTTATAACGTAGATTACTTTGAGGTTAGCAACAGTACCAAAAAAGCTAACAGCAACCATGATCACTTTGATAAATATTGCCCACGCTGGAGGAAACAGATCCGGCCGATAAACGATCGTTGAGTTTTTCTCCATTTTTGTAGCCTCAATTTCAATTCAACGCACCATTTTTCGACAATTCATATACTCTTTTTGGTTCTACAAATGTCAATTTTCCTACCAAACTCTTGTTCAAGTATCTCCTTGTTCAATGAGTTGTAACACTTCAAGCGACATCTGATGTTGAATCTCACTGACCGTTCGCCTTACAATCCTTAAAATAAATGTCTTGAAATAATTTGCCCCTGTCTGCTACTTAATCGGATTTCCTCATCATCTTTATCTCAAATGTGATATTTCGCTAAACATCATGTGTTTTTGATCCCAAGTAACAGGTAACTACGTCCAGTAGCTGACAACTCAGTTCATATTTCATCACTTGCTTTTCTCCTCTTTTACATCCTTGTATTCCCATCAAACAACATTCACTGAATTCTTTATCGTTCGTTTCTTTTATCTTGATCACAAACAGTTTCACTTTAAGAACTCTTCAATCGCTTTTGATTCATTTTTACTACCCAGTTATCGCGATGACTGTACTGTTTGTTTTGCTCTCGTTCTTCCAATCCCAATCTGTCGCCTTTCTCGTCAAAGACTCAAAGTTTAGCAAATAGCTACAGTCTTTGCTATTTGTGTTTGCATGAAGTAATGATATGAAGCTCTTAGTCGGTGTCCCTTTCATCAAATCCAGTCGGTTGTGAATATCTTTGCACATATGAGGCTCGTATCATATGTGGCTATCAATTTTCATTCCTTGTCATCCCTCCATTTCCTTAGTATCTTGTTACACCACACCGTGTGACGTAGCATGTAAAATTGTGTCGCTTCTGCTTGACAATCGATTGCATTTAACTGTTTCATTACTGAATAATCTCGCAATATCGTTGATTTGTTAATCTCCTTGATTTTTATTTGCTGAAATCCAAGCTAATCCTTTGTTAACATTTTAAAACTAGTTAATCTATGGACATTATTTGATTTATTGTACTTTGGCCTGCCTCGTCCTTCGCAAAATGCTTTCACATTTCTGTTCGTTGTATTGGGTCAAGTATGAGCAGAATCTATTAACCAACTGTTTTACACCAGGGCACCAAAACCGTTTTTTGATCGTTCCTACAAAGAAATCTTGCTTACATTTTGACTGCATCGTCAATTGCAAAACCAAAAGTAACTGAATTTTCTTCAAGGAAATTTATTCCAGGCATATTTATTTGACACGGGTATTAAGTTTCTTTTTGTAGCTTGAGAAAGATGTTCGTTTCTTGTGAAACTGAAAGGAGTAAAGTGAATTGCAGTGTTTTAAGTAGTTCCCAACTTATAGTAAATCTATTGATGGATGACCTCAAAATTATTCTAATTGATTCATAAAAAACTAACAAGTTAATGTTTAATTATGCTTATTTTCATTCATTTTTCTGTAGACGAATGTACCTTATTGTTAATAAAGAACTATATTTCTAATTTTATTTCTATTTTTCAGGCAGTGTTGGGAAGTTAATCAGCGAAACAGATAGCATTTTAATAAGTTATTTGGAGAAATTAGAAAACTGGGCAGAACTAAACAAGTTTTATAAAATGTTATTGGAGGAAAGGCAAGTCTTATTATAGCTGTTATTAAAACTATTATTAAAAGAACGAATGAATAAAGAGACTGATGCTGCTCCCACAAGTCTTTAGAATTCGTGAGAGATCTATTCGCAAGGAGATTTGATGCGAAAAAAATTAGTCTCACATGTTTTATCAGTGAGTGTAAAAAAATTCCCAATATGTTTACATCTTTAATAGATTCAAGGTAATTTAAGGTTTTTAACGATTATAAGAAACTTTTCATGCTGAGATGAAGTATAAGTTAACTCGTTCAGTTTTAATTCCTACTTCCATTTGTAGTCCTTAATCTCTGTACAACGTGGCTTATTTTTTATCAAATTATTGTAAAGATGAATTCAAAAGAGTTTATTTATAGCTTGAATATTTGTATTTTTTTAAATTTAATGATGATTTTTCTTTTAGGCCCGATCAATGGTCGTATTATGTCGGATATTTAGATTCTGCTTTTAAATTAATAAACAACAAATGGAAACCTGAAGACGATGATATTACAAGGTATTTTTCCGCTTCCTTTCAATCATTCTCTTTAGCTGGTCGATTTTCTCAGACGATTTGAATAAAATTGGATAACAAGATGGTGAGGGGGTCAATCAGGGATTGCGTGAATGAGGAGGTGAATGAATGAATGATTTGATTTGATTTGATTGATTAATTGATGGATTGACTGATAGATTGAGTGATTGACGGATTGGTTTAGTGAGGATATGGGTGTGTGAGTGGATATGGGTGTGTGAATGATTGTTTGATTGATTCGTTGATCGATCGATCGTATGATTGATCCATTGATTGTATGATTGATCCATTGATTGGTTGATTGAATGATTGATTGATTCGTTAGTGAGTTAGTGAGTCAGTGAATCGTTGAATTGGGTGAAAAAGTGAGTGGTTGCAATATACAAACCTTTTTCTTTATTTATCTTGTTTTTTTTTACGAATTTTCAGTTTTCCGGTTGACTATAACTGTACGTTAATAAAAGAATTTTTAGACAAGAAATTACATTTAAATGGTGAAATTCGTGGACCGTATTTAGCAAGAATGGAGTTGTTGAAAAGAATGATTTTAGATCAAATTGGTAAATATTCAATTGTTTATACTTTTTATCGATTCAATGACCTCTAAACTCAATAATTCATTAAATAATTAACTTGTATAGTCACCCTTTCACTTAAACACTAAATCAACCAATCAGTTATTCATATGATCATTTAATCTTTGAATCATAAAAGCGATTGATCGAATGATCTGCCAGTCAATAAACAATCCAAATAACAAAACTGCAAATCTTATCAGCCCATTCATCAACCATATCCTCCATTGCATTTACTATTTGATTTCTTTGAGTGTATTGACAATTTGTTTTTTTTTATTTTAGATTGTCAGAATGAATTACTGAATCAGTTGATTGTTTATTATGATACATTTGGATGTCGAAGCTGTTGTTTTTCAGACATTTCACCCTACATTGATTTGCTTAACGTAGACAAACGAAATCAGGTTAGTTCCCTTAAGATTTATGTTATGATAGTTTTATTCTTTACAGAACCGTGGTTATCTGTTGTGTTCAAGTTGTGGGGGGGGGGGTTTCATAATCATTTTGTATCATTTAATTACTAATACATGGAGGGGCAGGTGTGATAATCACTTTGCTGATATCATGTATCCCTCTTTTTTCAGAATGTTTCATAAAATCAGAAAGACACAACTGATATTAAAGTGATTTGCTTTTTTTGTCGTCCTTATAGACACAAGACAGCCAGTCATGTTAGATTCACATATTATGTAACCAATTCTAATGTTGTTATGCAATGATTAAATCCTCATTTTTGTTCCAGTTTACGAAAATTGTATCAAGTCGTATAAGTGATGTTGCTGATGACGCAACTACAACAGAGAAGGTAGAAAAATATTCATGATTTTTTAATATCTCTCTTCTCATGGTCTTCTGTTTTTAGTTTCTACTTTGTTGTTATTATTAACTAAACTCAATCTAAACTGTTTTTGTTTGCCAATTTCTGTACAGACCTTACCTGTTATTAACTGCATATGATTAGGCTTTTTACTGCTTTGTCCGCTTCTAACTATCTCTTTTCACCAACTGTCTTGACATAATTCTAGGGGGATGTTGAGGGGGGGGGGGGTGAGTGAACCTCAATTCTATTTGAAAAACGAGGAGCTGTGGCTGTAAAGTTTTCCTGACTATTATTTATGTCATGCTTTTCAAGGTGAAAAATCTACAAAAATTCATTTGTAAAGAATGTGTTGAACGAAGACTTGGACTTTTCGAGGGATTGCCTCCAAAAGAAAAACTGCAAAAAGCAAAAGAATTGATGAAGAAGCACAAAAGCTGCATCAGTTATGGTATTATATTTTTTACGTTCATTACATATTTATTTAACACTTAATTGCAACTTCGATGCCTAATCAGAAAGCTTCTCAATGCAAAGTAGAATAAATAAATCAAGTTCAAGCTAGACATTGAGGCTGAAAATATATCAAGAAAATGATAGGCAATTAATAATTTAGACTTATATTTCACATCCTTTTATCTTTTTATTTACACTGCTTGTAATATGTAAGATAATTTCGATCAATTTTGCTTCATACTCCCACTGTTTGGATTTTTCAGTTTTATTTCTTGTCTTTGATTCTTGTACAATGACCTTTTTCAAAACTGAATCCTTAGATTTCCTAAAAAGATTATTGGATTGAAGAATCACGTTATTTGATGGGCAGTGTTACGTCACATAACAATCAGTATTCTCACAACTGTGCTTTATTTCACGCATTGTCTTTCAATCGAATGTAACCTTTGGACTAAGCTCTGAGCATAATGATAGAATTATCAAGAACCAGGATAGAATATGGGGCATTTTGGGACGTTGTTGTTGCAGAATGAGTGAAAGAGGGTCAAAGAATGAATCCCCTTTGATTTGGTAAAATGATCATTCACAATTCACAAGACCAGCTGCTCTGTGATTGGTTATTGCTCTTCGTCTATTTTTAGATATTTTCATTCTTTGTCAATACAAATTTTAACCTTTGATTGTCAACGAATGTTTATAATTCTTTTTACTTTAGCATCAGCACTCAACTGGTTATTCTATTTCAATTCTAATTTATTCATTGATTTGTTCATTCATTCATTCATTCATTTCATTTTCATTTCATTTCTTTTTTTATTCTTTATTCACGGTAACCCCGTCGGCAAAGGCCGTTTTTCAGGGGGCCGTGAAAAATTTTAAGTCTGCAGTTTACAAGTGAAATAGTCTACAAACGAAAATAAATAATTTAATTAAAATGCTAAGTTAAAGTTACAATATAAAACATAATAACATTCAAGCTTTAATGCCGGATATAAAGATGGCGCTAGCTTGACCTCAGGTTCAAGGCTCAATTCATTCACTTGTTCATTAATTCATTAATTTGTTCACCATGTTAATCATTCATCAATGCATTCGTTCATTCACTTATTCTCTGTTTTACTCTTTTCTCCATTTGTACATTAATTTCTTCATTCAATAGTTCATTCTTTCATTTGATTCAATTTTCCAACTATGTGCCAAATGTTTTTAAAATTAATTTAATTTCAACATTTGCTTCATTTTTTAAGGCGAAGACTTGTTGCCAACTGATATTCAGCCTGTCGATCCTCTTGCTTTATTAGCAGTTCATTTACTCATCAACATCGAAGAACATAACGGTATTTATAATTTTAATTTTACTTTTAATTAACGGAATTTTGTAAACATTGAATATTTATTCGAAAAAAGATTTGATTCGTATTTCTTTCATAAATGATGTGTGCACCTTCAAAGTTAAGACAAGGGTGCTTGAAGCTATTACTATGAACATAGATCCATCATGGTTTTTAAAAATTTTAGGAGATTCGCAAGACATGGTTTGGCACATATTGCTGATACTTGAAGAGGCATCACACCTGAGTCCATCAAACCATGAATTAAAAATCTTGAAGATGGAAATATATTCAGCTTTAGGTTAGTATCAGGTTTTTTATATTTTCTTGTTCTCATTTTTATTGTTTATGTAATATTAAAAGTATATAAGTAATACTATGCTGAAGCATTTAACATTTAAAGAAAACAGAAATGTGAGATGCAGTTTCAATAAATTCATTATTTTCTTGAATATTTTTTATTTTGATAATTTTGATAATAATATAATTGTAATTATTTGTCTTTCTACGTTTAACATCGATGCTATTATTCCTTAATTTCTTTTCAAAATTCATTGCACTCAGATATTTGCTTATATATGTATCATATATATGTATCGTTCAAGCATTTAAAGTAGTTTACAGTTGGATGCATAATTTAAATTGCAATAATTCGGTCTTCAGAATAGAAATATTTCTGAAATATTTAGAAATATTTCAGAGAAGTGCTGTATTTATTAACAATTAAAGGAAATATCAATAAATACGATACTATTTTACTAATAAATGATGAAGAACTACTGCTCGATGAAGGGAACTCTTTATTACTTGTTTATTCAGAAACTTGAGTATATTTAGTTAAGAGGTCAACACTTTAAAACGAGAATCAACCAGAGTCAAGCGATTTAAATTCATGTTCTGTACAGGTACCTGTGCATATCCTGTGGAGACCTAGGGTGTCCGTTGGGGCATGCATATCCAGTGGAGACCTGGGGTGTCCATTGGGGCATGCATATCCAGTGGAGACCTGGGGTGTCCGTTGGGGCATGCATATCCAGTGGAGACCTGGGGTGTCCGTTGGGGCATGCATGTCCAGTGGAGATCTGGGGTGTCCATTGGGGCATGCATATCCAGTGGAGACCTGGGGTGTCCGTTGGGGCATGCATATCCAGTGGAGACCTGGGGTGTCCATTGGGGCATGCATATCCAGTGGAGACCTGGGGTGTCCGTTGGGGCATGCATATCCAGTGGAGACCTGGGGTGTCCATTGGGGCATGCATATCCAGTGGAGACCTGGGGTGTCCGTTGGGGCATGCATGTCCAGTGGAGACCTGGGGTGTCCGTTGGGGCATGCATATCCAGTGGAGACCTGGGGTGTCCGTTGGGGCATGCATATCCAGTGGAGACCTGGGGTGTCCACTGGGGCATGCATATCCAGTGGAGACCTGGGGTGTCCGTTGGGGCATGCATGTCCAGTGGAGACCTGGGGTGTCCGTTGGGGCATGCATATCCAGTGGAGACCTGGGGTGTCCGCTAGGGCACTGGTGATCTATTAACGATCTTTCTCCTTTATTTTCTGTATTCATGATCATTCAGCATGATTTTAGCAAATGTGTTTTCCTTGAGGTCTTTCATTTTCTCATCGATTTACTTCTTGTTTAGGCGCATTCGCACCGTGCTATAAAATAAGTGATGAGCTTGAAATCAAATACATCATGCTGGACACGCTTGGGCGAGTTTCATTTCAAATTTACCCTTTCCTTTCACAGTCACACAGTCTATATTATTTATCTGTCAGTTTTCCGAAATTTAATTGTTTTTAAATGCAGTAATACTACATTTCTACTCCTCATATCACTTGTATTTCAAACCATTTACAATTCATTTCTTTTCATTTATTCCAATTTTATTTAATTCTTATTATTACCTCATTACCTTTTAAATTATGGGATTTACTCAACCACTCTTCTTTTTAGTGCTAAACGTTTCTAAATCTCAAAACAACAAAATTTATTTCTTGCAAGTCATTTCCTATTTTGGTCGAGAAATCGAGGCTCATAGAACCGGTATAGAATATTATTGCTTCGCATTTTCTTTCATAGTTGGTATATGTTTTTCCTTTTTAGATACAAGATAACAAGATATGCTCAACCTCTTTGCCATTTCCAATCTGCATCTTCATTTTATTCAACGACTCTGAAGTTTTTCCATGCCAATCAGAAAGATGTGGGTGGCAATTTTCTTTCATTCATTTTATTCCATGTTTCATTAACGCCCTAATGGCAATCCATACTTCAAGGTCAAATGATAAGATTTGCGTTTTAAGGTTTAGAATTCATTGGTTTGCGTCTAAAATTTTGCAATTTATCAAAAGACCTGATTTTTTCTACTTTTCTTATTAAACACCTTCCTTGTAGCATGTTATCTAAGTACAGATGTACAGATGCTGTGAGAGTTGATTCCCGAAGCATGAAACGAAATCAATGATACAACCAACAATGCCATGCTTAAAATGGGGTGACCAAACTCTGGATGCCTCTGATGGCTTAGCAGAGGTCCTATCTTTTCTTTTGTCGTACCCAAAAGCCGCTTTTTATTCTGTCTAATGTCATTTTTACGAGTTTCTCAAGTCTGTTTTGTGACAGTGTTTCTTAGAAAAAATTTGATAAGAAAAAGAGAACTGCCTACCAGAATGTTGAAGGAATTTCTGATTGCCAATATGACGGCAAAGAGCTGACAGTTGATGTTACATCTAAATGACATTTATGATACATGACATATATATCGATATTATTGATGTTAGGAATATAAATATATAAAACACCAACAAATGCAGCATATTTAACAGAAGACAACATAAGACATACGTCGATGTGTTAACAGGATTTTATATTTATTTCAGACACCAGAACAGATTGTTGCAGCTTACAGATATGGCGCTTTCCGTAAGGTAATGTTTGACTTATTTACTCTTTATTACTCCTTGGCTCCTGAGTAAGCTATGTTTAATGCTTTGTTGTTATATCATGATACTGTTAGATATGTTTCTTAAAAAACTCAGACCAACCCAAGTTTTCCATGTCCCCATTATGACTCAATTGGTTACCTCGTTTGTTTTGTCTGCTTCTCTATTTCTACCAAAAACACTGTGATTTTAAAATGTGCATTGTTTTCGTTAATCCTGGCTTGTTCAGCAACCTTTGCTGCGCCACTTTTATCATCTGCCCCAAAGATTTTGTTTGCATTTTCTTCTAATTTTCCCTTTTTGCGTGTCTAGATCCCTGAGATGATTGAATTCAGAGATCGTCTAAATACATCAGTTCAGTTCTCGCATGTTCTTTTTGAAAAACATCTTCTTGACTTATTGCAGCAGGCAAACAGGTAAATTGTTTATTTTATATTTTATAGTATATAAATCACCACTTTATCATGAAATGCACCATTTTTGACATATGTACCCCCCTCTCCCTATCGGTATCATATCCCCTAGGCTGAATTCCCTGCTGTGAGTTATCTAAAAATTTGTAAAAAGTTCTACCAAAGATTTGTGCAATTTTTTCTGTTATTATTGTTCATTTTGTAGCCCATTAGCATTGCAAAATTGACAATATTTCTTATCGTAACAGTAAATAAGGATTTCGAAAAAATTATGATTATTTTCGTTACGAATGATTAACGATGATTATAAACATTTTTTTGTTCTAAATTTAGATTCAATGATGTTTACTGAATCTCTTAGACTGATTAAGTTTTATTTTATTTAGCATCGAAGAGACAAAAAATGCAATAAAGGATTCAAACATTTTGGTTTCATGTCCATCCGCACGTAAGTTTAACTTTTAATTTTTGGCCCTGATTTCAAATTTCAATTAATTTTATTTCTTGTCTAACCTTTTCCCAGTTATTTACATAATTTTTATATTGGTTACTTTTTATGGTAATGAATGGATTATCTAGTAAATTTATAAATGAATGAATAAATAAGCACCCAAGTATAATAAACATTTAAATATTATTTCTAAAGGAAACAAAATTTACAAATTTGTTGACCTGACAAAAAAAGTATCCAAAAAAATAGATTTTAAGCACAGAACAATGCTTTTGGTTTTCATGAATTGTGAATGAATGAAACTGTGGATAATTATTTTACAAAGGGGATTCATTCTTCGACGCTGTTTCACTAATTTCCGCAATATTTCTTCATATCATCACATCTTTGATCACTTTCAATGCCGCATGTGGCTAAGACAAACTTTATTTTTAGATTGTCCCTCTTATCATTGCAAACAAAACAACGATCTAATTCTATTTTTAAAAAGAAAATAGGTTTTTGAGAAGCAAGTTGAATTGATGAAAATGGATTTGATTATAACTTGCATGATTTCATGAAAATTAAAAAGAAATCAAACCAGACAAACAGGTTAATGAATTGTACTCAAATGTTAAATTCGGTAAGACAGTTCTAACTTAGCGTTGCACTGCAACAGGCCTTTTAGTCAATGATCATTTCTTCCAAATAGTGCTATTGATAGGCGCGTATCCCAATCTTGAAATAAATATGATTGGTAGGCATTATCTGAGTATTACTAAACTGCAACATGTTATATATTTTAATATACTGATAATCATATTAATAAACAAATTAGATTGTAATTATTTGATGCTACTGAGCAGGATATCCGGGTGAATGTCCGTTCTTTGGCTCCAGACTGGCGCGGTTTTTGCGAACCACAAATGAATTTGGACACCACAGAACAAGATTATGATTTATAATTCGCTTTTGTTTCAACCAGAAGTAGTAGACATCTGTCTGTCTCTGGAAATGATGGTAGATGGTTGCAAAGATTTGAAAAAACATGCATTGAAGAATCTGAAAAGAGAAGTGTACAAAAGTTGGAAAAATGATGGAAATAGTGATTGGAATTGCGATGAATCATAAGCGGTTTTGTGTACTTTATGTTCAAATTTACGCATGAGGCATAAAACAAATGCCAAGAGCGTGCTTTCATACCACACAATAATTTGAATTCCGCATAATTAGAATACATTAATTATCCGGCAATATAACTAAAAACCTTCAAAAACACGATGTCATGGAGAAATCTTTGCCGAAAGACTGCCATGTTGGATAGTTTTTTGTTATATCATTTTGTATAAATTTTTATTTGTATTAACAAGTTTTCATATAACAAAGTACCGTGGTAAAAATGAGGTTTTCATGGTTGTTGGGAATTTTAAATGAATGTTCCAAACTTTTCTAAAATTGTGACCATCTTTACTTCAATGTTCTATGAATGGTAATGGGTAGCTCAAATGTACTTTGAAAGCTAGGTGGCATCTCAGCAGGCTGTTTCATTAAGCTTTCTTCAGATGCATAATTACATTGAGATATCATGCTTACAGCTTAGAGAATAATTGCAATATTTTCATCTTCCATTTATTCCTTACTTTATTTCTCATATCGCCAATACAATGAAATCTTTGGAACAATTGTTTATCTTAAATATGATTGTTAATTCCCACTGTAACTAACCAATCATTAAATCTGCATAAATAGCTTTTTCTGCGTAAATCGAAGCTGGTTTTAAGTAGCCAAGCGCCTAAAGACATTTTCTACACGTTTTTAGCAAATCATTTTGATGGCCTTGCAGACAACAGAGATTTCACTGTTTTAAATAATTATGATCCTCCTCCAAGGTATGGCTCATTTTGTGAAAATTCTGTTGTATGACGTGATATAAATAATCTTGTACACGAACAGATTATTTCAAAATTAAGGTGATATTTATTGAAGATGAAAAATTCATGTAAAGAGCGCTTGAAATCCTTTTGCGAATACTAAGTAGTCAAATTACTTTCTCAAGGTAGCTTATTTTAAATTAACGAAGCCAGATAACGGTTTCATCTTAAAACAGTGTATAGATGAAATACGTAAAACAAATATTAGTAACGAATCAATTTTTTTATTCAAATCATTAAAATATTTTTAGAAATTTCTTTCTGTATACAATTACAAATGAATATGGTATGTTTTTTATAATCCTTGCAGAAAACCCTCAGATGAACACGTGAAGCTTTCCCGCTCTCAAGAGGTGATTGTCTTCGAATTTGAATTAGAACGTTGGAGTAATAATTCGATGAAGTTATAATTCGCTTAGGCCAGATGTATCTGCCTGCTTTTCCCGTTAATTTTCAAATGATAGTTCTCCCTTTATAAAAATATACAATCCACTTAGTATTACCAAAAATGTTACCTTACTCTCTGATGCTAAAGGGAACAATATTCAACGCTTTTATACTCTGAATTTTTTAGCAAATCAAAAATTCGACTTTATGTTTAATTACTTTTTATCCATCTCAACTTTTACCTTATTGGATAGTTATTTCGTTTTCATTTGAAAGGTGTTGTGGATTCGTTTTCGTTGCCTTTCACTTCGCATTCTCGGAATTGCTTACGAACAAACCAAATCAGACAAAACCGATCACCTAATCAATGGAACTTCACATCAGGTTCATGATGGTTCCCCTGAGGATTTAGAAACTGTAATTTCACAACTTGAGAATGTTTTTAAACTTGCTGAAGAATTGAAAAATAAAGAACATCAGGTAATATAGATAAGTTTTTCGATTGTGTTGCACTTTTTTTACTCCTATGTTTATTTTCTTGTTTCGAATTTCTTTAACAAATTCTTTTTTAGCTCTTTCGTTGGTTGATGTTTTTCAATTCTTTTGCTTCTTCTTGTATATTGCTTTGTCCTTTCATTCATTTCTTCATTTCTTTTCTCTTTTCACCCTCTAAATTTCGGATAACTAAGCTGTTTCTCCGTTTCGTTAAATTTGTTTTGAACCTTACAAATTCCATTTATTTGTTTCTTTATTATTTTTAACCTGATTTGTTTTAGTTTATTTCGAAATATGCAGTTCATGGCCCACCAAGGTCAAGATGGGTAAAATTCTGCGATGGAAATTTCCACCATCCTATCGTGATCACTGCAAACGTCCTCCATCGATTTCTGATTGGTTCCGGTATGAAAAATTTAAATTGTTGTTTATCTCAGCATGATGTTATCGAATCAGATGATTTTGAGAAAATCTATGCCGCTCCATGCAGCAGAATTCATCAAAGTTTACTGATTCTTTGTTAGATATCTTTTACCAACTGTTTTTGCACTGTGCTGTTTGTGTTATGCCCACTGATTTTACCACAAGATTTGCATAAACTAGCAAAAAATGCACGATCTGCCTTACATACTAACGTCACAAGTTCAAAAATTGTTTAGATTTGTGATTGATTGATTGAATTCTACTTTCCGTTTCATCTGATTATGACCCTGATGAATGTCATCGTGTGTTGATTATTTCCAAGCTAAAGCTGTTATTGCTGAAGCATGGTAACTCAAAGAACAAATGTAATGGTTGCAACTGATAAATAAGGAAGAAATGGAAAGTGTGATGTTTATGGGGCAGTATGCATATGAGATAGGGCATAGATGTTGATGTTATAAGGTGAATGTTATAAGGTGGATGTTATAAGGTTGATGTTATAAGGTTGATGTTATAAGGTGGATGTTATAAGGTGGATGTTATAAGGTGGATGTTATCAGGTGGATGTTATAAGGTGGATGTTATAAGGTGGATGTTATCAGGTGGATGTCATAAGGTGGATGTTATAAGGTTGATGTTATAAAGTGGATGTCATAAGGTGGATGTTATAAGGTGGATGTTATCAGGTGGATGTTATAAGGTGGATGTTATAAGGTGGATGTTATAAGGTGGATGTTATCAGGTGGATGTTATAAGGTGGATGTTATAAGGTTGATGTTATAAAGTGGATGTCATAAGGTGGATGTTATAAGGTGGATGTTATAAAGTGGATGACATAAGGTGGATGTTATAAGGTTGATGTTATAAAGTGGATGTCATAAGGTGGATGTCATAAGGTGGATGTTATAAGGTGGATGTTGTCAGGTGGATGTTATAAGGTAGATGGTGGAAGGTATATGATGTAAGGTAGATGTCAAAGGAGTGAACAAAGACAAAAAGGTTTTTTATTCTTACGAAATTTGGAAACGAAACAGCGTTTTAATTGGCACGGATTGAACAACAAACCATGGCTTATAAATAGACCACACTAACTGTCCGGCAAAACGCAGGCCATTGAAATTATTGTTCTTTTTCCAAACCAACGAAAATGTGGCTATCAAAATAGGCCAACTGAATGTGAAACACTATGCCAAGAAACCAAATGTTTTCGAAGACGCCGAGGCAAGATATGAAAGCATAGTTAGAATTCCTCACAAATTTAAGCTGATTCAGAACCCAAAATTTATAAGAGCAAGTTCACGTAATTTATAAATAAAATAGATACACAGTAACCAATCTATCCCATATGCAATGGTTCAATACTTTTATGATGCCAATTCGCTGAACTTTTTCCCCTTGTTCAAGTGTCTGGCAACTTCGGAAGACCATCTTGTGTTTCTCATAGGTGAATTGTAATGAAAGTTAAACAAGAATAAATGGATGATTTCCTTTGGATTTTTATTTTATCCAAGATTAAGTATTTTGCAACCAATTTGCAACGCGAAGGTCAAATCAAAATAAGATGATGAGATTTTAAGAAGATGATAGAAAAGTATTGCTTAAAAAATATTGATTACTTTACAAAAGAATTAGTTTCGTTTGTTATAAGACTAGTAATTATTTCTCTAAATATCTATTAACATCCATCGATTATCATTGTTTTTACGCTGAGCACATTGCAAGATCTCCTTACTTGATTTTTTTGCATCAATGTGTTTCCTAATTTTCTCGCCATGTCCTATTCATGTTTGTTTTGATTAAAAAACTAAATTGATGATGCTCTTTCTTTATATTTGTTTCAATGGAATATTGACATTTTAAATACCTTCTTTTCGCGTAGTTGATTCCAGATAAAGTTTTAAATGATCAGATAAACGACATTGTCGCGATTTTTTTGACCTAGAAATCCGTCAACGATTCTAATCATTTTTAAATATTTACACCTTATTTGCCTTCGATGTTTGATTTTTTCTCAAACCTGCGCTTTTGCCTTTTCATTATCTTTTGTTTGTAATAAGATTTGTCGTTATCTTACATTTTGCTGTCGACTATCTTTCATATTTTTTTTTATTAAAATGTTTCAATGGATTGTGAATTGATTGTTTTGTAGCTGCTATAATCTTTCTCCTCAAAAATTGAATTCACAAATTCCCTTCAAATTGAATTTGCAAAATAGCAGTTACTTCCAGCAGTGTTATTTTGGAATCATTTGGCGAAGTTGCACAGTCATTATCACAGAGTGGGTTGAATTTGGCCTAATGATCAATTTTCGGTGTTTGTCCTCCATCCCACTCATCATTAAGTCAAATCTTCTAGATTTATGCCCACCTACCATTAATCAATACCAAATTGCAGACGATTAACAGAAATCATAGACCATCGCATGCATTTGATGCACGATAGAAATTTTCGAACATTTATTACATCAGCATCCCACAAATACAGCTTGCAAATTGGATGGATTTCGAATATTTGAGATAATTTTCCTTCATTTGCCAATTTCGTTACCAATCATCAAATGAAAGTTCTTTAAATTAAGATTGAAATGAACTTTGGGCACTGTCCTTAAGTTTGCACGAAAATGAATCTCATTTCAATAACATGCAAACGAGCGGGTGCAGACACGTGGGATTAATTTTTAAAAACTGCTGGCAGCCATTTAAAAATTCATAATTATAAATTATAATGAAAAAAGCTATGCATGGGTTTCTTAAATTGAAAAAAGATGAACATGTAATGTCAAAAAAGATAAAAAATTGTTAATGACATTTGTAGAAGAAAGATGGGAAACGCGAATTGCATTTTAAGAAGTTTTTCTTCCTCTTCATATCTTATGCTCAAACTTTCGTGTTCACAAAAACCGCGTTTACAGTCGAAAAAATAATCTGCACAGTCTACTTTTTGAAAAGTGTAAATCTTATTGAATTATTCAGCTTTTGAAATGCTTTTTATTGCATTTTCAGAAAAGACACCTCTTGAAGCAGAAATGAAAGAATACTTGAGTAATCTCAGCAATTGGTTTAATGGTAAGTTTAGAGAAAGGTTGGTAAAGAACAACTAGCCAATCCAGCATTCTTTTTTTACTTTTTTTTCACGATAACACCACGACCACCAATAAATGATGCAAACACCACTGTGACAACTACATTTGAAATTGCAAGATTGTGTTGCATTTAGAATACATTCACTTTGTTTTAAAAGAGAGACTAAACAAGGCGAAGCTTCTTATTTGTGTTTGCAATTCATGTGTTTCTCAATTCCAATGACATTAAAAGAGAGAATGTTAATTTTCTTAGAATCGTTTGAGCATTGCAAAGCCAATTTGGTTTCAAATATTTGGGGCAAAGAAATGATCTATGGTGCAAATTTTGAGCATGTGTCATTGTTGGTTGAGGTAAGCAGTTACCTTTTGGTCCATTTTTGACAGGAATCCTTTAGCCTCTTCTAAAATGGGTATTTGAATTAGTAAGTCAACTTATCTTCTCAAAAAAATCCCTTGGGTTGATGAGGCCCAACGTTACCATTGGCACATATCATGCCATGCCTAGGAGTAATTGCGTCTTGCTTCCATCATCACTTAGCCTAGATGGTAAATTTGTTTTCAGGGATTTATCTAATTTCTT
This sequence comes from Catostylus mosaicus, assembly GCA_964019065.1. NCBI lineage: Eukaryota > Metazoa > Cnidaria > Scyphozoa > Rhizostomeae > Catostylidae > Catostylus > Catostylus mosaicus. Next base: position 8,773,792 of record OZ025193.1, on the reverse strand, counting down.
TTGTACTTCATTAAGTAAAAATCTATAAATTTAGTAACCAACTAATTATTTATTTTAGATGACAAATTACGTGGCAATGATGTCAGTATTCATAAGAGAATTAGCCAAGCGAAAATCAAACAAATCAAAGAAAAAGAAGGCAAGTCCAACAGAGCAGGTATTTAATTGCGTTTTTATTACGATAAATTTTAACATTAACACAATGTTGCCCCTTTGTTTCATTGCCCATCGTCCAATGAAATGTCTACTAACGTGGAAGTTGGTTGAATCAAAGATCTATCCCATGTTTTGCCTGACGAATTGATGCCACATTTTAGCAGAGTCCGTTCAAAAACCTTTCCCTTTTTCTTGTTGTTTTTGATCGTTAAGATAAGAACGCTGAAAAAGGACAGCTTTCTATGCATGACCGACCAGTCTTAGTGAATATGCGTTATTTTTTGCGCGCATAAGCAAAAAATTCATTTTCATATCCGTGTCCTGGTGCAATAAAACACAGCAAAGCAAAAGAGCAAGATGGGCAACTCAAACTTTGTTATGAACCTCAAATTTAAAAGCAACTTGGTAATAGACACGCGCCGTATTTAGGCTCAAATAGAAGTTATGTTATTTTGGGATAATATCTTGTATTGTGCTTGAGTGTTATAATCTGTTTCGCAAAGGCATGAAAATGCAATCGAATGGTGGCTTTAATGCAGAAGATATTAGCGGTTGAAGTTTTTCTTGCTATTGGATTTGACTATCCAGTGATGAAGACTGGTTTGCTTGAGAAAAGTAACCAAAAATGAAGATCTTTATTTCCTTCGTCACAGTTTGTTCTTTGAAAATCTTATCTTTCCTAAAACATTAAATCAACCTTCATTGCTATTTCTCATTAACCTGTGGACGGTCATACTGACCCATTCCTTTATTTGAATCAATTTGTTTTGCGGTCATTATGACCGACCAGGCACAAAAGAGCACAACAACACATTTTCAGAATAATTTGTATTTTCTTCATAATAACATTTCTCTCGTCTACTTTCATTAATTGATCGATTTTCGCATCATCAAATCTTCTGTGACGCACTGAAATTAGGTAGTGGTAAAATTTCTAATAGTCTCCTTGGAAACTCGGAGAACAAGTGTTACAATGGATGATGCAGAATCTCGCTGTACGCATGCGCCGCACGAGCATTTGAAATGCTGAAAAAGCTCACAGGAAATAGGCAAATGTTTAGTCATAATCTTTGAAATCTACGCCTTTGTTAATGAGCTTTGAAGTTCTTGTTACTCAGTTTTTAATTTATGGTTGTTTGGGGGTATTTTATAGATGTGTTGAAAATGATCAGATCTGCCCTGCACACTTGCCCTCAATAGATTTAAATAGAAATGGTAGTGATATTTACTTAAAAACCGCAAAACTGGAGGATATGCAGACCACATGTTAGTGCACATGGCACTCGAATTCGACCGTTTTCTTTTCAGATTATTTCTTGTCAATAAAAGCTGCTCACACTTCTAAGCAAACATCTCTTAGAGATAAGAGGCTATCCCCGCCATGCGTAGCAGCAATGAAGGTTGTAGGGAGGAGGTTTTAATTGAAAGGCTTTGAAATCATCAATTATACATTCGAAGAAACAACCTTTTTATAACTTTATTTACTGTCATAGACAAGGCTTATTGTTGATGATATGCTTCCATAGATAAATAATTAGTACCAGTATATTGTAGCCTTTTTTAGATGATTCGGTACTGGACCATTGATGGTTACTGGGTGGGAAAGGGGTATTTCTGTCTGCAAGATTTATCTTATTGCAAAGTAGAGTAATTAAAATAGGGATAAGATTATGCTAAGGGGCCATTCATTGTTGTCATTTTCATCATGATTACCATACTTACCATCTTCATTTTCCCCCATCTCCCGATGACCTGAAAGATCTCCTTGGCATGTCCCTGAGGCATCAATTAAATCTTAAGTAAATACAGACGTTTTTTTGTCAGCAAATGTCTTTGAGATCTAGGTCATGATGAAACACCAACTTCCCATTCAAACAAATAAATAAGTAAACAAGTAAACAAAATTATTAATTGGTAGGAAAAAGTTAATTTATAACAGGAAATGTTTATGACTTGTAAAGAAATGTTCTTGACATTTCCAAGTTCGCAGAAATGATGCATCTTAGTTGTGGCAACAGCAGCATGTTCGAGCATCATGTTTAAGGGGCAATTGCACAATTTAAGTTTTGATCATTTCTGTGGAATAATTTTGGCAGTCCTTTGTTGCCTTCAAAGTTTCTTTGGCTTTTTAAGGGATGCGATCACTCAATTACACTTAAATGGTGATCATCAATCATCAACAGTATCATTATAATCATAGTAATCAATTATCATCATCATGATCATCATGATCATCATTATGATCATCATCATCATCATCATCATCATCATCATCATGATCATCATCATCATCATCATCATCATCATCATCATCATCATCATCATCATCATCATCATCATCATCATCATCATCATCATCATCATCATCATCATCATCATCATCATAAACTTGCAGATCCCCCCTCAATGTTTCATAGAATTCCAACGCGTCTGGTCTAGTAAACTTTGCCATTCGCAATCAACACCTCTTTTTTATGCTTTTTTCCGCTAAAGGAAGCCCCTGCAGCGTTTCTTAGATTATCTTCAACGTTTCCTGGATAATTTCATTTGATTTTATTGTGTGGGCTAATTACAGGAACATAAAGATGGCGGTATTTTGATTCAAGCTTCACTCACTGTTGGTAACCTACACCCTTCGTTTTCATATGTATCATGTTGATCCCCGGTGTATCGGCATTGCAAAACCAGTCATGCATTCACATGCTGCGATTTTCACGAATTTGCGCTACCTTCAAGGCTATCAATTTCTGTAAATGAAATTGCATGAACGGTTTTTAGAGACAATATTCAAATCCATGATGGGCATAACCAAGCCTATTTCTTTGCAAATCCTTGTGCACAGACATTCTATATTCCGTGTCTAAATGCTTTTCGGACTTATTATTGCAAGAATATCTGTGTAGAATGAGTTTTGCCAAGAGCCACGTGTGACACCCAACCCTGTTAATAGCTGCTGTCATTACCCCAAGACCGCAACCATTGAGAACCCTTAACCCGGGCACCAAGCTGCTTTTCACCGCAAATGTGACTGAATGTTTTCCATGGCGTAGCATCCTTTGTCACCTTCAATGACACGATGTTTTTCAAGTCCTTCGCTACCATCATTGTTCTAAATCCGGCCTTTTTGGCCTAGGCACTTGAACGATTTTGGCCACATTCAATTATTGACACCAGGCACCATAAATAGAGCTTTGGATTGAGAGCAGAAAAATTGAATTGATCGAAGGAGCCTGTTTCCTTTTCCCAAATGTTGACCTTTCTTCTCAGCAACTGCACCAGCAAGTTATTCTCCAACGCTTTGTCATAACAGCGAGTTTTCTGCGTTTCCTTCATGTTTATCTCATTAATCTTTAAAACTGGGTTCCTTCCAACTCGGTTAAGTCTTTATGCAGAGGGATGTCCCCACATTTTGGTCTTTTGCGCCAAATTCCCTTCCTAATATTTAATTATGAAGCAGCGACTACGGCTTGCATCTAATTGGCAGGGAAAGGGTCAAGAAATATTGTTGAATTGACCCGTCTTATGCGCATGCATTTAACTCTTAGCTGCTTTACCCACGTTGCCCATCTCTGGTTCAAAATAACCGTTGAACACTTAAATCTATGCAAGAATTGCCTTACAGCCATGAAGGCCTTTTTCAATGATGTCTTGCCTAGGCCAATAAATTATTGTGGGAAATGACAGGCCTACAAATTGTTGTGGGTGAAATGTTTCTGACAAATTTTCAAGTTGAAGGCGTAAATGCTAACAATTTACACCTCGGCATAGTTTCCTTATTATGAATTATGAAATGTAACAAATTTTGATTTAAGTTATTGCGGCTGTTAGCTTTCGTGTCTGTGTGTGTGTGTTTTGAATTTTGCGTTGAATTCTTCCTTCACACTTGTTTTAAATCTGTTACAATGTGTTACTATTGATCCTCATTAGATTAATCCACAGAATTCCGTGACTGGCTTTATTTCGATTTATCAACTATTTCCATCTGACCATTTGCCTCTGAATCGTTCGTTTTCTTTTTTGTTTTGATTTTTTCGATTTCTGTTGCTTGGGGATGATTCAGTTTGATGCATATTGATGCATTATCACTCATTTCGATTCAAACTTTCGATCTCCTCTGATTCTTTGGATTTCTTTTGATTCATCCGATTTCTTTCGATTCTCTTTGATGCAATTTGATTACCATTGATCAACATCGATTTGCATCAAACTAACATTTTCAAGATCAGCAACCTCTATTCACAGGATCATCCAAATATCAAAAGTTTTTAGGCTGCAAATTCAAACGCAGTTTTGCCAATGTTAAAGCGTTTATATCATCATTGAAACAACACGGTAAATTAACATGAACTTTAAATCGTTTCTTGTACAAAAAGCTCTATCCATTTCAGAAGTGCTCAATTCTTATGCAGTTTAGACCAAATCATTGAATAAATACCTCCGTAAACTAACCTGAAAATTTTTTTCGTAATCTAAAAACAAAAAAAATCAAGACCCGAAGATTCGAATCGTTTGAAAGTTCGAGTGTCCTCTCTGTCACGTGGTTGAAGGACGGAAAGGTCACGAAGCAGCATTTTAATTGCGCATGCGCTTTATTGTTCTGTCCTCACAGCGAGAGGTGCGTTTTAAAATCGACTGCCTCCTGTAAATCTCTTCAAATGTTGGACGGGCTGTCGACAGCAAGAGTTTAGGATTGTTGTCTGGCATTATAAATGACGATAGAAGATTGAACGTCAATCACGCATGATCAAAGAACACCGCCAATTGAGTCACAGAAGCCACAAAAGAGTTCTCACTTTTCTGCAAGTTTTCGGCAATCGAGACGCAAGTGTTTGAAGAGGGCAAGTTAGAGAAAGAAAGAGGGAGGGATACAGAGGAGAGATTTGGTTAGAATATACAGTTGGTTAGAATACATTGCAAGATCAAATGGAGAACAATCAACCATCAGATGAATTTATTGCACGTGGAAAATGCAGGGATTTAACAGTATTATCTACACCTGCCAGCGATTTATCAAATCCAGCAGTGGAGCAAAACAATTTTAAACAAGGTAAATTTTTTTTCTTCATCAATTCATGCATTTATTCATTCGTATGTTTACATACTCTATATACTATTCATTTTCATTTATTATTGCGTTACACGTACGTTGCTGTTTGCAATCTTAGAGCAATGAAGCAGGCATTGAGGTGTCAAACTTGACATAATACTTGTTTATTTGCTGTTGTAACGAAGTAATGATGTTAATTTGTACCTCACTATTTTCATGCAGTCACGAAACACGTCTATCTCTCAAAATTTAAAATAATTGAAATATAATTAATCACTTTTTAAACTGCTGATTTACAATGAATAATTTTCCAATCCATTTTGAAGTTTTCGACGTTTAGTTTTATGTTTTGTTTAATGATAAGAGGGTGTCTTCTATTACTTTCTCACTATGCACCTTTTTCTATTTTATAGAATGATTTGTTGCAATCATCTGCTCAATTTGATTAATTCCACAATAAACTAAGGATTCTTTTCCTTCGCATTTTTAAGGATGTGTCTGCAGTAATACTTCCTATTTTTTTCTAACCTACAGACGTAGCTATGGTCAAGTCTAAGTAGACTACTCATACCATATCAATGCATTATATACTCTCCATATAAATATCATATGTACCACCCCACATCATATATAGCCCATCTATATGTTCCATGGAAGAGGACCCAGAAATAGAATGAGCAGTTTTCTGACAAAGCATTTCTGACAATTTCCTCGGGTGGCATCACTACCCCTTTGCAGCAAGATCGTGCTTTTTAGTGTCTCCAAGGAGTTGCCCCCCAAACTTGTGTCAAATTTGAATTATATGGAACAAAATTGCATGCATAAAAATGATAACAGAATGTTGTTCGATTGTAAATCAAATTATTTAATTCTGATATAAGTCGTCAGATCAAGCTTATGAACTAAATGGTGAATACTAATCAGTTTGTTTTCATGAGATGGAAGTGATAAAAATTTCGTATTTTTCGTTTGTGTGCAAGCAATATGTTTGGTAATGCAAATTTGAGCAGCAGAAATTGTCAGTCGTCAGTGAACTACAAAAAAATTAAGCATTCAATGCAATTTTCAATTTTCTCTCGTCATCAAAACATTTTTCTTCTCTGCTTTGGTCTGTTGCATCACTTAAACATCCATTCGAAGGAAGGATAATGCATTGACGTATTTTTTGATCATTTTTCAAATTATTAAATTTTTAGAGCGTTTCAACCCAGCTCAATTTAACCCCATGCCCCCACTCCAAGTATTTGTACAATGATGTTTTGCTAATAATTAGAACTTTTATGGCCCCCTCATTGGAATATTTAACAGCACGTCATGCCCCTTTTTTGATTTTGTAAAATTTATCTAGTGATCCCTTGAAACCTGCTAAATTCATAATTAATAATAAAGTCCTAAAAAACATTAATATTCCACTTTTTCATTTTCAATTTGTTCTTGGTTTTTGATGGTCTATAAAAAAGTATTATAAACAATTTACATTCTTTGATCGCATCGATCAGATAAAAACGTATGTGAACAATGTGTTGCGATTTGTCTTGGTGAAGAGTTTTCAGTGAGGCAAAGTTGAGATGCAATTTGGTAAATTAGCTCTAGGATTTAGAAGTCAAACATTTTAAGCAAGATTTTAGCATTTTATTATTGAAACATTGGTTTCGATTTAAATGTTGTATTTATCTTTTAATGGAAGCATCAGCATGCATGCAATTTAGGTTCTTTTCATCTGCTTGTTCCGACTTCCAACCACATGGGGTACAATTTTAAGGAAGCACACGTTGCTCCACTGCATGCTACCAGCATTTTATGACGTATAGAAGGCGGCAGTTCGTTTAGCAAGTGGAAAAGGAATGGCCTTCCGCACAGTTAATGCTTCTAGGAAATACCTTAGGGGTTGTACTTGGTAAGTTACCGATTTCCCGGAAATATGATGAATGAAACAAAAATGCAACACACGTTTTTATCACCTTCCCTGAGTGGCTTTAATTTTACCAAGAAAGTTCAGAATGATTCCAGCACAGTACTGAAAATTTCTTAAGACTTACTTACCAAATTTTGCCTCAACCATATTTTACCTTCATTGTCTATGGCATTTGAAGTGTAATGCAGTTCTTTGTAGAGGAAATTTTCATCAGAATTGAAATGTCTGAATGCACCGGTTTTTCTACGTGGCTGAATGTAATTATTAAATTAAGAGAACTCAATTAAATATTTTGTTGCATTTGCATAGCTCACTGCTGTTAATTTCTATGCATTTAGAAGGCCCGAGTACTAATTTCAAATAAAATACGTTCTCATATTATCGAAAGTGTATGTTCTTTATTATACTACGAATGTTTTACCGATGAGTGTCCCTAGGGGGTCATGGTCGGGGGAGGCTGTCATTGTCTGATGTAATTACTCTTCCCTTAAATATGAAAGTAGGTTGTTATATTTCAAAGCAAAACTAAGATAGTTATATGAGCTTTCCTAAAATATTTATTTCATTTTGCTACTCGTTGCTTGATAATGCTTTATAGAAATCAATTGATCACATGTTGATTTAATGCTGATCACATGTTAGCCATTGCTGAGCTCCGAAGAAATACACAATCTGCCTTATATTTGTGTAAATAAAGGAATCGAAAGATGTGATGATGTGAAAACATGATTTTAAACGTTGACACATTTGGCTATTTTAATTAAGCAAAATCGTCAGATGCTATTTACCCCTTCAAAGACAGATGTATAGATAATCAAATCTGGGTTTGGTGTGCCATAATTTCTTTCCCGAATTGTTTCTTGATTTCTGTGCCTAAAACAGGGCGGAGCTGCACAAAATTCTTTGGGGGGTACAAAGTTGAGATTGACCGGCAATGGGGTTGGCTTGAGAGCGTTTTCAACATAAGGGTGTGGCATATTATGTACCTCCTTTGTTATAAGCAGTAAATTTCCATAGGATTAGAACGTTCTTTTTTCTTACAAGGTTCTTTGCAACAATCTTTTACGCGTGTTATTGAAAATACGCTGAAAGCAAAACGAAACAAGACAGTCGCAAAATGTCATCATTTACCGACAGAAACCAGAATAGGGGCTTACAGCGCCCCCGGACCCCCTTTAGAGGCACCCCTGCCATAAAACTTCCCATAAATTTCTCCTTGTATTTATCGTCGTTAGCTGTGATGTTAACAAATCTAGGATTGACGATATTCGGAGTTACTAAGAGTTACTAAGATGTTTGATCACTTAGAATTAAGGCATATTATCAGTATCCTTTCCGAATGATATATTGGTATTAATTTTGCATCGTTTGGTTATTCGGTATAATGATTGAGTTATTCCCCTAGCCCCATTCCCTAAATATGCTTATCGAAGTACCCCGCTCTGTTAATTTATAGATTTGATAAATTTTTGTTTAGCTGGTTTCACTTTCACATCATTTTGGCTAGCTTCAACTTGTTTGAAACTCGCTTGAAGTGGAACCCATCGCCACGTATGTAGTTCCATTTTTCGCAGTTTTACTGTCTGGATTGGACGCTAATTTGAAAATTATTAATGGCATATAAAGTATTGCTATGTATATGTAAAATGCAGGGCCAACTGGGCGAAACATAGTATCATTTTATGGGTACTTCCATTCAAATATTTCGAGAAAGTTTGAGCACTGAAATAATTCGAAATGTTCGAATTTTAAGGGTCATTCGTACTTTCTGACAGTTTCAATAATTTAAATGTGAAAACAGTATAACGTTTCTCAGTTATCTGTAAAACCTATTTGGTTTTTAGCCCCTTATGGTTTCGAAAATTTGCTTAATTCATAAGACCACTCTGTCTGGAAGCAACGTTTTATAGACTTCCTCATTTTTAATAATAAATTTATGGAAAAGTTTATGTATGGGGAAATGTTCAAATGCGATCAGAAGTTGTGGTAAACCATCAATATCCTATTAAATCAATTTGTAATTGAGTTTACCATTATCAACATTTTATTTAGGCGGTACATTTTAATTTATTTCATTTGACATTTTAAAAACCACCCGAAAACATTTTTTGTCGATTCCGCCCTTCCATAAAAACCTTTCGTTTCTCCGCCATTTTTCACTTCTTAGGTCATACCTTCTCTATTGCCGCCATAATCATCATCATCATTTTTATCTCAATTATCATCATCATCTTCATCATAATCATCATCATTTTTATCTCCATTATCATCATAATCATCATCATCATCATCATCATCATCATCATCATCATCATCATCATCATCATCATCATCATCATCATCACGATCATCATCATCATCACGATCATCATCATCATCACGATCATCATCATCATCATCATCATCATCATCATCATCATCATCATCATCATCATCATCATCATCATCATCATCATCATCATCATCATCAGCGTCAATATCATCATCAACATCATTTCAATATAAAATCGATAGAGAAGTGTTCTCTTTGCCAGATGTCTTCAATGCAAAATGAACAATGATCATGGTATTATTGTCTTAAGCCTTCTAATCATTAATGTTACAATTTAGTGCTCATTTTTTATTGATGTTAATCGTTAAGCAAATTCACCTTAATTGACATCTTTTCATATAATGTAAACATGAGTAGTCTAGTGAGAATTGCTTTCTTTTTCGTTCATGAATATAAATTAAGTAATCGAATTAATCTCGTTTGTTCAGATGGTGCCAGCGAAAATGACATTAATTCAAATTCAAATTCGCCATCGAAAGAGAAGATGGCTCAGCATTTGGCCTCGCATCTTTCGGATAGCATGGCGTCATTTATAACTCATGGCAACAATCGCTTGATTGACGATTCAAAGATGGCCTCTTGTGGTGGTCAGCAAATGAAGAAAGAACAAGACAGCAATGTACGTGTAACATTGCACAATAAAGACATGTGGGATAAATTCCATGCTGTAGGAACAGAAATGATCATTACTAAAGCAGGAAGGTATGTTTTGTTTCAGAACTTGATTATTTTTAATCGTTTGTTCCATGTCAGTCTCAAATGCTGTGTTTATGATGACTCCATTTGCAAATGGTGAATGGTTTTGGTATACTAATTATAGAGACGGAAAAACAATGTCATAGATTCAAATCAAATGTAACTTTTTTTATCGCAGCATAATGAAATTTTTTTGCTCACTTTTTTGTGAATTAAGCACATCAAATTTATGTTTTGTGTTTTGATAAACAATTTTGCAACAATATTTGCAATGCTGTCGAAAATTTAAGAGATTTTTGTCCTCAAAGTTGAGTAAAATGTGCTTAACTTGATGATAACATGGTGGCAGTGTGCTTAAAAGTCTAGATTATTGAGTATTAGTGGGAAGAACTCAAATCATATGAAGATCTCAGCCTTTTGCACAGTTTTAAAGGAATCCCCGACAAATTCAAAAGAATTTTGATCAAAAGTCTAGACGATGAAGTGCAAGTTTGATACATCTAATTAAGGAGTTTTCATGGGTCCAATGAAGTTCAAACAGCAGTAGCAAATTGAAATTTTATTTCGTGGCTCCTTGCTCAACAAATGCAACATTGAGACCCTCACTCATACACCGTTTAAACTGAGACTCAAGCCTTTGTTGCTTTATCTTGCTTAGTATTAAGTAGGTGCAGGTGAATTTTCATCGTTTTCTCAAATCATTGTTGCATTTAAATGGTCGTTGATTAAACTGTGGTTTTTTTTATCGCGGAATGATATTATTTCAACAATTTAATTTAACTTTTACCAAAAACCAACGAAGTGACATCAGCAAAACCTTTGGTGAGACCATCTTGTATTTATGGTGGCATTCTAGAAACTTTTATTCATTCCAGGTTTACACCAAATTTATTTATTTTTATTTCTTTAGTAAGGATAAGTTTTCACCAGAAGCTGTTTTCAATGAACCCTTCGATAAAAATGATAATTATTATAGAAAATGTCATATATAAAGATAGATATCGTTTCAAAATAGATAATCGATTCACACAGCAATTAATTATTTGTTTGGGAGGCTGATAACACTTATGCCTTATAACACTAAAGTATCCGTTTTGGGTGAGCGATTTCCCTTCAGCTGCAAGTTGTGCCATGGAGGGGGGGGGGGCGGGCTTTTTATAGCTAACCTATTTCTTGTTTTCGTCCCATTGAATGCCCCCGTTTGTCCCCCCTCGTGTCCACCCCATCCCCCCCTGTTTGTTGCCCACGACTGTCATTTAGGCTTAAGAGGCAAAGGTTGTAGGTTGGAGCATTTCGTTCATCGAACTGTTTTGTAATGTGAAACCTGGATTATTTTCAAACCACCCCTTGTAACAACGCGTGTCATTACTAAGCTTTACCACGTTTTCATATCTGTGAAACACATGGTTTGATGCCCTTTGAATAGCATGTTTCAAATTAAGATTTAAACCACATTTAATCTGAACATAGAAACGTTTTTCTGGTCATTCTTTGAAGTCAACCAGTTTGGTATTTAGAAAGAAACCAGATTGCCAGGGCGTTTGCTAAAAATTCTGTAAATTACTTTGTCATAGATTAATGTTTATAAAAATAGAGCAACTATGATTATTTAAAAACAGAGGTACGTTTACAAGAGAAGGCACCCAATCAGAATCAATAAGATACGTGTAATAAAGAGATAATTAATGCCCCTCCCCCTCTCCCAGGAGATAAAAGATCTGGCCATTGACCCCTTCCGACGCTAATCAAGACATTCAACCCTTATTCGTAGACTTCAAAAAAGTCCTCAAACTTCTTACAGCTTAAGTTTAATTATGATGAAAATTTCACCCAATCTTTTTGCGATATTATGATTACTATTCTATTTATTTAGTATTTTCCTCATTTTCCTGGCTGTGCTGTTTTTACCTTTACTGTTTTTTCAAAAGATTTTCAATAAATTTGGCAAAAGAGAATTGAGGTAGAGGATATGACAAACAGATGCCTTTTGATTTAAATTTAAAATGTTAATTTTAGATTGACCCTGTTCTTGTGACATTGATTAATCTCTGAATTATTTCTGGTTTCCGAAAAGGATTGGAACATTTCACATTATGTTTTAATCACTTCCAATTTTTGATCTTACTGACTGTTTTAGGAACCATTTTGAAATCCGGAGTCATGATCATCATTAACGTTTTTCATTTAATTTGTATCCATCTTACTAAAACATTCACTAGCTTTCTCCCCCTCCCTTAAAAAGAAATACAATTAGGCATATTTAGTTGCAAGAGTTGTTTAGTATATGAAGTACTTCTGCTTTCCAATCCAAGGTCGTTTCATCTCCTGTTTGCTGATTGTGTCATTGGATCGTGTGCTTTATGTACTTTGTAATACGTGTATGCAAATATTTTCCTTCTACCATATTTTTCTAAACAAACAGCCTTCAGCAAGTCTTTATAAAAGGTAAACATGAACTCATTACATCATTCAGACATACCCGCCAATTCAGATGTGATTACAATTTGTCTCCAATTTTAAGTGCTCCTTCGCCAGGTGGATATAAGTAGCTAACTCAGTCATCCTTCATCTCAGTTTCATCCTAAGAATCTTTGAAAATAATTAGTTTGATGTCTTTCTTCATAATTCCTTGCTAATCACCCCAGTCTTCTACCCTTGCTCCCGGGGGTTCAACCCAGGACTCACAGTATCTAAGCAAAAAAAACTTGTAGGCTTCGGTAGCCTGTCAAAGTTAGATAAAGACAGTTGAAATAAATAGCATCGTTTCTGATCTATATGAACTGTACATTTTTTGTTTCATCAAACTCTCCCCCTCTCTATTTTAAAGCATGTTTTGATTTCTGTAGCACTGTGTAGGACTCTACTTTTCTATATTCGTTGCTTCATTTGTTTGAATGTTCCATGAGACTTTGGATTTTATTTCCATTGGATGTCATTCTTCCAAATATATGCATACCTTCAATTGAAAATGTAAACATCTTTTCAATGCATTTCATGCATCATGTTTGCTTTGCTGCTTCTAATCACATTCCTCATATCTATGCAAGGATTTCAAACTACCCATCAATACCCATTGGAATTTCTATGTCTGGGTCATTCTAGTCAGTTTCACTTTAAATATAAACAAATATTAAGTCAACAAAATAACTCTGCTTCCAGCAGCATCTTCTTCCCGTTAATGCCGCTCCATACCCTTGAAAAACAATTCAATGCAAACATCCATCACCTGATTTTCTGTTACCGAGACCTTATTTGAGGAAAAAACTTCTAATTGGATTTTTACTTCTTGCGAAAATCGCCATTTTCTTTCCCTTATAGCTGAATCAATTTTGTGAAGCAATTAAATATGAGTTAGCTCTTATTTATTGTCTCAGTCCAAGGCATTATCCTTAAATTGGAAGCAGACCGATGTGTGAAGTGATGTGTAAGGGTTCTGAAAGTTAGGGTGATATGATGACTGATACAAAGAGGTGTCTATTGTAATGGCTGATTGCTTACAAAGAAAGGGGTATTATGGCAAGACAGGACACCGAAATAATCTCCCCTTTCGCACAAGCATATTATGATTCAGTGAACTGTAGACATGATTTCTAGCAATACCAGAACTGTCGAAAGTTGGAAGTATGGAATGGTCTGAGAATTGGCCTAGGATGGACCTTTGATGTTTTGATAAATTCAATCAATTCGCAAAATCAAAATCTAATTCAGGACCCTTTTTATGGAACCTTAAGGTCAATGAATCAAGATATAACAATTGTAATTTTTCTTATTTTTGCTTAACTATTTCTCAATTTTCTTTTTAGGCGGATGTTTCCAGTGATCAAAGTCAACATATCAGGCCTAAATCCAAAATTAAAATATATTTTAGTAATGGATTTGGTACCAGTTGATGATAATCGTTACAAGTATCATAATTCCGAATGGACAATCGCTGGGAAGGCGGAGCCGCATCTTCCTGGCAGACTTTATGTTCACCCAGATTCGCCATCCACAGGGGCACAATGGATGCGACAGGTTGTCAGTTTTCAGAAGATTAAACTAACAAATAACCATTTGGATCAATTTGGACATGTAAGTTTTCTCAAATTTTGCTTTTTATTTTCTGGCACGTGTTTCCCACTTGCCGCGGTTACCTCTCCAAGTTGAGTCTCGACGCAGTTCAATTTTCATGTGATCAGAAATCAACGCGAGATATTTATCATGTCTACTACATGTGCGTCAAGGCATCATTTGTTTCGTGAGGGTGTATTTCATGTTAATATCTACTCGTATTTGGCACATTAGGAGGTATTAATGCGTGCCTTGAAATTCTTCTTGCCATTTGCGTGTTTTAGTCAATTGCATTAATTGGATTATTCTTGTGACATTTATAATCAAGATTTCCACCCATGATACTCAAAATCACGATTTTTAATGGTTGTTCAAATTAGTGTGCACTTTTATTGAGTGCAACTTGGTTGAAGGCAAATTAATCACAAGCATCGTAAACCCATATTGTTACTTTGATTCAAGTTTTCCTTTTCAAAGGATATAAATTCTTTTCATAAATGACAACGACCCAAAACCACACCCGTAAACTAATGATAATTAACTAAGGTTTTTCAGTGCTAGAATTTCAAATTTGATCCTCTCAATTAACAGATGGCATTGAGATGAATTGCACCATTTCATCAACCATTTCAAGTATCTTCTCAGTGCATTTCTTCACCATTGCCAGTCGTTTAACTGTGATGTTCTTGTCGCTGTTCCATTCTTGTCAACAGCCATCTATAAATGTGTTTTCTCCTATTCAGGTGATCCTCAATTCCATGCATAAATATCAGCCTCGTATCCATATTGTACAAGCAGATGACAGTTCTCCAATGGCATTACGCAAAAGCACATTTTCCACTCACATTTTCCCAGAAACAGAATTAATGGCCGTAACTGCTTACCAGAACCCTCGTGTAAGTAATATTCAATAAATTAATATATCTTTATATTTTCAGGATACAAATTAAAAATGTTGAGTACAAAAATATACATGTTATATACATGTTCTTCTATACTTTTCAACATTGCTTCTCAAGAACGTCTTAAATGTCAAATGAACAGATGTTGATTGGTCAAAATAAGTAGCCAATCAGATAAATCCTACTGTGCGTTTCTCAAATTAAATCATACCTTGTTCAAACAAATTTTCAATTTTTTGCTTTTGAATGCTTTGCTGGAAACCAACCAGCTGATGGCATTATATATGTCATTACTACAAAATATAGTAGATCTGAGATATTGTTTTTACCATCAACTCTGTTACCATCATAATTTGCTAATCCTTCCATCAACAGGAAAAGGCAATATTCTCCTCAACATGGCATAGTAAATCATTCACTTCATCTATTCATTTTGTCATCTAGTCATTTTGTCATCTAGTCATCTAGTCATTTTGTCATTTAGTCATCTAGTCATTTTGACATTTTGTCATCTAGTCATTTTGTCATCTAGTCATCTTTGCACAATATAGTCGAGTTATTGATACTTTATTTTCATGAATCGAATTGTCTTTCTATTATTAAATTAAGCCAACTTCAATAGCAAAATCGCGAGCTCAACAACACCATTCACAAACTATCTTTAATCTTATACCTTCGTTTTTTCGTTTTTACAGATAACACAGCTGAAAATAGAAAACAATCCATTTGCAAAAGGTTTTCGCGGTGCTTGTAACACTGATCATTATGCCAATATGAAAAGGTAACTTGACTTTTCGTTTCCATTGATTTCCTTCCCTGTTCTTACTTGTGTTAAACACGTCTTAAGAACTGCACATAATGACCTAATCACCACACAATCATATACATTCATATTCATGGCCGTCGTTGTTTGTTGGGTCTAGGGCCACACCCTGTAGAATACGCCACGCCCACCTTGTCGGCAAATTCCTCATCTTACATCCCTCATAGTGACATTTGGTTGCGATTGCCCAGTTGTAAGGCTTCTTAGCTTAATATTTGCGACGATTAGACTAAGGTGGCTCTTTGGAAAGATAAGACTTAAATAAGCAAGATACCCAAGAAATTTCCTCACAAAATCCAGCATTTATTGGTTCGTGTTCACCCATATCCATAATGTCAAAATACATCATTTTAAAATTAAACAAAATCTCCCTATTAATTCCATTTTTGTTCTTCAATCATCCTTCCTGGTGTCCCTCTCAAATACAATTACCCCCACGCCCCTTTTTTCCTGTATCACCCCTTGTTCGGTTTTATCGCTTAAATTCAAAGTTTCTTGAACAATTGGTTCTATTATCTTTTTGCATTGCTTCATCTCCAAAAAGTTTTAAAGAACTGCGAAGATCACTTAAAAAATAACCCGACACTTGGTTATCAGAAGAGATTTCAAAATGGCGCCTTTCTCCGCGTGAAACTGCGACATATGAGCCATTTGTGCAGTTCTTATTTCTTTCATGCCATTGGCGATTAAAACTCATCATTTGTATTCATAATCCGCTCATCTATTTAAATCTTAACCCAGACCATTTGTGGCCAGATGTCAGCCTAAACGAGTTCGCTTGTCTCCATCCACATCCCAAATTTCCTTATTTTCCGTCTCGTATTTGTACTTCGTGTTGCCCAAATCTGTCGTTTATATTCTGACTGTCTCGTAATTTTGATAGTCTTGAAACGGTAACCCATTCTATTTGAAAAGAATTTACGATTTAATGTAGAAGGGATTTGAGCAACTCTGCTTTTAAAACGATTGCCCATGACAACACAACACCATGGTAACAAATGTGAGTCAGGTCCTCCCACATTAGTTCTCAATTTCAGAATCATTGCTGTGTTAGTCACTGCCCTTTAACTGGCAAGAAATACCAAGAATAATTGCCCCTGCCGCTTTTTTATTTTACTATATCAACCTGCTTTTGTTCCCCACATTCAATACCCTCATGACAGAGCCCCCCCCCCCATTCTTCTCTTCAAATATGTGAACCGAATTTCCATACAGCTGTGAATGTGTTTATTAACTACGCTTTAGTTGTTGGTTATCGATCTATTCTGTGTCAAGTGGAGTTGTTCCCCCGAAGTCACTTTAAATTTCGCCACATCAACGTAGAATCTCCTGTGGTATTTCGCGTTGCTCTAGCACCTAGACATTAATGACAGATAGTGTACATGTCTCATTTATCTAGGATTAATTTTAGACTGGCCAAACTGTCCACAATAGTTTTGATTTACAGATTTCCCAAATGAACCTTGTGTCATTCCAATGTGAGTGATTCATCATCCATTTTCACAATTTGTACATCATCTCAGGTCAGAAGCATCAACTAACAACATAAAACTTTCTGTTTTTTCATAATTGTACTAGTTTCCTGCATGAGGTTCAATATACTTAGAAATAGTATATTTGGCGTGCGAAATTATTCTTTTTGAAATTCAAATATTTTTCCTCGACCCAATTGCAATTCTGCCTAGGATCTAACATGTACTGTATATTTTCAAATTACAAAATCTCTAATGCACATTGTTTAAAATTATACTTGATTGGAAAAAGTTTCCCACAACAGTGTGGATTACCCTACAAAAAGATGACAGTTTAAAAAAGGGGGTTCGAGTCCCTTTATGGTTTGATGTTTTGGAGACCTTTCAACATTACTATTTTATTCTATTCTGATTGGGTAGTTTGATTGAATGACAAACGTTCTGATTGGTTAGTTGGGTTCAGAGCTCAGGGCTTTTCTTTGTTAAAAAACATTCTTTACAATGGATGTAGAAATGAGCACTCACATGCTTATCAATAGAAATAAAGAGAGCAAGTCTGATATTGGTACTACAATTCACCAATCATTGGTTAATTAATCTTCTGCAATACCAGATTTTCTTTTATTTTTAGCAATGGGTTTCCAAACATCTCGCGGCTTCTCTGATCTTTATCTGTCTCAAATTTTGATGATATTTTGTGAAAAGTGTCAATTTATATTTGATTACCTTTTATTTTAACTTTTTCATATCAAATTGAATCTGTCATTACTTCATTTACGGTTTTATATTGCATTTCAAATTTGCGTCAACGTTCATCTTCGAACTGCTTTCTCTTCTCCTTTGTTTGTTTTTCGTTTTGATATGAAACAAATTTGTTCTTAGCACACAAAAAAATTATTGTCACTTTATCCAATAGGTTGATATTTATTATAGTTTATCAGATTTATTTTAACTTTACCATTCGCATTTGGATAAATGTGTGTGTTCCAGCATATTGACTATGGTTCAAGTGGCCAAAGTTTGGTGCTATTGACGATGATGGCGATAAGGGGAAATGGTCACGGCGTTTAGATGTTTGTCATCTGCTCAGAAAATTAAAGAGAGTGACGTATCTAGGTGGGTCTAGTGGCAAGATGAGAAGATGAATCGTAAATGATCAATTGAAGAAATTCCATATCTTTGACCAAACCCTATAGCGAAAACATTTCACCTTAATTAAGAGTGCATTTCATGCAAAAAAGCTCTTTATAATTTACAGTCTCACCAAAGAAAAAGAAAACTAAGCGAGAATGCTTGATTTAAAAATGAATTGTTAACAATGATTTAGAATGATCTGGAAGTTGTTTTTGAATGATCAGAAATGAAAACGATGATTAACTTCATTAAAGTTTAAATTACAAAGAAAAGCCGATGCAAAGTGTTGATGGCATTGCTCCACCTATTGTAAATAACGATGCTTGTCGGCATGTAGGTCATGGGGTCATCTGTCATTTCGGCATCGCACTCGAGACGGTGAAGGATGTGACGAAGGCTTTTAGAAACTAGGTCACATTGTTCAGATCACTCCACTAAACCTCATAAGACTCATTTATTACTCACTAATTTCTTATCACGCTATGAAGTTTTAACTCTCCTTACATTTAGCTTTATTTCCCACTTTTATTCATAATTATAATGAATTTTAATTTTTATAGATATCATGATCAAGAATTGTATTACGCATCGAAACGGCCATATTCGCCATCATTAGCTTCCATGGCAACTGGTCGCTCATGCGCAACGTCGATGTTTCCTGCACAGCGACAGGGTTATCTCACAGACCCCTACGGAGCATCAAGATACAGCCCGCCTGAATATCCATTCGCAATGGCAAACCCTTATGCAAGCAAATTTTGTACACCGCAGACATCTTGGCAAAATGAAGA
The DNA here is from genome assembly GCA_964019065.1 of Catostylus mosaicus. NCBI lineage: Eukaryota > Metazoa > Cnidaria > Scyphozoa > Rhizostomeae > Catostylidae > Catostylus > Catostylus mosaicus. The sequence goes on along the minus strand of OZ025193.1, from coordinate 8,754,474 downwards.
AGATAATCGATCGAGAAGCACATCGCCACAGACACAAGGACTTTGCTCAACGAGTAGTTGTTCAAGTGGTCCTGCACCGCCCCTTTCACATCCACCTATCCATAACACGGCCACAACGTATAGCTTACCTGGTTCATACCTCGCAAGTGTTGTGCCTGCTGCCGTCCATGGTTATCCACAATCACTTTGTGGCAGTTATTCGCCCACTGAAAGTTTATATCCAAGGACGGACCATGTTATGCGACCAGTTTACCAAGCACCATTGCACAATTCCTGGCAATCTGATGGCACTTATTCATATCATTAGTCTTATTTTATAACTAGTTTATTAAGCCTCGCAAATGGGTCATCCGTTTGAAAAGATTGAAAATTCACTTTTCAGATTTGAATTATGACGATGGAAGAGAGAGGGAAGATCATGTGCAGAAGAAATCGAATGAAATATTTCTAAATAAACATGAATGAGTAAAAATGGTCTAAGGCCTTACATTCCTTCCTACCTAAAACTCAAATTCATTTATTCTTAGTTGTTTAACAAAAAAGAACGTCTTCTTAGTGTGGTCTAGGCGTGCGTTTCATTTCCACCTTTTTCAGGAATCTTCCTTGTGGCTCTCAGCTGTGCAACCACATTGTTTTATTGCACTACAACTCCACATCTTTATTCTTATATTCTGCTCACATCATGGTTCTAATATTCATTCGATAGACTTTGCAAATGTTTTGCCTTAGGAAATACGCCTATAGATATCGTTATTGTCATGAATAGATTGTGCGAATGAAAAGCATGAGTAATTAGTTATTTGTAATATATTATGCAAAACTATGCATTACTTGTAAATCAATTTATCTTTATTTGATCGTGTACAGAGATAATTATGATAATTATGATTTTAATCATAGTATGTTCATCTCATTATCCTTTTAAGGAATTCTCCTGTGTCTTTTTCTCCCTGCTGTTTCTGCCCGTTGATAATACAAATGCAAGCGAGGCGTATTCATTGAAATCGAGGTTGCTGTTCTCATCATAATAATATTATCTTGACCATATTATGTAATGCATGTTAGCCAGTTCAATGCGGTTGTTGTTCAAATGCATTACTTGCAATTATGAAGGCACCAGCAACTTCCCTTTCCAATTCACCTTTACGACCATTTACGACGACGATTGGTAGCCACGAATCTGATCAGTATTGATGCAAACTAATTTATTTCATTTTGCCTTAACACAGTTCAGGTTCAATATCACTTCATTGAAAAAATTCCACCACATATAAAAGTCCTTAAACTAACGATTAACTAAATTTTGCAGAAGATGACAATGGTAAACATTAACTTTTAACAAAAATCAAATACCAGAAATGGGACTTTGTATGGAGAAGAATTTTCTTAAAAGAGGAGCTCTCTCTATAGATAAACTAATCGAGGAGAGAACACCCCCTTACACAGGCGTGTTATCTGATGAAAAAAGGAAAGTATAGATTGAATTTTAAGATTGCCAGGGAGGTCAAAAAACCAGGAAAGGCATTCTGTTTGACTTCACTTTCACCTTTGCTTAAGCATTTTCGATTGCAGCAGATGCAAACTGAAAATGACCTGAACTGACTTTTTAGCCCACTCTAGTGTTTCATTTGATGTCTCTTTGACCTTCGATTTCAAGTCGGCTCTTTTAAATTAACTTAAATAAAAAGGGTTCTAACACATTAATGCTATACACATGAACAAACTGTCGTCATCGTATCTCAAATTCTTCCTTCGGTACACCACAACCATTTATTTCAAATTTTTACTTCAAATTCTGGCGACGAGAGGGATTATAAATTTCCAACTGTCACCGTTTTGTTTCTCTTTAATGGGTGTATTAAAAGACAAAGTTCGGTTATTTGTGAAAAACAATAGATTATATTTCATAATTATATTTCCATTTCATCATTTAACTTTTATTTACTATTTTGAGGCTCGGATATGCTTACTGTCATAAACCGTCTAACTGCCTTCATGGCTTTTTATTTCACCAGTTCTTTGTGCTCTATTCTTACATTTTTAGTCATCATCTCCTGTTTTTAATCCTTTAATCAAAGACCTTTCTTTATCAACATGGAGCCTTGTCTGACTTTGAATTTAGCGGTTTAATCATTGCAAAGGTCTTATTGTAGACTTGAAATGTTTTCAATGGCAAAAGCGATCTTCCGCCCTACCCAGCAAACTAAATTGTACAATAGGTACCCAAAGTGATGCCTTTAACGAAAGTCTCTAGAGAATTTTTCACCTTTTATGTTTTTTTCACAAATTTCTTTCGTGCTACAAATAGGACCTAGTGAAAGTCGGTGTCAAGAAAATCATGATTAAGTGATTTAGGGATTGATTGATTGATTCATTGATTGATCATTGATTAATTGATTGTAACGAACATAGATTTAAAGCATGTTCTAATTTCGTTGCATGCATTTATATGTATCTTCTTATTTTGCTTATTCCTTGTAACTTTGATATATGAATTCTATTCTGTTACATTTTTGCTTGTGTCTTGATATGCAACTCCATTTTGCCACCCATTAGCTAAATTAATAAATCTGTTCCTTTATTCCGCAATCTTCCTTTTAATCAAATCATTTATTGATTCATTCGTTTATTTATTTATTTGTTTATCAGTTTCTTTCTAGCTCTGTCTTTTCTGTATTTATTTGTCTTTTTTTTGTCAGTGAGACGCTCACGTTCTTCTAAAGATATTTTTTCCCTTGTTGAACTAAATCTCGATATAATTCTACCATTTTATTTTTATTCTTAATTCTTTGCAGATTGGTGTATTGGATTTTCTGAATAGTTTCATAAGAGGAAGAGTTGAAAACCTTAAAAGTTTGAAGGAAAAATTGACAGAACTGGAAAAAGATTATGTATCAAAAGAATTGGATGAAACAACTTTGAATGAACTTTTTGAAAAGGTTTGAGTTCTTACTTTTTTATCTTTCTTCATAAAATTGGGATGCATACTCTTTCGTCATGAAGAAACTTTCCGAAACTGCAATATCAAACACAGGTTGTTCATTGGTGTTTCTTTGGTGAACATTTTCATTTCATTTTTTTTTTAACAGGTTTCATCAAATTTCAACTTCAACGTTTAAGAATGTTTGAATAATTTTCTTTTGAAGTGTATCAGCAAAATTGGGAAATTTTTAGGAGAGTTGTCTGAATGAAACAATGATTTGAGAAGTATTCGAGTATTCTGATCTTCGACCCTGAGTATCGTTTCAAACTGTTTGGGGTCAGGTCAAACTAGAGGCAATAGCAACAGTAAATGCAACAGCAACAACGCAATTAAAACAACCTTAATCTTGTATATTGATTGAAGCAAATACCAAACTTCCCTTCTTCGTTATAAGCACCTCTCCTTTCTTCTTTCACTCATTTGTATAGTTTTCCATTGACTGAGGTTACGCACACTAGCCTACTCCAGTTTACTTTTGTTTGTGACCCGTTCGCACCATTTCCCAATGGAGGAATTCTGAATGCGGGTAACAGAACCACAGCGTGAATATGAGATTTCCCCAGAGGCTTTGTACCTTTTTGTCACAAACTGTCGCTTGAATTCGAAAGATTCAATGTTAATCTGGAGGCAGACACTCAGCATGTTGCATTGCATTGTGGTCTGCGTGGTTTGTCCATAGATATATGCACATAATTAACGCAAACACGATGTTTCTTTGTGCACAAATTGACCAGTGATTAATCTTTATACTTTATTAAAACCACTTTCAAAGTAGCAGTTAGTAGTTGTTGCTTACAGCCGTTTTCCAGCTCATTTAAGCACCAAATAATTTATTAACTCGAGGTTTCATACAAAGTATTCACATTATGATTATTAAATGCAAAACCAGTTATGTCACAAAGTTCACAAAATCGCTCAATCTTTCTCTCGGTTGAAACTTCCAGTTTCACAAAAGACAGAGATAGAGGTCACAAATTTGACATCGATTTTTCCAGCCTTTAACGCTCGAAGCTGGTTGTCCCTCGAACCCATTGACCAATCGTTCCGAGCATATGAAAATTATATTTTATGATGATTGACGATTATATGATGATGATGCTGACGATGATGATTTTGATGATGATGATGCTGATGATCATGATGAGGGTGGTGGTGATGATCATGATGATCATGGTGATCATGATGATCATGATGATCATGATGATGACGATGATGATGATGATGAGGATGATGATGATGATGATGATGATTATGATTATGATGATTATGATGACGATGATGATTATGATGATAATGATGATGATGATGATGATGATGATGATGATGATAGTGATGATGATGATGATTATGATAATGATGATGAAAATTGATGATGATGATCACGATGGTGGTGATGATGTTTATGATGATTATGATCATTGTTATGGTTATGGTTATAATAATAATTGCTGTTTGAAACACTCTGAATATCAATGTTAAACAAAGATGAAAAGGCAGTCGTTGATTTTCTAAAATGTCATATCGCTCATTGTTCCAGCAGCTTTTCATGAGATTAGTTTTCAAGCCATTGCAACACATTTACTCTTTCTAAATCAGCTCTTTCACACCCGGATCATGTAAGATAGTTTAATATGTGATACGCCTTGAGATAGAGCGTTGTTAATAGCCAGAAATAGAACATATTTGAAGTGATTTACGACAAATCATGCTTCATCGTTTCACCGAGGGTCAAGGTTAATTTAGTGGTATGGCTCACCACAGTGCCGCTTGATATATGACATACTAATCCGGATTATGTAGGATTACAACCTAATTAAACTTGTATGAAGGGCTTTCTCTTTTCAGCTCAAACTGAAAAATAAACATCAGTGAAGACCAGGATCTTTTACGTTGGGGAGGAATATGAAAGGCAGATCCCACATCTCCACGCCCCAACTTAAGTGCAAAAAGTAGGATCTTTTCAACAATGTAACCGGTTTAGATTGGAGGAACAATTCCTGGTGTAATTTTGCAGAATCTTGATCAGAAAACCAAATACAGTTTTGATTTTGATTTACAGCAATTAAAAATAACGTAATTCACTCTCCAATTGTACTATCCTCAATAGGAAAGAAATAGGAGTGCGATGTGAACTAAATAGGACAGTTCATTCTATACCCGAACCTCAAATCTTAACCCGGACTTAACCATGACCCTGACCCTAAACAAAACCATTTCCAACCAAAACGTACCCATGCATACCTTCTTGAAATGCCTCTTGTACATCATTTACCTGTTTACAACGTGATTCAGTTACTCATTTTTCGTACATTCTAATTAACAAAACTGTTTTTCTCTTATTTCAGACCCAGTCGGACCTGGTGATAGATATCTGGAAGAACATTCAAGCCAGTTACAAACAGTCGATCCTGGAAATATCTCAGATCATTGCGCTTAAAATCAAGTTTTTGAACTCCCTCAAAAGTTAATGCTGTATGCTGTAGTGGGTAATTTGAGTTTTAAGACGAATCAAAGTGGATAGTCCGGTTTCCAATCAATACTTTTTGTGGTTAATAATAAATCTAATATGTTTTGAGATTGACTTTTATCTCAGAAGGGAAAAAACCACTTTGGATCTAACGGCAAAAGAAAGAGAACAAAAAGATTCAGCTGAATTTATCATGGTTTTTCCGTTAATTTTGTAACGATAATGATAATAATGAAGAAGAAATTATTCTTTGTCTGTATCTGTTTTCTCCATTACGGAGTCAGGAAAAAGCAACGGTTATTCAAGTATTAATCAGAACTAGATCTTAGACAACCACGAGCTGTGTTGTTACCCCTATTGATATTTCTTCAATATTATTTACTAACTTCATGTTCTAACTGCGCAGTTAAGGTCCTTTGGCAGATGTCTGCGCGACTGAGGAAGATAATGTAAATATTCAAGTTCATTATCTTCAAATTCAACATTCCGTTTATGAAGATGTTTTACAAACGGCGGGAGAATAAACGAGCTCTTAAAAACAAAATGCCTTCATTTTGAAAAAAGTTCAATATAAATATAAAAATACATTTGTTGTAAAGAGAATTTTCAAATATGCAAAGATGTATGTGTGTGTTTGAATGCAACTCAATTTCGGCAACAATTTTACAAATTCAACATGCGATGATGATGGTATGAGAACAATTACATCAATTGTCAAATGTTATGCGTCATCAATGCTCTTCACCCAGCTATAAAGCACCGACCAAAGCAGCTATTTTTAGAAAAGAAACAGCTATGCCACAGCGTGCAATCAATTATTTAAGTAAAATTCTGTTGTATAAGTCAATTTCATTTGTTCTCCACAGACTGGACAATCCTCAGAATATTCTTTGCTTGTTTTAAGAGAGGCAAATCAATCATACTTCCACGAAATGTGAAGGCACCCTGTCAAATTGATTGTTCAGTTATCAATGAAATAATTATGGAAACAAATTACTCACAATTAAGTTAGACATATTCTTAATAAAAAGTAAAATAGTCATTTTTACTTAGATCATTTTATTATTCAACCATCTGACTGAATTGCTGATTGACTGCTTTAGATTGTGGCATATTTCAAAACGTGATTTGAATTGTCTGACAATGTTGTCAATATAGAAGAGCTTACTGACATCATCAACATAGCAGGCATAGTAAGCTATTGTCTGATACAACACTTTTAAGACATGAATGATGGTGCCTCAGAGGCTAATTAGCCAAAATGAAAACTGAAAAAAATGGTCCGTCCAAAATGTCTTTTAAGGTCATGAGTGAAGAGACTGCAAACAGATCATCAACATAAACGAGTGGTCTACAAGTAATCCAAATGTGTGGATCTCACTAGAATATCAGGACTTTACTAGAAATGTGTTACCTTGCCAGAGATTTCATGTTTTTCAAATTCTTCAATCAGCTTCTGAGCCCATTCTATTTTATTTTCACTTGGCATAAAAGCATCATTTACAGTTTGAATCTGCCCTGGATGAATCAACTGTTTTCCTGTTCATAAACAAATTTACAACAACATTTAATGTTTGATGAAAAATGATTAGAATATACCAATGGATACAGGATTAAAATGTAAAGCAAATATGCAAAAAGCGAAGGGAAAATTGTTAGAAAGAACTTTGCTCTGTTGTCAGAGAGAGGATGCAGATTTGATGCTTTGGTAGATATTGACATATAACTGCTTTGCATTCATTATTCATTAAAATTGAGTATGCAACAAAGGGGTAATAAACATTGATTGGTCTAGCCGTTTACTGCAATATTTACGTAGCTTGAACAGTTGTCAAAGAGACACATTTGATGTTGTTAAAGTGATACAATTTTTACCTGTAAAGCCCATTTTGGCCCCTTCCTCTGCATGTCTTTTTAAACTTTCTAGGTCTGAGAAAAAGAGAAAAATTACTCATAGCAAGCATCCTTTAGTACAGCAAATGAAATATGCGAGAAGATATCGTGTATGTCAAAATCAAGCAAATATAGAAATGTATAAATATGCACCTTTGAAATTGATATGGACCATATCAATAGCTTGTAAACCAAATGCTTTACAGTGTGTCACAAAATATTGTCTTGCAAACAGAAGTTCTTTTGCATCTTCAGTTCTTGTTCCCCCTTAAAAATTATCATCGAAAATGACTGTGATCATAGGTACCAATCAAGATGCACCTTAGCAATTTGATGAAAAATTCTACCTGGCTAGTTAGATAATGATGATGAGAAAAAGATATTTTTCTTAGCCCCCCAAGTAAAAGAAATATAATTAGATATGACTAAAATGATCCCTTTTGCTCATCTAGTTGGGATTTTCAGAATCTAATAGAGTATAGTAAACTCTTAAACATTCAAAATATCTCTGTAACTAGTTCAAAGCTGAGCTGGAGAAATTTTATCGAAAAATTTGTTATACTTGGCCCCCCTGAAAATGAGGTCCCATTACACCTTTGGTTTAAGATGGGGCAGAAATAATCAATTCTATAGTGATTAGCCCCATCAGTGCCAGCTCTAAATATGTAGTTAGTTGCATCCAGCAGAGATATTGTATAAGCCACTTACCCAAACTAGCTAGAAAGTCATCAGAGCCAAATACTCCTGCTTCTGACCGGAAGGGTAGTTGATCACCAGTTGCAACTTCCATTATTGATCTTGTGTTTAAGATTCCAATTGGAGTTTCAATGAAGAAAATGAAAGCCATTTTGCCAGTGGGGGAATCATTTCTTTGTTTGAGTGTACTTTGCACTTGGTCTGCAAACTAGAATTCATAAAAAAAAAATTTACAGCTGTCCGCAGCTTTCATTTTTATTTTCAAGTAACAACATATTTTTAAAGCTCAATCAAACAGTTAAATAAGGGAGATGAAGGTGGTTAGAGATGGGAGGTTTTTTGTTACAGTGTTACAGTTGCTACATAAAATAAAATAAAATTTAATAAAATATAAAATAAAATTTACCCATTTGATATGATCTTCACTTTCAACTTTTGGCAATAAAATTGCCTCAGGCAACACCCTGCCAGTTAGTACTGCTTTCAAATCATCAGTTACAAGTCCACTGTCAACTGAATTGACTCTAACAGCACATTCTCCATGTTCAAATTTAATTCCACCCAGCATTTCATGAATGTTCTTTCTTGCAACATCCTAATAGCGAAAAAATTAATTATGATAAACAACATATGAAATATCAGCATGCCTGCCTACCACAAGTAAAACATTATTACTTCAACACTACAGCCTCGCTACAGCCTTCAGTACCATTTAAAAGTTCCTGATATTGGAGGGGGTGTGGCAATAATTGTGAGCAAACCCTGTGATAGTCGCTCCATTAATATTGTAGAATTGCCCTTAAATTAATTTCCCTCAACACAGTTTCATACCTTTTGGTTAATAGCAACTCCATCTTCACACTCTAGTATGATACAATCTGCTTGTAATTTTGATGCTTTATTGATCTTTTTCGCATCATCTGCAGGTACAAACAACAATGATCTTCTCGGCCTAATCGAGGCAGCACTATTAAAACTGCCATTTGCTAAAGTCCTTTTCGCAATACAAAAAACTGCATCACTTCTTCTTGGAAAAAGTTGCTGTAAAAAACTTTTGGTTTGGTTTGAAAACAGGGTCTTTGAAACCAATGCCATTCTTTTTATGTTATCTTGGAGCTATGATAATGTAATGAGATCACCATCAGAAGTTTCAGCATGGACTGTTTATAAAATTCATCCGCAATTTTGAATTAGCCTTGATTACATGAGGTCTATGACGTAACGAGAAGGGGGATTGTTAGGGTATTCCCAACGAGGCAGCAATTTAATTCGATGCTTCATGGGTTTGGAGAAAGGGGGGAAGGGTAAATACGTCTGAGCGTCATCCACTTTATGAAGTTATAGCACGCAGAGCTAAAATTTTTACCCTCACCTTCATGAAAATTTGTAGCCAATTATTATAGCTAAAAACCACAAAGAGCCTCTCCTGCCTATTCAATCCTTATTCACTTTAGAAGGGCAAGAGTTTTGCAACAGGGGATAATAACCCCCTCCATGAGCAAACAATACTAGACGTGACGTCATATCTAACTACGTGCCTGCGCAATGGATTAAAATGTGACCAGTGGGTTGGAGCAAGACAGAATCAAAACATGGCGACGAAGATTTGCAATTGACGTTTGATGTTGAAAACATAGAACAGCTTTGCATCTAATTGACTTATGAAAACTGGAGTAACAAAATAACAAGGCTTTTGCTTATTGCAAATCAAATATGGGGCTGAAAAACTCGAAGTTCAGCTTTCTGCCATATGAGGAGGCTGCAAAAAGAGGTAAAGCCGGTAGAAATATATCGCTATAGTGCTGCACTTTGATTCTACTATATTTCACCCTTCTTCTGGCATTTTGCCTGATTATTTGACGTAGAATATGTCTCATTACTTTTTTAAATTAAAGGATGTCATATCGGATTAATTTCTTGTAAAGAAGCAAGTGTTATTGCGGTCTTGAGTTTGTTTTTATGTCAGCGAAGAGTGCGTCATCTCTGGTTTGTCGTGGTTATTTAAACTGCCTTTAAAATGCCTGCCGGTTTACATTTCTAAGAATGGCACTAATCTCATCTCAAATCCGATACTGCTTTTGCTAATCCTTTCTTCTTCAAAATTTGAAGGTTATTTTGCTTAAATATGCGCCGGTATATAAGCTGCGCAAAGATTCGAAAGGCGCAGAAGGCTTACAAATCAAGGAAGAAGTTTCTTCATGTAACATCGTCGTTATTAAATTCCACCACCAGAAATCTGCATAAAGAATGGTTTTTATGATTGCAACTCTGACTAATGGCTAATTCTACAACCTTTTTGAACAATCAATTAATACATTCTTCCACTAATAAAATGCTACTGGATAAATACCAATTTAACACAAATGATTTTGTGTAATTTCAAAGAACTTATTATTTTCTCAAGCATCTACATTGGTTGATTGCAAGCCCCTAAAAAATTCCCAATTACCAAGGAGAAATCCAAGGGAAGCGATGCACAAGGGCCATAACATGTTTTGAAAATAGGATTTGCTCGATGTTTGCAATGTAATAAATTAAATATTTTCAATTTTGTCCTTTAAGTTACCAATGAGGAGCTGGACAGAATAAGACTAGCATTTAAAAGAGGTTCTGGTAACTCAAATTTAATGCCCAAGAATACATTTATGCATGATGTTCTTGGTGATATAGTTAAAAAAAGACTTGCAGAGGTAAAATGATCTTTTACTGATTTTAGTAAAAAGTAATTTTTCTTCCGTTAATTTGATATACCTGCAAGTATTGTCAAGTGTGTATACTGCTGTTGGAGCTGCAACTTAGAATCTAAAAATTCTTGCAAAAAACAGCATTATTTAAGGTATTTACTATTGTTGCATAAAAAAGCACTTCCTTCTTCTGCTGAAGAATCATCCTCCTGCAATTATGAGTGGTTTCCTTTAGGGTAAATCATGATGAATAAAGACCCCTAGGCACATTGAGTCATTAATAAATGTTGTTGAAAAAGAAAGATAATTTTGATCATTAACATTTTATAAAATTAGATGAAAAATCTTTTCCTTGTTTAATGTATTTTGTTAAGTTGACTCCCTTTTTGATTGCAAATTCATTTTAAAAAAATACTGTGGAATTTTTGTTTAAAATTTCTGTTTTGCTTCATCAGTATTTTTCATGTAAATCCTTCCAAACATGTATGTTTACAAATGAGCAGGTTATTAAATATACTTAACTAAGAAATACAGTATAATTGCAATCACAATTATACTTTATTTATTTGATACCTGTAATGCTAATTTCAGCATATTTACATGCAATGTGGTGGTACCAACAAAGGAATCAATTTCAAAGATGTCCTTTGCTCATTAGTACTAATAACAGCAGGACATGTGGAGGAAAAAGTCAGATGTAAGTTCCTTTTAAGCATAGTTACTTGAAAATGGTATGATAAATGGATCAGTTATACACCTACTGTTTGCTGTTTGCAAATGAGGAGTGACTAGACTAGATTCATATTTTCATATAGAGAGACTTGACAAGAGTAATATTCCTCTTTTCAAGAGAAAAGTATTTTCTCAGAGAATAGTGATGTCAAAATGTGCGCTCTCATTTGAAAATTGCTTTATAATCATGCCTTTTTTCAATGCATCAAAACAGGCTGATCTCTACCTCAGAAAACTCCTGATCTCGTCAAAAAAGCAATGGCAATTTACACAACAAGCTGTTAAGATCATGAATACGCTTAGAATACATTTAAGTTTATTTGCTTGCATCAGTTTTGGGTCAAATTTGTCTATGTTCTGCATTTTTATGCCTGTGCATATATTCTTTTTTCAGAAACAGTATACTCATGCATATCTCTTTTTCTCAAAAACTCTGGCTTTAATGCTCACAGATTGATCAACAAACCTGCACATTTTTGATGCATCACTCTCCAAGATCTTTTATTTTCTTTGATTTCATGTTGTTTTTTAATTCACATTCATGTATTATTGATGAGTGCCGCAATCTTTCAATGCTTGCAACATCAGTCATACAAATGTCTGGTTTTGTTTGTCACATGTAAATGGTTCTCGAGTAATCTCAATCAAATCATGCACTATGAACACACATTAGAATTCTCTGGACCATTCACTAGTCTTAATGTTGGTCAGTTTAAACATGCTCCTTTTTCCCTGTTTCAACACCACTGGAAAAAGATAATTAAGATATTCTATGTACAATATTGGTGGGTTGTTTTCTAAAAGGCAGCAAAGCTTATCAATTAAAGATTTGTTTGTAATAAAATGATGCCTTCCAACGTACATGAAGTAGTAAGTAAGAAGGTGAAATATGAACAGTTTTATGATATGATTAGGGATTGGATGATGTTAATACAGATAAACTTCTAAGTTATATTTAGCATGCATCTTTAACTTGTTCCTTTTATAGTAATTTACATTATTATTTTTAGTCCTTTTTGGGTTGATATCAGTTGATGGTGCAAATGTAACATTAGAAGATTTAGAGAACTTTCTCAACATTTGTGAATGTGAAACTGTACCATTGCTTGTTAAAGATCTTTTTAAACAGGTTTGTCTTTTTGAAATAGTCTTTTAACCACAAATAATGCAAACAAGAACGCTTAACTATTCTTACTCATTTGAATCCATGGGAAAAGGAAAAGATGAATTGATGTGTGTATTTAAATATAAACGTGGTAAGTAGCATAGCTCAGTGCTAACTTACCTTTGTACTAAATGTTCATATCTGTAAACCTACAAAATAAAAATCGTCTTTTAATGTTTGTTTTTATTTTTGCTGATTTTGATAACAGAAATCTTTTCTAATAGTCTGTGGTCTTCAAAAGCTTTTTTGAAAGCACTTTTATCAGCCTATGGTGACATCAAAGCCTGTGATCAAACCTCATTTTGATCTTTTTGGGATTTCTCTTTTAAGTAAATTTTCTTCTTTTATTTCTTGGTGTAATAATCAGGTGAAAGTTTTTAATTGTAATTCTTAGTTTTTTTATTTGATTTATACATTTGCAGATTGACAAACTTTCTTATGAAGATTTTTACGACTGGATACTCCAAAATGAGAACTTTTTTGAAGTATCAAAATGGCTACTCTCAGAGCAGAGGGGAAAAAGAGGAATCAAATTATCAAGTTTTGATGATACTCCATCATTTTATCAATCACTTGAAAGAATTACCAATTGTAAGTCAAGATAATTTCACTTTTGTTCTTAATTGATATAAATTTAAACCATTGAAAGTAACCCTGAGATTGTAAGAAAAGTTAAGTCAATAAATTTATGTTCAAAAGTCAGGCCATATTGTTAACATCCATAAAAAGTCACTTTCAAAACTTTTTATGCTGTTGCTTAACGGAAACTATATAATCGCTTGCTATATCCTTATCATAACTTCTAGTTCTGAAAATTTTATCCATCCAAGCGATTTTCCTTTTCCTGATATCTAGATTTATAAGGTGAACATTTGAGAAAGCCATAACTTTCAGAATTTGTTTCAAACATTTCGATTTTTATCATTTGAGAATTGTTGAGAATTGTTCATTTATTGAATCAACGTGTACAGCCGCATCGAAAAATCTTTGTATTATTATCGAAGTGCCCCTTCTTAATCTCATTGTTTTCATCTCTATTGTTTTGTTATCAAATAAAGCCAATATTATTATTTCATTTTACTAACTATATTTCCAGATGTTCTTGAAAGCCAAAACAAAAAATATCTGTTTCATTATGAAACAGGTGTTATTTTGGGATCATTTCAACGCTGATAATTGTATTTCCTTTTTTTCAAGTTTGCCAAAATGATTTAATTGAGTTAGAGAAGAGATATTGGTCATTGAAAAGTTTTTCACAGAGCGGAAAATTCGATTTACAAACGTTTTCATCGCAGATTTCGCCACCTTTACCTAAACAGTTTTGTGAAGGTAAACAAATTTTGATTATCAAATATTCACTTCTAAATATTACTCAAAACTGTCCGGGTATATTAGGAAATTAGTAATTGTTAATTTTCATTTGAAACTTAAGAAATCCTGCAACAAATCAATTGATGGGTTAAGGGGGGAATCCTCCCGTTTTGCATTAAGATATGACCAGTTTCTTTTGAAATTTCCAGGTTTGGTTTTAATAGATCCTTTACTTGTACATTTTGGGACAGAAATTAACTAATTAAAACGATAAAATTTTTATTTGGCAGAAATCGTTATGGATACTTGCGGTATAATTTGTAACTAACATCAAACCGTTTGAATTAATTGGTTGCTATTTTTAACAGGCAAACATGCTTTCAATCTTTTAACAAAAAGAGTGTCCTTTCTGTGCATCAGTGTCTGCAGAGTTTTTTATATGATGATGTTGATGCTGTTTAATCTTTTTAATGTACAGGGCTTTTTCATGTTTTTGATGAGAATGGTGATGGACACATTGACTTTAAGGAATTGGTTTTGGGAATATTCACGTGTTGTAGGGGATCCACACGGGAACGACTTTTGTGTGAGTCTTTGAAATATTTTTATATTTTGAAATCAACAGCTTTAATGTGAAAGAGTAATAAAGGCAACGTTTTTAGATTTTCATGGTCTCGCTTAACATGAGGTGGAACTCCTAGTCTCACAATAGAACGGAGGGCAAGAACGACGAATAAAAATCGCCTCTCTCTTTGCTTTTTCTCTTTTCTGCACCCACCTTTTTCTGCAATTTTATACAATCTTATGCTCTTTTTTGTTACCCCTTGTTCTTGCCCCTATACATGGCTATGTCTTGATGATGGACCTTAGAATTGGTCCAAAACGTTCATTACAATTAATCATAATTGTGGCTTCGTCACTTCGTCATTTTCAACTTCTATAAATTATGTCACTATGATCTTAGTTTTGGCTTGGTCACTTGTCAACTTCTAAAATGGATTGTCGATGATATTTGATATACAACAAGAACATGATTTTTTGTTGTTGTTTTTGCTTTCACTTAACATGTTTTATGCAACGTTTTTAGTTCAAGTTGAAACACAAATCATGCATTTTCTAAACCATTCCCTGTGTAAAAATTCACCTCCTTTTCGAATTAGGCTAATGTATCAAATTGCAGTTGCGTAAATTTTGTTTGCAAAACATCGTATAATCTACCATTTGTTCCTAATTGAATATTTACCCGCAAATGAAACTCATTTGTAAATTTTTACAATTTTAGTTTGCTTCAAAGTTTTTGATTGCAATAAAGATGGTGTTCTCAAGGAAGATCGTCTAATTGAAGTTTCTACTGGTTTATTTGAAATTTGGCAATCACTTTCTAACGAGGTATTCTTGAGAAATGTCCAGTTTCTCTGATTTATATTTGCTTTATCTTCTAATAATCAATGTTTGCAGACGAATATTTGCTCAGCTTTTGAGCAACTGTCATTATTCGATTTTCCTGTTAGAATCGTAAAATAAGCGAAACGTTGCGATTTCAAGTTTCACTTTTGAAACATTAGTTTGTCTATTACAGAAGTAAAAGGGAAATTTTTTTATGTTTTCACTTGCAGTGGCATCAATATAAAGTTCCTTGCTATTGTATGATTTACTTCATTTTGAAAACAGCTGTATGTTTAATGTAATCAGTATTATAATGCATCTATATATCAGACGCCAAGGTACTGGAATATTTTTCAAAAATCATTCTATAAATAAGTTGTGAGTTTTGTTTGTATATTTCTACAGCAATTGGATACAACACCGTCACAATTGGTTGATGAAATTTTTCAAGATAAAGTATGTACAACATTGATTTATATAATCCATTTATTTCCAATCATTTGCTTTCTAGTAAGCTTAAATGTCTTTTTTTGAATCAATTAGTAACCTAGGGAAACTGTAAATATAAATTTAGCTGTGGCAGTTGTTGAATGTGCTAGTTATAGAATGATCAAGATTCATACAAGAGCAATCCATGGTTTATAATCATGTTTGTGAGGCCACTCTGCCATTTACCTGATGGTATTAGGAACAAGTGTTTGTAAAAGGAGCTTGCCAGTTTCAATTTATGATACCTTCTTGACTTACACATTTAATACTTTCATGGCATTTTAAAATTTGGTGTTTAAAATGTTAAGGCAACTTGATTGAAAGCTTTTTTTATCATTATTGCTTAGTGATGCATCTTTTCAGTGCTTTGCATATTTAGCATTAATGCCACAAGATATTTCATTATTGTTTTTTTGCAAGGCTTCACGGCAGCTGACTGGCAAAGATTTTTTACCATGGGCATCAAGCAATCGTTTTATGCACGAATTCCTTCTTCTTCTTTCGCAGGTATTAGCATTGATTTTGTCTTAACTTGCGAAACGTTGTGATGGCAACAAAATGCAATATTACCTATTCCATGATTTGATGATTAAACTATGTTGCTTTTTCTTTAATTTTGTTGTGTTTGATTACTCTTTAGCGTAAGGACATCAAATATTCTACTGAATATCATAACAGTGTCATCGTTATCCTTGTAATTGTATTCTGTTTTTACATTTGATATATCACCCATTTGATAGTATTCCACTTGTTACCATTTTGCCTTCCTTTCGCCAGATTTGCCACATTGTTTTTGGATTAAGACCAAGTACAAAAGAAGAAGAAGGCTTTGTTGTCAGGTAAATTTCCTTTTTATTGTATTTTAATTCACACAATTAGTGTATCCTGTTTTGATCAGACATTTTAGCAGAGCTTATGAACAATTTGCCATTAAATATTTAAGAATACTGACTTTTATTAAGATGTTTAACAAATTATTGCAGCTGCCGTCTTTGTCGTAGTGGAATACTTAAGCTGTATTCCTAACCCTCTCTACCCTCACTACCCTCTCTAACCTCTCAACCCCCTAATCTAACCTTTTCCTCCCTCCCTAATCTCTCTACTCTCAGCCCTCTCTGTACTTTTCCACGATAATATGATACTGGTTATCTGTATGTTTTGGTCTTTTGTTTGTTGTCCTAGGAAGCCATGAACCATGATTATGACATAATGTTCCTATAGATAAGTAAGTTGTGTTGTAATGCAAGTAAGCTTTAAGCAGTCCAATTACATGGCATTGAAGTGTCTTTGTCGTATTTTTAGTAAGAGAAAATCGATACATGATCTGATAAATTGTTTGAATTTAGGAGGTGGATAGAAAGAGAAGACAAGAAAGGGTTATCAGGCAGTAATATGTATTATTTGATTTCATCAACATGGTGGCATACTTGGATGGATTATGTAAATTTCAAGGTAATTAATTTCAGACATTGTCATTACCATAGTCAGTTATTTCACCTTTATTTTTGACAAAGTATATGAATATTAAATTTTTGGTTGGGAGCTGATTATTTGATGTCGTTTGACTGGTAGGCTGAGCAGATGGCACCAACATTTTCGGATTGGTAAATTAATTCATTTAATGGGTGATTCATTGATCTGTTGATTAACTTATTGTTTGATTAATTGATCGATTCATCAATTAATTGATTGATTGAAGTGTTGTTCAATTGATTGGTTGATTGATTGATTGATTGATTGATTGATTGATTGATCGACGGATTAGCTAATTGATTGATTGATTGATTGATTTATTGATTGATTGATTGATTGATTGATTGATCGGCTGATGGATTGTTCGGTTGATAGAGCTATCTTTTGATTTTATAAGTTGATAAATGACTTTCATAATCAATTAAGTATTCCATTTATTGTTTATATTCAATCTTGACGTTTTACTTTAGGCCGATAGGAAACGATCTGCCCAACCTCAAAGATCAACATCTTCTACCAGTTCTGGGCAAAGTTCATGGGTTGATATCGAATCTAGGGTACACAATCATAGTGATTGCAGTGACAACAGCATTACGTCACACACAACCCATGTTTCAGCTGCATCGAACACAAGCAACAGTACTAAACGGTCAGCGGCTATTTCAACGCACGTTCAAGTTGAACCAAGTAATGATGTGACGTCAAATGGCAAGATACCGAAATTATCAACAACAGCAACAACGACAGTGACATCATCAGCAACAACAACAAAAGTTTATATTTATCCCGGTGCAATTGATAATGCATCCTTGTTACAACCATCCTCTGATCAAAACAAGGTATATAAAAATGTATTAATCCGATATCATTTTATCTTTATATTAACGCTTATTGTTTATGTATCTTATAAACCTTGTATTGAGACTTAAAATTTACAATTGGGTAGCACCCTTGTGGTTAGTATTTCTACCTTGTATATATATATATATATATCTATTAAAAATACGGTCTATTAATAATGAGATAAATTAATGAGTTATTTTTATCTTTTAGCAAATATCCAATTTAACTGGAGAAGGTGGAAGGTTGAAAACAGGTTTGATACAAGGCAAGGATTACAAAGTTGTTCCGGAACCAGTTTGGAGAGCATTATTCACGTGGTATGGTGGCAATGTCGCTTTACCAAGAACGGTCAGTTTTATTTCTATTCTTATTTCCTTTTTTGTAATTGTACATTTAGCTACTTTTATGGCATCTTGTTGTATCTTAAAGATAATCGATGTTGTATCAAAAGATTACAATCTCTTCGACAGATTTTATCCGCTAGATACGGTAGGTAGGTCCCCACAACTCCCCTAGTCTTCATGACATGTGCAGTGGAATGTCAAGATTTACCATGTCCCTCTGCGTGGGCGGCGATGGGCTTGTTGATGAGATGACCACGTGGTCCGCTAGTTCAATTTATAAATCATTCAGCGAAAAAAACTTGAGATGTTTTGACTCAAAACTCTCTCTAACCATCTCAATAGCCCAGAATTGTCTTTGCCTTTTACCAAAGTCGTAATAGAATAAAATCATCTGCTATTTTTTCTGAATATAATTTTGTTTGCAGGTTATTAAATCAGATGACCCAATTGAGACAGATTTGATTGTAGAATTGTATCCAATACAATTGCATTTATACCGGCATGCTCCTGCGCAACGTCATCTAACATTCTCATTTCAAGCTCTTGGCATGACACATTTCCCATTTCAATCGCATTCACAAAATCCTCCGCAGCCACCTCTTCCAACGCCTCCAAAGCGCACCCATATGTATTATGGATGTTTCAGCAAAAAGAACACATTGAAACAGGTAAGCTGCTTATAAAATGAAAGAATCAAACACAAGGTCAATGTTTTATTGTTCTCTGAGTTGAAAGGAAAACCAATATTATTCAGGATAAATCATTGGTTTATTTACTATAAATTAATAACATTTAAGCTAAACATAATGTCTCTTGCTGTTTACGCTATTACAATGGTATGTTATTTCCAATATGAATCCAATCTCTTTTCTAATTAGGTACAGGATTACATTGGCAGTCGATTAAGGATTCGTCCTGATGATTTGAGGTTGTGGGATTTCAATGAGGTAATTTTTATATTTTCTTTATTTGAGTTTTCTATTTTCGGATGTCTTTAAGGTATCTTTTTTTTAGTAACTTCATTTTTAGCCTGTTACTGTCTTCAACATTTCTAATCCTCCCAACTGCAACAAAATATTTTCACATGTCTAATGGATTAACGAATGATAAACTACATCTTTTTATTCCAGAATCCGCCCATTTTATTGGAAGATGAAACATTAATTTTGGAAGATTATCACATCAAAGATGGACACCATGTTTTAATTGAAGGTAAAATGTTGTTTTAAATCATTATATTCGATAATTTTTACTTAACCTATGCGTGTAACTGTGTGTTTTTAAATAGTTTGTGCAAGTTAAAAAGCTTATGTTTGAAACAAGCAGCAATATCTTGAGACCAACTGAAAATTTCAGCAAATGATTTTGGAGTATTTAAGATGTTCAGAAAGACTGCACATCAAAGGAGTCATTGTTCAAGGTGGAAACACGTGATCATTTTAAAGTTGCATGTGATCATTCACAAACCGTTTTACTCCTGTTCCACTCCCTTTATTTTACGTCATCATTATTCCATTTTCACTCAAATGTTCCTTTTGAGTCACCATAGTCACCGCTGTATTAGTCCTTTGTTTCAGCCAATGCAATATGAACCAGGAAAACAAAATCTTTTCCTTTACACTAGATTTGCATGAGTGAATTATAGTCTTAAATCTAAACGTACGTGCTGATACTTTTCAAGTTTTTGTTAGTTTAAATATTTCTGGTTTTTATTTTTTAGTACGTAACAGGGATATGAGTTGGCCTGAAGAAATGAATTCATTAGTTGCAACAAAAAATTTTCGAGAAAGATCGAACACTGGTATTTTGAAATTAACTTTTATTCCGATTTTAATACTTTTCCAATTTTGAATGTCAAACACCTTTAGTATAGTTATCAATCGGTGTTATAATATTTGTACATTTATAAAAGACACGTGCATAGCTTTTAAACATTGTTTTTCATAACATAAAGATGGTGAAATTATTTTTAATTTTTATAATTTTCTTACCTTGTCAAACACGGTATTCACATATATTTTATTGTTTTTTAAAAATCTTTTATCATTGGTTCTTTCAGGTCCGTTGGTTAAGGGTGCAACTGGGTTGCATAACCTTGGTAACACGTGTTTCATGAATTCAGCCATTCAATGCATTAGCAATACACACCCATTGACTATCTATTTCCTCGGCAAACTCCATCTTTTCGAACTCAACAGGTATATGCTGATCTTTTAAGATTAAGCTTTTGATTCCCATAGTATGTGTCTTTTTTTACAATTTCCATCAAAATGGGACAGTACCAATGTATGTCAATTTTTACAGGTCCATTGAGAGCGTCCATTTAATGACAGTATTCTCTATCCTTTGTATGTTGCGATTATTATGAAGGAAAATTCGTATTAACTGTGCATATAATAATGTACCTTTCAATGGTTAATACCTCTAGGATATCCGAGACGTTATTGTAATGACATAACCTCTTAATGATTTATGGGTCTCGTGTCTGTTGTCTGAATATTATCTTTTTCACCCCATTAAAAATCTTCGTCGATTATTATTTTTTGTTGTTCCCTTGTTTTTGTGGGTCCTTTTTAATTTTGTTTGTTTTGTATCTGATTTGTTTTAATAGTAGCAATTTCGAATAATTTTAGGACAAATCCATTGGGACTCAAGGGAATACTGGCGAAGAGATACGGAGATCTTGTTCATGATCTATGGAATGGTCTTTATCGCAGCATTGCTCCTGTAAAATTGAGAGTATGTGTTCCTTATGAATTTATAAACTGCTTCAATCTTAACATCAAACGAAAGTGCTGACGGAAGAAATATGATCTTATACAGGTTTTGGGACTATTTAGGAATTGCACCAACTGCGTTTATGAGTAGTATCAATTTGCTGAAATAGATTGGCTGGACGAATTATTTTCAGAAGATGATCAGAATGTATAATTTTATGTTTTCTACAGTATTAAAAAATATTTATCAACATTTGTTTGCAGTGGACAATAGGTAAATATGCACCAAGGTTCAATGGATTTCAACAGCACGATGCTCAGGTTTGTAAAGTATTTCATTTGAACCAAATTAGTTTGATTTTAGCAGTTTTAATTACGAATTGTAAAACGTGAAACAGTTTGAACACTGCACCTGGTTTTTCTAGGATTTCTTGGCATCAGTTTTTTGGGTGGAATCTTATGCAAACTATGACCGAGGCATCTGAAATGTATTTTACATTTATGTAGAACATCGACATTTTAGCATCAACGTAACCAGCAATAAACAGAGTATATTTAGCAACGAAACCATTTGTATAGAAACAAATTTTAATGAATAAAAAATGTCAAAAAATACTTTTGCTATTTACAATAATTATTTTTTATTATTCTTCGTATTTAGTTTATTCTTTTAGATTTTTAAATTAACTTTTGATGGATGATTATAAATCATTCCTTTTCCAAGTTGTCTCTAAAATCAACATTAATTTTTCATAGGAACTTTTGTCATTTCTGCTTGATGGTCTCCATGAAGATCTAAACAGGTAAATTCACGTAAAAGTAAATTTTTAACCGTGTTTCAATTTGTATACAAGTGTAACTTATTAATGCCCTGGTACCATCAGCAGCATAATTGTTTTCATATTTCTATCCTTCACTCTCAGTTAACTGATTAATCAAAGAAAAACGAATGGTTTAAAGATTTATTCAATTCAATCATTTTTCTTATTTTCTCTCTTCTTTAGGGTACATGATAAACCGTACATAGAATTGAAGGACAGCGCTGGGAGACCAGACAAGGAAGTTGCACAGGAGGCCTGGGAGAATCATCGTAAACGGAATCAATCAATCATAGTTGATTTGTTTCAAGGACAGGTGAATATTATCAAGGACTGATTTCATTAATGATTCATTTGTGATTCATTGATACTTTATTGATATTTCATTCATATTTCATTGATTTCATTGCATTTTCGAATTTTTTAGTTAAAGTCTCAAGTAAGATGTTTGGCTTGTGGAAACTGTAGTGTTCGTTTCGATCCTTACACATTCCTTTCTTTGCCAATTCCAATGGAGAATTCTCTCCATTTGGAAATCAGTGGTGAGTTTTTTATTTTCACTACAGTTTTTTTCGTTCGTTGCGAAGCTTAAGCCTTACGATATATTTCTATATATCTATAGGGTGATAATCGTAACACAACATTGAATGTAGGTTGCAAAACTGCTAATCCGTCTCGCTCACAAACTCTAAAAAATTGGCCAGCCACGTGACTACAATGTGACTAATGCTGGGGAATATACACTACCAAAGGATCCGTGTTGGGAAAAGTACAGATACCGAGGTGATAACCTTTACAGTAAACAATGCCATTTCTATTAAATGGGAATCGACCTCTTATTTGAAGCAAATTAGGCTTAGTTCGGTTCAATCAAATATTAATTTGTTATTTTTCTAATCATTTCTCTTATCATATTATTTCAGAGTTTCCGAATCCCGTAAAAATTTGATGAGAAAAATTATCTTTAGAATATCTATGATGTTATCTCTACTAATTTTATTTTTAGTATTTACAATGGATGGTGCAGCACCTGTTCGATATGGATTGTTACTCTGCAATGATGCAACAGTCAAAATATTAAAAAGAGAACTTAGTAAACTGAGTTTGATTCCTGTTGAACAGATCATCATTGCGGAAACACTTGGACCAATCATATCGGTATTCAGCTTATTCCTGCATCTGATTGTTTGGCTGTTTACATTTGTATTAAGTCTCTATTAATATGAAAATTGATTTTCAAACCAGAAAAGGGATACTGACCAATTCTAGTTGCCATTTTATGAATGTAAGTCTTGTCAGGGGCGCTGCTGAGATTGTCGTGCAAACAGTGGAGTTGAGTTGGGATTCTTTGAGCTAATCAATCGTGATTACGTAGCGTCGTTGAGTGATATCAACCAAACGCAAAAGATCTCCAAATCAAAGTCCTTTTTTATCTCAATATAGGTTAGAATTTTACATGTAGATCACTTCTCATCATCCTTGATTCTATTTGATTGAAAATGATATTTCTTTACGCTAATTTTTTCCAAAGGGTTTCTTGCCTGATCAGAAGAAACTTCGAGAGAATGTCACCGGAATTTTACATGCATATGAAGTCCAGCAAGAGGCATTAACGTTGCAAATTGCTGCAAAATCAAGTATAAGTCAAAGGTCAAGTGCGCCCGCTATCTTAGAATCATCTTTGACGTGTCAAAATCGACTGTTAGAACCGGCCGTTCTTGGTGGGTCACCGAGTACTGCAAATCAATTGTCAATTAAGGGCAACAAACCTCAAAAAAGATCACCAAAGTCACCACGCAAAACGAAGCTAATGCCTTTTAAACGGTTTGAGAAAAGAACGAATGGAGTTGTACCAGCTGAAAATGCTCCTGTGATTACAAATGGAATTGTGTCAAAAGAAAGAAAGACATTGTCGAATGATGAGTTGAGTTCAGATTGCTTAACAAATTCATTTCCACCACAACGAATAATCGCTGCGATGCATCGAAAAATGGTAGGTTTTTGTGTTATTCGATTTTTAGATTATTTGATAACATTTGTTGTTTATTTAATGTTGCAGGCCACATAAATTAATACAGATTTGCTTGTTATTACTGGGAAGATGTGTATCAAAGCAATTTGCAATATTCTTTCTAATGCTTTCAATGTGTGGTTCGCTTTAATAAAGTCTCTCTTTACAATTCTTCTATTATATTATTTACCCATAAATGGAGAATCTTGGGAAAAAATTTGGCAGAGCCTTGAACCAATAAGCAAGGAATTTTTTTTTTTTAGAATGTGTGCCACTGAGTATTTGCATCAAATTTGTTTTTTTTTAATATTTGTATGTAATTTAAAATTTCTTTGGCAAAGTCATAACTATTTCAAATTTATTATTTCATTTATCTCGTTATTTCAGGTTCAAATGGATGCGTATTTTCTTTCTTGGCAAAAGTTTCACCCAACTTTGTTTGGCATTCCGATTCTTGTGAGTTGCACAGCAACAACAACTCGAAAAGAAATTTACGAAGAAGTCTGGCTGCAAATAAAACGATTTGTTTCGAATCAAAAATCAGATCGAAGAAACCAGTCAGAAAAGTAAGACGTTGAAAATTGTGTTATTTTAATGATGATATTCAACATCTCTCGTATTAATTGATGGTTGTTTGAAGAATAAAGCTTAGAGTGACAGCGATTGCATCAGGAAAAATAGTAAGGAATCGTGATAATCATATCATTTGCAGTCGCTGGGTGGCCTGTTTTAAGCTAATGCTCAGTTTATTAAAATCATTAGATAGATGTATGCTTATGATCACAGTTGATAAATTGGCAATGTTTTTCTATAAATTCTAAATGCACCATTTTATCAAAGAAGGTGCTGCCTCCAAACACTCTTAAGTAGCCTTAGCCACCGTAAAAGCATCTTTCCTTGAGGACAATGTTTCTTTGTTGATGATGCTCTTGATAGCTGGAAGTGTTTTGTTGAATCTGGCTTCACAATTTGACGAAATTATCGACTTTGTTTAAAAATGATACCAGATATCGCTTGCACTCCAAGATTCCTTCGTTAGATATTGATGATGGAGAATTTCTGCCCAACTTGGTAGAAAAATATAATTTTTTATTCGTGCTATCGAATATTTAATAAATGTTTTATTTTGTAATCTAAATTTTATTTTCAGCAAAAGGTACCCTTTCGATCTGAAATTGGTACAAGCAGATGGTCAGTTCTGTTCTTGTTGCCCGTGGTATAAGTAAGTGTTGTTTTAAAGAACTTGTTACTTTTAATTTTTTTTTATCATTTTATTTGATCTTCATATCATTTTTAAATAATTCTTTAATTGTGTTGCAACAGGAAGAATCGATGTTTTCCCAACGGTTCTCATCATCATTATCATCAACCATTCAGACCACTGCTGGTGGAATTCCTCTTCGACACCCTTTTCAGTCTATTTTTTGTTCTTGACATCCAGTTCACACTTGCTGCCTTCCTTATATCATCCCTCTATTTTGCCGCTGGTCTTCCTCTAGTTCTCTTTCTTCTAGGTGTCCACGCTGTACTGTTTTTAAACGATTATATTTTACGGTATTCTACGGTTTTCTTTGTATAAGCAATTATTTCTCCCTGTTTAGATTTTGTCGAGGATGCAAATTACAATGTGATGATGCTTATTTTGACGTTGCATCGGCTAGTCTGGCGATTGATTGGGACCCAACAACTTTGCATCTAAACTATCAACAAGGACAGGAACGAGCATTTATAGATCATCCAAGTGTAGAGGAAAGCATGAGACTTCTTCGTGAGCCAATTAATATTGATCAATGCTTGAAAGATTTTACAAAAGAAGAAGAACTTGGAGATGATGAAACCTGGTAAGGTTTAAATACAAATGTCTTTTCGTACGACACGCACCAGTTATTTAACATCACATTTTCAATGCCAGTTTTTATGTATACGTATTAATAAGCCTGTTTTTAACCAATGTCAACCTACCGGTTACCTAAAGTGTTTTTTCATTGATTCAAGTTTCTATTGTACAGAGCTGAATCCATGCAATTCATTTGGGAGCAGAAGGAGCACAATTCACTCACAGAATTTTTTAATGGGTTGTGGGGAAACAATTTTATCGCCTGGTTTTTTTTGGGGCTCTTCATTTACTTCAGATCAGCCATTAGGAGCTCAAATATTACATGTGCACCTTTATTGCAACAGCTGTAGTTTTCAGTCTCTTTTGGTTCCAAATTTTTCTGTTGACGTGGAATTGTGCTTAGTTGATTTATAATCAAAGTGATTAACTTTGCTGGTTTTGAAATTACCTTTTTTTGTTTAAGGTATTGTGCTGAATGCAAAAAACATCAAAACATTGCAAAAAAGATCAACTTATGGACTTTGCCACCAATTTTGGTAAGCAATTTTTATTTTTGGTTATGTTTCTTGTGTCCTGAAATTTTGTCAATTTGGATAGTCAAACCAAACAATTTTCAACTTCATACTAACTGTGAACATTTTTTAAAATTGATTCGGTATTTTGATAAATATTACAACAACAAAACCATTCCCATTTTTTAATTAAATTTCTTGAAAATTATTAAAACAATTTTTTTAAATGTTTTTCTTCAGATAATTCACCTCAAGAGATTTCAGCTTTTGAATAATCGTTGGATAAAATCGAATAAAATTGTGAAATTTTCGATGGACAATTTTGATCCATCAATATATTTGGTTGAAAGAGATCGGCGGAAACGGAATCCATCAGAAAGAAAAACTCGCAAAATTCTCACTGTTAAATCTTCCACGGAAAATCTGGTTTGTGAAATTTTTACGAATTTATTTTGCAAAACATTTTTAAAGCAATTTTTTCAGAGAAGACAATTTAGGTTTGATTTGTTCAGAAAATTAAAACATCTACTGTTGTTTTTAGATATTTTAATATTTTAAGACTTTTCGATATAATTTCTTCGCTTTATTTTGTCAGATATTTATGATGTTATTTGACTTCTTTTTCTCTGAAGAGTTTCAACTTTGCTATGTCACATTTTCGATTTATTTAAATTCGATTTTTGAAATTTAGAACATCAAATCAATATATGATTTAAATTTCAGTACGACCTTGATGTGAAACCTGATAAAAACCCAATTGACAAAATAAATGAAACGAACTGTGAAGATGGAGTGAACCTAGATTTAGATGATGTGGAAAATTACCTTGAAGAAAATGAAAATAATGAATCAGTTGAAGAAAACTATAGTTACAAATTATATGCAATATCGGTATGTCATCATCCGCCATTTTATTTCTTTATTTGCATTAACAACGCACTCAATGTATAGTTATGATAAGCCATGTTTTCTAAAGATATAAATTCTGGAACTTATTCTGCTCAGAATGGTTTTAATAACTGGCATACAAGACAAACCGATCTTATGATTATTATGGTTAACAAAAATCTGTTGGCATGATTTATTGAATGAATTTGATGCTTGTTGATTCAACTAACTTTGGCAGCTTCGAACTCTAATAAAAAGTTGAAAAACTATAATTGCAGAATGCTAATCTTTTCGAAACCATGCATTCTATGATTTTCATATTCTTCGTCGTATTTTTCATCATTTAAAAACCAATTTTATCACAAAATGCCCATGAGATTTCCCATTTACATCAGCAGATTGTAGCATCGCCAGTCCAATGCTATGACGTGTTTGCTACCAATAGTTATCCTGCTTATCAATCAATCAATCAATCAATCTATTACTCAATCAGTCAATCAATCCATGTTAACATATAATGTAATGGTTTTTTCAGTGTCATTCCGGTATGTTAAGCGGTGGTCATTACATTTCATATGCAAGGAATCCAAATGGAAGATGGTATAGATACAATGACAGTAGCTGCAAGGTAATTCGTTTTTCTATTTTACTCATTTGCCAAGTTTTTATTTAGTAACCAGACATATCTACCTATCACATGGTGGTTGAATCGACGAATGAAATCATTAAACTGTAATTGTTCCAGGTATTTTACTCATGAAGATTTTTGCTTTTTTTTCAGGAAGTGGAAAGCAGTGCAATCGAAAGAGAATCACCCTATTTGCTATTTTTTGAAAAAGAAGGTATAAATGTTTCAGATTATTTACCAGATGTAAAAAACTCTAATTTAGACGTTTCTTCAGATGATGATGATTTTGAGAGTGAAGTAAAGAAATATTGTGTTCTGCAGTAGATTTGTTATTATTGTTATTAAAGCTGCTTCTGTGGATGCTCATTATGTTGATTAGAATCAAATGGGGGCCTAAAATGTAATGTAACATCGATGTACTTTAATATGAAACACGCATTATTTGTTTTCTTAAATTTCAGATGTTTTTATTCGTGTTAAGTATCACTTCATATAGGTTTATTTGTTGTAAATCTCAAGCAGAACTAGATCGTTTAAGATTTCCTTTCAAAAATAATAAAATGCGCTTGCCTTTGCTCACCTCGTGCATGGAGAATTATCCATAACTTTGGCTTTCTTATATCAAGGCGACTGGAATATTATCTTAATACTTCGCCAATATTCAAGATAGCTAACTTTCCCAAGAAACCTCATAGGCAATATCCCGCACCAATCCAAAACATTCAGTCTTATATTTTACCTGTTCATGAATTCTAATATTTTTCATATTCGTCATCATATTTTTCATCATTTAAAAACAAATTTTACCCCAAAATGCCCATGAGACTTCCCATTTACATCAGCAGATTGTAGCTTCGCAGGTCGAATGCTATGACGTATTTGCTGTCAATAGTTATCCTGCAAACCAGTCCTTGTTTCCCCTACTAACTATGCCTACTATATCACCTCTGCATTATCTTTCTGCCTGTGAGAAAAAGCAAAATCAGTTTCATTATGTGCTGCCAATAATTTTGCCTTGGTGATAAGGCTTTTCTCCCCTGGCCCAATAGCCCTTTTGGTGTAAGCTTTTGTCAAGTAATAAGCAATTGCCAATAAGGCATGAGTGTAGCTAAATTTTCGACATTTCTTCATTTTTGCATATGTAACCTTTTTAGTCATTATGAGAATGTAATATCAAGCAACAAACTGTTAATAAACTAAATAAGATAAAAAGAGGTGGAAATTTAACGATAACATGAGGCTAGAATCGTTACACATTTTACGTATTCTAGGGGGTAAATTTTGTGAAAAATAATTATTTTTTTGTTACATCCATTCTTACTACAAAATCGTAAATTTGCACCACTTGATACAAGCAGACTTATTTGATCCCTTATGTTAAAGCCTTGCCATATCTTTCTAGATTAAATCAATTAGAGCTTTCTCTAGCGATAATATAACATTTAAATTTTTGCAGATCAGAAAATTTAACTTCTATGTGGATGATCAGTTAGATAATTTTTGTCACTTTTCTTATCAAATTTGTATGCATACGTGCTATTTTTTCTCCTAATTCCTTCCGCTTTTTATCTTTTTCCACTTAACTTTTCTTCTCTCTAGCACTGCGGTAACGCCCTACCTCCCTAACCCCCAAACTCCTTCCCTCCGTTAGCCCTGGCTCCCTTCCCTCGTTATCACTTAGCCCCAACTTTTTCTTTAACCAAGCTCTATTTCCATCCTTTCCACCAGAGGTCTGGGACTAGCACGATAAAACCAACTCGTGCGTCGAAGTCCATTCTTTTGCAAAGGTGAAAGCAGCTGCCATTTCAACATAAACAAGCGGTGAAGTCTAAATCAATCTTAAGTTGTTCTTTTTGCATATCGTCAGCCAAAATGTCTCGGTATGGCAATCAGCAAAGCCATGATTTTGGGTATGGAGACAGGTATGATAGACTGACAAACTATGGGAATACCCGGTCGCAATCCTCTGGTTACCGACCATCACCAAGTGACAACATGTATGATGAGCATTATGGGAGAGGAGGCGGTCCGCAACAAGATAGGGGTAATGAGAGACGAAGAAGTGGTGTAAGTATTACTGTGTAGGGAAATAAGATGAGCAACTAATCAGATTGACAATACAAACATTTTAATCGATTACAGTGAGGCACTATTCAGAAGAATAGCAACAAACATTCATATCACTATCTGCACGAGTGAAACGCCATTTTGTTTTCCGCACCAACCACATATCTTGCTTTTCAAGGTCGGTTTTTAAGATCCATCTTGACGAGGTTTTGGTCGTCGAGTTTTTTTGTTTCTTGGTGATGCATAAGAGCAAGGGTTAGGGATGCTCTATTCCATGTATACTTTGACTTTTGCAATTTGATTGGAATGAAGGATTTGTCAGTATCGCATGTTAGTCTTGGGTGAAGAGTTCTGAAGCGGTTTTGGAAGTGAAATTAGTTGATAATCATCTAGATGTTGGCATTTGCAATGGGCAGAATGTTTTTGACATCACAAGGATCCTGTGAAAGCCTTTACCAATTGACACCAAGATCTACAGAATGGTTTTGATTGTGTAAACATAACATAGAGCTAACAAAATATTGTTCTGTAATGTAGGCTAGAAGCCTGGTACAGATCGCCACTGCTCTAATATGTGATGCTGTTGAGTTGAGGAGATGCTCCTGAAAAATATGCAAGTTGAAAACATGCATGTAAAAAATGTTGAAATCACCTTAATCATTGATTTAGTCGATGTGTTTTGAATTTATTGAGGAACTGAAACTACTAGAAGTCTTGCATGCAACTTGCTGAATGTTGACTGGACTCTTGTTCAGTTTTGGTTTGTAGCCACATGGAAATGATTGAAGGTTTTCGCTCTTAGAAATATCAAACATGGCTGACCCTCATCTATAGATCATGTCACATCTTTATTCATTGGACAACTGATTGCAGTCCCAATCCAGGCTCATTACAAAATAGTAGTGCTTGATCTACAATACAATATCTGTTACCTCTGCAAAACTGCAACTTTTGATTGCAGGATCTTTCCAGATAGTCAGCCCAGAGTTGCAGATCCAAAAATAGTTTTAAATGCAACCAGAATAAGGTTTTATCTTTAAAAATAATTTTTGATGTTTGAAGCATTATTTGATTTATCATGCATGTTTAACATATCAAAATTCTTCTCAAATCACATCAAATCTCTAAAAAGTGAGCCGAGTTGTTGTTGGCTATTGCTGTTCATGGTTCTGCAGCACGAAAACTTCAAAGAGCCACTTGTACAGTTTTTTGTCACAAATGAATTCACCCCAATTGGTTGCAACAATGTGCCAAAGATGTTGTGAACCACCTTGCACATGTATCAGTTTAATTATATTCTTTTGGCACAATGAATAATTTATAGTACAGAAAACCCTAGAGACCAATTTCATTGCTCAAATATGCACCAATCTGTTCCTAAATTTATCTTCCCTTGCAAGATGCTCTTGCAATTTTTGAATTTATACCATCAGCACTTGTGTCTTAACCAACGATAGATGTCATATTTAAAAGATTGCTATCCTTCTATCTGTCAAGAATGTCATCCTCCATTTAATGCAAAGAATGTTCAGTAAACATTCACCAAATCTTGCATTTCCTCCTCAAAAGCAAAGAACCAAAGGCATTGCATTTAAAGAGATAAAATGGTGATTGTTTCTGAGAAAACAACCTATAAATTTGTAAAAAAGATGGCAAACAGACATTTGCATTTTTCTTGGAAGAAGTTATGAATAAGTAATCATACTTATTTGTTTGGGTTTTGTTATTGATGACAATGAAGAATGCTTATTTTCACTCATACACTAAATGGACCTGTGCTTGCTTAATTGTCTTAAAAGAAATCACTTCAAGCTCTATTGTCCTAAACAGGCATTCAAACCGACTGGACTTTTTGTATACCCAAAGCTTAGTGGGATCTTTAACATGATTTCTCAACCACAGATATGCAGCATGATTGCTTGTCAATTGGTAACTAATTGTTTAATGTTACCTTCCTAGAAAATATTTTTGATTTATAAGCAACAGAAAATAGAGATTGATAATCTCTTATCAAGGATGGACGCTTGCCTGTTGTGAGCCATAAACTGCCATTTGCAAGGCAACTTTGACAATTTCCTGTTCTTTTTAGTTAGGAAATGATAAATCCTTACTCCAAAGACAGTAGTGCCCAGCGCATTCTGTCCCCTGAAATTCCTAAACACCTTGAAGATGGCTTGCTTTATTGTATGCTCTTGATAGAGCATTCAAGGGTTACACAGCATTTCTCAAAGGAACACCCCCTATAATATGAGATGACCAATCTATGTTCACTGACAGAAGTAAGCCATTTTTTCGTTAATGGCTTGTAGCCCATTGATGTTTGAGCAATATTGTCTTTGCCCTGTGTCTGTCTACAAAATATTCACTTCATTTTCTCTATGGAATCAGTTTTATTATCATACTTTGCCTTTTACAAGACCTTTTGATAATTAAAGTCATCGCACTGAATAATGGTACCATTTATGGGCTTAACCATCTCACATAACATGTGTGTCGCAACAGAGCTGGGTAGGTCATGTTCTTAAAATTGCAATTATTTTATCAGGGTCATCGAAACATGCCAAGAGAAATGCATCACCAATACAGAGGAAGAGATGAAAGAAGAAGTGGTGGTGGTGGTTATAGGGGTGGAAATGCTCCACCAGATACTGGAGGTTTGTTGGGTGCACGCCCCAGTGAACCAGCTGCTCCTAGTTCAGGTTACTTCCTTTTTCTCATCACAAGAAATGAACTTTTTTTCTTTCATCAATATCTTTCGTTCATTTATTCTGCTACTCTGATAGTTTCCTTCTTTTTTCATTTTTGGCAGTCTTGCCCTTCCTTTGCACAATTTTCAACACAAGCATTAGACAAATTCTCTAGAAAAGAGTTCCTTTTGCTTGCTTGATAATTGTTGAAAGATTTTGGTGTTTATCTGTAAAATGTCAATTTTCATCTTTCTCTTGTCTGCAAGTTAGAAATCCAATCATGGTTCACTTGTTGCTCTTTCTTACTTGGAAATTCTAATAAAAGTTTGATGAAGTTTAGATTGAAAAGTTTGAGAAACTTTCTCATGCAAACTTCAAACTTTAAATTACATTGCATCTCTGGGGGGAACATGTCATGACATGTTATTTCCACTTTTGAACCAAGGCTTATGAAAATGAAGAAATCACTGCATCGCTTGTGTCTAAACTTTGTCATTTTTATTCCACTGTTTTTGTTGCCTTGGCACGAACAGTTTCTCCAAATGGCTTGAAAAGTACTCTTTCTGTTTATTTATTAATGTCATCCAGCACTTTTTATATAAAGCTGTTTTCAATATAGAGCTTCAGAGTCAATAAAGAACCTTTTGTGAATTATGCAGCTTTGACAATACGAAAGTAAAAATGTTTATAGTTCCTGTGTAAAGGGGTTTCTATTCATTTGAAGCCTTCTGTTATAAGTTTACAGGGGCTTTTTAATCAAAGTATCGAATTGAAAAGATCCTCATCCTTTTCTACCTTATACTTTTATACGTCTTGCTGTCTTCAAAGGTTTCATAATTTCATTTTGTATAAGCTGTAGTGGACCTTTGTTTACTATGTATTATATATCAGCCATGACTGGTTAATGATTAAAAGTGGTGACCTTGAAAGGAAGACAAGAAATATTTTTTACTTGAAAAGTTAGAAAAGGGTCAATTTACCTCTCTCCTTTTAAAATGTGCCCTAGAGTTGGAAACTTGTTTCCCCTGGGATTTTTATGGATGACTTCATCTTTATGCCTGTAGATTCTTGACAAGAGGTAAGTGAAAATTGCTTTCTCAAATTTAATAATTTAAATGATGAATGTTTTTCACTGAAAATAGGAATGGGTAGTTCAGCTCAGTTGGCAGCAGCAATGCAAGCACAACAAACACAAAATCTGCTTGCAATTCTTCATGCCCAGCAACTGTCAAATATGAATTCTGGAAGTTTACTACCAAATCCAGGAGGGCAAAGAGGACAGGTACTGAATTTTTATTAAAAATTCTTCAAAATCTCCTTAAACTGTTGTGATTATTCATTTTATTTGAGAAAGTAACCTATAACGTGATTAAACAATATTTTCCAGGGTTTACCCATAGGAAACAGGTCCAGTGTTATAATAACATCTTTGTCTGCTGCTGTAGGCCCCAAAGATTCTAATATCCAGTTTAATTATTTTGAAATGCAAAGTGTTTCATTTCTTTTAAACAGGGCAGAGGAAGGCAAATGAATGAAAGAAACAGGCCAGGTCCTTTGATGCAAAAAAGAAGACCAGGCCCAGAACCAGGTCCAAGTATGAAAAGAAGAAGAGATGATCGCATTAGGCCATGTAAGTTTAGATTTATGATTGATATAAGAAAAACATGGCAGTTGCCTTGTGGTGGCATCTTACCCATGGGAACTTAGATATGTTGGGTGCAGCGTAAAGAATCCACTCCTTGCACATTTAATGTTATCTACTCCAAAGCATGTTTATTTCAATGTTAATTGAAAACAGTTTGCACTTTGCAGTGAAAATAAAAACCAATAAAGCTACTGAAATTAATGACAAATACTAGTAACAAATAGTTAAACATTTGTTGTTTTTTTTCAATTTAAACCCTCATTATAAATTTATAAAGATTTCTGGCAGTCATATTGGATCAAGAAGTTTATTATTTGCCAAACCTGACGCTAGGCTTTTTTATTTCTTAGCACCAAAAGCCCCACTGAATCAAGGTTTCAGGCAACAGAGGCAAATGACAGACAGACAACAGCAACAGCGACAACAGAAGGCAAAGAAAGTTGAAGGAGAGGCAGGTATGGAAGCATAGAAAGTTGCATGTTGTTGAAACTTATATATTATATAGTCAAAGCAGAAGATGATAATAGTAAAAATAAATGATAACAGTGGTGATAAAATGAAGCAATGAAATAAAATGGAGTAAGCTTAAGCAAGGGAATAGTGGTCAAGGAAATAGTCGCCTTAGGCTTTGTATAAAATTAGTTAAAAATTGATTATTTAAATAGTCACGTAGATTATGCACCTCAAATGCCTGGTGCCCATTGTATTTTATCAGTTTTAAAGGTGATTGTAAATCTCTTCAGTTGTAAATGATTGGTACAATGATGATATCGTTTGGATTCCCCTTCACTTTAATCATAAGTGACAAGCCAACATCTGAGTACCAACTAAATATGCAGTTTTTTGTAAGTAAAATGATTCATCATCAAGGCTGGATTGATCAATAATTATTGGTGATTAATGATTAATGATTGATTCATGATTCATGATTCATGATTGATTCATGATAGGTGCACAACAAGTTCCTTTTGTCGTTATCTAATTATATATGTTGTCAAATGGTTGTAATGAAATATGTCGGATCCATCTAGACAGAGAGATATTTTGCAATAATAAATCACACTGCACTTCATCATAACACCAGCCATAGTTTCATGTTTTTAAAAACCTTTCAGGATAAGAACAGTTAGTTTGTAGTAGATAAAAGCTCCTTGTTTTGATATGTTATATATGTTAGCCAGTACAATATAAGATAGTCTGACCAAAAAAACCAAGTTAAATAAACGGGGCTAAATTAAAGTTTTTTTAAACTAATCATACAATTCTCTTTATAAAGATGATGTTTGTGTATTGAATGAAGAACCAACGGAAGTAAAAGTTGAGGACTTGGAAGACATTGAGATACCACAAGAATTGATTGAAAAAGTTGAAGAATTGCGAAAAAGAACAAAGATTGATAGAAATATTGCTGATCAGGATGTTGATAAATTGGCAGTTTTCCATTTTGATGGTCAGAATTTCAGATGTGAATTGTGTAAAGTTGTTGCCGTAAAATACAAGGTTTGCCTCTTGAATCTTATGAATGATAATCCAACGAGAGAATGTCAAGAGCCATGTTGTGTCATTGCAGTCCTGGTGGGCTATTCTGTGTTCATTTCAAGGCAGAATGACTATTGGTTGTTCATCGTTTTTACGTTAACAAGGTTGAAAGTTCCTGAAGTGATGCCAACATATAATGCAAACGATATCCAACTTTTTCTGCTTCACAATATTGCCTTGCAAAATATTCCATAGTCTAACAAAAGCTGATTGTGTTGCTTCTTGTCCCCAGTTTTCCATAGTATGTTTGCTTGAAATAAGTTATTGAAGTACCTAGTTTGTATGCCATGTAGGTCCTGGTATATTCTCTGACTGCACATTTGCATGTTTAATTTGCAGTTATGCAGTTATTCACAATTTTTGAGATTGTGTAAGGATTTTAATGTTGTTTTACATAGAGTATCAAGCAACATTTCATGGGCAAGAAGCATTCTTTTAATGTGGTTGAAGCAAGGCAGGCTGGAAATGATGTTGACAGAGACATTATGGATATCATGCTACACCCAGAGGTATATTGTCTTTTATAACTTGATTTTTGTCTGAGATGTTTCATCCATAAATTGCTTTCAAAATTGATGTATTCCCTTTTTTGTGTTGCTCTTAATTATCTAACATCTTTTGTTTATAAATTTCACAAATAGTATGTTTGTCAGTGCAAATAGAATGTATATATTTTGTTGTCTTTAATTTGTCAATTTTTTGATTTTCCATCTGATTTAGAACTGGCTTGAGTTGAATGCTTGTGCTAAAACATGTCTTAAACGACAAACTGTTGGATTCTTGGAAGCAAAAAAGAAAGAAGAAGAAGAGTACAAGATAAAGCATCCAGAGAATTATGTTGTTTACAGAATGGACACACGGAAATCAGCGATGAACTTTGGAGATTCCATTGTGATCAGACATGTCTGTGAATCAGTTGTGTCTATTAAAGATTTTGGTGGAGATAAACAGCTTTTTGGTAGGCTTGGCTTTCTAGCCAATAAACTGAAAAATTAGCAGTTGATACCCTGTTACAAAGTCTAGAAAAAGTTGTTAACCTTCCTCCAGATGTGAACATTCTGGAATGCAAACCTTCCTTCCAAAACAAAAAAATTAGGCATAGCTTGGGTGTGAAAATAGGAATTTCTATTGTATTGCCTGGACCTTTCTCCAGCTAGTGATCATGTGACAGTTGTGTTTGTGACGATTGAACGGAAGTTTTGCCAAGTTATTTTCAACTAGAAGTAAATGGATTGTGTGATGATAAAAAAATTGAAGCAAATGTAGTGAATCATTTGAAGAAGTAATTTGAGAAGTGAATGCTTTTAATGAAAGAGTCTAAGATTAAAACTAATGGATTAGAGAAATGTTATGGGAAAATGATCGTTAACTGTTGCCACATAGGAATATTTAAAAGTTCACAATGATGAGATGTTTGGATTCCCCTTCACTTTCATGATAAGTGATAAATCCTTCTCTGAGTGGGCTTATTTTTAAACTTGAATAAATTTAACACCGTTACACTTTGAACCCCTGATTTTTTCCTTCTTATCTATGTTTTCATAACAATGAAAAAGGGCTTTAGTGTCATTCCGTATGGACCAACATAAAAAATTATTGCACCAGTTAAAAATTTAAAAGATTTTCCTTCTGTGTCCCATTTTGTTACTTGTACCATTGCTGATGTTTAGGCCAACGATATAGCAGTAACTTTTAGGCTTCTTTCCTACTTGTCACTGTTGTGCAAAGGGGTAAATGGTTAAATGGACATTTTACCAAGGATCTGTTCATAACCCTTAACAACATGCTAGTAATGCCACTTCTTCCAGCATGCAATTTTTTGTAGATCATATTTATTTTCTTTATTCTATCATTAAACAGGAAACTTTCTCAATTATCTCTTAGGATGCGAATTCATCAAAGCAGCATCTGGTTTTGATTGTAATCTTTGTAATGAAATTCTTCACAGTGGAACAAGTGTTGTTGATCACATCAGAACTGAGAAACACATTTCAGCTTATCAGGTTTGACCCTTGATTTTATTTCCCTTTCCAATGTTTGACATCTTGTGATAAGAATTATGAACTACAACATTAGATTGCAGATTTGATGAGTATCTATGGTCAGGCAGATTGTCCTATTTTCCTAACCATTGTTTTAAAATGCATTTGATGATGCTTCTGTGGTGTCAGGGAACTGATCGATAATTGACTTTTTGTGGTATTGGTTTGTTTCCTTGGAATGCATTCACAATACAGTTGATGAACCATCTGTTCTGGAATTGTAGAAATATTTGGAAGAACATAATGGTTATCACGATAACATTGTGCAAAGAAACAAAGACATTGTCAGTGTTTTGGATCAGCATGGTGAAAAAGAAGTCGTTTTGTATGAGGCATTTGAAGAGGAGAATGAGAAACAAAAAGAAATTGAAAAGAAATACATCAAAAAGGATGATCCCACTTTCGTGAGAATTACCTCTTTTTAATTGTTTTTTTTTTGCAAATATTTGTCCTTGTGTCTTTGTAAAATTTCCTACTTCGTGAAATTCAACCATGATGGGCCTTTTGCATCACTCTCAGAAATTTTTTTATTGAACACATTTTTCAAGATTCATTCTTCTTTTTTGTGTTACTTCTCGGGTGTTCTTTCTCCGATATTCTAATGGGCCCGAACTTCATTGTGCTGTCTCTATTCAACCCTTAATCATCAATTTAGAAATAGTTTTTAAAAATCTTCCATTTTGATGCTTTTAGGTTCGTATTGAGAAGTCTGTCACTGGTTGGCCCTCCAAGGATGAAGAAGGACCAAAAGAAGAAGAAGAAGTTGAAAAAGATCTTCAGATGGAAGAGAGTTTTGAGGATGATGTTGAAGGTGTCCTTATGGATGATAGGTTGGGCGAAGAAGAATATGATGAAGATGTGCTTAACGGCGAAGAGGGGCAGTTACTAGAAGATGAATTATTGGCAGAAGATGGAGCGGAAGAAGGGGAAATCACGGCAAAAGAAGAGACACAAGAAGAAGAAGAAGAAGAGATGTATGAACCATCAGAGGTGCAAAGTTTGTTTTTTTGTTGCTATTTTACTTTGTATCTGCTTGTTATTTTCATTGTTTCATAGATTGTTCCGGTTTTAATTGATTAAATTGTTCATTAATTGAATACATCCTAAGTTAATTGTGAGATCTATTTATTTGTTTTTGTAAAATTGATTTGTTCTCGTATTAATTATATCCACCATAAATTACGCTCCCTGCAGCCAACAATTGATACAGATGCTGACATCAGCCAAGAATCTGAACCCGTTGAGGAACTAATTGAAGAGCCAGAAGAAGAACCGATCGTTGAACCGGTCAAGGAGCCAGTCAAGGAGCCTGTCAAGGAGCCCGCCAAAGTCAAAAAGCCTTTCTCCGCCCAAAAATCAACCAAACCAGTTCAATCATCTCCTAGCACCAAAACTCCAAGAGCTAGAAGAGGTGGTTCTAAGGGAGGAGTAAGAGGTGGAGCAGGCAGAGGATCACGTGGAAGAGCCCCTCAAAGGCAAGTTAAAGGGGCCAGAGACAAAACAGTTTCGACCCCAGAAAAGTTTGAAGTCATTGATGAACTTGCAGATTAGATGGTCGTTATGTTAAAAAACGATCATTAGTTATCTATGATCTTACTGCATTGTAAGCTATTAGCAGTTGAGGTCTTAATCTATAGAATATGGAACTGTTAAAGTAAGAAACCAATGTTATGCTCTTTTTCTCGTTATTTTAAAATCAAGTTTATTTACAAACGATGGAAAAATTACGTTATTAACTTAATATATTTCGGAAACATTTTAAAAGTAAATTTCGTTTGTAGCAACACGTTACAAGATTATTTAGTGGTATCTTGTGAGGCTATGAATAAGAACTGAAAACAAGCCCAGCGCAAGCCACGCTTGGAGAATTATCTCTTTTCTTAAACGTTCCCTAAAATGTCAGCTTCCCTGCCTCATCAATACCCGTCCAACTGACTTCTTTGAAAGATGTTAAAATACTTGTTAGCTAATGGTATTTGGATTCAGTAGAAGGTATTATATTTTAGTCATGCATTTGATGTTTAAAATGAGTGTAGTACTTGATTTCCAAACCTTTTGACCGAAACACTGAGAATAGGTCGATGTGTACTATTTTCAACCATGCTTCTTTGAATCGACTTTCCATCTTAAGGTTCACAGTCCAAGGAATTGTGTTTGAGTAAATCAAATATCCATCTGAATAGCAGTTATATGTTCCTGTTGTTGATTTTGATTAACTAACAAAAGACATAAGATTGTGAAATTATATCGGTAAAATTTTAATATTCATATCAGTAACCCATGGACAATGAATTCGAGATTTTATTTGTTTTCTTCCTGCCCGAGATGATGGCCAGAGGAGTAAAATTACCGAAATTTCCTACAGAGTCTTGCTTTGGGAAGAGGACTGCACTTAATTTATATTCTCTCCTCTCTGATTGTTCATCACTCTTCATCAAGACACCCGCAGAAACATTATGCAACATTGGAAAGACCCTTCGGCTTTCGACTTTGATCCATGATGAAAAAGAAACCAAATTTAACTAGAGAAAAAGATCAAAAATGGATTAAATTCAAACGTCACAGTTTAGAAACCTTGGGAACTTGGGAACTTGCACAGCCTAAAATGCAAATATTGACAGTTTCACCTGCACAAATGTACTCTACTTAGAAGAGCATGACTACATTATTGCCCTCAGCTCTAGGATCCAGTTCACTATTTGTCCTTTTGCCCCATCACGTTTCTTCGTATGTTTTGAAACTGGTTTGGCGATTGGTTCATTCCAATAAATTGATGAGAGAAAATTATTTATATTTGACAGTGGAAATCATGCAGTTATAAAAAGAAACTAAAATGAATTAGGACATGACTGGTGTCTAATACATAGCGATCATATTTTTATAATTATTTTAATTAGAAGTCAATTGTTTTGCATCATACTTGCTGTATTAACATGTAATTGGACAGTCTCGTTTCCATGTTACTTTCCGTCTTATCAAGCGCGCTTGCTTTGTCATCAACCAATAAAAATGCACTATCTTATCAAATTAGCCAATCAAATTACAAAAAGCAAACAAGCTGAGAAGCTTTGAAGTCCAGTTTGATATTAATAGTCGAAGACGATGTTGTAAATGGTTACCCAACAAAGGTGCATTTATCCTTGTTTAGAGATGATTCCTTGTTGTTTCATTCAAAAATCAGAAGGATAAAGTGTTGAGAAAATTACATCATTATGGCGGAGTCAGTTTCAAGTCGAATAACCCGGCTACAGCAGCTGCTAAGCGGGAGAAGTGGAAAAAAAGTTCCCTTGTTGGACAAAGAGGCGCTCCTTGATTCAATGATGGTTTTATATTCAGAATGTTCGACTGATTTTATGATGAGAGATAAAAACATAACAACTTTCATCAAGAAATGTATGTATTTCATATTTTTACAGCGTAATAAACAACCTTTGTCAGTCGCTTTCCTTGTGTTTTAAATGTTAGGCCACAATAAATTGTTTACAGCTTGGCACCGGTTCCATTTTTGTTTTATTGTTGAAAGCCATTGTTTTAGGTCCAACTTTATTTCATTTTTTGTAACCTAATGAAACAAATATGATTATGATGCTAGAACAGCGATGTTTAGAAATCTGGAAATAGTTGTGGCAAAAATCGCGTTAATCACCTTTCGACCTCATAGTCTCAGACCCACCTTGGCATAAAATGTGGCCTACCTCCTAACTACCAAAGGACGAAAAGACTCTAGAGTAAGAGAATCGTCTACAAACCCTTCTTATAAATATGAAAAAAACAACAGTTTATTTTGGGCATTCATGTCAAATATACCCGTGACTTTTTCTCCTTATTAATTAATGTGTTCAATAAATTTGTAGACTACAAAGGGCAAAGGATTCACTTAATCCAAATAAACTCGATTTAAAGAAGCGGTTTGAAACGACGACCAGCCATGACAAAAGTCCATTTAACCCGATGCTGTATCTCCTTTCCGGAAACAGATATTTTAAACCGTTATAAAACAAGGAAGGTCTCATTCCAGTTTCTTCTGATAATTAACAAGACAACAAAAATATGCTTCAAATCTCCGATTAAACTTGGACTTTGGTAAATTATTCAGAATTATTTCCCTCAGCTTGAATGCTGATAATGCCTTGGTGAATTGAGGGAGTCACTTCCTATTTAACTACAAGATATGCTTTCTAATGATTGCATTACAATGTTGTACCACTAAGCCCATCAATTAACACCCAGTTTCCCTGCTGATGCACACTTGTTGTATTCAGAAGTTGATAAATGCTTGACCAGCCATTCTGATTATATGATATTCCTGATAACATATCCCTGTCTATCTTTCCATAATATCAGCTTTGACTTTCATTGCCTTGGTGTTTGCTGTTTGCAATATTAGCCAAACCATGAAATTTTAAGTGCCTACCCCCAAATTTTAAGGAATGCATTGAAACAAGTCACAGCTTGTTATTTGTGGATTGCAGTAGGTCTAAATGTTGTTTTCTTAATCCTTCATTTTGAATTAAATATTTTGTTAAAATTTAGATTAACAAACCCACATGTTTTTATGTTTCTTGTTAGAACCTAGTTTTAATATGCAAAAATAATCCCAACATGAACTATTCTTCTTCTTGTCATTCATTTTGATGTGATCTTTCTGTCAAAAAAAAATACTCTTCAAACAAATCATAGTGGTATGCTGCTGAAATGTGTGTTTTCCTAACAGCAGAATAAATAAAATTTGGTTGTAAGTTTATTTAACACGGGTGATAATTTGCAACACCTGTCAAACATTGTAACTGGTAAACATTGAATACCAAATAATTTTTTACAGCATTCTGGATTGAAATCAATAAATCTAGAATTACACAATGTCACTATTTTTTGTGTCTGTTAATAATTTTCTTCTTGTTAATTTTGGAAATATCCTTCTTTAGTTAAACCAGTTATTGATGAGATCCAGCAATTGCGACTCAAAAAGAATGATTTTGAAATTAAAAAGACGATTGGAAGGGGACATTTTGGAGAGGTTGGTAGTATCAATCATTTTTATTTGAAAAATTGTTTTTTGCAAATAATACTAATGTCTAGTTCTTCTTGTTTGGTTAAAGTTTGAGTTAAAAGCTCATCACACTACTGTCTATTGTTTAGTTGTCTTTCAAAATTGTTTTCGTAATTAAAAATTTTTAAAAACCTTTCCAAATTGTACACTTTTGTTATAATATGTTTCATGAAATTTTTCTTCGTATTTATCTCAAATCATAATCAAGTCTCAATGATAAGAGCCCTTTTATATTTTTCAATTGACGTCAAGTAAGTATGTGATTACAGTTTTAAAGCTTCTTATGAAAATAAAGAAATGAATCATATTTCGG
Source organism: Catostylus mosaicus (assembly GCA_964019065.1). NCBI lineage: Eukaryota > Metazoa > Cnidaria > Scyphozoa > Rhizostomeae > Catostylidae > Catostylus > Catostylus mosaicus. Next base: position 8,711,254 of record OZ025193.1, on the reverse strand, counting down.
TTACTTTTTTTCTTCTACTATCTTTTCATCTCACTGACCTCTTTCAAACATTTTGACATCTTACATTAGAGGTTGTGAACAAATTTAATCTAGACATGTTGATTATGATCAATTTTAGGTTCATGTTGTCCGAGAAAAAGTAACTAGTAATGTTTATGCAATGAAAGTTTTGAAGAAAAATGAAACACTATCGCAAGATAATGTATGTATCAAAAAATTTTTGAGCCTTACAATTCTCTTATTCTTTATCCTTAGCTAATATGGTGAAGCTTTCTTCATTTGGGTATTTCAGATAAGAATGGAAATATTTTTGATACTTTGACCTGCTAAATGTTCAAAGCTTTACTCTTTTGCTTTATTCTAAACAGTCTGTTCTCCTACCCCGCTAATTGCATGTATATATTGATTTATTTCAATAATTTGTTTATTAGGTGGCTTTCTTCGAGGAAGAGAAAGACATAATGGCATTTTCAAACAATCCATGGATCACAAAATTGCAATATGCATTTCAAGATTCAGAAAATCTTTACCTAGTTATGGATTTCCATCAAGGTGGAGATCTTTTGGGACTTTTAAGTAAATACGATGATGTTCTTGATGAAGACATGGCAAGGTTTTACCTTGCTGAAATGGTGATGGCAATCCATGCTGTTCATGCATTGGGATACGTTCACAGGTTTTTGTCAATAGTTTTCATCTTATTTGAGAATTATACATAATAAATTAACACCGTCAGTCTATTGTGACGGGAGAATGTCCAATCATCACATTACCAATTTGATTGATCAATTGCTTAATGTGATTCAATTCGATTCACCAATCTCACCTTTTCTCTCAGTTTTGATTGGTTGATTGATTGATTGATTGATTGATTGAGTGATTGATTGATTGAGTGATTGAGTGATTCTTTTACAGGGATATCAAACCAGAAAATGTCCTCATTGACAGAACAGGTCACATCAAATTGGTAGATTTTGGTTCATCAGCAAAGCTTTCATCTGCCAAAATGGTCCACAGTAAAATGCCAGTTGGTACACCTGAGTATATTGCACCAGAGGTCTTAACGAGTATGGATGGCTCCAGTGGTAAATATGGAATTGAATGTGACTGGTGGAGTCTTGGTGTTTGTATGTATGAAATGTTGGTTGGTAACACACCATTTGAAGCAGATTCTGTTGTTGTTGTCTACAGTCTTATTATGGATTTCAAAGTAAGTATTTCTACTTCTTTTGATACGATTTTTCAATGATCATCATCTAGGCTATATAACAAAAAATTGTTCTCTAGTTTTATATCCATATGATGACAAAATATGGTTAATTGTGGATTGATGTAATTGCCCTAAAACTTTTACTGTCAAGAATGGATTGATGGTTGAGTACATTGAAAGCCATTTCAGTTTAATGTTAGCTTGGGTTGATATGGTTGAAATCTTTCTTGTTATTCAAAATGAAGCAACAGCATTTATTGCTTGATGTATGTATAACATAATTCAAACAATTTAATAACATCAACATGTGGAAGTAAGTCTAACGCTGTCTCACATTGAGTTGCATCAATTGTTTAGCTTCTTCATTAAAGCACGACAAATTGATTTTGTTCATTAAATATTTAAGTCTCCAGTGTGTGGGTATGAATCTTTTTTCTGATTTTTTTGATGACTTGCAGACAAGGCAAAACATTTACAACAATACTTAGTTATACTTAAACAGTGTTATCTACGTATCTAGTCAGTTATCTAATGTTTAAGCGTGAGCATATTTAAGTAACACTTTTTTTAATGCAGTGAATAACTTATCCAGTATTTGCTAATATTATTCAATGTTATTATTCATTATATCTTATTTTAGAACTCTTTGAAGTTTCCTGATGATTTGACAATAAGCGATGATGCAAAAGATCTTATTCGAAAGCTGTTGTCTGATCGAAAAGAACGCATAAGTTATGAAGGACTTGCTAATCATGGCTTCTTCAAAGGAATTGATTGGACAACTCTCAAAGATGGTAACTGTTTATGGTTTATTGATTTACTGCCTTTTCCATTCTTGGCATACTTGGTTTATCGTTTTCCCAGAAGATTGACAGAAGAAGATTTTCTGTTTATTTTTTGCTTCCGTTCTTTTTTGCTTTTTAAACTTATTAAAAGAAAACAGAAATATTTTATGTTCTTGCGTTCGTAAAACTGGAAAACAATGGCTATGTTTGCAGTTATTTATATTGCATGTCATGTTGATTGTTGTTTTATTTTGCAGTTGAATTTTTATGAGGATGCGTGATGTTTTGGCAAAAGCCTAATTGCATTTGACCTTAGCATTTCGAATCGAGATGCTTGAATGCAGAATTGCATTGAAAGGAAAATTAGTTGATTCAAAGGAAATTATGTAATAATCGGATTGATTTGGTTCATAAGAGGATTTGAAAAGTGTTGAATTTCATCTATAAGATTATTTCTCGGCAGACAATCACATTTTAAAGGATTTTGTGTTCTTGGATGGATTAGAAATCATCGCCTTTTGCTTGAATGAAGTAATTGAATCGTAAAAGCGAGGCATGAGATATTTTGCAATCGGCAAGAACGACAACAATGAACTGTGTTTTGAAAATGTGCAAATTTTGAAGTGGCCTTGCATTTATAATTGATTATCATTGCAAGTAATTTAGAAGTCGATATTTGGGTTTGCTTTTAAGATTCTGCAATTTCGGCAAAATGTGCCACAGCTCCCACTTCCTATGTTTGTTTTCTGGCTTTCGTTACGTATGTTTTATAAATGACATTGTGCAAAGAAAGTGATGAAGGTTTTTTAAATTGTAAAGCAAAGCATTAAGATGTTTTACTCTGTAATGTAATGCCACAAAATAAACAAAATCGACATAAAGAAATATGTAATTGACGTTTTAATCTCTCGAACCTTTTTAATTGATGCGACATTTTATTTGTCCCATCAGCTGTGCCACCTTATGTTCCAACAATCAGTAGCATTGATGATACATCAAATTTTGACGAATTTGAATCTGAGTCAAGTGGACCACGAATCGAAGATTTTATGAAAGGAAAAGAAGGTTTCAATGGCAAAAATCTCCCGTTTATTGGGTTTTCCTTCACACGTCAGTTAAATTTCTCAGAAGGGTATGTGTTGTTTTCAAAACGAATGGTATTTTGATCTACTCATAGTGAGAGATTTTGAATCTTTGAATGTTTTTCTAACGTTTGTAAACAGGGTTTTTTTTGTAAAAATGTGATATTATATCCCCATTCCTTACCTGTCTATTCGCATAAATGAATACCAGTTATCAAAGTATGCTAAAGTATCATAAGTTAGTAATGTGATGAGGTTTCTCTTTTTAAAACCAGGCGTTACAATGAACCCACCTCACCACTGCCAGAATCAGGCTCAAGTAGAGCAAGTTTTTCCAGCCAAAGATCGGTGAAATCGCAAGAATTGAAAGAAACATTGCAGTTATTATCAACAGCAAATATCGAATTAGAAAATGCACAAAAGCAAGTAAAAGAATTAAAGAAGGATGTTGAAGAAAAAGATTCAAATTTGAAAAAGGCCCAGGATGATAGAGATGCTGCTGAGAAAGCCAAAGTTCTTTTTGACACTGAGATTAAGGTATTGTTTATGAATCAAATTAGAATTAATTGTAAACTGAGATAAGCACGAATATTGAAACCTGAATGAAGAAAATCACATAAATTCAAGTTAATAATGAATGATTATTATTATATTTATTATTATTTCGGAATTGCTAACCGTAGAGATTGTTGAAGATCAGGGCAAGTGTGAACTGAAGGTTTGCTTGAAGAGTAAAGTTAAATTAGGCTTGTTTAGAGTAACTAGTTACGAATACGGGGGCCTGAGTATATTAAGTATCTGAATAACTGATGGTTTGGTATGATTAGAATTGGTTGTTTACGGTTAGGATGGTTGTTAATTTTAAGGTTTTTTATGAGTAAGGATCGTACAAGGTTAAGGTATCTATGCTTCGCAGATAGTTTGGAAGAGGTATCGTTAAAGTACTCCTAGTTGGAAGACAGTTGTTCAGTTTTCAAATGGAAAGTTTCTTGCAAAGGTTATAACAGTTGAATTCATCGTATTTTAGAGTTTACAGAGAAGATTAGACATGGAGAGAACCGATAGGCAAAAAGCTGAAAACGAAACATTGAAACTGGTAAATGAATTACAAGATAACAACAGAAAAGCTGATGGTATTAGAGATATGGAAATGAAGTATGGATTTAAAATTTATTTTATGACTTTTTGTTTCTGAGGTTATTTGAGTTATCACTGTTTATGCCTTTGAATTTCGCTGATTTTCCATTAGCTTTGAAGATCTTTCATTTTATCATTCTTGTTAGTTTTTTTACAATAACAGTCTATCATTTACTTTCATTATTAAATTTTGTTGGTTTTTGCCAATCATTAGTTAATTTCATATTAACTAAATATTTATCATCCTTCAAAAGATTGTTTGTTATTGCTCAGCTAACTCGCGAATTTGTCCTATTAGGCAAATGCTAGAAGAACAAAAACAGCTTGTTGCACAATTAGAGCAAGAAAGATTTACTGTAAACAAAAGAGCTCAGCATTTGGAAAATGAACTAAACGAGAAGAAAAAGGTTCAATTTTCATGATATTTTCTTTCATTTCCTTTCGCGCTTACTTATTTTCTTTTATTAAAAGATGTTCACTTTTCAATAGGGTAATACTCTTTGCTTTACGCTGCTTTAACTCTGATTTCCTCACTTCCGATGAGACGTTTTTCTCTTCCCCTACCTACATCTGCATGATTTTGACTTAAGCATTTAAGAAGTAAATTTTTATTTTAGCTGTTAGATGAAAGCAAAACCCATGCTTCAGAACTAAAGGCCAAACTGACAAAGGTATCAACAACTTTTGATCTTTTTTATCCTCCTAGATGTTATTGCTCTTATCGTATAACTTTTATTTGCAAGATGAAATTTGAATATCCCAAGTTTATCTGTGTTAAGATTTCATTTTATTACCTTTACATGAATACAGCCTTGATATCTCCCCAAACTAGATTCATATTTATTGATCCGAAAAATTTACGATAATATGATGCAATCTCCAAAATCGTCTGTTCAAACTATGAAACTTTTGTAATTTTCACTTATGAACTTCTACTCTTTTTTTTAAAAAAAACTTCGTCGATCCTGCAGTTTCTCAAATTTTTCAGGTGAATGAAGACACGAAATCGAATGTTTCTGATTTGCAACAAAAACTTTTGAAAGTAACGGCTGATTCTGAAACTAGAATCAAAGAATTCCAGGAAAAGCTAACCAAGGTAAGTTGTTTTAATATGTTCAATGCCAACTTTTAATGTAATTAGTATATCTTATATTTTAGTATATAGGCTCTTGAGTAGGTTTAAATGAGGTCTTAGTGTACATTTATGCTGTCCAAGGTTTTACCTGGCAGAATTTCTACTGTGTCCTAAGTCCTTGTCAACTTCCTGGCGTAAGAGGAGAGACCTGCACTGCTTTTCCCTTAAAATTGATTTTCTGTGGCTGTAAATCGTAAGAAATGTTTGCTTTTCAGAGTAAATATTTTTTGAAGGTAGTTCCTTTGAAATTTTTACGCAAATTATTTTTGAACGCCAAATTATAATTTATTAATTTCTGGAGCTCGTAATTCTGTTTTGGAAAGTTAAAAAATGTTGACCGTAATTGAAATGTTTGGGAATGAAAAGAACAGGAAATTTTCGGAGGATTGATTATCAGAAAGATGATTAGATATGGCAACATTTTGATATGAATGATTTTGTTTGATTACGTTTCCATAAAATGCTTGATTTCTTGCTTGTATTATATAAAAATAATGTTCAAAGCACTAGCAAAACACTGAAATCATAAATTTGATTTAATCTTTTTAATTCTATTTATATTTGAATGTTATTTTCTTCCATCATCTTCTAAAAGCCATTCCGGTTTAGATGGTTTTTCAGGATATATTGATGCGATAGGAGGCAATGTTAATTTTGAGGAAAACGCCATTTTAATTTTCTCCATTTTCTTCTTCGATATTGCGTGTCTACTACCTCCTTTTAAATCTCCTGTCAAACAACTAACTGCTGTATATTTCCATCTATTTACATCTAAGTCCACAATTCTCGGCATTGTTATTTTCTCATTTTCTCCTTCTTCGCTGAGATCTGGTAACTGCCACATCGTACAAGTTTCATCAACTTGTGGCCTCAAGGGTTTCCCTACTATACTATCCTTTAACGGGGTTAAAGTCTGTTTTTCGTGCTTAGGCCAAAACTTTACTCCTTCTTTGCTTGATACAAGTGCCTTCTTTGTCGTACTTTTGCATGCTGGTTCAACTAGAAGAAGGCCGGTTTCTTGTTTCACTGATGAAATCGTCTCCATCATTTGCAGAAGAAGTGTTGCACGATATTGAACAAGTTCTGCTTTTTTATCTTCCCATTTCTTTGATTTTTCTTCGATTCTTTCTTCCATTTCTTTGACGTAGCTGCTAAGTCTTAAGTTGTTCTTGTATTTTGCAACCGCTGCTTTCATCACTTGCTTGATCATTATCATTTTGTTATAAGCCACATATCTTTCAACCAGATGCACGAAGCGTAACCGTGGAAGGTCCATTGTTCTCTTTATCAGATCAGCTGCTTTTTCATGGGTATCTGATGTTATTTGGTCTTGTTCGAATGCCTCATCTAACCGCTTCAAATTCTTCTCCTGCGCAGCCTTAGCAATGTAAAACATTGATGCTGTCCGCTGCGCATATCTTTGTTCTCTTTTGTTGTTATTTCTCTGCCTGCTTGGAGGCTTTTTTGTGTTCAATTTTGAGATGAGTTCTTGTTGGCTTTGAACAACCCTTTTTAATTGTGCTCTATCTTTTTCTACTTCATTTAATTGATACATACTTTTTTTTACTTCTTCCTTATTCTCTTGTTGTACTCTTTCAAATTCTTTTTTAAGTACCATATGATTTTCGATCAATTGCTGATACGGGGTCAGTTCTTTTTGCAGCGATTTATATTTACTAAGCAATTCATTGTAATCATTTGCAACACTCTCATTTACTTCTTCTATCTTTTTCATTTTCTCCTCTTGAATTGCCGCCGTCTCTTTCGCTCTCCTAAGCTTTTCTCCTTGTTTATCCAAATCCCTTATAAGGAATCCTTTTGCAGTTGCAGCCTCTTTAACCTGTAGCCTCCTGCTCAATAATGCCTTAGACAGCCTATTTTCAAGTGATACTAAAAGCTCCGTTGCTTGATATGCAACCATTGATAACATTTGTTTTGTTTCCATGCTGCTTGAAAATGATGGTTCAACTGGCAGGTTTTCCAATTGTCTCAGTTCAAATGCAGCTTCTTTTAGTGATTCTCTTTCGAGGATCATCGCCAATGATTCTTTAAACCTGTTGACTGTTTTTAGTAACTGCATACTTCCTTTATGAATCGTGTGTATATCACTTTGATACTGAGTGAGGTTTTTACGATTTTCCGCTAGATATCGTTGATGTTCTTTAGCAAGGAAGTCTCTAAGCCTTTGCAGTTCATTTTCGTATTGGTTCTTCATCTTAATAAGCATCTGTTGTTTCGTCATTCTATCCCCTAATTCTATTTTCACAACTTGATTTACCTGTTTCTGTTCCAATGCAAGTTTTTCATCCAGCAATATTTGAAGGTCTGACGTCATAGTATCAAGACATCTTTGAAGATGTTGAATTTGATCTTCCTTTATTAATAAAGTATTTTTTAGTTCGTCAATATTATCACTTAAATTGTTATTGTTGCTTTCCCTTTCTTCGATTTCTTTCTCATAAGCAACTAAAGATGTTTTTAGCTCATTTTCCAGCTCATACTTCTCTAATTCCAATTTTTCTATATGATGTTCCAGCGTTTCTTTTCCTGTAAGTTCCGTCTCCAGTTCAATGATTTTCAGTGCTTGACCTTCCAATGTTTTTCTTGAGCTTGCTAATTCGTTTCTTAATGAATCGATGCTTTTCTCTAATGCTTCAATCACTGCTTTGCTTGCATCATCTTTTGATTTTTTCCGTTTCATATCTTCATTGGTAATTTGTTCGGAAGTTTCATCTTCTTTAATAATGGTTTGCAGTTTCTTTTTCGGTTTTTGGAAATCGTTTATCCCTTGAAACTGACCACTTGTCAATGTGTTCCTTCTTCCCATTTGAAGGCGTCTATCGTTGTCATTTTCTGCTATGTTTTCATCCAAGTATTTCGCTGCATTTTGTTCCCCATCAATTGCACCTAATCTTGCTCTGATCTGTTCTGCAACTGCTTCATCAATCAGTTTTCCTTCTGCTTTCTGTTTATGATCATCTGCTATTGCGCTGTTTGGTTTTGCAAGTCCTTCAATTGTTGGAACGAAAACTGATCTTCTCCTTTCTCTCGCCTTAGGCCTATTTGTCTCACTCCCTTCATTTTGCAGCTTTTCCTCTAATTCATTCAGTTTTTTTCTTAATAGCGTATTTTCATCTTCTAAATCTTTCATATTTTCTGCATTTGTTTTCACTTTTTCTTGCAATCTTTCACTGTCTTTCAAAACTCTTGCCAATTCTTTTCCCTTTTCGGACAGCCTCCCTTCCATATCAGTGACCTCCTTTGTCTTGTGTTCGATTGCCACCGCAAGCATTTTAAATTGTTTTGTTATTGCTTGCAAACCTTTTCGATTCGCTTCCTGATGTGATGATCTTGATACTTCATCCAAATCTAGGATAATCTTCTTTGCTGCAACTTTCCAATTCTTCATTGTTCCAAGTTCTTGTGTTGTTATTATTTTCTTTTCGACAGCAAGTTTCCCATCAGTTTTTCCATCTTTTTTCCCTTCTTTCTCATTATCTTGGTCCGTTTTCCCAGGTGCATTTTTCATCATGTTTGCCGTCATGATCTGCTTTGCAATTTTCTTCAATTTATTTGAGGTCACTTTTACTTTTGACATTGATGAAATGATCGTTTTATGAATAGCATCAATTTCTGCTACTCTTTCTTTCTGTTTTTGCAAATCGTTTTCATTCACACCATCCACTTGTTTTAAATGTGCAAACCATTCCTGCAAATCCTGAATTAATTCTATTTTATTCTTTGATCTTTTAATCGACGAAGTTACAAATTCGATAGTCTGCTGTCTCGATGCACGCTTTTCCCTTTCTCGTTCTACATCCAAATCAGGCATTCCATATACAATAATCTCCTGAGATGAAACCTCATTTTGATTAGCTGATTCATTTAGTTCATCTCCTGTATGATGCAATGCCATTTTAATTCGATGCATTATTGTATTCATTTCATCTTTTGTTTGATCTTGCCTCCTTTTTATTGCTGCTTCTTTCATTCGATTTGCAACTGCGATTACATAAGCTGGTAAATTGTTTTCGTATAGATCCATGTCATCTCTTTTTTTTCTTCTCCTTTTTCTTCTTTTGCTGTGTCTTCTTGATCTCCTTCTCTGTTTTTCTTCATTTGAGCTCAAGTCGCTACTACTTCCAGTCGATTCAGTCGATGTTTCTGATTCCTGACTTTCTTTACTGTCACTGCGCCGTAGAATTTCTCTAAACATCTCCATCCGTTTCGACTGTTTTGAATTCTCTTCCGCCTCGGGTGATGATTTTCTGCTAATTACAACGGAACTCTTTTTCTTTGAGGCCAATGAAACATTGCTTCCCATTCTTTTGTCTGGTACTTTGAAACTGACATGGCGTACCGACATCTTTCTCTCACTGCTTCCGCGAAGGGGGCTGTCGACCCGTTTTGTTTCTACAGGAGTACTTGGTTTTGAAGAAGCAATTCGTGATGAAGATCTTGAACTCATTTTAGTGCAATGTTTAACCCAAATACAGAAGTCTCACAAATGAAAATCCTACCAATATTCAACCCGATCTTTGAGTGGTGTTTACATTTCCTGTTTCTTTGTTTTAAGTTTGTTGCCACTTAAGCAAAACCCTTTATATTTGACGTCACTTCAATTTTCTCGATTCGATCAAGTAGACTTATTCTGATGAAGTGAGACGCTCGGTGTCACGTGATTCCTCTTGAACATCTTAGCTTCATGCTCCATTTAAATGATCATTTTCATAAGGAAGGTGGCCAGAACCTGCTATCGGGGTCATCTTTTTTTATACTTTATTTCCCATCTCGTCGTTTCTCATCCTTCTTATATCATTTTTCCTGTTCTCTTTTTATTTGCATCTCTTTTCTGCTTCTTCTTTTCTGTTTTATGTCCATGTAGTTACAATTTGCACACAAATCCGACATCGCTGCAACCAGCAAACTCTCAACAGGCATCGATTTTTTGACAATTCAGAGTTTTCTGTTGTCATTTGCTGAAATTAAGTAATCAATTCTTTATCTCAATATATATTTTAACGATCTCCATTTTGTCTTGTTTATGCAAAGACCCCTAATTTGCAACACACGGCTTTATCTAATTTTTAGGCCCAAACCGCTGCTCAACAGACTAATGATCGCCTTGGTATCATTGAACGAGAAAAAGATGAACTTTCTAGAGAAATTGAAGATCTTCGGGTAAGTGCTTCAGTTTGTCCTAATTTTTTTACCATGTTCCTTAAGCTAGTTTACTCCTTAGTTGACGTTTGGATAAAGTTGATCTTGCAACTATGTTTGCTCTTGCGGATATTTCCGATTGCAATTACAAGTTCAATTCCTCTTTTGACGTCATATGTAGCCATGCACCTGCTGACTTGTGGGGAGAAATGTTTTGCTACAGTTGTGCAATGTTGTGCAGGGAATTTAATGATAAGAGAAAACAATAAGGCCAAAGTTGAACCACATTGTTAGAAATAGATGATCGTGGTTTATTCTCCTTCTTCTAAGTGTTAAACTTTTCATTCATTACAATTTCTTTTCTTCCACCATTAACGTCATGTTTTTGTTTAATATATTTCTTGGAGTCGTTTGTTGAACTTATTTGTAGGATTAAAAGCACGTGTGTCTGTTATTCTAGCTATTCGCAGCATATTGATGCTAATTTTGTTTTCAATTTCTGTTATTCTTTCCCTTGGCCAACTGCTTTTTGTTTATGTCTATGATTCAATTTCGCAATTCACCTCTTGTAACTACGTGTTTTTCTGCTGTTTGGCGTTTCCAAGTTTTGTTTCCGAAAGCAAGAGTTCGAAAATCGTTGCAAAGGCTTGTGTTTCGAAAAAGTCGACGCAAATATAAGCGATTCGAACAAATTAAGATCACTGCACTTGCGGAAGCGTTCGTAGAAAACATGTTTGGTTTGCATGAAAACAGATTCACGTTGAAAGATGGTGTCAGTTTGCAAGTTTTGTTGGTAAGGATCTTGTCTTTTGGTACAAGATTCGTTTGAGAGTTTTACAGAATAATTTGGATGTAATTTCATCTCATTGCAATGGCTTTTAAACCTGGTTCTAAGGCTTGCCCCTCTTTTTGATCTTCATGAGCCTGGGGTAAGGGCGTTATTACTTAATAAGAAATGACCCACCAAGGTTCAAGCAAGCAAAAGTCATTATTCAAATAACTAGCTGTGAAATATTCTAACGTTCATATATATTTCTCAGACTCCATTTGCCCCCATTTTAAATCCCCATTACCCCTTTTATTTCTTTGGTCGACCTGTTTGATGGCCAAGAAACCCCCCACACCCCGTGATTATCGATCTAAGATCCCCCCCCCCACATATTGATCAATCGAAGATTCTGCATTATTGCTCAAAATGACTTTTCAAAGCCTTGTTGTTTATCAATAAAGTTTATTCTCATAACATTTAAATTCTTTTTTAATCAGTTAATATTCTTTATTAATTGAAAATCTGTTTCATTTCACATATGATATAAAATTTCTGCATGGATAATCTCTGCTTAGCATCCTGCAGATTATAAGCATCGATACCTTAACATATGCCACCTGATGAAAATGCCACATTATAAAATTAGGTGGTCTACTTAGCTATCTTTCAATGGGTGGGGGGGGGGGTTTAGGGCACCTACAGCATAGGTTGAGAGGGGCAACCACCCATGCACCCAGAAGCAAATGAATATATTTCTCTGTTGTTCTCTCTTGTTTCTCATGCCCCCCTCCTCCGGCTGTACCCTTTTTCTGTGTGGGGTATTCTCTCCAATATGCAGAATTACATTTAATATTGTTAGAGATATCGGCGAACACATTCGCCCGTTGATACGATATATATCTGTTTTATCAGAATCTTTTTTAAGTTAATAGAAATGCTCAATAATTTTGTAAAAGTGTGACGGATTTTTGACCAAACCCAGCGGCCATATCTCCTTCGCTGTTGTTGGATTGCTCGATCAATTATCTTAATATTATCCAACATGTAAACCCAGTTTGATTATTAGTGGTCATAAATTAAAGACTTTGCACATGAAAGAGGAACATGACATCCTTGTTTTTTCTATAGCACCATTATTCATTCACTCCCCCGTGTGAATATCAAACTATCGAAATATTTATGATGATGATTATGATGTTTACAAATTAACAACTTAAAGACAATCTTTGAGAATACAATAATGATATTGACTGTGAAGAGAAATGGCAGCCGATCTTTCAACAAATGTCTCAATACCACATGGGGCAAGTAGGAAGCTTATTCAATCAGCAGGACGCGATTTTCTTGTTTATAAATCCTTCGATGTTGTCCGAAGTCATTCAGTAATCACGATCTTCATGGTTTCTTAGGTAATCTAGGATTTATTCAGGTCTCTACAATTCCTAAGGTTCTATCTCAAGTCAGCGTGATGAACGTTAAAGATTGTCGAATTTGTCCTGTTTACTCTCATCATGGATTCTTGTGATGGTCTCAGAGGACCTTCTTTTGTCCAATCTTTGAAACTGCGAGCAATTAAAACAGTTAAAACAAGTGGGCTTTTGTCATTTCATCCAACATTTCGTCATCTTCATCAACAGGCATTCGAAAGCAAAGTTAAGGAAGACGAGGCTAAGGTATGTGAAATTGCCTTTAATTCCTGTTTTAAAAACTATGTTTTAAACGTTACAAGTTTTATATTAGTCTTGCAGCAATGGGAAATCGGAGAACAACAATCTCATCCTTTTGCACACGTTTTTCATGTTTCCTTTCTTTTAAAATACATAAGAAATTGAGAATTTATTATGCCTTTTCGAATTTCGACATTTGCTTGAATGTCATTTTATTCACTGTTTTTCAACTTTCGTGTTTTTCATGAGTACATCCTGATTATGGCATTGAGATGCATTTCTTAATCTTTATAGGCATCAATTCCGACTATTTGTTTCAATATCCTTTGAGTAATCCCCCATTGCTGGAAATCTCAGTTTCAAACAGGAAGTAGAATATCCAATTACCCAATCCTAGGACGAGATAAATTCTTCCGTCTGATTGATAAATTATAGACCTCCTATGCACTAGCTACCCACTCCCCCCTATTCTCCCTCCCCAACCCAGAGTTGGAAAGTTTTCAAGAATTCTGGCTACAAAAGCAACATTTTGCAAACCACAAAAGTTGTTTAAAATAAATGAGAAGAAAGAACACCTTTGACTGCTAGCTATACGTTGTGCTCCCTCCACAAAAGTAGGAGGACTGCCCCTTAAACACCTCGCAGGGTCTCCTTAAGCCCCCCTTAGTTCCTCTTTGGCCTCCCTTAAGTCCCGTAAGGGCCTCCGCAACATCCATGCACTCTCTTCAATTGAATGACACTGACGAAAAAATTTGGCAAATGTATGATGATATTTAGGCAAATGGACTTTTGTTTATGAATTTGGTTGACAATACTGATGGTGGTGTTCATCAGATACTTCATAATGAAATATTACGAATTGCTTTGAAGGAGGAGACGAGAAGACAAGAAGCAAGTAGTGCAGAACAAACATTAAAAGAAGAATTGAAAATAAGAAGTGAAAGATTAAATCAACTTGAAAGAGAAAAGAAAGTAAGTGCAACATTTTGAAATGAAAATGATTTAATCCATGTTTTTCTTCAAAACCTCAATTAAATGAATCGAAAATCTAGCAAATAAGACAACAAGTTTTAGGAATCTTTGATCATTCTTAAAAGAAATTGATCATTCTAGAAATTGGGATCAAGACTTGCATGATTCGGTTTTGAGGCAAATTGATACCTTGATTATATTGTGATATTTGGTGTATTAGTGTCAATGTGAAAATTTCAACTAATCGATTCTTAATAAAATCGCTTCTCATATTGTGTCGATTGTTATGCCCGAACTTTCGCCATTATTTGAATCAAAAATATTTAATGTTCTAATCATTTCCACCATAATTGCAATATCAAGGTTCCACAAAGCCATTCTAATGCCATCATTATCCTTAACTATAAAGGTTTCCCATTCAATTGTTTTGATATCCACAACATCAGATGACTTGAATTGTAATGGTTTCCTTTGCCGTTTATAACATCTTAAGGTTTCATGATATCTTTGCTGCATGATGATTACCTTTTGGCTTAATTTTTCATCCTAGGACTTAAGAAACCAAACGGAAGAATTGGAGATGAGATATGAGAAATTGCTTGAAGAGCGGGAGGAAACGAAGAAGGAACTTGGCAGGAAAATAAAGGTTTGTAAAAGTGTGTTTTGAGATTAGTTTTATTTTGATGAACATCGATAGGTTCTCCGCTTTTTCACTTAAGTATGGAGAGACAGAAACAGTTCTTCTTAAGTAATTCACATATTCTCGCAACTCCAACTGCTACAAGGCATTTCATGTATTGCACATTTGATTGACTATTTATTTGTAGGAATTAGAAGAATCTTTGGAAGATGTGAATCAAGATCAGAAGAAATTGCAAAAACTTCACAAGAAATTGCAAGAAGATTTTGAAGAAAAGAAGCAAATATCTGAAAATAAAGAAGAGGTATCGAGATCAGCTGTTTTCTTCGAAATGTTGTTACCAAAATTTCTTCAATTTTCAAATATTTGATGCCACTTTTTTATTTTATCTTTAATTTTCTACAATAGATGATAAACTCATTAAAGGAAACTTGTAAAAAGCTGGATGAACAGGTTAAGACTATAATGGCTGATAGAAGCTTAGATATGCAAATGAAAGAAAGAGAGAAGAAACTCGAAGGAGATGTGTAAGTATTCTCTTCATTTTTTAAATCATTTTATTTGGAGGCATTCAATCTAATATCATTGAGATTTGACAATCTTTGATTTTTGCATCGCTCAATCATCTATCTTTACTTTTCTTATTTGATAGTTATTGTTACGTTTATCTTTCAGTAAGTTACCAATCAAACGTGCATTTTTAACTATTCAACGCATAGTATGCCACACTTCTTATCTAGCCGTTATTTTTCACCCCTCAGACATTCGTACAAGGAAAAGATTGATGTTTTGAAACAAGAGAAGACAAGTTTGGAAAATCGATTAAGTCTTGCGCAATCTGACTTCAAATCTGCGCAACAAAGCAACACAAGTTTGAAGAAAAGATTGGAAAATACAGAAAAGCAACTTCATGAGGTAACAATCTAATTTTAGGGCCACAGAAGTAAAGAACATTGTAACCAATCTGTTATTTGTTATGTTGATCTTTATATTTCATTGAGTTACACCAAACTTTATGTTTTACTTACACTTCCAAACTTAATTTTTATATTGCAAATTAATCGAAAATAGAGAATTTATAATTCAAGAAATTATGATAAAAAGCTTCAATTTGATATGACGTTATTGTGTTTATTAAATTTGGTGGCAATAAAATGTGGCATAAATGTTTAATTGTTCCTTTTTTTTTAGACAACAGAGCATTTTGAATCAAAGATTTCCAAACTGCAAACTGAATTGAATAAGGTAAATTGTTGAATGAAAAATTGAAAACTGGAAATACTATAATTCTGCTTCTTAAGATTAAAAGTCAGACTTAATTAAAACGAAAAACATGGCAACAAACTACTTTGTTTGCAACAGTAAACTTGCCAATGGAGAGTTCGTATTTTTAGTAAAATCTGGACATGAATATTTACATGTTGTAAAAGGAAATCCAATTCCTGCTTGAAAACATTTGTCAGAGATTGATTGTGATGAATCACTGGATTACCTGATATCATAAATGATCAACAAATGTTATTTATGATTTAGGCAAATAACGAAGCAGAAAGAGCGATGAAAGATTTAGCAACTACTAGAAAATCAGCCGATAATCTTCATGATAAGATTATGCAATTGCAGGTAACATTCAATGATATTTCATTTCATTTTATCATGGTCTTCAGTTCACTTCATCGGGTTTTTGTTTTCATCTGTCGGCCTGGTGTCGCGTGTCTCAATTATCAATGATTGTCTCTGGATATCTATAAGCTAAAAACAATGTGATGTAATGAGATCAGATTTTTTAAAATTGATTGGTAACTCATTGAGGTCTTTCAGAGTAACATTTACATCAGATGTTATTATCATCATCCCGATTGCACGGAAAGATCAGCAAGTAAAAATGGTAGCATTAACAGTTTGAAATAAGAAAAAAAAACATGTGAGAATGATGATGCTCACGATGCATTGGATCTGATAAGACTATTTGGTTTTGTTTAACATATGGTGCCTTCACAAACTAAACTTTGATAAATTTTTTTAACAGGTTGAAGTTGAGAATCAGAGACACATAGCGCAAGATTCAATTGGGCCTAAGGTATTTTATCTTTTACATTTTGGTATTTTAATAAAGAGTGTGTGTGTGTGTTGCTTTTATAAGGAGATTGCTTATGATGAAGCATCAACATGCATTTGAAGGCGAGACATCAGATACACAACACAAGTCTTGTTGGTTTACAAGGAGCAATGGTTTTGCATCCTAACAAACTTATGCAGCTACTCTTTTGAGGTTTCATTTTGATGCTCATTGCAAAGTGTTAATTAGATTTAGATTACTATCTTGGTTGATTCAAGGACCATCGTGACTAACCCTCACTTCGTCATATACGAATTTATTTCACCTCAAGTTTTGTGTTTTGATCTTTGTTCAATATACTTCATGTTATATGTTTTGGTTATCTTATACTTTCATTAAATTGTATTTTAAGGCCATTGAAGAGTTGGAAAACAAAATTAGACACTTGACAAAAAGCTTAAATGATGCAAAAACTGAAAGAAAGGTATTTTAATCACCAATTTGTTATTTTCTTTAATAACATATTATTATGATTAATCAGTTTGTATTCTGCCGTTTTATGTTGCTTTCTCAATATTGTTGCTACTTCATCTTTTTGCTAAATTGCACATAGTATTGTCATATGTTTCTGATTGCAGCTCGGCACTGTGCTTCGTTTTTGTATCCTGTTTCCTTTCTTGAATGTTTCTTACATTTTATTCCCAGAGTTTTGATGTGAAGCTTCGCCATACAAACAAACAAATAACTGATATAAAAATGGCAAAGGAACAAGTTGAAGAAGAGTTGAGAGAAAAACAAAGACAATATGAAAGTCATGACCTTGTAAGTTTGTGTTTCATCAGCTATGTTCAGTTCTCTTTTTATTTTAAATGAATGATTTCATCACTGGTATTTTCAATCGTTGGTTTTTCATTGTACTTTCAAGAATTACCAGCCAAAGTTATTTTTCTCTCGCTATTTGGAATATCTTTTGCTTGAACCAGACTCAATTTTGGATCAAAAACTAATTTAAACTTAAACATCAAAAAACAGAATAAATTGGTGCTAAAAATTCTCTTCTCCGTGTACTTGGTGTAATTGAGAGATTCTTAATATAAAAAAATTATTATTTTAAAGATTTATTTCAAAACGTTAGTATTGGGTAGTTAGCCTTTGTTTGCATCTTGTTTTATTGCAAAAAACCCATCAAATTTGAAAATGTTAACCTTTCATCATTTCTAATCGCAATCAATTTACATGATATGCTCATTACCTCACTGAATCGAATGCTTTTAAATTTCGTTTCAGACTATAGCCATGTTGAAACAGACATGTACTATGCTTGAAGGTCAAGTTGAAGAACTGGAAGTGATGAATGATGAATACCAAGATCGTGAAGATCAATGGAATATTTTGAAGTCAGTGGAATTAGATTTATCTTTTGCATTTAAACTTTTCATAATTCTTTGCTATACTTTATTTTACACAACTTGATGTACGAATATTCGTGTCTTAAAATGGCTTGAGATTTTCGCCCCAAGGTTACATAAATTGGCAAGTGTCTGCATTGATGTTTGAATAACAGGCTTCTTTCCGTGCCAAGTTTACTGTAGCATATGCTTCCTGTTTTCGCAGTTTCACACTCCCATTGTTTATTCATCTATATAAAAGGTTGGTAGGTTGTTTTTATGACGTTTGTTCTTTGGTAAATGTTTTCTCTCTTCCTTGAAGGAGACAATTATATGACAGTCAAGAAAAATTGGAGGAGCAACTTGAAGAGGCATTAAAAGCATTGGATTTAGAAAGATCAGAAAGGTAATTTGATTGGTATCTTTTTAACAACAGTTTAATTGGAATTTATTCACTTAAATATTATTAGACAGCTTGCTGTTACTTAAATAGTGTCCAAACTATCCTTGTGGCCAATTATTTTCATCAACATTGATATTTTTATTGTGAACGCTTTAATTAATATATTGCGCTTTACTTTTAGGCAAAAGATGTCTGAAAAGTATAATAATATTGAGGATAATGTTGATGAAGTGAAACGAGAATATGTTCGAAAGGTTGATCAACTTGAATACAGAACGAAACAACAAGAATCACGAATTTCAGAGCTGAGTGAAATGGTATCAAATTCCCATTTATTTATTTTCTTCTTTTTTAGTTTTCTTCATAAATTGTGCTTTTATCTAACGTATAAATTGAGATTTTATCCACAAGAGTTTAGAAGCATATTCTGCCTAAGAGTCAGATTAAATTACTTTCCTCAGGGGACAGAAGAGAATGCTGTCGGGCTTATACCTTTTTTATATTTTCCTGACTTTTAATTTATTTTTTATCGATACGATTAAATTGTTATTTTTTTTTTAATAATTGAGTTGATTGTTCTTGTATTGTTTTCTTAGATAATTGAGTCGGAGAAGAAACAGGCACTTGCCGAAGTTAGCATTCGAACTGCAGAAAGAAAACTGGAGACAGAAGTTGAAAGCAACAAAAAGTTACAGGCAGAGGTTGGTATTTTTATTTCTAATTTACGCAGTTTTAATTTTTTGTTGTATAACAATCGTTTCCCCCTGAGTGATCAATTAACCTCTTCTTTTAGTTTTTTCATTTGTAGATTTATCTTTCTTACGATTCGATTAAATGCAGTTGAAATTCAATTGAGCGCGGTTTCATAATAACCTTTAGGTTTAAATATAAATTACAATGAAATGATATCAGAGTTGTCTCTTTCTGAAATTGCACTCATGTTTTCGTTTTGTAGGTGTCAAGGTTGACTGATTTAATGACGAATCAAAAAACATCAAACTTCTCATTGTCACAAGAACTCGAAGCAGCAAGAGAAAAAATTGATGAATTCCTTGTTGAAAAAGAGAATTTGCAGAATCAAATTGAACGGACAGCATACGCACATGCGGAGGAAAAAATCAAACTTGAATCGACCCTTGCGCAGCAGACCAAATTGATTGATTTCCTCAATGCAAAAGTCGTTGAAGATGCGCCAAAAGGCAAGAAAGGAAAGGTTGGTTTTATCTGTTGATATTTTGTAATTCTTGAAAGAGTTTGTGCTGTTATTGACTCATTAATGGTATTTCGTTTTATTATTGTTGTCAGTACATCCATAGTAAGGAAAGATGTGTCTTTCTAAGGCAGAAATTGATAGTCTTCATTTATCCGTACCTGCTTGGATGTAAATATGAAATCTTGAGAAGGTGAAAAATGATACATTTTAATTTGCTGATCCTTTAGTTTTAACTGAGTTATATTTTAGGCTTGATGGTATGATAATTGGTAGCAGCATTTAAATCATTCTTTGTTTTCATTTCATCCATGTTCGTTTTTTTTAGTTTTACCCTGCAATGAAGCAAGGAAAAACGCATACAGTAGACACCAACCAACAGGTACCTCGGCGTTATCGAGAGGTTGAACAAGCACTTGAAAAGGAAAAGAATACAAATATACAACTTCATGTACAACTCACAAATACTTTGAAGGAATTGCAACAAGTTAGAGCTGAACGTAAGAAGTGTTTATGATCTTTTGGTTGATATTATTAAATCTGTGCGGTAATGTATTTCGTTTGTGTTTGTTGCTTGAAAGGAAAATATCATGGAACTGATGGTTGTTTGGAAACAATAGAAAACATTATTATTAGGACGTTTCTTAAACTTTTGATTGCATATACACAGATCCCATGAATACAACCATTTCAGCAAACTTCTTTACTCTCTCCACCTTTTAATGCTTCTAACTTTCTGTGGTTACTTTCAGATTACAGTATGACTAATCCATTTCCCAGTCATGTTATTTGTCATGTTAAATAAGGAACTTATTATTTCCTTCTTTTGCCAAAATTTTGCTTCATGTTGAATCTGTTTGAGTCATTTCATTATCAAATGCAATCTTTTTGCAGTACTTCAAATGAAGACCCTCAGTCGTACTTCAACCATCAGTGCACCGGGTACACCAACTGGACAAAGAAAGGACAGTGAAGGTATGCAAATGCTACAAAAAAGTCCTGGTAGTCAAAGTACTATTTCTAAAATGTCATCACCCTCACAGAGCAGCTCAGACATCAACCCAAAGCATGGAAGCAGTACATCAAGTGAAAGTTCATCAAGGTCGCAGATTTCAGCAGAAAGAATGCATCATAACATACCACATAGAATGCAATCAGCATTAAATATGCGTCCTTCAAAATGTCCTGTTTGTCTGATCAGTGCGCATTTCGGTAAACAAATCTCCAAATGTTCAGAATGTGCAATTATTTGTCATACAAAATGTGCGCCATCTTTACCAAACACGTGCGGTCTTCCAAGCAAACTAGCTTCACATTTTAATAACAGCACCAAAGAAAACCGTGTCTCCTCCGCAGAAAGGGATAGTGCTTTTGACTCAGCAAGTGGCGATGTCAGAATGAGTGGCTGGCTTAAAATACCCAGGAAGTATGTTTTATTTCATGAATATTTCATAAATATGAACTTTTGTGTTTTATCTTTAGAGCCAGGATTGATAATTGTGACACGGCTGGTACCCATGAGAATTGGGACCAAAATACAGATACAATGTCACACCGAGAGCACGTAGATTTATTTTTTATTAAGCTCTCGACTGTCAGTTAGTCATTGCATCATATTATGCAAAGTTGAATAGTATTCTTATCATTATTTCTCTTATTCTGTTTCTTGGTTTTGCTTGATTCAAATTGAAATGTTCATGAAATAATACTGAAGAAAAGAGAGGTTGAGCCTTTATTACTAATGGGATAAACAATATGCTTGTCACTTTTTCATATTTTAGCTTAACCTTTTTATTTCTTGTATGCAATATTTGGATTTCATTGTCAATTAATGAAATCAATAAAGGAGATTGATACTACCTGTAGGGGATCTGCCATGAAACAAGGTTGGGAGAAGAAATGGATCGTTTTAGAAGACATGAAACTATCTTTGTATGATAGTGAAGATAATGGTAAGAAAAATGTCTAGAATATACTAAATGTTTTACAATTGAATGAAACACTTCATCAAATAATTTATAAACAAAACTTAAACAGATTTGAATACATAATTGAGATTCTTCAGCGTTAGAGTTTATTTTGCAGAATTGTTTTTTATATCGCATGTTTCTTAAATTTCTTTTTACAGCCGGAGGCCCATTTGACGTAATGGATTTGGATGTCACTGATGGTGAAGTAAACGTGAATTCGGCTGTTCCTGCGTCGGAGCTTCTTGGAACAGCAAGCACAGACATACCATATGCAATGTCAGTTGAGTTGGTGCCTCATACAACATGCTGGCCTGGTCGAACACTGTACATATTAGCACTTACATTCGAGGATAAACAAAAATGGGCAGATGCTCTTGAAAATGTTGCCAATGACATCAAAAAGATTCATAGAGATGAAGAAAAGGTTCGATTTCATTGTTATTCTTTTACTGCTCTTATTTCTTACTTAAATACATCTTTATTTTGATTGTGCTATATTTTGTAATTAACATTATTCTGCAAGATAATTAATTCGCTTTCAAGTAATTTGATCTGTTGATTTATTTCTATATTTGTTCAAATTTATATTTTCAATTCAAAGACCACAATTCACTGGTTCTTGTCAACTATATGCCTTACATTTACTGTTTTAAAGTTCTAATATTTATGCTTAACAGTTTTAGCAATTTGTGTTATTTATTTACGTTATCTCGCTTTAGGGTAGCATTGGTAGACCAATCATTCATTTGCAAGGTAAAGATGCCATTGATGCAAATTGTGCCATCCATCTAAATGATGATGTAAGTATTGGAAACTCGTTCCTAATTTTAATTTAGTATGAAAATATCATCGTTGTTTTAAATTGTTGTGCTTTGCAAAACATCTGGCAGACACTGCAATTAAAGTCAGTTTAGATGTGAAGAACTCTTTTTCGTTGCTGCTCAGTGGTTCATTGCATTATTAACAGTTTCACTCTAACATCATAAATTCTTTTTACTACTGGTTCCACATAACTTTACCGGCTAATGAATTTATTTTGTCACTAGTCAAGCTTTTGGCAGGTTTTTGGCATTGCTTGCGAACCTTGCAAAGAATTTTCAAATGCATTATCATAGTATCATAGTCAGAGTAACAACAGGAAGCGACTGTGTTTCTTGCAGGTGTTCAATTTAAAACTTTCTCGCAAGAGTATTCACGTCTTTCTTTTGTGTGTTTAACTTTATTTTTCCAACCCTTACCTTTTTAACTTTTAGGCAGATTGCTTTACCTTCATTACCATCTTCTTTCCCAGGTGATGCTGATTGGTGCAGAAGATGCCTTATATGGAATATCAACCCGAAACGGTGGCAAAAAGAAACCAGTTCAAATACCCGGTGTTGGAAATGTTCATCAAATGACCTTGATTGATGAGTTAGGCCACATTATTGCAATTGCAGGTTAGTATTCCCCCTTTTATTTATTTGCATAGTTTTATATTGTTTTGTTTCCCATTACTCTTATTTCTATCGTTTTTACTTTCCAATTTCGAGCTTCGTTTTTAGGTCCAATCATATCTTTAACGTCTAATGATGGTCTAGTCTAAAACAATTTTTCTTTTTAAGTGGCTTGAATTTTTATAATGTTAGCTGCCATTATGATTCTTTGTATTAATTGTACACAGAGCATATCATATTCATTTTACTGGCTTTGTTAAATTTAAAATATTTGTCATTGTAAAATGTTGATTTTAAATTTTTAAAAAACTTTTCTGACTCCTAATGATTGTTATGATAAAACAAATTAATGATTTTTCAGGAAAAGATCGATCTTTGTGTCGATTGGAAGGGAAAGAAATATCAACAAAATGGAGACATTTAATTTCATCAAGCAGACCGCAAACGATAAATACGAAATCGATCGAGAAGATTAAAAATTGTCATCTTTTTGCAATTGGCAAGGTAGAAAATTTCATTTGAAAAAATGTTTTTATTGTTTTTGATACTCACATTTATAATGTTTAATTCAAAAGTGTATTAAATGTAGAAATATATGCATAGAAAAGTTTGTTGTCCTAGGATGAAATAAGCAAGGTGACCACATCTGAAAACAATGCAAAAACTGATTAGTTATTGTCTGCTAATTATTTTTTTTATCAGAAACCAGCTCTAGATTCTTTACTTCCTTTAAATTTATTTATACTGATTGATGCCTGAAATCAGATGTTTATTGGGAAAGTATTTTCACAACGATTGCATTGTTTTTCCAGTGCGAAGGAACATATTACATCTGCGCAGCGTCATCAAACAAAATCCTAATTCTACGCTATCATGGTGGTTCTTTTAATATTAAACAGGTTAGTCCTGTTTTGCTTTTTTCATCTAATATGCTTGCTATAAACTCTTATATTTTTTATATGAGAAGAAATTCAATTCAAGAAGACCTGTTTTGTATAGAGATAATGTATGGGAGACTGGTGTATTGTTTTCCAAAATTGATGTCAATCACATTTGCTTTAAGATGCTTCTTTAAACTTCGACTGTCCGTTTAAGAAAGGGAATAGATTGAGAAAGGAATCATAAATTTTATACAAAAAATTGAATCGTGGATATAAGGAGAAAATATACAGTGCTCGTAGCAGGGATCTAAAGGTGCTGAAAGTATCCATGGAGCCAAGTTAAACTAGATATGAAAACGGGTCACTGATGCATCTCTTGAGAGGACCAAGGATGGGATTCATTGGCGCAAAACATATGCTGGCTTGCACCTTAAGTACGGCTGAATCTTCATAATAGAATGATAAGTTACTTACCATACCGTCATCATTGTTTACCTTTTCAAATAATAAGGATATGAGAACTTTTCCTGATCATTTTAACCTTCTTGACCCTCTTTTTTGATTTTCTGCTTCATATTTCAGCAATTAATCACTCCATTCTCTTCAGCGTTACATTCTAAACCTATTTGTTGTATTTCCTAAATTCTATAAACTTGCTAGTTTATTCTCCAATCAAACATTTGCTGTCTTGTATTTGCTGCTAACATCACTTTACATAAATATTTATCTTTTACGAACTTTGAATCAACCTAATTTGCTGATGGACATGAAAATTGCAGAAAGTTGTATCAAATATTTGCTTCTGTTGTCCAAATGAAAACTTTTCCCATCTCGCTCAATTTGGAAAACGCGTTCTTGAATTGAGATTGACAGTGCAAAGCACATTGCTACCAGCGGAAATTTCTACCCGTTGTTAAATTCCCTTTTAAACTCATTAAATTATTTTAATCAAAACTTATAAATGTGCAAGATGGGCTTTGCCTTTCAACTTTTTTTGTCTCATCGGAGGAAGGTGCCTCCACTTTCCCATACTTAAATCCATCACTTTTTACTTTGTTCATAAATTAATCTATTATCATTTTCAAACCAGGAATTCGAGACATCAGAGCCATGCAGTTGCATTCAGTTCACGAAAACTCATGTGGTTTATGGCGTCGATAAGTTTTATTGTGTTGATGTTCGACAACTGAATTCACCACAAGGTTTTTGAAATTAAACTTATTCACTGATCGTATGAACCTTGATTTACCAATTGCCTGTTCCTATGAAATTATATGATTTTATCCTAATAAAACGAATTGTTCTTGAGTTTTTTGTTTGTTTTATCATGCTAATGACAAAGAAAAAAACGAGTCTGCCACATGGTAATATGTCATCGATGAAAAGGAAATTTAACAAACACAACAGATGATGCATTTTAATTCTTTGATGCTTCAACTTTGTTCCGAAAAGCTGCCTGAAGAATTGAATCAACCAAAGTTTATTTCAAAATGAATCATTAATTTTCAATCATTCTGCTTGATTTAATAATATTTAGTATTCAGTTGACCATTTTTTTTGCTTATTTTATAGAATTTTTAGACTCAAGTGATGCGTCTCTTGCATTTGCTATTTTTGGGATGACGCAAGTCCATACTTTTCCTATTGCAATATTCAACGTAAAAAATTCGATGCATAAAGAAGAGCTGCTACTTTGTTATAACGGTAAATTTTTTTTCTTTTGAGTAAATATTTTTCTAAATCTCTTTGTTCTCTCATTATTTCTGTCACAATTTTCCACTTGCTACCTGATATCCAACGCAACTCGATCCATTATTTTATATTTTATTTTTTATTCATGTTCCTTTGCTTTGCTTTTCCTCCTTTTCTCCTACTTTTTCAATAATCAACATCTCACATTTTCTACTAATTTAAATCCAATTTTGTATTTTTATGAACACATCATAAACATTCAACCTTTCGTGGATCCTTTTATTACAAAACATGAAATATAATAACCCCTGCCTTAACATTTTCCCCACATCTCTATGCTGTTCATTTTTTAAAAAAATGCAAGTAATTTTAATTTCAATTTCTTCAGAGTTTGGCGTATTCGTTGATGAAGATGGTCGAAGGACGAGGCCATGTGATCTTAAATGGAATCGTCTACCACTTTCTTTCGGTAATTTATAATTTTCTAATTCTTTAATTCTTTTCATGAAAGATCTTTTCCTTTTGACAATTATATATTAAATCAATAAACTAGATTTTGAAACTTTCATGAAATATGGAATTGCTTTCTTGTAATTTAGATGTTTACTGTAACAAAAGTTCATTCAGTTACCACTTTTTGGCCAATCAATTTCTGCCTGTGTGTTATAAAACACCTATTTACTTTAATTTTCATAGATTTATTCATTCATATTACATTTCCATTTGAAGATATTTCAACAATCGACTTATATATTTTTATGTTTTTATTGCAGAATATCGACGACCATTCCTTTACGTTGGCCATTTCAATTCCATTGAAGTTTGCAACATTCCATTGGATATGAGCATGGATGTTAGGTCAGTGCTCTTAGTACTTTCAGAATTAACAATTCCCTTTATTTCTTTAATTCCTGGTATAACTTCAAAGCGACTAAAGAGCAAATGATATATATTCTCAAAACAGATATTTTATATTTTTATCAGTCGTTTTTAGAGTACAAAGAAAATAAATAGTACTGTCTTCTAATAAGGTTATATGACGATGTTGCATGTAATTATGTACTTAACAGTTGTTGACAACTGAGGTCATATCGTTAATTTTGCATTAATTCTATTCTTCATAATCATATCAAAGTTTGTCATTAAATTTTCCTTCTTTCGCAGGACATTTTCACGGAAGTTTGTCGACATTGCAAGCCCAAGGTTTCTTGGTTTTGATGCTCCTGCTGCGTCCTTAGTCTTATCCTCGACTCAAGGTTTTAATGTCGATATTTTATCATTCCGTGGTAATATGGTCAGTGGTTTTACAGATGTGAGACTGTTAGATGAAGGTGCATTTGGTCCAGATATTACACGCTCAACGTCGAATGTATCTATTTGCTCGGATGAAGAAACGTCCCGAAAGATAGGCAAGCACTCACCCGTACCATTTAGAAGAAAAGGAGGCGATGGAAAATCAGGAGATAAAAAGGACAATAGATTGAGCTCATTCCGAATGCCATTTTCTTTTAAAAGCTCGAAAAGGAACTCACAATTAGGCGAATAGACAACAATTAAGATTTAAACATAGGTTAGTAACAGAAAAAGATAGAAAATTTCTGTTTTGCAGCATTAGAAACGGTGTTAAACTGTCAAAAAATGATTTAAGTACACGTATTATTATTTATTCAAAATTCAACCATTTGTAGTTATTTACACAATTGCTTTGAGTAAACAAGCTCCTCTAATCCTTACGAAACACGTAATTTGCCATTGACTTGAAAATGTTTTCGCATTGCAAATATTAAGAAGAAGCTTTTTAACACACAGACCCGCGAGAAAATGCTGTTTTATTTGTAAAATACGGTGCGCGAGTATAGTACTATTTTAAAGTCTAATTGCAAGTAACTTCTTAATATCCTCCGGAATCCATATTTGATTAGTCTCATTTTATTTGACTGCCAGGAATAGCAAGTTTGAAGCTGAGGCTGACTTGTTGTGCCTCTTTTGAAAGCCTTTGACTATTGAGTGTCCAGTTTGGTTAAGAACGACGTAAGATTTTCAAACTTTTTTATTTAGGAGACAAAACCGATTGAGAGACAGGGATATTGATTGATTTTATGTAAGAGAAATACATATTAACAAGTGATTGAACAAGATTCCCAAACTTACTACAAATTCTGCCTTCCTTACAGACGAGAGTCTAGGCTCTTTTACAATGCTACGTTGCAGTACTTAGTGTTGATTTTTGAAAATATTGTAATAAACTGTAACAACGTAGTCAATATGCATCAACTTATCTTTTTCTATGAAGCAAAACGTATTTTCCCTGCTTAGGTGATCCATTTCTCAACAATTATAGCAACTAATGTAGCTTGTTTTATTGTTTGAGTTCGCAGAATTTTTAATTATATATTTGTAATTAGATTTGGTCTAACATGTGTACTGAGCCGCCCGGAAGGAGCAGTGGTAGATCTCGTTGGTATTATTATTGTTGTTGTTGCTCGACTTGAATTGTACGTTCCTTTGTTCTAATTGTTCAAGCGCGCATGCGCATGCCAACGATGTAGACTGTTTTAATTATGAATATTTTTGTATCAATCTCAGGAAATTCACAATTTTAAAACTGGTTGTATTTCTGTATTTAATACTGCATTGAGTTGACCTTAGCAAGTGTTGCATTGAAAATATGAAAAAGGATGTGGTTCTTGTTGCGACCCCCGGTGTAAAGTTTTATATGAAGTAGATTGGAAAGAAAACACTGAAATTCAAAGAAAATATCTATTCTCAAAAAAAATTTCTGCTCAAAATCCTATTCCTAGAATCATCTTTTTATCAAAGCCGTTACTTTTCATTTTTTATTTTCTTCCATTTGAAACTTATAACTGTTAATGTTAATAACATGATTTTAAGTTTGAAGCCTCGAGTTATATGAATCTAGCTCTTTAGTTGTCAAATGAGAGTTTGAGGATTTCTGTCTTCCAACAAAATCTATAATAAAGATGAATTGCAATGAAAAAGTGAAAGACCAAATATTTATTGTATAAATGATGTTGAAAAAAGTAAATTTAGTTTCTACCTTCTATCAGCAAGAATGCAGCAGAATCAACAAGATGTTGTGCAATAACATCAAATGAAAAATTCAATCAAAAGTAAGGGTCAGATTGAAAACAGATAAATTGTTTCTTAGATACTTATTTGGTTGCCAGGTTCCAATCAAATAGTTCTTCGAGCCCATTTTGCGCTTCATATTTCAACGCTTTTCGTCTGTTAAATTGTTTAGCTATAAATTGAGAGTCCCACGAAAAGCCAAGGCGTTTTTAGTTTAGAAAAATTAAGAAAAAGTTTTGTTGTTTAAAACATGAAAATGAAGATTAGAAGATGAAACTGCGTGGGAGCTGCGTGTAATCCATGTATACATGAAGTATTAATAAACAAAAGGGCGCCATTCATAAACAACCAGAATTGAATTGGTCGGATTTTCATGCTGAATCATTTTGCTGGTGTTTATTCGGTATTGTCTTTGTCTTTTATTTTGAACGGCTTCTTTTGTTAATTGCTCACACCGTAACACGTTCACAGACTGATGTGCTTTTAACGCGTGAGTTATTTTTTCAAACTATGGGAGAAATCATCCACTGTTTTGAAAGGCGCAAACCGAAATAAAGAGCGGGCTGCTGGTGCTATTTTAGGCCCGTAGTTACAAGGTTTACCAACGGTCATTTAAACATGATACGTTTTCGGATTGTTGCAAGAATAACAAACTTACTCAAGTCAACATTTATATTGCACTAGTTTGACGTAGATTTAAATTTGAAAGGAAGAAATTCGTTAGATAAATCGAGTCTAAAGTTTGTTGCCATGGAGCAAACGTTGGATTTGCCGGTTCAATCCAATCCCTTACAACATTTGACAAAAGATAGGATTAGAAATAATTCGCGTAAGGTCTCATTACCATCAAAGAATCACCTGAAGCGTAACTTGATCGGTCAGAAAATCCACTCGCATGACAGTCACCTACATTCAGCCCAAGCAACTGGCAAAATGGAGAACTCACTTCTTGAGCAGGGAATACAACTAAAATTGCCACCACCTCCTGTTCCAAAGAAGCCAAAAATTCATCTTACATCATCATCAATAATGTCATCACCAGAAACCAAACCAAATCATTTACAAAATGGAGAAGAAGAAGATAAAGAATTAAGTAAACAAAAGCCAATAATTGCACCAAAACCGGTGATGTCATGGAATACTACATCATCAACTAATAAAGAGATAAAAAATGAAACCAGCAGTAGTAAGAAGGATTTGAATTTTGCTGAAAGTGATCATAAAGCACCTATTGAAGATCTGTTAGATTATGGTACAAAGAGTTCCATGTCTTTAGTGTCACCTCCTAAGAAAGATGCAAATGATGGAGCAAGATTTCGTAATTTTGATTTGAATTTGAATGGCATTGCTAATAATAAATCCTCGACTGGAAGTCAAGTGAAAGAATTAACAAGCCCAACAAAAAGTTCAATGTCATTCTCAGAAAGATTAAAAGCATCATCACTTTCAAGGAGAAAAGAGGCAAATAATTCTGATGGATTGCAAGGAAAATTTAGATCACAAATTATTTCACCCATTAGAAGAGGGTCAAGAAATTTTTTAAGTTCTGATTCATCATTAGATAATGAATCAAAATTGAGACAACGAGAGCCACTTTTTAAACGATACTCATCAGAAACCAGTTTAAAAATAGAAGAATCCTATGATGACGATAAAGGCGATGCAAAAGAAGATATTGATTTAGAAAAGTTTAAGAATTTGAGTTTAGCATCAGTTGATCCAGTTGCTGTTGATTCTATTTTGTCACCAAACAATTCATTTGATGAAGGTGATATTACAAAGGACAGCTTTGATAGTGGAGAACTTTTCAAACTTGGGAATGAGACATCAAAAATGAAGGAAGATGATGGGTTGCATTCAAAATTTAAATCCTCAAAAGATATCAACTCCAATCAGCTTGAATCAAATAAAAACCATAATGTTAGTCAAAAGCAAAATGGACAAATAAATGTTTATAATTCGATTCAAAAAGGAATTTTTGACAAAGATGGAATGCAGAAGCCTCTGCTTTTATCAGATCAACAAAACGAGAATTTGCATTATGTGAATAAGGGGTCAAAATCATTAGGAGATGCAACTGAAGTAGGGGAGGAGGATGCACAGTTTGAGAGCAAATTGATTGACCATTCAAGATTGAATCCAACTGATGTTATTGATGATTCAAATAACCATGGCAATCTTAAAACTGAGGAAATTAACAAATTAGAAAAAGAAAAGATCAAAGACACAAATGAATTAGGAAGTCCAAGAAGATCTGGCCTGAAATTCAAAGAGGGTAACAATTTTCGAAGGAAGTTTAAGCCTGTTGGTATGGAAGAAGCTACATCTTCTTCTGGAAGAAATTCAAAAATTGACATTGGAGAAAATTTTGGGTTGAAATATGAAGATTCAATGGACAAAAATGTAATTGACACAGTTGATACTGATTCATCGCTTGAACATGTTACACAAGATATTGAATTAGATTCCACTTTTGATATCATTCCAACGTCTGCTAATCAAGTGCCATCAAACAGCCATCTTGTAGCAAATAAGGAAGACAACAAGATACTCAATGATAACAAAGGATTGGTTTTTATGCCAGATTTATCTTCAAGCTCACCGCTAAATACACCAGAAGATTTGGCTGACAAAACTGATGGATTTGAATTTAATTTCTTCGCTCAAAACCTTCAAATCAACAATGCAAATACAGGATATAATGATGATGAACCATTCCAGGTATGAATGTTTTCTGTTTGCTTCACTGAGCTATTCAAGGAAATCTCCAACCAAGAAATTGCATGAATGGGAAGAAACATGAATGGCAACTTTTTGTGGAAATATGAAAAATTGTTGTATCAAGTGTTTTTAATAAAATATTGCTTTCTCAACACGTCCCGACTATGTCCTAACAAATGATGATCAAAGAAGAAATCTTTTGATGCTTTCACTTTTTATTTTATTGATGAGATTGAGTATTTTTGTTTCTATTTTATTTTGTTATCCAAATGAAAAGTACATCTATCTTTGTTTTGTTTTATCATGCTACCAGACTCCTGCCAATGCATCAAATTTCTTGCCACAAGATACAGATGACTTTTTTATGCAAGGTTTGTCATGTTGTTTATGATTTCAACTTTTCTTCTTCATTTGCTGCATTTAAGTTTACAGCAGTTATACCAGATTAAAGAGTATTCATTATTGTCATGATTTGCAATTAAACCCTGAATAAATAAGGAATAAAATGGTTTGTCTGCTTTGTCAGCTTTTTGACAGGCATGTTGATTGCATTTCAGCATATGAAGATGTAAAACCCTCCATCTCAAATTTTAGAAATTTGTATTTATGCATGTTGATTATCTGGATTACAGAAATGTTTATTGAACTGTTTTTCTTCAGCCTATCCAATCATCAAGAATTTTTGATCATGCTTTTAATTTTCTAACTTTGTCTTTACATTCATGTGCAAACATTCAATGTTAATATTAGCAGATGCAGACTTTTCGTTGGAAACAGTGCCAAGTTTGGATGTTGAAATGCTTCCAATTGTTCCACCACCCCCAATGGATGATGATGCTTTTGACAGTGATGAAAATATGATATCAAATATCATTGACCCACCAACTGTATATGAAGATGATGAAATGGAAATTGCTACAAATGATGACCTTCCATCTTGTTCAAATGTGATAGGTGATGATGTAACCCAAGATTATGAAATAAAAATTGAAAATGAACTCGAAGAGATCAAGAAAAAAAATGATAAAATCGTGGAAAATACGTTTGAAGAGGTGAATGTTAAAAATGATGATGGTTATGATGAAGTTGACTTTGATTGTTTGTTGCAAAGTGAATTGAAGGAAATGCCTGAAAGTGGACTAAAAGTTGAAGGTATGATTGATAAAACAGAGGACATTAAGCCTATTGCTCAATTTTCTCCCTCTAAAATGAACGACGAGACTTCACCAATGACATCTGAATATGACATGAAACAGAACGAGTTCGTTTCGAAATCAAATGTGTTGTCAATAGCGAAGAGGTTTGATAATGTTGCAAATGTTTCAAAGGATAGCAAAGCCAAATCAAAACCTGTTGTACCAGCAAAGCCAGCTAATCTCAACAAAAAGTCCATTGTTCAGGAAGCTGTTGTTAGAACTCGTGAGATATCCAAATTCGATGAACTGTCACCACTGCAATCATATGAGGAAAATGATGGGATTGATAACAATGTATTGAATAATTCGACGAATGAAATTTCAGATAAAGGGAAAGAAAGAAGAAGATCTTTTAGTGACAGAAGTATGCCTGTTGTTGACCATGATGAAAAGGCTGATGGCGGAACAACGTCAAAACAAGATGATGATGATTATTTGCAAGAAGCAAATGTGAAAGGTGAATCTCTGCTGCCATCAGATTACGAAAGCCCTATTTTTGAGCGATCAAATTTAAAGCAGTTTAATAAAGATACAAAGAGAGAAAAGGAAGAAAGAGCCCCAATCGAATTTTCTTCTGAATCTGTCATCGCAAACGCCGTTTATTCATCAAGACCTTCACTTGCAAATGGCCATTTGAAAGATGAATCAAGTTCTCATCTTGATGTACGGAAAAACTCATTTACAAACCAGGAAACGGCTGGGCTTTCCCCTTATTCTTCGTATGAACACCTTTCTGATTCTGGGAAACCAAGTTCTAGGAAATCTTCGGCAGTAAGTTCAAATAAAAGCACGGCAAATGACGATGGTTTAGAAATAAGGAGAGATTTGTCAAGTAAAAGATGGTCATCATTTTGTAGTACTTCAAGCGATGAACAATCAGTTGAAAAGAAAGTGAATATTGTAAAATTAATGAGAGAAAGAAAAAATGACCAATCAGATGGTAATGCTGGCAATGAAGATGATTATGATGACGGAAATAATGATGTAGAATTGGATTTTACTGCTGATTCAAAAAGGTAAATTTACATTTGGGAATTTTCAATTTTGAATCATCCGGTCAATTTCTTTGTATTTGAATTTAGTCATGCTTTGCAGTATGGGTGTCTGTTGAAGGAGATCAGTCCCACCTTGATGAAATTTGATTCCTTGCAAGATGCATTAAGAGGGGCAGCACTGGCAGGGGGCACATTTGACACAGATATGTAGTAGATTTGACATTATTGTTTTGATTGCTTTAAAATTTTCATTCTAGTGACGTAGAATCAGAATCTTACTACGTTGACGATTTTGCTGATGGAACATTTCAGGTTTGTGAATTACCCTTATTATTAGGTACAAACAGAGGCGGGGGGATCATGAGAGGGGATTAAACGGGGGTAATTGCTCCTTTAATTGTTAAGTGGAAAATTAAAGCTCCATTTGGGAAAATTTTCCTACCATTTTGAAAACTGAATTCCGCCACTCGGACTGAATATATGCAGCTATGGCGTGGACTTAACCTGGTGGAAACAAATTATCTTCTAAAATTTCAAGATAATTTTGGGAGTTTCTTCCCATTAATTCTTCAAACAACGCATTTTTGACACACGTAATTTCATATTTTGCTACTAGCCGGATCTGCTATGTTTTTTTACTTAAAGGACCAAATCCTTTTGTCTACCAATGTTTATTTTCCGAATGCAATTTTAGTTCGAGAATGAGTAGGGTTCTACTACGATCTTCTTCATCGTAGTTATGCTCAATACCTAAAATAAAAATTACTTAAATTGCTACTAAATAAAAGTTTTAATACAAGGGAATGGATTGTGATGAAATATTTTAATTCTATAACTTGCCTTTTTTGCATCACAGGATGAATATGACTCAAAGTTCGAGAAAACTCCTTTAAATGAATGGACAAATGAAGATGTTAGTGATTGGTTGGAAATGATTGGATTGGCTGACCTTTGTCATATATTCAAAGGTAAATTGTTTGTCAATTCTATTTTATTCTAACTTTTCTCAGACTGTGACTCATGGGGGAGTTTTTATAAAACTTGATGCGTAAAAATAAGTTGAGTATCTTTTGCGCCATTGTATGTAAACTCCCGTTGAAGATAAATGAAGATTTCTAATTTGCTTGTCTGATTATAGTTTCTTGCAAAGTGACCAATTGTACATTTTTTTCAGCTCTTTCCAGTTTATACTTTTAAGGGAGTAATTAAATGAAACAATCTTTTATATGGTGAATAAAACGTCTAAAAGTACCAGCGCCCTACAAATTTCTTAATGAAGATTTGAAATTAATGCATTTTCTCATACAATTTTTGTTTTAGAAAAAAATATCGATGGACAACAGCTGCAAGAAATTGATTTGCAACTGCTTGGTAGATATTATTTATTTTATTTATTCATCTCATTATTTATTCAATTTTTATGCTTATTTCATTTACGTTTTTATCGACCGTCATTTGGTTATAATTTGAGTTGTGTCCAACCACTGGTTCCCAAATTGTCGATTTTAATTATTTATACCAAGATAGTTAACATAGCTTTATTTATGACCTCGTGTATTTATTAATTCTAAGTATTAAGTCACCGTTTAAATTCGTCTTCACCGTCTATGTCAATTTATTATTTTTGAATGATCGAGTCGAATAAATTTCAAAATATTTCTCTATTTCTTGTCTTTCTGGTCTACAATCTCAATCCAATATATCTTCAATCTAATTTTATATATTCATTTCTTAACTTGTTTTTTCTAATCATATTCATCAATGTGATTGAAAATTTCGCTTTTCGTCAGATGAAATTGGAATTACAGACATTGAAGATCGGGAACTGATTCTTTCTGAAATCTATTCTTTAAAGAATCCTGAAGATTTTGATATTGAAATGTCGCTTCTTGGTAAGATTTTGTATTTTTAATGTTAAAATTCTTTCTTCAGATAATTTGCATCTTATATTCCATTGTGACATAAGAGCCATTGCTGTCTCTTATGGGTAGGGACAAGGTTACAAGAGCTTTTGAAATAAAAAATCAACATATGATAAAAAGCTAGGACCACTTCTCCCATGGGACAGAACCACCCCTTGAGCACTCTATCCTCTTGTAGCAAATGCCCTCCTGAAGCGGAAAAGGAAAGGTTCTAACATGCAAAGCATTTTTAATATTCTGATGCCATTTTAAACCCTTTTTGCAGATGCCTTGGATAGTGCCTCTGGGTATGACCGTGAGAAGATTTTAGCAGTTCTTGAAGCATTGAAGATGTCGTCAGAAGATCAAGAAAATCGTTATTTGCCGGCATCCCCACCTCTTAAGTTGTCAACTGGAGTGAAACAAAAATCACCAAAGAAGAAAAAGAACGATTACAGAAGAACTGTGAGCGAATACACAGCATCGTGTGATAATGATGAAATGGAGGAAGAACGATCGAAAAGTGCTTCGCCTTTTAAAATGAATCATTACTTGGATTCACCTGCAACAAACGGAAAAAGTAAAGACAAGAAACCATCAATGAAAAAGAAGAGTTTTTTAAAAGAAGCGTTTTCATTTCGACGTAAAGGACAGGGGCGTTTATCAAGGTTGTTTAGCAGTCGAAAGAAATTGGTTGATTCTTCATTGAAATATATGCTGCAATCAACTCCACAGGGAATTGTGAAAATCTGGACAAATGGAATAAAAGATGTAGAAATAAATGATGTACCACTTCTGATAACATCAACAACTACATCATTAGAAGTGACAAAAACTGTCATCGAGAAATTGGAATTAGCAGTTGATGTTAATTGTTATTATTTGGTACAATCATACAACACAAAAACAGGTAATTGTTTGTTTGAATATTTTAGAAATATTTTTTATATAAATAGATAATCATGACTTTTGCTGTATATTTGAGAAGAAAATTTACCACAAAGAACAAAAAAAATCTCATGACATTCCCAACTGGCAACATTTTGTATTCTGATCTGATATGAGAAAGGTTTTTCCCAATCAATTGCATTTTTTTTATTTATATGAGCAATTAAATTAGCATCTTTCTTCAAGAAAATTATAATATTTGTCGTTTTTCATGTCATTTTTACAAATTTTCTACAACAAGTTTTCGTAAGTTAGATGCATCAATTTAAGACGTTGATGGATCCAAAATTGTTATCATATTTTACAAGACGAATCAATGAAGATGATTCTACAAGTAAAAAATGAAGAAAAATGTGCATTGGCGGGGAATCGAACCCCGGTCTCCCGCGTGGCAGGCGAGAATTCTACCACTGAACCACCAATGCGTTGAAATAAAATTGGGTTTGTCAGAAATCACTTCACCAGTTTCTTCTTGTGGTCTTATTCTTGGCAATTGTGATTAATATGCGTCGCAGGTCCCGCGCAGGTCCCGCAGGACATTCTGCCTCATTAAAAAATTTTAAATCAAATTATTATTGATTTAAAGAATTCATGTATTTTTGAGATAAAATTTTCTGTTCCCTTACAAAAAAGTTATCCATAATTAAGTAAAAGCTCGACTTTTTCTTGAAAACAAAACACAATATACTTATGTCAAAACAGAATAAGAAACCCCTACAAATAAATCTAGCTATGAAATTGATTTAGTTTCCTTAATTAAAATTGAAACTTCTTTAATTGCATCCACTTTTGCAGATGCTTTACTTTTTTAATTTGTTTTTCAGTTCCAGAAATCGTTTTAAAAGAAGAAGAATGCCCACTTGTTGTTCAATGTCGTTGGCCTGATGCAGAAAGATATAAATTTGAATTAAAAAAACATTCAGAAGGTGCAGTTATTGTGAGTATAATTTTGTTTTGAATTTTCAAGTTTTAATTCTCATCTCCATCTAATTCCCATTTAACCAGTCACCTCTTGTTATGATATTAATATTTCAACTGCTTAATCAAAAACCATGATTATTTGATTTTATTTAAGGTTGTATTTTCCGAAGATGGGAATGATGAACGGTCGATTACAATTGAAACAATGATGAAAACCAAATGTGCTGAAATTATTTCAATTGCTTTGAAGAAATTGAGAAAGATCGAACCAGTTAATTCTTTTTCTCTTTATCAAATAAATAGTAGTAAAAAACAAGGTATGATTTTCACTTTCTTTTTTCCTCAACCAATTTGCTTCAAATGACTTAGTGATTTAATGGTTTTTGATGATGATTAATGATGATTGTTGATGATTGCTGGTGATTGTTGATGATTGTTGATGATGATTGTCTATGGCTTAATAACTGTTGCCATTGCAATTATCAGTAACAAGCAAATCTTGTCTCGGTATGCTGGTTATTGTAGCCTTGCCGTCAATCGTAAAATTAGTTTCACATTGAGAATGATTTGGACTGATAAAGAGTGTCAATTCAGAGGTAAACGAATAGACACTTGTTTTAAAAATAATTTAACCATAACCGCAGTAGTTAAAATGAAGTCATTACACATGTGATCCTGATAACATCATCATGAATGACACTTGTCACTTCTGTCAGTTCCCTGAATCTAGGCGTCAATTTTCAGAACTGTCGCTCTTTGATATTTCCACAATGCAAAGTACTGAAATAATAAACGTGAATGAACAAAGAAACCCAACTTTTATCAAGATATACTCATTTGACGTACTTTAATCAAAATACTTTCTCTCATCATTGCATAACTGTGTCACTGTTAATTCTGTATTGTTGATTTATTTTAGGACAATCAAATTCTCAAGAAGAAGCACAAATACCAATGGATGCACAACTCTTAAAACTGGCTCCCTCTGCTTTGAAACCTGCAGTCTACAAACTCGTTAGGGTGAACTTTCTTGGTTCACCAGAGGTAAAGATTGTTAACGTAATGTAAAATGCGAAATGTGAAATTAATTAGCTTGCAAATGGGCTGACTAATCAACAAATAACTATAATATGTACCACCATCAAAGGAGAATGTATCATTGGTTAAGTTAAGCTGAGTTAAGTGACCCCAAGGAGCAACAAAGGACTAGAGGGCACCGTTCTTAGAGGTCAATAAAGATCAAAGGCTAAGAGGTCATCAAGGTTCAAAGGTCAATAAATCTTCTAAAAATAGTGTTTGTGCACTGTCGTAAAATTTTATGGCCAGGGACTTAAGATTAACTATCATAGAACGAAGCACACCTCTTGCTTTTCTCATCAATACCTTTTGAAATTTGCTTGTGCATGTTTATTTGGCTGTATTGATTTTCCTATTATTAAAATCTTCTTTTAATTTTCAGAAAACGTTGAAAGTGGATGAGCATCATAAATTGAAAATAAATCAGTTGGAAAATGAAATTAAAGAGAAAGAAAAACAGTTGATGGAAGCTAAGGAATTAAATTTCTCCTCAGAAACAAAACTAAAGGTAACCAAGCCATTGCGTTAAGTTTAGAAATTTGTTTGTTTTCAGTTGATTTCAACATTTGCATTTTGCTTCAATTTTTTATACTTATTGGTTGTATCAATGTGTATTATTTGTTTTCCTTTTAATTGACTACAAGCTATTCTTATAGCAACATAATCGTGATTTTTTTATGAATCTACATTTGCTTTCCTCTCGATGTTACTGCCTACCATGTTTTTTCAAACCAACTTTGTTACCAAGCCCTGCTATCATGTAAACCCGTTCAAGTAATGTTTTGTGATTCTGTCATCGTTGTCCTCTCGAACACAGAACACGATGAGAATAATGATAATGATAATATTTTAATCATATGAATATCTAAGCAGGGTGGCCTATCAGCATAACTGTAATCGCCTGAAGGGTCCTGCTAGTAAAAATAAAGCAAATAAAAAGGAAGCAGGAGTAAGAATTATTTCTACATTGCGCGTTTCTACATTAAAAATGTATATATGGCGATAGCTTCTTTAAATTCTGCCATTATTGTGGATGAAAATATTCCTTTTTAAATGATTTTTCAGATATGGGGCCTTTTATTTTTTTTATAGGAACTGACAAGAAATAATGAATATTTGAAGCAGAAGTTGAATGATCAAAGCGAAGATGTTGCTAGACTTGAAAATATTGCAGATTCATTGGTTTGCATATCATTATGTTTGCTATAAACGTTTTTGTTTATTGTATTTATATTGCACAAAGTTTTCCCTATTAAATATGAAAGGGGCTTTAAACTGTCACGGAAGGCAGCTGATCGGAAATTTACTGCATTTATCCTGGAAAAATTTCATATTAACTTCATGATTTTTGTAAAACCTCTGTTAACATTGTCTCGATTTATTTGATGACCAAATGGATACTAATATGAAATATTTTACTTTAAAAACTTTGAAGTAATAATTGTTATGATTTACAATTTAGAGAATGGAAATGGACGAAAAGAATGAAGGAGTGACTACAACTGTTGACAGTAAAGATGAAAATGAGAAAGAAATGCTAGTCAAGAAATTATCACAGAAAGATGGGAAGATCCAGGTGAATTTTAATGTTGCCATGCGATAGCCAATGCTACCAAATGCAACTTCCCTACACATACTATTATTCCATAAATCTATTTTACTAATTTTTATATGAATTTATGATTTTCTCTATGTTATTTTTTTAGTCGTTGGAGAAATGGATTGATAATTTGGAGAAAAGTTTGCAGCAAAAGGAAGAAGACAGAAGAAGACTGCAAGACTTTCAAGTGAAGGTGAAGTTTCTTATAAATTTAGAATCACGTGATAAAAACATGTTTATCTTTGTTACATCTTCGATTTTGTCTGGATCTTGAAAAAGGTTTTCATTAAGGTTCCGCGTCTCCTCTATCTTTATCTCTATCTATCTCTATCTTTTTTATTGCTGTTCAATTACCCGTTGCTTTTTAGTTTACTTTCACTGAAATATTGCCGTGTGATGATTCATGTCCTGCCTATTTTCATTTGACTTTATAATAAAGATATAACACGGAATGATTTCATACAGTTTTTTTATCATGTTTCCATTTCTTTGTGTATAGATGAAAAGTTTCATACTATTTTCGAAATTTTCGAAGTTTTAAAATGGTGAAATCGAGGAATTAAAATCTTGAAACCAACGTGTCGCAGCAATAATGGCCCATTTTTGTTACTGACTTAAAGACAAAACCAATCTGTATGTTTTTAAAAAAACCGCTAAGAACTAAACTTTTAAACTGATGATTTCAATTCTAGATTGGGAGCTACAATAACAAAGAAATCAATGAAAGATCAGCAAAATTGAAAGAAGTTGAAGAAGAGAACAATGTGGGAAATTTATTTTTTCAGATTATGAGACAGATTTAATTTTTTTTCAATTTGAAATTTTTATGTTTTTACCTAAAGGGGGACAT
Organism: Catostylus mosaicus; assembly: GCA_964019065.1. Classification (NCBI taxonomy): domain Eukaryota; kingdom Metazoa; phylum Cnidaria; class Scyphozoa; order Rhizostomeae; family Catostylidae; genus Catostylus; species Catostylus mosaicus. The sequence continues at coordinate 8,670,362 of OZ025193.1, read as the reverse complement.
GAAGTAATTTATCTGACCGACGAAAAACCATTTTGACCATTTTTAAAAATCCTGATAATCAGTTATTATATTCTAACAATGAATAAAAGTTTAATCTGTTTTTTAGAATATATTTGTCTTAGGCTTTCTACTGTTTTTTGGTAATGAAAACTTTAATTTTCTTTCAGAGACTTAAAACTAGAATAGTTGAAGTTGAAAACCAATTTTTGGAAAGAAACGTCCAATTCTCAGAACGTGAAGCTCAACTTAACGAAGAAAATTTGGTGCGTTATCTTTAATTGATGAATATTCTTATAGTGAAAAAAAACTCCACTTCTCAAAAAGTAAAAAGTCATTCAAATGTCTGTCCTTAGGTTTTTCTCAAAGCATCACAGTTTTTACACAAGTTTCATGATTTATTGAAAGAAATGGCTTTTCCTCCGCGGTTGAAATTTCAGATTTTTATTTCTCGTCTCATAAAACTAAATACACATTCTGCCGTTGTAAAATCTATTTTTCTACGGTTGATAAATATTAGCATGATAAAAAGTTTTGATAATATTACTTTGTTCCTTGCAGAATCTGCAAAAAGAAGTAAACAATTTGAAGAAAGAAACATTGACGAGAAAAGTTGAAGAAGAAAAACATGGTTTTGCCCAAGAAGCAAATGAGGTTTTTATTAAACTCTTTATAATAAATATCATTCATTCAGTTTTAACTGAATTTCCCTAATAGATTATCTTTATTAATTAAATCAGATAAAGCCGTTAATTTTGTAAGTGATCTTTTTAATTGTGAATTAACAAAGTTAAATAGCTACACATGTTTGTTACGTAGATTTAGTTTAAAACGTACATGTTAATTAGATATTCAAAAGTTGAATCGTATTATTCAATCTTTTGAGATCTATCCAGTTAGCTTCACCAGCTTTTAAGATCATTACCTTGTTGAAAGAAACCCGTTTAAATCATTTCTATAAAAACTCTTTGATCTTTTTCAACCAACAAAAGCTTAAAGATCAGCGGTCATTATTTTTATGTTTTATGATTTGATGAAATTATGACTGTTTCCTTGTTTTGATATTTTTAACCCTTATTTTTTCAAAACAACTCATTTTTCTTTAAGGTCCTTCTCACAAAGCTATCCGAGCTTGAACGAGTTGTAGAATCACGTGATCAAACTATTGCCTCACTTAGAGATAGGCAAAGTGAAAAAGAGGTTTGTAAATTAAATGTTTGCTACAAAACTTGATAAGTACGAAAGTGTTGATATTCTGATCACAGCATTTGTTTGTTGTCCATTCTAAAGCCCTTTTTTTCTTCTGTGTACAGCCATTTTCTGTCAAAACTTTAGACTTATCATGCCAAATTTATCAATCTTTAATTATTCTAAGTTTTACCTTTATACTTTCCAGGTTTTCCCATCTTTGCTAAAGCCTAACCGTCATTATATTTTTTGTTAGAAACTGGATGAGGAAGTTAAGTATTTGCAATCAGAGTTGACCAAAAAAGAAAACCATTTGCTAGAACTTGATGATGTATCACGAACTAACGAAGTATGAATATTATTTCCTTTCAATTTTTTAAATTATTCTCTCTTGTTCATCCTTTTGTTTTTAAATCGGTCACAACATGTTTAATGATTCTAGCACCGATACCACCTGTTACAAAAGGAAGAACTTTTATATTGATAAAAACATATGGAAATACGTTGGATATATTAACACAGAATATCAAGTTTCACTGGTTTGAGTATAGCTTAAGTTTAACAGAAACCAAGGAGTGATTTCGTTGACCGATTTGAATAACATTCTCTTATTTAATTTCAATTGAATTCTTGGTGCCATGCCTCACCCATTCTAGCTATCTAGGTGCTTAAATCTCTTTTGTTTTGACTGTGTAAAATAATATTTATGTTTCTTTTTGAACGGCCTTTATTTCCATCTATTGAAAGGAAGTTTTAATTAAAGGATTTGCTGTCTTTTCAGGAGTTAAATGCAAGAATAATTTCATTGGAAAGATCATTAAAACAAAAAGACCAATTGATTGCAGATCAGTCAGCTACACAAGAAAATATGAAGGTATGTCCGCTCACATAGCTTTGTTTTCTTGGTAAATAATTTAAGAAGGAAGCTAAAACAATTCACTTCAAATAATTTAAAAAATGAAACACCAATTGATTGCAATTATATATATACTAATGATTGAGTTTTAATTTGGTTAATCATTAAGTGATTGATTTTCTAATGATTGTTTTTTAATGGATAATTGATCATTTGATTAAGTGAATTGATTCAGTGATTGATTGATTGATTGAGTGATTGATCGATTGATTGATTGACTAATTGATTGATTGAATGATGTATTGATTGATCGATTGATCGATCGATTGATCGATTGATTGATTGATTAATTGATTGATTGATTGATTGATTGATTGATTGGTTGATTGGTTGATTGATTGATTGATTGATTAGTAAGTGATTGATCATCCTAGTGATATTTTTGATTGTTTTATTAGTTCCCCAGCATCTTTGATCGAGTGATCAATCAGTGCGTTATCCCTTGTCTGATTTCTTACTTGTTTAGTTCATTTGCTCATATTTCATTGACTATTCTTATTCTATCAATTGTTTATATTTTTTGACAAATAATAACTGGTTTTATATCAAAGGACTTTCAACGGAAACTTGACCTTGCTTCAGAAGAAGTTGCTATAAAAACAAAAGAAGTAGAAGATGCAAAGCAAGACAATTTTGCATTGGTGGGTTTTTAAATCTAATAAACTGTCACGACTTTTAGTGAATGTACATTTCAGGGCATTCATCAGACTTTTGTATTTTCCCTTTCTGTTTCGTTTTTCCTATCTGACAATTATTTGTTTTCAAAAACTGTTAATATCAATATCGAGCTATGTGTCAACGAGAAACGTCATTTTTTTAGCGTGACAAGTTGACTTATGATCTGAAAGTAAAAGAAAGTGAAATTGATGGAATGAAAGATGAGGTGAATGAAATGAGACGACAAAAACGTGAAATGGAGGAAGAAAGAAAGGTAAAATTTAATTTTTTTATTTCATTATTCTTTATTATCATACATTCAGTATTTTGATACGTGGATGTATTGGGACGTATTGGGAACGTATTGGGAGTTTTATTTGTTCAAAAAGGCAAGCATTTAAGTTTGATTTGATAGGCGACTGATTTTTTTGTAAATTTGTTGTTTGAATTTTTGATTAATCATTAGAAATCTATTATTTTAGAGGATAAAGTTCAGAATGAAAGAAATAGAAATGGCATTAGAAGAAAAAGATCAAAGATTAGAAGAACTGAATGATGTTCATGAAGATTACAGAGTAAGATCTTTTTGTATTATTTTTATTAAGATTCGTCAAATTAATAATTTAATTTTTATAGATTTTCAGAAGTTTGCTTTGCTTATTGAAATGTAAATCATCAGAATTAGAAGAAGAAGAAATAGAGGGAGAATAGAAGGCAAGAGTGAAGGAAAGGAAATGAAAAGTAACAAATGGAAAGCAGAATGATGGATGGTGGACAGATATTTGATTTAAACATATTTAACCAATCAAATGAATAAACACTCTTGACGATTACAATTTGTATCTTTAAAGGGACAGGATCAAAAGATGAAAAAGTTGGAAAGAGAATTGACAATGCGATCAGATGAACTGCAAAAAGTTAATCTAGAAAAAGACGAATCATTAGAGGTTAGAATTCGTAAATATTTTTTACTTGACCTCTGTTTTCAGTTTTTGGTGTTTTTTAAATATTTCCAAATTTTCAACGACCTTGTACGTCTACAATTATTTGAAGTTTTGTAAATCATTTTATGGAAAGACACTTATTAATATTCATTTCAGGAGCTGCGAAATCACATTGAAAGCTTAGAACAAAGGCTTATAGACAAAGATTCGAAGATTTTAGATTTGGAATTCAAAATTCAAAAATCTGAAAGGGTATTTGTATTACTTTTCTTTATCATCTCTTCATTCCATTCCATTTTTCGTTCATTTTTCTCATTGAATTATTTATTAAAAAGAAAAGTTTCCAAACATTCTACAGTAATATTTACTAGATTTAATATCTTAAGATATCTACACTCTCTTAAAATCGTTATTTTAAAAAGTGTAGAGTCAACTTTAATGCAATAATTGTTACTTTAACTAGGTATAGATCAATGATATGAACAATTTTGCATTATTGAACGTATTTGCTCACATCCTTTATTCAATTTTTCAACAAATTCATCCCAATTATTGTCATTTGAATTTTTGTAGCAATATTTTTGCGCAAAAACATTCTAATTAACAATGCTTATTGTACTTTTTGGTGTAGATTTGTACTACTTCATGTTATGACTATATTACTTTTATGTGTACTGATCCATTATATTGACACTTAAATGATTAGTTTCGTTATATTTGATTGTTTTTTTTTTGTTTTACTGAAGAGTTTACGAGAAGCAGAGAATTTGGCAGATGATGAAATTAGAGAAAAAAATCGACTTCTTATATCTTTAGAAGATGGACAACAAACAGTAAAAGTAAACTTTCCTATTTTGTTCCCTTCCCTATTTCCATTGGCTTTTAGTATATTTCTCTAGTTTTCGGTGTTACACTCATTTTCAAATAAAGTAGTGTCAGAGTCTGCCAATCAACAAATCAGAGTTTTTGCAGCTGTAGCAAAAAAAAAATTTTACATCCAATTAATTTAAATCTATTTAATTTAAACACATTTTTTACTATCAATTGTAATAAAAAACTTTTGTCTAGTTGAATTCTACATTTTTGCCCAAAACCAGATACTTTTATCCTAATGGTTTAAAATTACTCATAATTTTTTTAGGAATTGACCAAAAGAATTGATGATTATAAAAGACTTGTTTCAGAAAAGGACAAAATAATACAAAATCTGAAAAGTAATCAAAATAATGCTGATGAGGTAGAATTTCAATTCGAATCTGACTTGTTTATTTGCTTCAATTAAATACTTATTCATTATCTTTTATGTTTATAATATTTGTACATTTCTAGAATTTTATTTGTTTATTCGCGTATTGAAAAATGGTAAATCTTTTATTTACAGAAAGTTAATATGTTTTATAGTGACAAATTTCTCGTATTTTCATTCGCACACGATCTTTTGAAGGTGGAAACCTCACAATTTTTGTGACAAGCATCTTCAAGATGGAAATCGTTATTTGTAGGGTAACCATTTTTGTAAACATGTGAATTTCTTGTTCATTATCAGATCTCCACACTTCAAAAATTGATTGCATATTTTAACAAAACAAGTGTACATTCATTTCACCACTTTCTATTGATTTTTGCATTTCATTTTGTAAATAATTAAGCTCTTCTACATTTTTAGGCTTTACGGAGAGAATTAAATACTTCAAAACGACTTTTAATTGAAAAGGAAAGAACGATTGAACAAATTAGAACAACTTTTGATGAAGAGAGAATGGTAACAAATTTGTTCTTAATTTTCACATTGGTCTTTTCCATGATTGCTGTTCAGTGATGGCATTTTAATTTTTTAGATGAAGCAAGCAAGATATTTTTCGTTTTCTTCTTAGGAAATGAAGAGCCGCTTTGAGACGTTGCAAGAACTTGTGAATACGAAGGAGGTCAAATGGAAGGAAAAGGAATCGAGGCTAATGAGGGAAAGAGAGGTTGGACTTTATATGCAGATTGCAATAATTTATGTTTACAATGAAAGTATCAAATTATACGTTGTAGTGTGTTGTAGATTCAATTGATTCAACCATAATCTGAGAAAGATTGATTGATCATTTACAGACCAGTTCATATTATCCCCCCTTTTTAAATGTAAATCGTTCATTTTTAAAGTAAAATATCGTTTATTCTTCTTCATTTTCAGACTGAACGAACTCGCTGTACTCAAATAGAAGAAAAGATAAATGAAAAAGATGTAACTATCCGAAAATTAGAGGCCAAAGTGGCCAAACTAGAGAAGGTTTGCACGCCTTATTCTACACATAGAGGGGAAAGGGCTTTAGCTATTCAAGACTAGATATTCAGCGAGGAGAGGTTGTTGTTATTCTAAGAGAGGCCAGGATTAAAATCATTTTAAGTTACACACTATCTGAGTAATAATTTCGATTTGTTTCATCTTAGGTTGCAAGAGATAATATGAAAAAATTTGAGAAATTTATGTCAGATAAAGACAGGATGTTACGTCAGGTAAAAGATGAATCACAGAGAGACATATCGGTGAGTTTTGCTGAGGCATTGATTCACAGCTGAGTAACTGCGCATTTTAAAAAAGGCGTCCCTAAAGTGTGTTCTCACTTAAGCATCTTCAGTCTTGGAACTGAGTGAATTAGCAAGGAAGTTTGCAAATCGCAATTTCTTTGTGCATTACTTTTTGCTGTAGTTCTAATGAAATGTAGGATTGTTGCACCTGAGGTCATTTCATTTGTAAAACGAGATAAAGTTAATGTTCATAAAGTATTTATATCATATCATTCATATCATTCATATCACCACCACATCTATTTGTTTAGAAAATTCCCAATTGATTCCATTCTATTTCATGAAATAGTCTTTCTATAAAAAACGGTTTATAGCATTGGAAAATACCAGTAGGCCATGCGTATCTGATAATCAGCAAAATACTATAGCCAAGATGATTAACTGAAGTTATCTTTCATTCCCGCCCAAATGCTGTTGCGTATTCATATTTGTTCAAAATGTTTGGAATTTTTTGCAGGAACTAAAAAGTAAGATTCGACAAATGGACGTGAACCTGACGGAAAAAGAGAAGCATGTATTGCAGTTAAATCGAAGTGGAAGCATTGGTCGTGTGAGTTGTTATTGAATATGTGGGTTCAGAATTATAAGAGAATTTGTTGGTTCAGAATTATAAGAGAATTTGTTGGTTCAAAATCGTATGACTTAAACACAAGCTCTGTTAGGTTGTCTGGCTGGCAATGACTTTTGCATTTTGCATTTGCATCATACTTCGATGCATGTGCAGATTTACGCACGGAATGTAGGAACGAAAAGGAGTTAGGCCCTGGCCGTTTTCAACCTCAAAATCCGCGCATCATACAGAGGCTTTGTAATAATCATCATAATACTGCAGCCTCTTCTTGGTTTTTTACATCCCAGGGCTACATTTACGTCAAACTTTCGATCAGATTAATCAGTTTTTTATTTTTTTGACTGACACTTCAAGCATCGATTATTATTTACCGATCGAATTAACAATGCTTGATTTAATGTTGATATAGCTGTTTTATCTTCAATTGTTTAATTATACTGTTTAAATTTCTACTCAGAATTCCCCGCTTAGTGCGGCTGTGTCATTTTACAAGGCAAATGACTGCATTTAAATTAAATCAATGGGTAACAAAAACTTTTTCAGGGAAAGCCCAATCTGTGTCCTAGGGAAATATGTATGGACCACTATGACATCTCCAATAATTTAATCAAAACATTTCTTACTATTCGATAGTTAAATATTAGCAATATAACTATATATCCAAAGGGAGGATTTGCAAATGCTTTAAAAATGAGTGACCTAAAATACAGTATTTAATTGTCAGTTACAAAATGTTGGTGCTATTTCTACTCGATTTAAATGAAATATCTGAAGAATTTCAATATTTGAAGAAATTGAAAACGTTTTAGAAAATGAATGAGAATATTCTCTCTCACGATATTAACCAGCTCAGCTCTCAACTGTGAATTAATTAAACAGATGTTTTATATCGTCATGGTCATCATTAGTAAGTCTTAATTAAGATAACATATCAAAGAATAAGGAAATGAAAATAGATTTCCATATCGACAATAGCATTATTAGTAACTCGTTCTAAGAAATAAAATTGTATGCAGAATATATGTAAATTTTTACGGTTTTTTATTAGAGTCTGTCACTGTTCTTACTTATTTACATAATAAAGTTAGATCTTTTTTTGTGGTTTTGAAATCAAAGGAGGACCTTGATAATGGTGTGCGTAGCCCCATTGAAGGGATGCCATTCCCCCCCCCCCCCTAATTCCGAGGGACTTGCTTATTTGGAAGCAAGCGTAAAGGCGAATTTGATTTTTGAATTCAAAATCATAATATGAAAATCTTTAGTCTGTCGATCTTCTTATTCGATTTATTCTTCGCTTCAAACTATCTTTTGAAAGATTATGAACTTATTATGTTAAAAATAGAAGTGGTGGTTAAACATTTATTACAAATCTACTGATAACTGTTATTCCTGTCCATATTTTCTGATAATGCCATTGTTTTCGTGAGGCATTTATATCTAATGCTCCCTTTTTAAAGATGTTCTTGTAATCAAAATTTGCTGATCACAACATCTGCCAATTTGATTCATCGCTTTCAACAACTTATCTGATTCATCAATTTTCTTTTATTCAAAAACCCAATGATTCAATTGCCAAGCACTCATTTATTGCTTTGTTAAAAAATGGCCAGTATTTTTCAAAATGTCTTTTCATTGAATTCATGAACCTAACACCATGAAATTGTGGTTTATTTGACTAGCAATATATGTTATTTTCTGAATTTTTATACGTCATCATTATTGTTATGTTTTTTTTATTCCAGGAATATGAAATGAAACTGAAGCAAAAAGAGGAAGAGAATAAACAGCATAAATTTCTTTTGGAAAGATTAATGTCAGTTGTTAATAACAGAGATCCAGGAATTTTGGAAGAATTTGAAAACAGTTTTGGACAGACATCAAAACCCAAGGATGAGTATGTGTAAATATTCTTTGAACTTAGAATGGTACAAATAAATTCCCTAATTAATGAAGACTTTCGTAGAGAATCATTATCTTGTATATCAGAATTTGAGATTGTGTAATAGTTCCATCTTATAACAATTGTGATGAAAAAAGTTCATAAATGCTCCAGCCCAAATTGATCTTTTTTCATTTCTGGGTGAGAATTATCTTATTTGATAAATTGAATAAAAGATTCATATAAAGGAAGAATTCAGTTAATAATTTACCAGAGTTTGTTGCAAAATTATGCATTTTTTTGTCATCCTTTCCTCTACTTTTGTTTATAATTTTGAATGAATATTTGTTTTTTAGCAAGCGTCCATTGTTGTCAAAAGGTGATGATGACTGGTGCTAAATGGACAGACCATGCCATGCTATGTCATCATCATGAGGTACAATCAGACATTTAAACATCAACATATTTCTCACTTTGTTTCGATATTTTTGCTTTCATATTTAATTTGTTTGACGCGAAACCGAATCGACAATCAAATACCGATTTTTCATGGGTACCGATATTTTCTATGGGCAGGTGAATTATTCACTACTGTGTCATTAGTGTCATTACTGCCAACCAATTTACTTCATTCTCGCCAGATGAATTTCATTTGCGCTAGGCCTGTGTTCGAATCCTCCTATTGCCATATTTGTTTGACCATATTTGTCTTCTACTGGCCCCTTGCATGGTCCCCGCATCAGCATTATCGAAGGTTCAGAACCTGCCCTTGCTATGATCTTTCCACACTGATTTGTTTCTCAGCTGTTTCAGTTGGCCAAATTGTTAAAACTTATCACTTTTGAAAACAGCATTCTGGGGGTAAGTTTGGGAATAAATTCGTATATTCCCCCAAGTTGCTCTTGTGTTCGAAATATGAATTAAAGGTTCCACATTGGTTAAAAGCAGTGACATGACTTCTTTTTCGAAAAAATATAAATGTTTAGTTTGTGTCACGTCAATGAAATAGGACTGTTGTACCATAGAAACATTTTGTATGATGTAAATTTTAAATCTGCTAATCTAGTGTTGTAAATAATCAATTATTATTATTTAATTGGGGTTTTTTAAAAAGACATAGCTTTTACAGAAATGGAAAATAATATTAGATAGTGTGAAAGTAGAAGTTTTGATCAAGATATATAAGGAGGATTAAATTTTGTTTTTAATGTTTATTTTGTCTTTCAAATAATAATAATAATCACCATCATCATCATCAACATCACCATCATCATCATCATCATCAACATCATCGTCATCATCATCATCATCATCATCAACATCAACATCACCATCATCATCATCATCATCATGATGATCATCATAAACATCACCATCATCGTCATCATCATGATCATCACCATAATCATCATCATCATTATCATAATCATCGCAGTCAAATCCATCCCTAAAAACACCGCTGTATGCCTTAAGAGAAGCATCATTTCTAAAATGCCTCATTTAGAACTAAGGCCTGCCTCGATCTAAATATTATCCTACTAATCATGTAATTTAATACTGTGCTACTTAGTTGCATCGTTATTTAAAACTGAAATTGATCGACAGCTATTTGACCTTATTTTGATTTCAATGTATCACGCAATTTGAAATGACGAACTTGCTGACCTCATACCCGATCACGCAATGAAATTGATCATGCAACAAATTGTTTTATACCGCTTTAAAGAATCTCAAGTCTAACATATTACATATAAAAAATATTATCACTTTTGTTCCACTTTAAAGACATTGCTCTGCACAATTTCTCTCCATCTGTCCTTGCCCCTTGGCCCTGCCCCCTGCCCCCTGCCCCCTGCCCCCTGCCCCATATCAAGGTAGTACTAGTTTGCATGGTAATTGCTTATTTTAGGAAAAATGATTTTCTAGGTGAAACGTTCTGTTTACTAAGTAACGCAGCGTCAAACTAGAACGAAGGAAACTGGGCATCGCGTGACTCATTGAATCAAGGCTTGTCTTTAGATTTTGGTTCTCACTGCAACCCTATCACCAAATTACTCTTAGGAAAACAAAAATAAAGAAGATCCTGTATTAGCCTGCAAACTCACATCCCCTTTTGGCAGGCCTTTAACGTTGCTTATGTGTTGTTTTAATGCCAACAGATTTCATTCCTTTATAGATTGTAATCCTTTATAGTTTTTTTATTCTTTTTATTTCGAAATGAAAAGTGTCTTGCCGCTTTTGCAAACTCAATTTCTGATCGGCCACTTTTGTTTTAGGCATCAAAGGTGGCCTTTGAAAAGACACCAATAGCCATTTAATATCGCATATCTTTATCCAATTTTGTGCTTTACAAATTGTTTTAACAAATACTGCATAATTTTCTACTGCTGGGCCACAACCACGTTTCAAGTGTCGGTTGAACTTTTCTACAATCAAGTAAAGCCTGCGCCCTATTGTGATTGCCTAAAACATCTGCTTCAAACCTCTTTATGAACAGATGGCAATCTATTTTCTTTGTAAGAACCCTGCAGATTTACCACACAAGTTTTAACTGGCCTAAATTCAACATTTACTCTTCTTTTTGTCTTTCTCAGATTTCCTCCCATATCCAAAGCATCTGGCATTTTATCTTTTCAAGGTATCCTTAACGAGACCAAATTCCTTGTCTGTTTCATCATATTCAATCCTATACATAATTTTACCATTCAAATTAGATAGAGAACAGTTTGACCCCTGATAAGTACCATGCCCCCTCATGTTTTACCTCGCATGGGTTATCCAGCCCCGCAGTTGGAGGTCACTACGTGGCAAGTTAGTTAGGCCTTTGCAAGTTCATTTAATAAAAGAGGTATTTAAATACAACTTTGGATGTTTCGAGCAAGAAGGGGCCCGTTAATTGATCAGCATCGGGCTATAACTCATTACTTTCATCTCCCTCTTTTAGCTTTTACAAAGCTTAGTAATTTACTGACCCTTCCAATTTGCAGAAAAAACGTTCTTTTTTATTTATGCAGACTTATTTCGTTGTATCTATTTCACATAATCATTTTCTATTTCATCACCTTTTTGTGTTCATGCAATGGTTTTCATGTGAACAAGATAGAAAAAAGTTTAAATGTTTAATTATTCCTTGCTTGCATTTTGTTGTGCAGTTGATGTTAGGTAGCCTCGTTGTAATAATAAGCCATAGCCATCGAAATGAGGCACTAAAGTGACGCCGTTTTGATCCATTCCCTTTGAATAGATGCTGTGAGTTGATGATAAAACAATGCATCAATCTTTTACAGCTTATAAAGTGTTTTGATAAAAATATGACTCACAAGTGAGCAGGTGGTTTCAGATGGTTTAACGGCGTTTAAGTTTCGTTTTCATTGTTGCTAGAACAGGCAGTAGTACTAAAGTAAATGCATGTAAGCGCTAGCAGGTTAACTATCAAGTTTAGGCCATTTTCGTTATCTGTTCCGAATTTCACCACTTTACTTCTGTTTGCCCAATTTTAGGCGTTGTACCCTCACGTCCTCCTCGACACCAGGCTTTTTCGGATGATTAAATCACATCTTTATTTTGCAAATGCATTGATTGCCTCCACTGCGCTCGCGTTTCATATAACACTTTCTTGCTTTAATATTGATTTCTATAAAGTACAAAAACTATTTTCTGATGATAATATCAGTGCTTTGACAAATCATCTGCTTTGGCTTGCGTGGCATAAACTAAATAATCACAAACTGTACAGTTATCAAAATCTTTTAAAAACAAACAAACTTGCTCACGACAACGGCCTGTAACGTGCACTTGTGTACGTTGGAAGCAATGGAGAAAGAGCACGTACGTTGTAAGCAATGGAGAAAGAGCACGTACGTTGGAAGCAATGGAGAAAGAGCACGTACGTTGTAAGCAATGGAGAAAGAGCACGTACGTTGTAAGCAATGGAGAAAGAGCACGTACGTTGTAAGCAATGGAGAAAGAGCACGTACGTTGTAAGCAATGGAGAAAGAGCACGTACGTTGTAAGCAATGGAGAAAGAGCACGTACGTTGTAAGCAATGGAGAAAGAGCACGTACGTTGGAAGCAATTGAGAAAGAGCACACAATCACACGCCTTCTTACCTCCATTTCTTCTCATTTGCTTTGTGAATGCCCCTTCCTATGAAATGGATCATGACTCAACAGAACTTATTAGGCCTATGGGTGGGGTTGGCCATTTGGAGAGATGTTTGTTATTGAATTCCCCTTCCTTTTCTTGCCCCTTCTGTTTTTTTCCATTCATGCGATGTCCCGTTCCCCCTCTCCACAATCTTCAAGCTCTGAAGCAAAGAATGATCTCAAGCTTGATAAGATCTCATCTCCAGTCTTTACGTTTGGTGACTTTTAATCAACTGTCTTTAATCATTGTAAAATCTTTGATAAAAATCTAAACCGTCAAAACGTCTGCAAATTTTAGCACGCTTTCATCGATCGTTTAAGAATTTGCTTAATTAGATTTTTTTGTTTTGACAATGTCGGTTTGACGATCATATGTCGCTTGAATTTAGGATACAGTTGAGTTTATGGCTAGTGAAACGAAGTTTTTAAAACGTTGCACACGATATTAAAGAGGTGGAGAGACAGTGAGGCTGTGAAAGAAAGTTAGGCGTCCAGAAAGTTAGAGGTAATTGATGGACCAAATTACTCAGTCAAAGAGGGAGTGCTGATGTTAATATTACAGCTTATTGTTGAAGCTTGTGATTGGTTAATTCGGGGGGGGGTGAAGGATTTTTGATTGCATGGCTCAAATGTATGTGTAGAATTGTAAACTAATGCAATCTTCGTAATACGTAAGGAACTTTTTTTGTGATGCTACCATCGTAATGTTCTTGTTTATAGTTGAAACCGCTTCCTACCAATTGTTATTGGCTTTTTTTCGTTAAAAATCAACCCCGTACAGTTGATGACTTTGCAAATCAGTAAATCTGAGTTTAGCTTTGACCAAACTAACATTTAGTACTGTTAGAGGGCCTTAAGCAACCGTCTGGTCATTTCCCAACATTGACTGCGTCAGAAAAGAAAAGCCACGTACAAACTGTGCCCACGTGGCAATTAGAATGTCTTTATCAAAGAGGAAGCCTGTCCAATCAATAGAACGTATAACCATTTATGTATAGGTCAATAAAGCTGGTAAGGAAAGGTGAGAACAAGTGTTCTTCATTAGCAAACTTTGTTGCTATCGTTACCCATGTGGCTTCCTTTGTTACGGGTCGATAATGATATCGTATTGAAAACGAGGCAATATTAGATGAGTGTCCCAACTTCAAACTGGATTGTTTTCCAACACGGGGGTATGTTCATCCAAAAGTGTCGGCACTTGATATTCAATTACAAACATTAGGACATGATTTTGCGCATCTTTTGAAGCAAAAGTGAATCCTGACAAGTTTTAACACGATTGGATCGGCTGGAAAACAATTAATCAAATTGTAAATCAACAGATTCAATATTTGCAGAATTTTCTGATAGATATGACCAATCCCTAGCCTCCTTGTTAGTCTATGTTGTAACTTGAAAGTGCACCACCCCAGGACCCCTCCATTGACCCCTCGATCGTATGGGACAGTCTAATAACAAAAGATTGATTTGTTTTCACGTTTTGTATCCCGGTAGTTATTTGAAACCCTCTTTTTCTACGACGCAAGTTTTTGATCCTACATTCCTCTTGTCTGCTGTGTAACAAAATATCTTAGATTAATTGTTTGCCCCATTGGGGTGAAAAGGTCATGCTTGCAAAGACAATCGAAGGCAGGTCAAGGCGCACTGCTTTGCAAGTCCATTTCAGTCTCAACAGCTTTTAAAAAAAGAGCCATTTGCTTTAGAAATAAGCTGTAAACATGTCCCCATCAAGAATACGTTGCTGTAAATGCTTTGATAAGTGCAATAGTTGCATGGAAATGAGAAACTGTTGTTTCGAAAGCCTTTTCGTGACTTTGGTTGACATTGATGGCTGCAGTGTCATTTTATGGTTTGTGACATTGCCAATTTGAAATGGTAGGGTAATGGGGTTTTTGTCTTGCATAAATCCCCTCTTTGCATTGCTCTGTTCTCTCCTGCAACGATACTTCAATATCTGTGAGGGTGAACCGCCTTCCAGGCCCCCTCCCTTGAATGACATCCTTCAATGTAATAAAAGGCAAGCAGTACTTTTTTAATTCCAAACACATGGTAGGAAGAGACAATGATTTCCAAAGTTGTCACTTTTTAAAACGGATGGTTTTTATCAAAGAATAACCATTGATAAAGACAACTTAGAGTAGGGTAGAGTAGAGGGCCATGACAGCCAACGCTTTGAAGGAGCAAGGCACCTAGAGATTGAGAGAGAACCATTAGTGCCCTAAAATACGTTCCCTTTTGATTGACCATGCTGAGGGGCGCTGAAGGGGATGTGGGGGTTTACACTAGAAAATGGTAATTGGGTATTTGATAAAGTTATTGATTATCTATTGTGAGGTGAGGCCAAAATTCAATCAGCAGGAAGCAAATACGGAAATGATTTCCAAGGTCAAGGGTGTTGTGTGCCCCCTTTTTGCCAAGGGCTGGAGGGGTATTTGCCACTGCCCTCTGCACCATGTATATTATTTTGTATATTACTTTTATTTTTTTAAAGTTTAGCGCTCAATTAAGTTCATTTCACTTCGATTAATGGGCTCATTCTACCTGGATTAAAGGCTTTTTATACTTAAAGGAAAATTTTATCAAGAAGAAAAGTCTTGATAACAGAACCCCCTGGAAACGGTAATGAGTTATGCGCATGCGTTTGTCGATTAGACTCCTCTGATTGTTCATAGGCCATTAGAAGATGAAGTGTTGATCAAGGTTGAGAGCTGAAGGCGAAGAAATCGCCATTTAATACCGCGTAGAACAGGCAAAACAGAGAGAAACAAGTTGGACTCATAATGTACGCTTGTTATTCTCTACCTGGCTACTGACAATGGCTCTGTGTAAGACTCATATTGCTGCCGCTTCTCATCGCTGTATCATGCCCGGGAGAGAACCCACCCAAGCTTACGGTAACATGTTTCCCGAACAAGCCAAACACAAAGACCATGAAACTGTTCGCAGCAAGACTGTCGAAGCAGACAAACCAATTGGTTATGGAGCGTTTGGAGTTGTTTGGTAATTTTTTATATTTTTTCTTGAATTTTTAGAATTTCGTGACAGGGAAAAAGAACCTGTAAATATGGCGAGATCAAAGCAACCAAATATTTTTGTTGGCTGCCTTAATTCCACCCCTAAAACACAGCAAAACAGCGTGCTGTTGTGATGAAATTTAACGCCAATTAATTTCCAAACTCTAAGTTAACTTAAACCGAAGCTTTCGAAACTCTGTTTTTGGTGCAGGCACTTCCCACTGTGTGAATTTTTGTGATAGGCTTTTCCATTCTTCAATTTACATTTTTCGCCGGCTTCAACCTCAATTTGTTTTGAAACGAACTTTTTGGTAAATATATGTCACAAATGAAATGAAAATAGGATGATATACTGCAGGAAGTGATTTGCATCCAAAAAAGACCTGCTTGAGCTGCTTCCGAATGCATAGGCCACCAAAACAACCTGCCTTTGCTGTGATGCAGAATCGACGCTCCATCAACAAATCACCCAATCTCCTCCTAATCCTTTCAAACATTTTGCTTTTTATCTTTTCCAGGGCTGTTACAGATCCTCGTAACGGGAAAAGGGTCGCTTTAAAGAAAATGCCGAATGTGTTTCAAAATATTGTGTCAAGCAAGCGTGTTTATCGTGAACTGCGAATGCTGTGCTTTTTTAAACACGAGAATGTAAGTTGCGTGTCTAACCTAACTGTCGTGACAGGTTTTTAGTCTGCTTATTATCACTGCAATTCTCGAGTTGAAAGGGAACACGTTAAATCAAAGACACCAATTTATGCCTCTGCAATTTAGACAATTGTGCAAACTTAAACCAGGAAATGTCATTCAAGGAAGTCAACCACCAAGCATGCGATCAATCCCCCATCCTTGTCGGAAAACTGTTTTATTCGATTGTTTTCCCTTGACCTGCAAAAATTAAAGAAAATAATATCGGTAACGTATCATACCGTTTTCTGTTCTTCTATTCGTTTCAGTTTCATTTCTTGAAGAATTTGTGATTCTGATTTTAAATGTTTTGGGTCTTAAACTTTACGATACTGACTATTTTCCGAACTGCGTAAAAGACCGTGAAATCCTATAATATCCTTTTGCTTGTAATTTATATTTTCTTTCTTATCAATAAATACACATTATTTCACATTATAAAACGAAAATGAATTACATTTTTAGGTCGTCAGAGCAATTGATATCTTACAGCCCGACCCGATTGATGTCTTCCATGAACTGTATCCTTTCGTCTCTAAACTCAAATTGCGATCTAATATCATAAATTGTTTTGAAATTCATGAAATTACTTTCTGATGAATTTACCTAAATTACTTTAAAGTAGCCTTACTTTCTCACAGAAATTATAAGAATGTATATACAACTGATCCCTTGTAATTGCATATTTTGTAAGCATATATTTCAAGTGGAATATTGAAAATTTAAAATGGCGTCTTTCTGGTAATGTAAAGGAAAGCATCAAATTCAGACCAAACTTTTGTAGAGTCCAAATTTCTCCGCTTGAAAATCCGTCCTTTTAATGGTAGGTGTGCTACCTGTAATTTGTAGACCCTGTAATGTTCAAATCAAAGAGAGTTGCATAATCATGAATAGAAGCCAATATTATTGAATTAAAACTTGTTTTCTATTCATTTTATATGAATATTAAATTACATGGACAATGTGTGTTGAATTTTTGGTGGAATGTTAGAAACTCAGACGTGGATGTTAGGAATCCAAAGAATTCCATTTTTGTCTGTGCTTTTGTCAGTCTTATCCTCATACCCGGACTTATAGCTTAGAGGGGGAATTCGGATTAAAAGTGGCAGGGAAATCATTGTCAAAAAACTGACAACATTTTATGAAGTCCATAAGCAAACCTTGCCAAAATAAAAATCTATTGCAAAACTTTCATAAATTGATCCATTTGTTTTTGGTAAAAAAGTTTTAACTTTTTCGAAAATATTTCTTTTATGTTTAAATTTAGGATTGCATGTTGCAAACATCTATATTTTCAATGATTTTTTCAATCATCAAAGCTTTTGCTGTAATAACCGTGTTTCTAAAATATTGATAGCTTTGGTGATGTCATATCGTTCTTCTTGTGATTTGGATATTGCATCTGACTAATTAACTTTTATCAAATAACAGGTTTCCTCCAAGTAATTGATAACTTTGTTTGGAATAATTTTCCCATTTCCTGAATCACTTTATTTTTTTGATGAGATTTCCATTACAAATAGAATGCAATTCATGTTTTGAAATTGACAGGCTGTCTTGTGAGAAGTAGATTATTAATTTTTTGTCACTTTATCTTTAATTAGGTCATTTAAGTAAATTAATTCAAAAAAATCATTCAAAGGAATAACATTATTTTTAACTCATGTAAAGAGAAGGAAAGCATTACACCTACCTTCTCACTAGCTATTAATATTTCACAATCAATTTATTCAAATTTAATTTGTTATTTATGTTAGTAGGCTTTGTCAACCCCTCCTTTGTTGTAATTATCTATCTCTAACATTAATCATATCCTCTTCTCATCCTATCTGCTTTCTCTATCTTTACAAATCATTCTACTCTCACTCACAATTCTAAGCAACCAATCCCTGCTTACCTAATTCCACGTTTGTATTATAGAGGGTGCTAAGGTACTTGTCTCCCCTTCTTCAATAAATATCAAATGAACAAGGACCTTCTTGCTTGACACAGTAAATATTAAACTATAATGTATTATGTTAACGTAATTTTGATATGCACTTCTATGAATGCATTTTGTCACATGAAACTCATTTTCATTAACTTTTGAATAGATATGTGATCACAGAGCTAATGCAATCTGACTTGCATAAAATTATTGTCTCCCCTCAGCCATTAACATCCGATCATGTCAAAGTCTTCTTATACCAGATTCTCAGAGGTAAGCTAACTCTTCCAATTTTTTGTAGCTGTAGCAAGCAATGGGAAATTTAGAATTTAGAGTTTTTAGACTTTGAGCAAGAAATGTGCTTAATTTGATGCATTCCTTGTGATAGTGTTCTGTGATGCATGTCAACCAGGACAATCCAGAAATATTCACTTGTTTGGAACATAAACAGGATGCAACCTTTAGAATGGTGACAACTCTTGGTGTTTTATGTTTTATGTATATGTTGTTTTCATATACCCTTTGTTATTAAGCATTATTGATTATAAGTATCAATCAATAAATAACATGATATTTTTTGCATTGGATTGTTGGTTCATTTTTGCTGAAGATGGTAATGCAGCTTGGGATTTAAATTCATTAAAATTTTTGTATGCAATGACCTCCAACTGGCCTTAAATAGATTATTATTGGGTTGGTTTATAAGATTATTTGTATTAAATGAAAATCCAGTGAGAATTTTTCAGTATTTTTTGAATAAACATCTGCTCCATAACCACAAGCTGTATCCATGCAAACAGCAAAAACATTCTCTTAAAGCATAGCACTCGGCTGAGATGAATAGAATTGTATGATACTCAAAATCTTGCTGAATTAAATAATCTTTTTTGTGGGCAAGAACTGTGGGAGCATTCTGAATGTTAAGGGGCACAAATAACACAAAGAAATAAGCATTATGTTTCTAAGCAGAGGCACATCTGGGAAGACGTTTCTAAGAAAAGGACATTTTCCCCAAAATTTTCAAGGCTACCCTTGCTATCTGCAGGTTCTGACATCCCTAGTTACAAATACTGTGCATGAAAAACACCTTGTAAACCAGGAACCATTGTAGAACTTAACATCAAAGGTTTTTTGTTGTAGTTTTCTTTTCTTACTTGTGCTGATCATGTAGTTATGACGATGTGAAATCGGCTTTGCCAGGATTTGTTTAGAGAACAGTCCCACAACAGGCCTCCATTAGTCATTTTTGGGTCTGTCTTTCCAACCTTTTCAGCATCAAAGCCTTGTTTTAGTTAATCTTGTGTCCGTTATGCAAATATATTTTTATTACCAAATTAAGATGACTTTTACTTTTTATCTCTTAAAGCTCCTCCCAAAGATCTTATTCCACTCCCAAAGATTTGAAAAAATTTCTTCCCATACTCAAGAAATTTAGACCTCTTTTAGTTGCTAAATTAAAGTTTCTGAGAAGAATCAACTGAAAACCCTTAACTATAAACATGAGAAAGTACCACATGCATGTTTTTGATGAATATTTTAATTGCATTCACCCCTTGGTCATTTACTGAAACTTTTTACTCTGAGAATAATTGCTGTTTGTATTATGTTTCATTATTATGATTTCAATGTTTTTTTCTATAAAGGTCTGAAATATCTTCATTCTGCTGGAATCCTCCACCGTGATATCAAACCAGGCAACCTTCTTGTCAATAGCAACTGTCAGCTTAAGGTGAGAAATTTATTCTTCAGAAGGTCACCTTTGCAATTTTCCCATAGTTTTCTTGGTCTATTTTGTAATTTCATTTCTTGGTTTGATATATAATCCATCTTAGTTTTTAATTCCATTAAATTTTTATCAATGACTGTTTACTCAACTTCACTGCTGCAGAAAATGAATAATTAAAAATATGAGGAACCAGGTCAGATTCATGGGGTTTTCAATGGAAGTGGATACTAATTTAAAATAGAAACATATCTCTATAAGCGTTTCTTAAATAGCTAACACATAATTGTCATTCAAACTGTTTCCCTAACTCTTTGTAAACATTCCAAGTATCTTTTGATTCAAAATTAATCCAGGCCACATTACAAATGGAGTGTTTTACCAAGTTTCCTCTCTGCTGTTAATGGTTTGGCAGGAAGCCTCATTTTCATTATGAGGTTCAAAGTTAACTTACAATTAGAATTTTGTTTTGATCCTCTTCTTCATGGAGATTTTCTACCTTTGCAAATCAGAATTGAAAAGTTGATAAGACTATTGTTGGTTTGGTCAAGCAATCCCCACCAATCTATCTTTTGTGCTAATCCCACTGTGCTATGTCTCTGCAGACACTGAAGACTGTCAAACCGAAATGTCCTTCTAACATGCTTCAAAAAATCTTGACACAGTCTTTCATTTCCTGTATGATGGCTTTGGTCTATTTTGAATGCATTCTTGCGCATTATAAACATACATTTATGTTGCAATATCTTGCATCAATACCTGTTGTGTCTTCCATCCCCAACTGTGAGTCAGGGCAGCCAAGAACCCCCTTACCATCCCCCTGCCCTTCCCTGCCCTCCCCCCTGAAGCGCTAAGCCAACCATCGTTTTCCCCAGTCCATGGTTCAAATGTAAGACAGTTTTGAAAATTCTGAATTACGTTTTTATAATGCTGGTACGAATGAGTTTTCAAGTTGCAGTCATTTGTTCAATTGCATTTCAGATTTGTGACTTTGGGCTGGCAAGATGTGAGGAATTGGATAAAAGCAGAGAAATGACCCAAGAGGTTTGTAGGCCATATCACATTCGATGCATTTATATTCAACACAAACTTCTTCTCGCTGAGGAAAGTTTGACGTTAAAATCAAGGTGTTAATCGAGAGAACGAAGGCCCTTGGAACAGTGGCGTAACGGAGCAGTGTGGGGCCCTTAGTAAAAGTAGTGGTGTGGGGCCCCTATTTTTTTTAAAATCAAGTTTACAGGCTGAGCCCGTAATTACCCTTAACTGCATAAATTTTTTACATGGAATTTTGAACAACATTAACTAACATCAATATAGCAATTATTAAGAAATGCTTATATCTAGAAAAAAATTTCACAAAATTTCGCGAGGGCCCGCTTAGGGGCCCA
Organism: Catostylus mosaicus; assembly: GCA_964019065.1. Classification (NCBI taxonomy): domain Eukaryota; kingdom Metazoa; phylum Cnidaria; class Scyphozoa; order Rhizostomeae; family Catostylidae; genus Catostylus; species Catostylus mosaicus. The sequence continues at coordinate 8,648,755 of OZ025193.1, read as the reverse complement.
ATTGTTTGGGGGCCCTTAGTTTTGCGCTTAAAGGTGCACACTGTGCGTTACGCCGCTGCCTCGGAATTAGAGAGGCGATTCTAGTAGCATATTGTTGATTTTGTTATATTTATGAGTGGGTCTTGGCAATCCAATCCTCTAAACATAGACGGAGGCTGTGCTGTGTCTGTTGTTGAAGTACATTTGGTTAAGTCTCTTACATGCTGTTATGCGCAGGTCACTCTGTGTTATTTATTCATTACTATGATGCATTGTAATGTATTTCACTGTTTAAATTACTCCTTCACTATGTTTCATAAGCCTAATCCTTAAACTCAACGGTGATGTCTTATCAACCCTACGTAGAAGATATTTCAAATGTTAATGAGATCTGATCCTTATTTCCCTAATATTCTTACTATTTTCTTCATTATCTGAAACTGTTCCTCTGTTCTGTTTCAATTTCTGTTGTTTTCTAATCACAAAGCAAAAAAATTTTCATTTTCTGTTTGTTTTCAGGTGGTAACGCAATATTACAGAGCCCCTGAGTTACTTACCGGTGCAACATATCATTCTTATGGAGGTATGTGTATTGTACGTTACTTTGCAAAATGCAACGTCGTTATTTGCAATTTGCAATTAATATTTGCTTGTAATATTTTGTAAAAAGGTTTTTTACAATCTTTTTTGGTCAGCATGCTATTTGTTTTGATAGGAATTTTAAACTTCATCCTTTGCCCTACCTTGCATCAAAGTAATCTAGAAAGTTTTTTCAAAAACGAAGTTTATTTCATTTCATTATTCTCAACTGCTACAATGGGTGCTGTTGATTTGGGAGTTGTTCCCTAAATTAAGGCTCGTTCAGTTGTAAGTTCTTCATGTTGTAAGGCTTCCCTTGTTATGTCATGTTAACTATGCGATACATCCAATGTTTATTTCATTTTAATTCGTATGTTTATTTGTTTGTAAATATTGATATTTCTCTATATATATATTGCTTATCAGTGAATATGGCATTTCTTTTTCAGTCGATCTGTGGTCTGTTGGCTGCATCTTTGCTGAGTTACTCGGGCGTAAAATCCTGTTTCAAGCGCAAAGTCCCATACAACAATTGAATCAAACTATTGATCTTCTTGGCACACCCCACCCCAATGACATTCGAGCTGCTGGTGCCAGCGAAGGCGCCTTCAAATACATTATGTCACGTGCATTCAAACCACAAGCCATGCACAGATTATATAACTTATCAAGTCTCGCAACTCACGAAGCAGTGCATTTACTTTGTCGCATGCTTGTATTCAACCCAGACATGCGAATTACTGCCACAGATGCATTGTCCCATCCATATTTGGATGAAGGAAGGCTTAGGTATCATACTTGCATGTGCACTTGCTGTTCTAATACATCAAACGGAAGGCAATACTGCGGAGGTATGCATTTTTGGTATTATCTTCAATGCATTTGTTTCGTTGTTCTATTTTTACACTTTTTTGGCATAATCCTTTTCCAGTCTTCTGTGAAAACGATGGGAAAAGAAATGAGAACATTTTTCTCCAATTAGGATCGAAGGATGTAAGACATTGAACTTTTGTCTGGATCTGCTCTCAACCCATTTTGCAACTCACTAATTTAAGCTTCCAAAAAGCTTTCAAATAATCGAAAATATAGGCATTTTATAAGTATGTCACTTCAGAGTTTTATTGCTGTTGTTTTTATAGAGCCTCATTGCATTAGGCAATTGTGGTCCTATCATGTTTTGTAAAACATTTAACATCACGGTACAATGACTGGTAATCGTAAAGTAGCTTGCTAAAATAAGAGAAATTGGATTCCATGTTCCATTCCATTGACGACAGTTGATGGCGACAATTGGAATTCTTAAGTCGGAGATAAGTGAAGGACTATTCTTAACTTTGCTTGTATTTGAAAATTTTACCGCTCGTAAATTTGTCTGCTACTTGTGCCTTTTCATCTCCACCTCCAAGAAAGCAGATGTTTTTGCACGCTGTGCAACAGTTTGGACCTTACTTCGATTAATAAATTTCTTACAGTGTTGATTGTCATAATAAAATATTAGACTGCATGTCTTCTCGGATCAAAACTCATGCGATTCCAATTACAATCACACAACTGATCACCTTAATTATCTTCTTTCGCTCATTACTCAACATTATTCAGCATTAAAAACCTCCAATATCAAATTGCAAGTAGACTCAACTTTGAATAATTTTTTTCTATTACAGATCTTGAACCATTTTGTCCAGCGCCTTACGATCTATCCTATGAAGACGGCCTTCATTCTGTCAAAAGTGTTAAAGAACACATTTTTAGATTTATTGTCGATTATCATAGAAAATCAGGAACAATTCCTCTCTGCTTGAATTTGTCGTCACCTGTATATAAAACCTTTCAAAGGTATGCATCTAATGTTCCACTATGATAAATCACTTATTTTTTACTTTCTAAGATATTGCTAAGATATGAACACTAAGATTAATGACAAGTGGATTGATAACTTGAAAGAAGGCCACGTTATGGTGAAGATTTTGAGATTAGCTTGATTTCTCTTTGATTTGATGAATTAGCAACAGTTGCATAATGTAGATATGACAGTAAAATAGATTGAAACATGTGGAAATCACCTATAAAATGTTTCTTCTTTACACTCATTCAAGTTTGATTTGTTGATTCATAATTTCTTTGTTTCATTTATTCATAACTTATTTGTTATTTCAGTTCAACCGTTGCTCCTCAGCCTGATGTAGCAGATTCACCTCGACTATGGTAGCTTAGATTTTGGTATGTGAATTATAAAATGGACCTTGTTAAAAGTTTTTGAATCTCAGGTTTGTATATATATCTATGAATAAATGAACTCTTTCGCATCAGTAATATTGCTCTGATAAAATGTCCTGCCGATAATATCAAATAAATTTAAATTGGATTGCATTTAAAATGCGAAGCATGCTGCACCCCTCTCGTTCAAGGCAATGCTAATTTTATCCAGTTGTCATTTGCATGAGACGTTTTCTCTCAGTGTTAAAATAATGCAAAAATTGATATGCTTCGGTAATCCCGTATTTTTTGTACAAAGACAAACATTGCAAGAAATCTGTCCAAATCTAAATCTAGAACATTTCTTTGTTTCAAAATTTTCTCGTTTCTTCGGATTTAAGTCTGTTGGCTTCGCATAATTCTTGCATTTTTGGTATTTCACAGCTTGAGAATCCTGTTTTCCGCCTCTTAATGCGTAATCTCACAGTTATCATATTGCTGTGTAACTGAGAAATAAGACTTTTAGGTTCTTGAAAATTTTGCAATGATCTCGAATTCGCTATTTTCACAATTGACAAAGTAGGTGTAAAACTTTGTTTTGATTTTACTGTGGTTAAAATTTATGCCTCAAAGACAAATCTCTACCTCACAAGAAATGCTTTTCAAATAAAGCTAAAACGCTTGGAGATATGGACAAACTTTTTCCATCTAGTCAACACAATATTATCAAGTAATATTTGATATACCACAGTTTTTATTCACGCTTGAAGAATTTTCTCGCTATTTTTTAGTTAGAATATAATTTCTTGGCCTAGCAATCATGTTTTCGACAGATTAGTCACATGGTTTGGATGTTTGTGCCTAGCTTCCAATTTTCTTAAGCCTTTGCTTGCTTGAAAGTTTCCGCATTAAAATAACTTTGGATTGATATGATGATAATATTAATAATGTTTTGTGAAAATGCGTAGTTGCTGTTGATGCACACTATTTCTAGGCAATGAGATTATTTAAGTTTGAAAATATAATGATTATGAATTAAAGGTTTACGAAAGCAAGTCAATAAATACCATCCTTGATCAGATGTTGTGGTTTTAATCTAATTTAAATTTGAGTAATCAGAAAATGAATTTGAATTTGGAGGAGAAAGAAACTCTGTTTACAATATTGTTGTCATTTATGACAGAATTAAAATGAATTTGTTTATTGAATTTACTATTTTAATAAAAGTAAACGATGATTTTCAATCAGTTATCTAAATTAATCCATTAACTTTAGCAATTTTATTTGCGTTAATTTTTTATTATTTTTTTAATCTTTATTTTAACCTTAGTTGGTTAATAATTGGAAATGTTGGTTTATTCTAGTGATATGCGATCGATCACGTTGCCATTTCTAATCAGCTAATCTTCTGTCTTTATTCATATCTTTTTGATTTCTAAATGATGGGAGTGGTCAGCAATTAAGGACAGATTTTAATTTACAACCGGTTGAGATCTTTTACGTTATTTTGTGTTTGATATTGTTAAAGCAAATTTAATTTCATAGTGGCAAAAATTCATTGAAGAATGTGTGTTTGTATTACTCCATTGAAACATGCACCAACTTACCAAGGTTTTTGTTGATGTTTGCCGTTAAAACCCCAATTTCTATTAAAAATTTCAATCCTTCTTAGGTTTTTAGATGTCTAATTTCTAGTTGTAAAATTCCCCCCCCCCCCCCCAAGACTCGATCCTCAAAAATCGCCGCCTCTAGAACCCTTGGTGAAATCCTTTTAAGAATAACTCCTTTAAGTTTAATTTCTGTGATTAATTTTTGCGAATGCTAACCCATCAACAGTTGATTCAATCTAAATGTGTTTTACTTAATTTGATTTCAAGATATCCCGTAGTTTATATTTATTCGTGTATTGGACTATTTAAAAAAGTTTTTTTACATCGCTAAAATAAACAGAATAGTGTACATTGTAAAGACCCTCAAATTAAAATCGAAAAATCTATCATAAAAAAATTTTTGTACATATTTCGAAGTTAAGAAACTATCTTAGTTGTTGTTTTACAATCAATTTTGTAGTGTTATCTCTTTTTAATTTAATTATTGATATTATTATATAATTTGAAGTTGTGGCTCCCTCTTCAGTTTTTCTGCTATCAAAATGTCACCCTTTACAAATACATGATTTTCGACCAAATTGGCAAGGGGTTAACCTTACTTTTTGCCCAAAAATTAGACCCTTTGAAATGGGTAATTATCGACCACATTGGCAAGGGGTTAACCTTACTTTTTGACCAAAAATTAGACCTTTTGAAAATGTGTGATTTTCGACCAAATTGACAAGGGGGTTAACCTTACTTTTTGACCAAAAATTAGACCCTTTGAAAATGAGTGATTTTCGACCAAATTGGCAAGGGGTTAACCTTACTTTTTGACCAAAAATTAGACCCCTTGAAAATGAGTGATTTTCGATCAAATTGGCAAGGGGTTAACCTTACTTTTTGACCAAAAATTAGACCCTTTGAAAATGGGTGATTTTCGACCAACTTGGCAAGTGGTTAACCTTACTTTTTAACCAAAAATTAGACCCTTTGAAAATGAGTGATTTTCGATCAAATTGGCAAGGGGTTAACCTTACTTTTTGACCAAAAATTAGACCCTTTGAAAATGTGCGATTTTCGACCAACTTGGCAAGTGGTTAACCTTACTTTTTGACCAAAAATTAGACCCTTTGAAAATGAGTGATTTTCGATCAAATTGGCAAGGGGTTAACCTTACTTTTTGACCAAAAATTAGACCCTTTGAAAATGTGCGATTTTCGACCAAATTGGCAAGGGGTTAACCTTACTTTTTGACCAAAAATTAGTCCCTTCGAAAATGAGTGATTTTCGACCAAATTGGCAAGGGGTTAACCTTACTTTTTGACCATAAGTTAGACCCTTTGAAAATGTGTGATTTTCGACCAAATTGGCAAGGGGTTAACCTTACTTTTTGACCAAAAATTAGACCCCTTGAAAATGAGTGATTTTCGATCAATTTGGCAAGGGGTTAACCTTACTTTTTGACCAAAAATTAGACCTTTTGACAATGTGTGATTTTCGATCAAATTGGCAAGGGGTTAACCTTACTTTTTGACCAAAAATTAGACCCTTTGAAAATGGGTGATTTTCGACCAAATTGGCAAGTGGTTAACCTTACATTTTGACCAAAAATTAGACCCTTTGAAAATGGGTGATTTTCGACCAAATTGGCAAGGGGTTAACCTTACTTTTTGACCAAAAATTAGACCCCTTGAAAATGAGTGATTTTCGAATCAATTTGGCAAGGGGTTAACCTTACTTTTTGACCAAAATTATTCCCTTCGAAAATGAGTGATTTTCGACCAAATTGGCAAGGGGTTAACCTTACTTTTTGACCAAAAATTAGACCTTTTGAAAATGTGTGATTTTCGACCAAATTGACAAGGAGTTGACCTTACTTTTTGACCAAAAATTAGACCCTTTGAAAATGAGTGATTTTCGACCAAATTGGCAAGGGGTTAACCTTACTTTTTGACCAAAAATTAGACCCCTTGAAAATGAGTGATTTTCGATCAAATTGGCAAGGGGTTAACCTTACTTTTTGACCAAAAATTAGACCCTTTGAAAATGGGTGATTTTCGACCAACTTGGCAAGTGGTTAACCTTACTTTTTGACCAAAAATTAGACCCTTTGAAAATGAGTGATTTTCGATCAAATTGGCAAGGGGTTAACCTTACTTTTTGACCAAAAATTAGACCCTTTGAAAATGTGCGATTTTCGACCAAATTGGCAAGGGGTTAACCTTACTTTTTGACCAAAAATTAGTCCCTTCGAAAATGAGTGATTTTCGACCAAATTGGCAAGGGGTTAACCTTACTTTTTGACCATAAGTTAGACCCTTTGAAAATGTGTGATTTTCGACCAAATTGGCAAGGGGTTAACCTTACTTTTTGACCAAAAATTAGACCCCTTGAAAATGAGTGATTTTCGATCAATTTGGCAAGGGGTTAACCTTACTTTTTGACCAAAAATTAGACCTTTTGACAATGTGTGATTTTCGATCAAATTGGCAAGGGGTTAACCTTACTTTTTGACCAAAAATTAGACCCTTTGAAAATGGGTGATTTTCGACCAAATTGGCAAGTGGTTAACCTTACATTTTGACCAAAAATTAGACCCTTTGAAAATGGGTGATTTTCGACCAAATTGGCAAGGGGTTAACCTTACTTTTTGACCAAAAATTAGACCCTTTGAAAATGAGTGATTTTCGATCAAATTGGCAAGGGGTTAACCTTACTTTTTGACCAAAAATTTAGACCCTTTGAAAATGTGCGATTTTCGACCAAATTGGCAAGGGGTTAACCTTACTTTTTGACCAAAAATTAGTCCCTTCGAAAATGAGTGATTTTCGACCAAATTGGCAAGGGGTTAACCTTACTTTTTGACCAAAAATTAGACCCCTTGAAAATGAGTGATTTTCGAATCAATTTGGCAAGGGGTTAACCTTACTTTTTGACCAAAAATTAGTCCCTTCGAAAATGAGTGATTTTCGACCAAATTGGCAAGGGGTTAACCTTACTTTTTGACCAAAAATTAGACCCTTTGAAAATGTGTGATTTTCGACCAAATTGGCAAGGGGTGAACCTTACTTTTTGACCAAAAATTAGACCCTTTGAAAATGAGTGATTTTCGATCAAATTGGCAAGGGGTTAACCTTACTTTTTGACCAAAAATTAGACCCTTTGAAAATGTGCGATATTCGACCAAATTGGCAAGGGGTTAACCTTACTTTTTGACCAAAAATTAGTCCCTTCGAAAATGAGTGATTTTCGACCAAATTGGCAAGGGGTTAACCTTACTTTTTGACCAAAAATTAGACCTTTTGAAAATGTGTGATTTTCGACCAAATTGGCAAGGGGTTAGCCTTACTTTTTGACCAAAAATTAGACCCTTTGAAAATGAGTGATTTTCGATCAAATTGGCAAGGGGTTAACCTTACTTTTTGACCAAAAATTAGACCCTTTGAAAATGAGTGATTTTCGACCAAATTGGCAAGGGGTTAACCTTACTTTTTGCCCAAAAATTAGACCCTTTGAAATGGGTAATTATCGACCACATTGGCAAGGGGTTAACCTTACTTTTTGACCAAAAATTAGACCTTTTGAAAATGTGTGATTTTCGACCAAATTGGCAAGGGGTTAGCCTTACTTTTTGACCAAAAATTAGACCCTTTGAAAATGTGCGATTTTCGACCAAATTGGCAAGGGGTTAACCTTACTTTTTGACCAAAAATTAGTCCCTTCGAAAATGAGTGATTTTCGACCAAATTGGCAAGGGGTTAACCTTACTTTTTGACCATAAGTTAGACCCTTTGAAAATGTGTGATTTTCGACCAAATTGGCAAGGGGTTAACCCTACTTTTTGACCAAGAATTAGACCCCTTGAAAATGAGTGATTTTCGATCAATTTGGCAAGGGGTTAACCTTACTTTTTGACCAAAAATTAGACCTTTTGACAATGTGTGATTTTCGATCAAATTGGCAAGGGGTTAACCTTACTTTTTGACCAAAAATTAGACCCTTTGAAAATGGGTGATTTTCGACCAAATTGGCAAGTGGTTAACCTTACATTTTGACCAAAAATTAGACCCTTTGAAAATGGGTGATTTTCGACCAAATTGGCAAGGGGTTAACCTTACTTTTTGACCAAAAATTAGACCCTTTGAAAATGAGTGATTTTCGATCAAATTGGCAAGGGGTTAACCTTACTTTTTGACCAAAAATTTAGACCCTTTGAAAATGTGCGATTTTCGACCAAATTGGCAAGGGGTTAACCTTACTTTTTGACCAAAAATTAGTCCCTTCGAAAATGAGTGATTTTCGACCAAATTGGCAAGGGGTTAACCTTACTTTTTGACCAAAAATTAGACCCCTTGAAAATGAGTGATTTTCGAATCAATTTGGCAAGGGGTTAACCTTACTTTTTGACCAAAAATTAGTCCCTTCGAAAATGAGTGATTTTCGACCAAATTGGCAAGGGGTTAACCTTACTTTTTGACCAAAAATTAGACCCTTTGAAAATGTGTGATTTTCGACCAAATTGGCAAGGGGTGAACCTTACTTTTTGACCAAAAATTAGACCCTTTGAAAATGAGTGATTTTCGATCAAATTGGCAAGGGGTTAACCTTACTTTTTGACCAAAAATTAGACCCTTTGAAAATGTGCGATATTCGACCAAATTGGCAAGGGGTTAACCTTACTTTTTGACCAAAAATTAGTCCCTTCGAAAATGAGTGATTTTCGACCAAATTGGCAAGGGGTTAACCTTACTTTTTGACCAAAAATTAGACCTTTTGAAAATGTGTGATTTTCGACCAAATTGGCAAGGGGTTAACCTTACTTTTTGCCCAAAAATTAGACCCTTTGAAATGGGTAATTATCGACCACATTGGCAAGGGGTTAACCTTACTTTTTGACCAAAAATTAGACCTTTTGAAAATGTGTGATTTTCGACCAAATTGGCAAGGGGTTAGCCTTACTTTTTGACCAAAAATTAGACCCTTTGAAAATGTGCGATTTTCGACCAAATTGGCAAGGGGTTAACCTTACTTTTTGACCAAAAATTAGTCCCTTCGAAAATGAGTGATTTTCGACCAAATTGGCAAGGGGTTAACCTTACTTTTTGACCATAAGTTAGACCCTTTGAAAATGTGTGATTTTCGACCAAATTGGCAAGGGGTTAACCCTACTTTTTGACCAAGAATTAGACCCCTTGAAAATGAGTGATTTTCGATCAATTTGGCAAGGGGTTAACCTTACTTTTTGACCAAAAATTAGACCTTTTGACAATGTGTGATTTTCGATCAAATTGGCAAGGGGTTAACCTTACTTTTTGACCAAAAATTAGACCCTTTGAAAATGGGTGATTTTCGACCAAATTGGCAAGTGGTTAACCTTACATTTTGACCAAAAATTAGACCCTTTGAAAATGGGTGATTTTCGACCAAATTGGCAAGGGGTTAACCTTACTTTTTGACCAAAAATTAGACCCTTTGAAAATGAGTGATTTTCGATCAAATTGGCAAGGGGTTAACCTTACTTTTTGACCAAAAATTTAGACCCTTTGAAAATGTGCGATTTTCGACCAAATTGGCAAGGGGTTAACCTTACTTTTTGACCAAAAATTAGTCCCTTCGAAAATGAGTGATTTTCGACCAAATTGGCAAGGGGTTAACCTTACTTTTTGACCAAAAATTAGACCCCTTGAAAATGAGTGATTTTCGAATCAATTTGGCAAGGGGTTAACCTTACTTTTTGACCAAAAATTAGTCCCTTCGAAAATGAGTGATTTTCGACCAAATTGGCAAGGGGTTAACCTTACTTTTTGACCAAAAATTAGACCCTTTGAAAATGTGTGATTTTCGACCAAATTGGCAAGGGGTGAACCTTACTTTTTGACCAAAAATTAGACCCTTTGAAAATGAGTGATTTTCGATCAAATTGGCAAGGGGTTAACCTTACTTTTTGACCAAAAATTAGACCCTTTGAAAATGTGCGATATTCGACCAAATTGGCAAGGGGTTAACCTTACTTTTTGACCAAAAATTAGTCCCTTCGAAAATGAGTGATTTTCGACCAAATTGGCAAGGGGTTAACCTTACTTTTTGACCAAAAATTAGACCTTTTGAAAATGTGTGATTTTCGACCAAATTGGCAAGGGGTTAGCCTTACTTTTTGACCAAAAATTAGACCCTTTGAAAATGAGTGATTTTCGATCAAATTGGCAAGGGGTTAACCTTACTTTTTGACCAAAAATTAGACCCTTTGAAAATGAGTGATTTTCGACCAAATTGGCAAGGGGTTAACCTTACTTTTTGCCCAAAAATTAGACCCTTTGAAATGGGTAATTATCGACCACATTGGCAAGGGGTTAACCTTACTTTTTGACCAAAAATTAGACCTTTTGAAAATGTGTGATTTTCGACCAAATTGGCAAGGGGTTAGCCTTACTTTTTGACCAAAAATTAGACCCTTTGAAAATGTGCGATTTTCGACCAAATTGGCAAGGGGTTAACCTTACTTTTTGACCAAAAATTAGTCCCTTCGAAAATGAGTGATTTTCGATCAAATTGGCAAGGGGTTAACCTTACTTTTTGACCATAAGTTAGACCCTTTGAAAATGTGTGATTTTCGACCAAATTGGCAAGGGGTTAACCCTACTTTTTGACCAAGAATTAGACCCCTTGAAAATGAGTGATTTTCGATCAATTTGGCAAGGGGTTAACCTTACTTTTTGACCAAAAATTAGACCTTTTGACAATGTGTGATTCTCGATCAAATTGGCAAGGGGTTAACCTTACTTTTTGACCAAAAATTAGACCCTTTGAAAATGGGTGATTTTCGACCAAATTGGCAAGTGGTTAACCTTACATTTTGACCAAAAATTAGACCCTTTGAAAATGGGTGATTTTCGACCAAATTGGCAAGGGGTTAACCTTACTTTTTGACCAAAAATTAGACCCTTTGAAAATGAGTGATTTTCGATCAAATTGGCAAGGGGTTAACCTTACTTTTTGACCGAAAATTTAGACCCTTTGAAAATGTGCGATTTTCGACCAAATTGGCAAGGGGTTAACCTTACTTTTTGACCAAAAATTAGTCCCTTCGAAAATGAGTGATTTTCGACCAAATTGGCAAGGGGTTAACCTTACTTTTTGACCAAAAATTAGACCCCTTGAAAATGAGTGATTTTCGAATCAATTTGGCAAGGGGTTAACCTTACTTTTTGACCAAAAATTAGACCCTTTGAAAATGAGTGATTTTCGATCAAATTGGCAAGGGGTGAACCTTACTTTTTGACCAAAAATTAGACCCCTTGAAAATGAGTGATTTTCGAATCAATTTGGCAAGGGGTTAACCTTACTTTTTGACCAAAAATTAGACCCTTTGAAAATGGGTGATTTTCGACCAAATTGGCAAGTGGTTAACCTTACTTTTTGACCAAAAATTAGACCCTTTGAAAATGAGTGATTTTCGATCAAATTGGCAAGGGGTTAACCTTACTTTTTGACCAAAAATTAGACCCTTTGAAAATGTGCGATTTTCGACCAAATTGGCAAGGGGTTAACCTTACTTTTTGACCAAAAATTAGACCCTTTGAAAATGTGTGATTTTCGACCAAATTGGCAAGGGGTTAACCTTACTTTTTGACCAAAAATTAGACCCCTTGAAAATGAGTGATTTTCGAATCAATTTGGCAAGGGGTTAACCTTACTTTTTGACCAAAAATTAGACCCCTTGAAAATGAGTGATTTTCGAATCAATTTGGCAAGGGGTTAACCTTACTTTTTGACCAAAAATTAGACCCTTTGAAAATGGGTGATTTTCGACCAAATTGGCAAGGGGTTAACCTTACTTTTTGACCAAAAATTAGACCCTTTGAAAATGAGTGATTTTCGATCAAATTGGCAAGGGGTTAACCTTACTTTTTGACCAAAAATTAGACCCTTTGAAAATGTGCGATATTCGACCAAATTGGCAAGGGGTTAACCTTACTTTTTGACCAAAAATTAGTCCCTTCGAAAATGAGTGATTTTCGACCAAATTGGCAAGGGGTTAACCTTACTTTTTGACCAAAAATTAGACCTTTTGAAAATGTGTGATTCTCGACCAAATTGGCAAGGGGTTAGCCTTACTTTTTGACCAAAAATTAGACCCTTTGAAAATGAGTGATTTTCGATCAAATTGGCAAGGGGTTAACCTTACTTTTTGACCAAAAATTAGACCCTTTGAAAATGAGTGATTTTCGACCAAATTGGCAAGGGGTTAACCTTACTTTTTGCCCAAAATTTAGACCCTTTGAAATGGGTAATTATCGACCACATTGGCAAGGGGTTAACCTTACTTTTTGACCAAAAATTAGACCTTTTGAAAATGTGTGATTTTCGACCAAATTGGCAAGGGGTTAGCCTTACTTTTTGACCAAAAATTAGACCCTTTGAAAATGTGCGATTTTCGACCAAATTGGCAAGGGGTTAACCTTACTTTTTGACCAAAAATTAGTCCCTTCGAAAATGAGTGATTTTCGACCAAATTGGCAAGGGGTTAACCTTACTTTTTGACCATAAGTTAGACCCTTTGAAAATGTGTGATTTTCGACCAAATTGGCAAGGGGTTAACCCTACTTTTTGACCAAAAATTAGACCCCTTGAAAATGAGTGATTTTCGATCAATTTGGCAAGGGGTTAACCTTACTTTTTGACCAAAAATTAGACCTTTTGACAATGTGTGATTTTCGATCAAATTGGCAAGGGGTTAACCTTACTTTTTGACCAAAAATTAGACCCTTTGAAAATGGGTGATTTTCGACCAAATTGGCAAGTGGTTAACCTTACATTTTGACCAAAAATTAGACCCTTTGAAAATGGGTGATTTTCGACCAAATTGGCAAGGGGTTAACCTTACTTTTTGACCAAAAATTAGACCCTTTGAAAATGAGTGATTTTCGATCAAATTGGCAAGGGGTTAACCTTACTTTTTGACCAAAAATTTAGACCCTTTGAAAATGTGCGATTTTCGACCAAATTGGCAAGGGGTTAACCTTACTTTTTGACCAAAAATTAGTCCCTTCGAAAATGAGTGATTTTCGACCAAATTGGCAAGGGGTTAACCTTACTTTTTGACCAAAAATTAGACCCCTTGAAAATGAGTGATTTTCGAATCAATTTGGCAAGGGGTTAACCTTACTTTTTGACCAAAAATTAGTCCCTTCGAAAATGAGTGATTTTCGACCAAATTGGCAAGGGGTTAACCTTACTTTTTGACCAAAAATTAGACCCTTTGAAAATGTGTGATTTTCGACCAAATTGGCAAGGGGTGAACCTTACTTTTTGACCAAAAATTAGACCCCTTGAAAATGAGTGATTTTCGAATCAATTTGGCAAGGGGTTAACCTTACTTTTTGACCAAAAATTAGACCCTTTGAAAATGGGTGATTGTCGACCAAATTGGCAAGGGGTTAACCTTACTTTTTGACCAAAAATTAGACCCCTTGAAAATGAGTGATTTTCGAATCAATTTGGCAAGGGGTTAACCTTACTTTTTGACCAAAAATTAGACCCCTTGAAAATGAGTGATTTTCGAATCAATTTGGCAAGGGGTTAACCTTACTTTTTGACCAAAAATTAGACCCTTTGAAAATGGGTGATTTTCGACCAAATTGGCAAGGGGTTAACCTTACTTTTTGACCAAAAATTAGACCCTTTGAAAATGAGTGATTTTCGATCAAATTGGCAAGGGGTTAACCTTACTTTTTGACCAAAAATTAGACCCTTTGAAAATGTGCGATATTCGACCAAATTGGCAAGGGGTTAACCTTACTTTTTGACCAAAAATTAGTCCCTTCGAAAATGAGTGATTTTCGACCAAATTGGCAAGGGGTTAACCTTACTTTTTGACCAAAAATTAGACCTTTTGAAAATGTGTGATTCTCGACCAAATTGGCAAGGGGTTAGCCTTACTTTTTGACCAAAAATTAGACCCTTTGAAAATGAGTGATTTTCGATCAAATTGGCAAGGGGTTAACCTTACTTTTTGACCAAAAATTAGACCCTTTGAAAATGAGTGATTTTCGACCAAATTGGCAAGGGGTTAACCTTACTTTTTGCCCAAAATTTAGACCCTTTGAAATGGGTAATTATCGACCACATTGGCAAGGGGTTAACCTTACTTTTTGACCAAAAATTAGACCTTTTGAAAATGTGTGATTTTCGACCAAATTGGCAAGGGGTTAGCCTTACTTTTTGACCAAAAATTAGACCCTTTGAAAATGTGCGATTTTCGACCAAATTGGCAAGGGGTTAACCTTACTTTTTGACCAAAAATTAGTCCCTTCGAAAATGAGTGATTTTCGACCAAATTGGCAAGGGGTTAACCTTACTTTTTGACCATAAGTTAGACCCTTTGAAAATGTGTGATTTTCGACCAAATTGGCAAGGGGTTAACCCTACTTTTTGACCAAAAATTAGACCCCTTGAAAATGAGTGATTTTCGATCAATTTGGCAAGGGGTTAACCTTACTTTTTGACCAAAAATTAGACCTTTTGACAATGTGTGATTTTCGATCAAATTGGCAAGGGGTTAACCTTACTTTTTGACCAAAAATTAGACCCTTTGAAAATGGGTGATTTTCGACCAAATTGGCAAGTGGTTAACCTTACATTTTGACCAAAAATTAGACCCTTTGAAAATGGGTGATTTTCGACCAAATTGGCAAGGGGTTAACCTTACTTTTTGACCAAAAATTAGACCCTTTGAAAATGAGTGATTTTCGATCAAATTGGCAAGGGGTTAACCTTACTTTTTGACCAAAAATTTAGACCCTTTGAAAATGTGCGATTTTCGACCAAATTGGCAAGGGGTTAACCTTACTTTTTGACCAAAAATTAGTCCCTTCGAAAATGAGTGATTTTCGACCAAATTGGCAAGGGGTTAACCTTACTTTTTGACCAAAAATTAGACCCCTTGAAAATGAGTGATTTTCGAATCAATTTGGCAAGGGGTTAACCTTACTTTTTGACCAAAAATTAGTCCCTTCGAAAATGAGTGATTTTCGACCAAATTGGCAAGGGGTTAACCTTACTTTTTGACCAAAAATTAGACCCTTTGAAAATGTGTGATTTTCGACCAAATTGGCAAGGGGTGAACCTTACTTTTTGACCAAAAATTAGACCCCTTGAAAATGAGTGATTTTCGAATCAATTTGGCAAGGGGTTAACCTTACTTTTTGACCAAAAATTAGACCCTTTGAAAATGGGTGATTGTCGACCAAATTGGCAAGGGGTTAACCTTACTTTTTGACCAAAAATTAGACCCTTTGAAAATGAGTGATTTTCGATCAAATTGGCAAGGGGTTAACCTTACTTTTTGACCAAAAATTAGACCCTTTGAAAATGTGCGATTTTCGACCAAATTGGCAAGGGGTTAACCTTACTTTTTGACCAAAAATTAGACCCTTTGAAAATGTGTGATTTTCGACCAAATTGGCAAGGGGTTAACCTTACTTTTTGACCAAAAATTAGACCCCTTGAAAATGAGTGATTTTCGAATCAATTTGGCAAGGGGTTAACCTTACTTTTTGACCAAAAATTAGACCCCTTGAAAATGAGTGATTTTCGAATCAATTTGGCAAGGGGTTAACCTTACTTTTTGACCAAAAATTAGACCCTTTGAAAATGGGTGATTTTCGACCAAATTGGCAAGTGGTTAACCTTACTTTTTGACCAAAAATTAGACCCTTTGAAAATGAGTGATTTTCGATCAAATTGGCAAGGGGTTAACCTTACTTTTTGACCAAAAATTAGACCCTTTGAAAATGTGCGATTTTCGACCAAATTGGCAAGGGGTTAACCTTACTTTTTGACCAAAAATTAGACCCTTTGAAAATGTGTGATTTTCGACCAAATTGGCAAGGGGTTAACCTTACTTTTTGACCAAAAATTAGACCCCTTGAAAATGAGTGATTTTCGAATCAATTTGGCAAGGGGTTAACCTTACTTTTTGACCAAAAATTAGACCCCTTGAAAATGAGTGATTTTCGAATCAATTTGGCAAGGGGTTAACCTTACTTTTTGACCAAAAATTAGACCCTTTGGAAATGGGTGATTTTCGACCAAATTGGCAAGGGGTTAACCTTACTTTTTGACCAAAAATTAGACCCTTTGAAAATGAGTGATTTTCGATCAAATTGGCAAGGGGTTAACCTTACTTTTTGACCAAAAATTAGACCCTTTGAAAATGTGCGATATTCGACCAAATTGGCAAGGGGTTAACCTTACTTTTTGACCAAAAATTAGTCCCTTCGAAAATGAGTGATTTTCGACCAAATTGGCAAGGGGTTAACCTTACTTTTTGACCAAAAATTAGACCTTTTGAAAATGTGTGATTTTCGACCAAATTGGCAAGGGGTTAGCCTTACTTTTTGACCAAAAATTAGACCCTTTGAAAATGAGTGATTTTCGATCAAATTGGCAAGGGGTTAACCTTACTTTTTGACCAAAAATTAGACCCTTTGAAAATGAGTGATTTTCGACCAAATTGGCAAGGGGTTAACCTTACTTTTTGCCCAAAAATTAGACCCTTTGAAATGGGTAATTATCGACCACATTGGCAAGGGGTTAACCTTACTTTTTGACCAAAAATTAGACCTTTTGAAAATGTGTGATTTTCGACCAAATTGGCAAGGGGTTAGCCTTACTTTTTGACCAAAAATTAGACCCTTTGAAAATGTGCGATTTTCGACCAAATTGGCAAGGGGTTAACCTTACTTTTTGACCAAAAATTAGTCCCTTCGAAAATGAGTGATTTTCGACCAAATTGGCAAGGGGTTAACCTTACTTTTTGACCATAAGTTAGACCCTTTGAAAATGTGTGATTTTCGACCAAATTGGCAAGGGGTTAACCCTACTTTTTGACCAAAAATTAGACCCCTTGAAAATGAGTGATTTTCGATCAATTTGGCAAGGGGTTAACCTTACTTTTTGACCAAAAATTAGACCTTTTGACAATGTGTGATTTTCGATCAAATTGGCAAGGGGTTAACCTTACTTTTTGACCAAAAATTAGACCCTTTGAAAATGGGTGATTTTCGACCAAATTGGCAAGTGGTTAACCTTACATTTTGACCAAAAATTAGACCCTTTGAAAATGGGTGATTTTCGACCAAATTGGCAAGGGGTTAACCTTACTTTTTGACCAAAAATTAGACCCTTTGAAAATGTGTGATTTTCGATCAAATTGGCAAGGGGTTAACCTTACTTTTTGACCGAAAATTTAGACCCTTTGAAAATGTGCGATTTTCGACCAAATTGGCAAGGGGTTAACCTTACTTTTTGACCAAAAATTAGTCCCTTCGAAAATGAGTGATTTTCGACCAAATTGGCAAGGGGTTAACCTTACTTTTTGACCAAAAATTAGACCCCTTGAAAATGAGTGATTTTCGAATCAATTTGGCAAGGGGTTAACCTTACTTTTTGACCAAAAATTAGTCCCTTCGAAAATGAGTGATTTTCGACCAAATTGGCAAGGGGTTAACCTTACTTTTTGACCAAAAATTAGACCCTTTGAAACTGTGTGATTTTCGACCAAATTGGCAAGGGGTGAACCTTACTTTTTGACCAAAAATTAGACCCCTTGAAAATGAGTGATTTTCGAATCAATTTGGCAAGGGGTTAACCTTACTTTTTGACCAAAAATTAGACCCTTTGAAAATGGGTGATTGTCGACCAAATTGGCAAGGGGTTAACCTTACTTTTTGACCAAAAATTAGACCCTTTGAAAATGAGTGATTTTCGATCAAATTGGCAAGGGGTTAACCTTACTTTTTGACCAAAAATTAGACCCTTTGAAAATGTGCGATTTTCGACCAAATTGGCAAGGGGTTAACCTTACTTTTTGACCAAAAATTAGACCCTTTGAAAATGTGTGATTTTCGACCAAATTGGCAAGGGGTTAACCTTACTTTTTGACCAAAAATTAGACCCCTTGAAAATGAGTGATTTTCGAATCAATTTGGCAAGGGGTTAACCTTACTTTTTGACCAAAAATTAGACCCCTTGAAAATGAGTGATTTTCGAATCAATTTGGCAAGGGGTTAACCTTACTTTTTGACCAAAAATTAGACCCTTTGAAAATGGGTGATTTTCGACCAAATTGGCAAGGGGTTAACCTTACTTTTTGACCAAAAATTAGACCCTTTGAAAATGAGTGATTTTCGATCAAATTGGCAAGGGGTTAACCTTACTTTTTGACCAAAAATTAGACCCTTTGAAAATGTGCGATTTTCGACCAAATTGGCAAGGGGTTAACCTTACTTTTTGACCAAAAATTAGTCCCTTCGAAAATGAGTGATTTTCGACCAAATTGGCAAGGGGTTAACCTTACTTTTTGACCAAAAATCAGACCTTTTGAAAATGTGTGACTTTCGACCAAATTGGCAAGGGGTTAGCCTTACTTTTTGACCAAAAATTAGACCCTTTGAAAATGAGTGATTTTCGATCAAATTGGCAAGGGGTTAACCTTACTTTTTGACCAAAAATTAGACCCTTTGAAAATGAGTGATTTTCGATCAAATTGGCAAGGGGTTAACCTTACTTTTTGACCAAAAATTAGACCCTTTGAAAATGGGTGATTTTCGACCAAATTGGCAAGTGGTTAACCTTACTTTTTGACCAAAAATTAGACCCCTTGAAAATGAGTGATTTTCGATCAATTTGGCAAGGGGTTAACCTTACTTTTTGACCAAAAATTAGACCTTTTGAAAATGTGTGATTTTCGACCAAATTGGCAAGGGGTTAGCCTTACTTTTTGACCAAAAATTAGACCCTTTGAAAATGGGTGATTTTCGACCAAATTGGCAAGGGGTTAACCTTACTTTTTGACCAAAAATTAGACCCTTCGAAAATGGGTGATTTTCGATCAAATTGGCAAGGGGTTAACCTTACTTTTTGACCAAAAATTAGACCCTTTGAAAATGTGTGATTTTCGACCAAATTGGCAAGGGGTTAGCCTTACTTTTTGACCAAAAATTAGACCCTTTGAAAATGGGTGATTTTCGACCAAATTGGCAAGGGGTTAACCTTACTTTTTGACCAAAAGTTAGACCCCTTGAAAATGGGTGATTTTCGACCAAATTGGCAAGGGGTTAACCTTACTTTTTGACCAAAAATTAGACCCTTTGAATATGTGTGATTTTCGACCAAATTGGCAAGGGGTTAACCTTACTTTTTTACCAAAAATTAGACCCTTTGAAAATGGGTGATTTTCGACCAAATTGGCAAGGGGTTAACCTTACTTTTTGACCACAAATTAGACCCTTTGAAAATGTGTGATTTTCGACCAAATTGGCAAGGGGTTAACCTTACTTTTTGACCAAAAATTGAACCCTTTGAAAATGGGTGATTTTCGACCAAATTGGCAAGGGGTTAACCTTACTTTTTGACCAAAAATTAGACCTTTTGAAAATGGGTGATCTTTGACCAAATTGGCAAGGGGTTAACCTTACTTTTTGACCAAAAATTAGACCTTTTGATTATGGGTGATTTTCGACCAAATTGGCAAGGGGTTAACCTTACTTTTTGACCAAAAATTAGACCTTTTGAAAATGTGTGATTTTCGACCAAATTGGCAAGGGGTTAACCTTACTTTTTGACCAAAAATTAGACCCTTTGAAAATGTGTGATTTTCGACCAAATTGGCAAGGGGTTAACCTTACTTTTTGACCAAAAATTTGACCTTTTGAAAATGGGTGATCTTTGATCAAATTGGCAAGGGGTTAACCTTACTTTTTGACCAAAATCTATACCCTTTGATTATGGGTGATTTTCGACCAAATTGGCAAGGGGTTAACCTTACTTTTTGACCAAAATCTATACCCTTTGATAATGAGTGATTTTCGATCAAATTGGCAAGGGGTTAACCTTACTTTTTGACCAAAAATTAGACCCTTTGGAAATGTGTGATTTTCGACCAAATTGGCAAGGGGTTAACCTTACTTTTTGACCAAAAATTAAACCCTTTGAAAATGGGTGATTTTTGACCATATTGGCAAGTGGTTAACCTTGCTTTTTGACCAAAAATTAGACCCTTTGAAAATGGGTGATTTTCGACCAAATTGGCAAGGGGTTAACCTTACTTTTTGACCAAAAATTAGACCCTTTGAAAATGTGTGTTTCTCGACCAAATTGGCAAGGGGTTAACTTTACTTTTTGACCACAAATTAGACCCTTTGAAAATGTGTGATTGTCGACCAAATTGGCAAGGGGTTAACCTTACTTTTTGACCAAAAATTAGACCCTTTGAAAATGTGTGATTTTCGACCAAATTGGCAAGGGGTTAATCTTTTATTTTGACCAATAATGGGAAGAGTTTAAAGTTGGTGATTTCTGTTACCATTTTATCGAAAATTATTAGCTTTACTTCTATCAAAACGTTGACCCTTTCAAACATGGATAGTTTTGGTTAAATTGGTAGTATTTTGAAGCTTGTTTATTGAAGGTGTGGTTTAACTAAATCGAGCTTTGATTTTTGATGGTATGAATGTTGATTTTGAAGGATAGATGAATAAAAAATCCTGCAAATTGAAAGAAATGTTGAGACAGTATTCTTCTCTTCTTAATTAATCAGTTAATGAAGAATCCTAAATTGAACATCCCAATACAGCTAATGGTTTCTTTTTTCTATTTACTCAGATATACACTTTTAGATTTGCAAAAGTTCAAATTGATAATAAATATTCCGGATTTGGTAGAACTGTTGCTATTTCACATATTTTACTAATCTTGGTCTTTCCAACAGCATTTCAGTGGTGCTTTTTGATTATTTTGTTATTTAATCATTGTTTTCTTACCACAAAAAGTTTTTAATTTGATACTTTTTTGAAAGCCTTCCCTATATCTGACTTTATTTCCCGCTTACAAACTTTCTTCAGATGTAACAAATAATCTGCTTCTTTTTTAGCAGTTTGACGCCGAATTTAAACTAATAAATGCTATGAATATTATACAGAGAATTGTAAAACCCAAATACAAGATTTCAAAAGTTTACCCGAGAGAAGAATCATATTTGCTATCTTCTACGTAGTTGCATGGTGGTTTTAATCTTTTTTCTCAGGGAATATAAATATTGAAGGATCAAAATAAAGCCTTAGGTATATCTTAGAAAGTGCACGTACAACCCCATATATATATTTAACAAGGGATTTTTCTTTATTTTGTTTGTTGTTTTTATATTGGAAGAAAGTTGCAGGGAAAAATTAAATACAAATTATTTTCCTTTGAATCTATTGGAGACGTTTCTTTTTTCAAAATGCCATTCAATCTTTTTATTGACAAAAAAATCACTAAGCCAGATAATTAACTGTTGTTTTCTAAACCGCACTTATGCATAGGCTAACATTGCATCTCAGGGGGGTGGGAGGGGGGTTTTCCAATATTTAGGGCCTGTTTTGTGATGTCACGATTAGTTAACTTCTACGCCCAGCCTGAAGACATACTAATTAAAATGACATCATTGTCTCAATGTACCCCTTTTGTGCCAAAGTGTAACCATGCTAGTTGGGACATTATTGAGAAGAACCCGTTTCTATACCAATCGTTCTTAAAATGCATCTATCCTTTTTAGCCACGCTTTTTTATTCGTTTTGTCTTGATTCATACTCAATTGGCAGTTGATTACACTTTGGCTTGCGATGGCAGATATATTTGTATGGAAACTGAAAAATTGTTTTTTAATAAGTTCTCAACCACAAAACAGAGCCCTCTAATTATTGCTCAAGACTTTGCACGTTAAATTGTCTGGTTTCCCACAAACTTAAAAATTAAAATAAGATTCTTTAGAATTGTGTAAGTTATCGAACGTGTTTGGAATGACATCTCCATCATTTTCTATTCTAACCATGGTAGGGCCTTTCTTGTGGCTTTGGCGATTTTCTTCCCTCAAATTGCAGGAATAAAGTTGATTTATTTGAGTGATATCACCTTGGCTAAACATCTTTCGCTGTCCGAATTTCAAATCAGGAAAATGTAAACTTTTCAACGTTGGTTCACCATTTTTGCTAAATGCAGTATTTCTATAATGCATGATGCTCTAAAAATAGAATTGATAAAGATTAAAAACGTCAGCAAATAAGCAAGCAAAAGAAAAGGAAGCATTGAATATAAACGATCAAAGGAACAAAAAAAGATAAAGGAAACAGTTTGACCGTTGAAAAAAACGAAAAAGAGAAGTAAAAAAACACAAAAAAACAAAAAACATTTGCTTTTGGATTCTCAGTTTAAAAAGTGAAAAAATAATTTAAATTAATACTCACTGCAAAATTGTAAGGTACATCCAGATTTGTGATGTCATAAAAGTCGTATTTTCTAAAGTTGTGCATATATTCTGTAAATAAAAATTCATCAATAAAAATTAATTTCAATTGATGATTATTGTTCTTAACAGTATTTTTTAAAATTTCTATTAATACCAAACATTTAAATTCGTATCTATCAAAATCATTTCTGCTCATTACTCATCAAAACTAAACGCATTAAGAGAAGAAAAAATTTAATTTAAATAATATGTTGGAAAAATGGATTTATTACTACCTTTGAATTAGAATTTAGAAAAAAATGATGTCAAAAGGGGAATTTAAAGGCTTAAGTACTATAAATTTATTCAGTTTTTTAATTTTCTATATTATTCTTACATAATGACAATATTCTGATTCATAAGCTTTTTATTTTTTGAAGCCTTATTACTGCTATTTATCATTTGTTGTGACCAATGATGTAATCTTTGCCTCAACCTCCCCAAAAAAGGAATGACTCTAGCTGGCTACTCAATTTAGTTGTAGCATGTGCCAATAGAGCTGCTATCATGGGAAGCCCTATAGAAAATATAAAAAAGGGCAATACCCAAACTTGAAACAAATAAACTTTTGAATCTTTATATAGATATTTATCCTTACTTTCTTCGATATTTTCTTTTAATACTTCGATATGATCATCCCTATCTGGTCGGCTTTGTTCATGAACAATGCCAAGTGCATGCATCATTTCATGTAAAACTGTGCCTAGGCGAAAACAACCAGGTCCCAACGTGATATTCTGTTGGCCACCACTTTTCCCAACACTTGAACTACACCTAAAATTGAAATCAATTTCTAATTCAGTTTCTACTTCATTCATTCATATATTCATTCATTCATTCATTCATTCATTCATTCATTCATTCATTCATTCATTCATTCATTCATTCATTCATTCATTCATTCATTCATCCATTTGTTTGTTCGTTCATTCATTGGCGCCCCAATGTTGATTCAATCTAAAATCTTCAGGAAATCCCAATTTGCCAAGTAACTTTAATCCCGATTAATAAAAGTTGTTTCTTTTTAATCCAATAATCCAATAACGACAGAGTTGTGCTAAGATCAGTGATCCTAAAACACACCAAATGAAGAATAAAAAGATTTCCATATAAATGTTATTTGTTAAATCTTTGTTAAGATTATCGGTATTTATATTCATCAATATTTGCTAACTGCTAACCAGTGTTTGTCTATCCGACGTATTGCTCCCAGATTAATTATTCTCATTAGTATAGACATTCGGGAAAGAAAAAGGGGGTTGATGCTCCCACTTTTGCGAAAGAAATTCCATTGGATTTTGATGAAACAACAACAGCAAAAGTTGCAATATGAGGTATGGTAATGGTGTGCTTCCATAAGGCTAAAGTGCAGACTAATGTGCCTTTCTCAAAATTTCCTTTAAGGCTAGGATTCATTCAAGTCAAATACCAATGTGAAAATCCACGTCGAGACAAAAATTGATCGAAAATTTGTAAGATTTAGAAGGTGGGATAAGTTGTCAGTATAACACTCGAATTTTCTGTTTAATATTCGAAACACTGGATCCCTCTGGAATAAAAAGATAAAGTAAAAGGAGACTGGAAGTAGAGGAAATTTGATTTAAAAAAAAGCTACATACTTGTGATTTTCTGATTTGAATAAAACATAATCATTTTGAGATGTACGAGGTATAAATCTGATGCAGGTATATCTCTCAAATTCTTTAAATGCTTTTCTGATGCTGGAAAGAACTGGTTTTGCTATGAAAAAGACAAGATCGTAATAAGCATTTAAGCGATTATATTTTTCATGGATCTATCATTAATACTTGTGAATGCTTAATGTAAACATTACTGGCAACCGTCGAATGATTTTACTTTCAAACAATGAAAACAAAAGAGTCAAATTCAAGTTAGTTTTTCAAGTTACTAAATTCAAATTTAATTTTTAAACTGGTTTAATATGTAAAAAACAGCCATTTTCCACTTTTGAGCTTCCTGTAAATCGCCTCTCCTCAGATTATTCGCCCATCTTGTTAGTATTTTAATCAAATACGATAATAACTGATAATAAGGTGAATTACTTAGACTTGAGTCAAGCTCATAAGGTACAAATCCACGGCTCCATTTATGACCAACTTCAATTAATGCACTTCGTTTTGACAATCCTCCGAGTACAGCAGTTCGTAAAAATGGACTCATCACCATATCACCTTCAAATAATTCTGCAAAACAACATGGATAGAACATTTTGAATATGTAATAGTTTAAAATTGCAGTTCAAATTCACTGAATTTCTAGGAACAGGCTTCTTGCAATCGTACCAAGGCAGTGGGGGTAACCGAAATGCTTTATGAAGCAAAGCGTAATAAAATCATGATGCAAGTATGTAAACATTATTAAAAATTAGAATACAACATTAGAAGACAGCATACCTCCATCCTGTGGCAATGTCAACTGCAGTCGTTTCCTTTCAACCCATTTTTTCACAATGTTTAGAGGATCTGAAAATAATAAAACATTGCATTAAAAAATTTGGGAAATAATCCGAAGACTATGATGACTTATGTTCAATGATTGACGTATAATCTGAAATAGCTCCCTCGCAATTCGCTGCGTTTAACCCAATTTAGTATCCACAAAGCACCTAAAAGAAGATGTTTTTCATGGGGATTCAGGAAAACAGTTCCGAAGAAAGCCCCCTAACAACAATCATTTGTGACGCACCAACGCCACGTGCAGGGTCTGATTTGAATAAGGAAGGGGGGTTTTAACACCACAGTTTGTTATAAAGCAAATTCACAAATTTTATGAGTTAAATATTCATTAAACAGCGTTGCAAAACATCTGCAATTTCACATTAAAGCGAGCACGTGTTTATTGGAGCCATGAAAAATTGATGATTCAAACTATGGGTGGAGATCTGCATAGAATACTTGCAAAATGTAAAAATATGATTGCAATTGAAAACAGTGAAGATTCGCAGGTGGCAATTTGTCAGATTCGAGGCCAATATCCAGTTTAGACTCTTATTGGATTCTGATTCTTGGCCAGATTTGGCTCAGTTTTAGCACGAGGCTTTTATAGTTTACTAAAAAAGAAGTGCTTAAAGTTGCAAAATGAGCAAACACGACAGAAAATGACTAACATAATGATTAATATAACTAAAATCTATGTCTCCTCATCTTTGCCTGCCTTTCTTTAACAAATGGTATATTTAATGCTCCTTCCTTTATTTTATGCATCAACCCATGCGATTGTTTCATTCATATATTAACCCATGCAATAATGAACTCATTTATATATCCATTCATTTGCTTTGTTGCTCACTTTATCCATTCGTTTCTTTCTCCATCTGATTGCATTCCTATTCATCTTTTCACCTATCCTGAGTTCATCCAGTCTTAAATCTTTTCTGCAAATCTTGATTAATCTTTTGAATATGTTTTATTCATAACGATCGCTGCTGATGCCCTACCATTCACTTCAGCAATAAAAAGAAATTCACTGTTCTTCAAAACCTCATCAAAACCTGAGAATTCTTCCAATTTGCCCAGATCATGATGACCCAGTTCACACATTGTTCACCATGATTTCAATAATTCCGTTTTCTTCAGGGCAGCTGATGCTTAACTGTATAATAAACTATGTTTTACTAACGTAAACAGATTAACAAAAGTTTATTTCCTCGAGAAAAGGAGTTTCAACTGAGAAAAAACACAATTCTAGGCTTAAGCAAACGGACGATCAGTTTAAACGCCCAACGAAGAAAAAAATCATTCATAACTCGAGTTTTTTGCGCAGTCAGTTATAATTTGTAATACGAAACAGATTTGACTTTTCTGTCTCTTATGCAATTGGAAAATTCTTAGTTGTATTTATAACTTTTTAATGGGCAACTTGACTCAGGGCCCAACCTTAAAAGTTTATCAAAATGATTGAAATTGCATGTGATTATTTGTGAGGTATTAGGATGAGGGGGTGAGAGTGGAGGGGGTTTTAACCATGTGACCCCCTTTCAGCATCACATGTTTACAATTTGTACTTCAACTTCTTACTATAAATAAACGATTTGTAAGATCGGCATTGCGCTGATGGAAGAATACAAGAATTTGTTTCATTGGAGTAAAGGCTTGATAGACTACCACTTTCTGGGGATTTATAGTGGAAATTTGCTGAGGTTTGGCAGGAAAAATCAATAATGGAACAAGAAGGGCGGTTGATTAGAGAAATGGCTATTACTTTCTCCTAGTTTGAAGGTTTTTGTGTTTTGGTCGGACTGTAGATGTGTTTTGGCGGTTTAAAAAGCTATTTATTTAACTTAACCCAAAAAGAAAGAAGCTTTCACAAGTTTCGATGATGATAAAATTCCCTTGAATTTTGACAAGTGTCGGAAAAGATCTTCTGAATCTGCATGTTTTTTTTCAGCTTTACCAGGAAGGACTTTGAAAAGGATTTTGGTTTCATCGCGCGCAGCTTCCAACATTCAACATCTTTCTTGACGAAAAGAAGTTGGTCAAAATATTATGTATTGTACGCAACGAAACAGTGAGTTGAGAACAAAATATTAAGCGTTTTGTCGGCTGATTTCATAAATCAGCCTTAAATATTTGAAGTGAGTTTTGAAAAGCCTTGGCAACAGGGCAAAGAAGCGAAAGAACGATTAAAAACATTTCTAGACACATTATTGAATTCATTATCTGTTTGAAGTTTTTACAAAGTTGTGATATAAAAATATGAGAATTTGTATAAAAAGGAAGATGTTAGATAAATTCATGATTCGCTGTGAAATTGTGGAATCATCTAAAAAGTTAACCAAGTTTGGCAGGAACAAGTCAAAAACAACACTTGATTGTTTATTTCATTTACTCTTGCAGAATCTGTCTATTTATATGTAATACAACCATCGCATTTTTCAGAAATAGTTTTTAAGTTACTTTATCATTTTTATATTTGTCACAAATTTAACAATTTCTTATTTAAAAAAGTACAAAATATTGGTAAATCAATTTCGTAGAAACATATTTTCGGAGCAAAAGTTGAGTTAGCGATTAAAAATGTACAAAAATCGAACGCAAAAATTTAAGGCAAACATTTAGGAAAACAGTTCGATATCAAATGAACAAAACCAACCAGAGTGTGTTTTCATATCGACAATATCATGCAGAAAAGGTGAGAAAACGATTTCACCTGTTGTTAAAATAACATAAAGAATGAGAAAAAGAATAGAAATTCACTCACTATTTTCATATTTAGCAGAGGTATAATCCCTTGATTGCGGCCAACAATTTACGATTGTGAAGAAGAGTAAGAGATTACTTGTAAATAACCACATTTTAACGTTTGAAATCTATTTGTAGTTCATCTTCGATCAACCGCCAATATTCATGTAAACCTGTTCAAATCAGCCTTCTTATAACATGTACTTGTCAATCATACCGTCTGCTATGCATGATTAGCAAAGCATGCTGGGACAAACTTGCACTTTCTTCCTTGCTCCGTTTGACTTTGCAGATGCTGTTAAGATTGTTCTCCTGCGAGGGCTCAGGCACAGAGGGCGGTACATCAGTTGCTGGTGATACGCTGCTGACACCTGACTTGGGGTATCGGGCCTCCAATCGCGAAAGGGGGGAAGGGAGGTGTCTAGGAAATTGCAAGGAAGTGGCGTGATTAGAGCGTAGGGGGTTAGGCATTCCAAAATTAAAAATTGATCGTTAAAATAACATAAAATTGGATACGAAAATAAACAATATAAAGCCGAGCTGCAGTAAAGGTCATAAAAAGCGATTTGAGTACAAACTTAGATACCCGAATTTTAGGGGATTTAACGATTCTCAGGGGGTCCTTTTCATCCTTGTACTGGAAAGGTGACGGCAAATAAATTCCATATTTTGTATCATTCCCTCCCACGTTATTCTACTTTGCTTGAGAGGTCTGGCTTATCATCAATTTTTCTATATTTAAACCTGATATTTGCTTTTCGGCAACTAACAAAAAGATGAAGTACATTAGTCGATTTTTATCGTTTAGACTTTGCATTTGTGATTCAAAATCTGATGTCGGCGGTTTTTAAAAACCAAGCATTTTTATCATAAGTTATAATTTCATCTTGTTTGAGTTGATTGAATTTGTCTTGGGCCTGGCGCGTGTCATGTTTTGTTGTTTTTATAAAGTAGCTTACGTCACAGACAGCGCTACACTGGGTGCCAAAACCACAGAAAAGATGGGTTCGAAGGGTAAAAAAAAGAAATTCATCGGCAATTCCTCTTCCTTTTATGCTTTGCTTCTCTGTTTGCTGTTACGTGGCTCTGGCACCCACGTTCTGCAAATTTTTTTTAAAGGTTCTGCGTTTTTGGGTGAGAATTGAAGCACTTAGAGGTTGCTGGCAATACTGCTTATACGTTAGAATCACATTACATTGGACCCCTTAGCGGATGGGGACAGCAAATCCTTACAACTAAGCGAATGTTCGAGTTACTCAGAGCCTGCGTCAATGGGATTCTACTGTCTCAATATTATTACAGTTAAAAACATCATCATCATCAACATCATTCCTTTTTTGTTTCTCAGACAAACAGGTAGTTTCATCCATCAGTGTACATTAGAGGATCCACCTTGCAAAAAACCTGATTTTAAAGTTCATGGAATATGGAGCTTGGTTTAGGTGGCATCTGAACAAATAAATATCGCCAAACATTGTTCTTTTCACTTCATAGTGTAGAGAAAAGTTTATTCAGGACCTGCACAAAAACAATGGGTAAAAACAACCGAATATGATGGAAATATGGGTTGGCTTGCAGACAGTAATTTATTCTTTGTCTGTACACCTACTCATCAACAAGCAACAGGTCAGACGAAGGTTAAAGCATCTCTTGTGGAGGAAAGGGGGAGGGAGAAGATGGGGGCGTCAACGTCTGAATTTTGCTAGTTATCTCCACCAATTACGCGGAAAGTCATCGAACTGTGAATGTCAGTGCTGGTTCTAAACTTCTTGGTGTCCTTGCAAGATAATAAGAATTAGATCGTTTTTAATCGTTGAATGTTTTGTGCGGCCTTAGTGGAACTTTTATGCTATTAAAATTGTTGACGTCTATGTCTTAATGATTATTGACTAACAATCTTGACGCCGTGGGTTCGAATCCTCGCTTGGTTCTAATGAAAGGGTGTTGAACCAATACTGAATCTCGTTCGAGCCAGGAGTATAAAAGGGTGACTGGTTTGTAGTTATTGCGGGTGTTTATGGCTGTTTAATGCCCAGTGACAGGGGAAATCGATCAAAAACGTCCTTGGATGAGAGGAAGTGGGGAAAGGGGCATGGACCCCCTAGCGTCGGAGCGTCCGAAAATTTCAGGAATTTGAGATCCGTTTGGCTTTTGAAATTTGTTATAGACTTTGTTGAGTTTTATACAATTATCCACTGGTACTGGTACTGGTCATAATTGCTGTTGCAATTCCGATGTAAACACTTCGTTTATATGATTTATGTAACAACTCAGAGCACAAAAACTAACGATTAACTTAAAATATCAAAAGGGTATGCATGGCCACTTTGAATCACGCAGATGTCACAAATACACTACTTCGCATGCGTGTGATGACGTCACTGGGTTTAAATCCCTCGTCAGAAAATCATTTAGTTGTGCCCCCCTACCCACGACGCTCCTGAAATCGATAGTGTATTTTATGGCTGACAAGACTATAAACGTTCCTCCAAAATTCAATTAAATCTCATCATGAACTGACGAAATCTTGCAAAAAAAACAGAGAACATCTAGTTTGATTTTTTAATGGATGTTTTAGTTGGCTTATACATTCATAATTAGAAATTCAACAGACGCAACGCCTATTTAGGCCAATTTTTGCAGATGAAATTTTCCTTCTAATAAATGAAAAAACCTTGTTTTTAGCAAAGTAATAAATAATATATAAAAATGGTCGGAAATTTCACAGTTGATCGTTCGCAGTTGAACTTGAGTAATCAGAGAATGTTTGTGCATTGAAAACATCTGCGAATTAAATATAAATGCGGTTATAAGTTGCATGCAAATTGTCATCGTTGTCAAGGTGCATTCGTCTTCATCTTTACAGCCAAGATAGAGTCATTTGGGAAGTCTGTAGAAACATTCATATCACGAGCCAATAATTAATATACAAACTTTTAAAATATAGTTATGAATATCTTAATGAGCGTGTGTTGTAATAGCTACAATACATTTAATTATGGGCAAACAAAAAACCTGGTATATTAAAAACAGTTTGGTTTAATGACAAGTTGTATAACGTTCCGTGTTATGATTTCTAACGTTCCCTAAAACTTATCAAATTTTCGAGTTTGTCTCCAATGAGAAAACAACAGTGACAAGTGATATCCAGTGTATTTATACTGGAAATCGCACTTTTATACCGGTGCAAATCTGGCAACATTGTAAAATGTAAATGGGAATGAGGTCATCGAAAGATGGCAACAACATCGTAAAGAAACGAACATGGAAATAATTTAGGTGTTAAGAATTTGTCTTGTTAAGTTTGAAGTTTGTTATTTTGAAGTTTATTTGGTTAACATACGTCTTCGTCTAAGTCCGGTCTAGCAAATAAACAAATTATATGTTTCGAAGATCAGAAATGATAAATATTTATTTTGTGCATTTACATTAATACCTACTTGATTGTTTTTCAAATTTCAACCAACAATTACTAGCTTTTCATGAACATTTTCAATCAATAACGCTTTTAACACTACAAAAAATAAATTTCCATTGCAAACGTTCTTAGATGTGATTGAAGAAAAAAGAGGCAAAATGAAACATGTTGGAGGCATATTAGAAATCTCATTATCATCATTTTAGGTTCTTAGAAAGAATTCTGAAAGGCGGTTCGTCGAATAAACGTAGTTATGTGTAAAGCATTGTTGTAAAAATGAATGAACGAATGAACGAATGAACGAATGAACGAATGAATGAATGAATGAATGAATAAATGAATGAATAAATGAATGAATGAATAAATGAATGAATGAATGAATGAGTGAATGAATAAATAAATGAATGAATGAATAAATGAATGAATGAATGAATAAATAAATGAATAAATGAATGAATAAATGAATGAATGAATGAATGAATAAATAAATGAATGAATGATTGAATAAATGAATGAATGAATGAATGAATGCATGAATGAATGAATGAATGAATGAATGAAAGAATGAATGTGGTAATGTGCAAAGAAATTGTAGTAACCAATCTGTATCTGTATCTGTATCTGTATCTGTATAATACTTAGCTACTAACTCACTAATGAGTATATATGCTAAGGGTTTGTTGTTGATTCCTGATTTCCACTGAACGCCTCTAATCATGCGAAGCTGTCTCAAATGCATGAGCATAATACAAAATTTGCTGCAAAATGGAGTTTGGCCACTTGGAAGAAGATAAATTCGCGAAATTTAATTACAGCTTAATGATAAGCTAACACATGCCGCAGGGGTTCGAAAAACATTGCTAATATGCATTACTTGGGTGTAGAACTCAAGACCTATGGATCGAAGACAGTGACTATTTGCAAAAATTGGTTTGCATTATGGTTCTTGATCAAGGAGATTAATTGATACCCCCTGCGTTATTATGCAAAGATTATGTAGCTGCTGCACTTTATCAATGCCACTTTGCATTGCAACCAGGGGGTGAAGTGTGACTAGACATTACTATATGCAGAACAGAAAGAGTCCACTGATAAGTCAGTGTCATTTCTGTGAGGGTGTTTTATAATTACAGAAATGTTTAATTCAATAAGCAAGGGAAGTGACGAGTGTTTTTCATTAAGCAGGTTAGAAAAAAGCTGATCATCACTGGTGAAAGTGTGATTTTCACCCACGCAGCCAAAATCTCATTTCAATTGCACACCTTAAGAGGGGAATTAGGAATAAACCAAAACAAGAAGCTCTTAAAGGATTTTATAATCGAACCTTTCACCTGCTGTAAGGTAAATGTGTCTACATTAGCTGACTATGAATTGGCTGCATCGTCACTTCAAAATATGTAATGGCATCCAATTTCATCAATTTAAAATTCTGAAAGTAATGCTGAAGTAATATTTGTTTAATCTGTGAGTAACTTCCTTCTTTTCTTTTCCTCTTTTCAAGAAAAAGTGGAAAGGATCTAAACTGGATATCGCGTTTACACGAGATTTCGCAGCACCGATCCAGTTCTGGTCCGCTATCCGACCTACTTCTGGATCTCTTTCAAAGTAGATTCAGTTTAAATCAGTACCAAAAGAAGACCGGATCCATTTTTCACCTGATCCATTTTCGCTCGTGTAAACGTAGTCTTAATTAATTATTTATCCAAGAATACAACTTTTCAGCAACTAACAATTAATTATATCTAAATTTATCTTTTCTCTCCCATTCTCTCTCACGATCATAGTTTTGCATGCTCAAACTTATTGAAATGTACAGTGAATAGTAGCATGAATTCGACGTTGTTATTCACAGTCAGGAGAGATACAACAATTGGACAAAATTCTAGTAAAATCACAATATTTACAAGCAAAATCTCATACACCGTCAATCTATCTACATGTTATCATAACCAAATAGGCTGATATAACAGACATTTATTGCTGAATAAAACTAAAAGATCTAAAAAATAACACTAATGCCTTGCATACTAGTATATAATTATAATGCATTATATTTCACTTATAGTCAATGGCAAAACATGTAATTGTAACTAGTAAATTGAACTTTAACATCCTTGTCTTAATGCTAGATCTAACATTTTTGGCTAAATATCAAAATACTAGTAGAAGACCACTTTCGCTTACAGCCTCAATAAATGCTAATTTTACGACTTTATCAACGACATTTCCCACCCTTTCATTCTTGTTTACCCAATCATCATTTGGGTTCCTATACGGTTTTCCTTTCTTTTTTCTTTCTCAAATGCCAAATGAGCACACCTCAAAATGGCATATGCACATTTTAAATGAACAAATGCACCGCTCATAAAAGCTTTTGGATTTGTAGGTTATGAAATGCACGCACACACATGTATAATCAGGTTGGAAAAGTAACAGTTAACTTAATTTGGACAATATTTGAAGACTCTTACTTGATGTTGTCTGATTTCAAGCCAGCAACATGAAGTCTTTTCAAAAATCAAATGTCAAACAGCAATAATGACGTATTAGTTTCCAGTTCCTTTTGAATCTCCTCCATTGCCTGGGTGTCAAGGTTTTTTATTCCAAGCCAATCGTTTAACAATGATGATGATAATGGAGCACTTTCGATAGCTGGCTGTTTATCACTAGTTGATGTCTCACGAGTGCCGGCCCAGCTAAAAAAAATTAATAAAAATTTTAAGTGATATCGAATACTAAAACCATATTTTTAACAACAAATTTTTGGCAATTGCATCAACAGCTGACTTAAAAATTCGTTAAAAGTTTCATTTTCCATGATTAACTTACGACCTTTGATTATAGCGTATAGCCCTTGCTTGACCTCTAACCTATGACCCAACGACCCATGATTAGCTTTTAACCTTTGGTTAACTTATAATCAATAATCAGTATCTGCATTATGATTAATTATGATTAATATATGATCTATGATAAGCCAATAATCTATAAATAACCCACAGCCTGGTGGCCCTAAACTGTATTATTCCAGGCCCCAAGTCCATAATAGTCAGAGGAATTTACACAGAGAGGAAGCTTTTCAATACAGAAGTTTTCGCTACCATTATTTTCATTGCATAAGCAGGGAAGATAATAAATTAAATGCATGAAAAGGAAGTTTTGCGTAGATGTACTTACAATTCCTGTGGATTTGTTTGGTTAAAAAGTTCTTCCAAATCAAGGCCAAGGCCATAACCATACGCTCCACTTTTTGGAGTTTTTGGTGTCAAAAGAGTTGTTAAAAGTACATCTCTGGCTGTTTTATGATCATATTTATCCATATTTTCATCATCATCCTCATTTCCTCCGTAATCATCAGCAATCACCGAAAACGAAATTGTCGGAATTTCCAAATCAGGCGATCGATACGTGGATGACTCTACAGTTGGAGTTGTTGTAGAAACTGTTGTTATAGCAACCGTTGTTAAAGCAAGACTATCGGGCCTTTTATTTTCACTTGGCAGAGAGACAATCAATTCCATATTTCGGTTCTCATTTTCTGCTTCCAGTTGCCTTACTATTTCAACTATGTCTCTTTCATGCGGGTCAAGCTTCCGCAATTCGGCACTCAGTCGTTCATTATCAATCAAACTTTTCTGGTTCGCTTCTTCCTTTGGGCTCCTTCCGCTCGATTCTATCGAAACAACGTTTGCCTGGCTCATGGAAGTAGCAGCAACAGCCAATGGTAGAGTCTGATTATTACTATTTATTGACCAATGAGAAGACACTGCATCTTTCAACGGATGTTCGATCATATCCTTGGGTGAAACTGCTTTGACTATTCCACCCGGAGAAACAATACAAACACGTGGTGAATTTTCATTGATTGTAGTCTGTGGCGATTTATCGTTTGCTGTCGTTGGTGCAATAAGCACCCTGTTTTCACCAGGATTGGCAAAGGGTAGATTGTTTTGAATCTGTGTTGCTACCACTTGACTATTAACAAAAGCAGCATTAACAGTGCTTGCCACAGATGGATTCATTGGTGCAAATGTAACTCCTTTTGCAGCATTATAAGTACTTCCTGGTGAAATATTTCTCATTGATTGATTACTTATTGTCTTTGGCATTAATTGAACCTTGCTTTCGATAATGTCATTTGTAATTTTTACCGCAGAGGTATTAGCCGCTGCAGTTTTAATACCATTAGCAGCAAGAGCAGCATTGGTAGAATTAGCAACAATGGCAGCATTAGTAACACTGGCAATATTACCAGCAATAGCAGCATCTGGCATACTAGTTTTTGGTACTATGGTCTTTGCAGCAATTGGCACAACATTTTTGGCACCTGTCTGTGGCATGGTTAAAAGCGAATTAGCTGGGATCGTGATTGGTCCACCGAGATTGACATTTTGTGCAATAACCATGGCTGGTTGACTTTGATTGACAGCTGGTGCTGGTTTAACGTTTGGCAAAATTAAGACTTGTCCCTTGGGATTAAACGGTCCCTTGATCTGGTAGCAAGGAATAGCCCCCATTGGAACCAAAATAGTTGAGTCTTGAGCTGAAACAAATTTGAGAAATTTGAAACCAGCGTGCAAATCAAATCATTTACACTAATATGTGCACCTAAACTTAGACTTATGTTTTAAAATAAAAAGATAAAACACAATTTGTAGGTATTATTCACGCATGAAATTTCATAAGGATATACACAAAACTTAAAGAAACATAAAACCAAATTCAGTCTATTATTCTAACAGAATAAGCTTAAGTTCCAACTAAATTGGAAACCTCGTACCGGGATATAAAGTATCAGCGAAACACATGGCAGTTGTACCATTGTGTTCAGATGTTCTCTACTATTGTTTAGCTTCTTGCACGTACACTGACTTCCTTCTTAAGCTGTTTTGAATTTTTGAATCTAATGTTGTCATTTTCAGTTCCTTAAACTGGATGTTTATGTAAGATCGATGCTAGACGAGCAGTTCATCTAGATCGCACAGAGTATCATTCTAGGCTGATCAATATTCACATTCCAACGATCAATTGATGGATTGATAAACTAAATGATTGTTTAACTGACTGATTAATTTGCTTGAATGATTAACAGCTGCAAATGAATGATTGACAATATATCGTGACGTAGCAAAACAACTGCTTTCTTGGCGATTAAAATATTGTCAAAGAGAAACATACTCAAAAAGCAGCAGGCTCGTAAATACCATATCCCCATTAAAGAAGTACCGCGTGATAAGAATATAAGATATACGAAAGAAATAAAAAGATCACTAACATTTTGCAAGTACAGTTGAAATCTTAGCTTCAGATCGAGTTAAAGGCATCG
This sequence comes from Catostylus mosaicus, assembly GCA_964019065.1. Classification (NCBI taxonomy): domain Eukaryota; kingdom Metazoa; phylum Cnidaria; class Scyphozoa; order Rhizostomeae; family Catostylidae; genus Catostylus; species Catostylus mosaicus. Next base: position 8,612,139 of record OZ025193.1, on the reverse strand, counting down.
TAACACACTGCGATAATGGTATTTTCTTTGATTTCATTGATGGCTTATCAGCTGGAACAATTGGCATCTTTTGCGCTTTAGTCACAACAGGTTTATCAGAATTATCTTTTACCAATGTCATTATTCCACCCTTTTGTGCAGGAACTAAATTGGTGAATTGAAACTGTAAAAGTAAGATTGAAACAAACGTTTTGAAATAATCTGAAAAACTTAAAGTCAAGGCAAAAATTTACCTAGATCTAGGTAGATTTTAAGCATATCTTTAAGCAGAAGATGGATCCCATCATTTTAATTGAGAAAAGAACTCACTTATCTGTCTGTAGCTTTATTAGCTAGTGCTTCATGCAAGCTTTTGGTTTCATACTAGCAAGTTTAGCAACCCTATACTGGTTGAATATCTGGTCTGGAAATAAACTGTTATTAGCAAGAAATATATGAAATGCCTTCCTTGATAAAACACACCTGTGATTTTGGAAATGCATCAGATGTGGTTGATATTTGTGCATCAGTATTGTCGCTTTGTGCAACAGTTACATCTTCACTTTGAATATCAATCAATTCTTTCATGTGTTTTCGAATAGGATGGATAAATGGTTTTGTTGATTTTTGCATGTTTGTCCATCTTTCCAACATCTTTTTATCTTCAACGGAAAGTTCTGAGCCCTCTTCTGGTTTTTTCTCTCCTTCATCTTTTGATCTCTTAGCTTTTGAGTCACGTCTTAGATTTTTTTGTTTCCGTTTCCTTGGTTCAACTTTCTTGACAACTGAGGGAACAGCGGAAATAACAGATTGGTTGGTTGCAGTTCCATCTGCATCTAGGTAACCAATAGAAAAATTAAATCAAATTTTGGTTAAATTTTGGCACCATAAGTATTCTGCATAATTCTTAGCCTTATCTTGATAGAATCAAATCCTTGACTTCGAACAATTGGCACATTTCAACTTCACTGTTTTTCACATGCTTCCTGTTCAGAGATGACTTCCTAATGATTGTAGCAACCTCCTGACCAGATCATTAAGCTGTGAAACAGTGAAAGGCAGAAAAAAAAGAATTAAGGTTCTTTTAAAAGTAGGACAACAAATCTACACTCACTTATTAAACTGCATTCAACAGATGTTGCTGCTTCTTGAACATTGATAGGCTTTGTAAAAAATCTTGTTGCCAATGGTGTCAGTTTAGGTCTTGGGTGTTTTGAATGGTAACTGCGAATTTCTTTGACAATTTCTGATTTAAGAATTTCTTTCTCTAAAGGAACATTTTCGTATTCACAGCTTAATGGCCTGCACGATGGCTCATCATCCAAATCATGGTATCTAAATTAGAAAAAATTAGATTATAAGATGGAAATGTACATATATTGAGAATATAATTATATGCTGATATATATGAAGGACATAATTATATGCTCATCACTATTGAGTGACTTAAACACTCTTCAGTATTTAAATGCCTACAATGGGTAATTGCACACATTGTGTCCCAAGTACATGGGTTGCCACAGAGGCACAGTGTTGATGGCTGGGAGAGCACATTGTATCATGCTTATACATATATTGAGAATATACTTATAGACACATGCACATCAATCTTCATAGCAAATTCAATCTGACTTATGCTGACACTTGCCCCAAGCAATAGACTAAGATGCACTTGACAGCCATTCCTTCTCATCACAAAGTTACTGCAATGAATTCAGTTCAGTTCAATTACGTTCACCTCATTCTTCACATTCTCATACATAAAAACAATAACTAAATGATTAAATTAAATAAAACAGAACTGAATAGTGAACAAGGGTTGAGTAAAACACCTTGATACATATGCATCCTCCAATGCCGCATTTGCAGTGCACCTTTCTCTTGGGTCCAATTTTAGCATTGATGACAAAAGCTTGATTGCTTGACTTGAAGCTGTTGGAAACAACTTTCCAAATGGCACAGCTTCCTTTTGAGGCAGTTTGTTGATGTAATTTCTAACTCTTTCTGAAGCAATTTCAGACAAAAATTTTGCAGATGGCAATCCAACAACACTTAAAATCAGCTAAAAGATAAAATATTTCACATTAGAGGTGTATGCAGTCTTCTGCAGATGGGAATGGCAAACCCAGTGCAGGAGACACTCCTAGTACAAGTTACACTGTGGTTTATCACATCAACATGATCCAATCTGGCATCTAATACATAAGGACATGATGTTTTGACCAAGCATACTGGGTCTAGAAAATCAATTTTTCAAATTAATTGGTAAGTGGTATAACTATGCATATGATACTCAAAATGTGCATATGCACCATTCATTTTTCACCACGGGGAGAACAGTGGGGACAGTTCTTTGGGATTTCCTATTTTGCTAAAGGCACAAAAAGCTTTTTAAAAATCCAAAACATTTCCAATTGAAGTCATAAGAAATTTAAGTTAAAAATTTGCTCAACATTCACAGCTCCAAACAATCCTTAATACATATTGTAAAAATGACCTATCTTAAACTTAAATTAATATTCTGATGGCCAGGCATGGCACATCAATTCATGCACTGCCCTGGCATGCATGCAAATCTGTATAATTGATATGAGGGAAGAGTTTTAAATAAAATGAAATACTCCTCAGTCCAGGCAACTAGCATTTAATGATACTGAAATGCATTTAAAGTAATTCAGTATTGAACCTTTCACCTGTAATTGATTTAGGTAATTTGATCCTGGGAATATTGGGGTCCTTCCAAGCATTTCTGCAAATATGCATCCAACTGACCATATGTCAATACCAAAAGAAAATTGGTGAACAGAAAGCATGAGTTCAGGTGCTCTGTACCACCTTGTTGCAACATATTCAGTCATCACCCGTCTTTGCTCATTTGGAGATGACAAAAGACTTCTCGCCATTCCAAAGTCTCCAATTTTCAATTCACAATCATGGTTAACAAGAATATTGCTTGGTTTCAAATCTCGGTGAATGATATTTGCAGAATGAATGTATTTCAAACCTCGAAGAATCTGATAAAGGAAATATTCTATATGCTCATTGCTAAGAGTTTGTTTGGAATGGATAATATGATGCAAATCACTTTCCATTAAATCGAAAACCACATAAACATCATGAAATTTTGATAAATCTTCTGGAGGTCTTAGAATCTCTTTTATTCCAATAACATTATCATGTTTGAAATGTTTTAATATTTTTAGTTCCCTGAGAGTTCTTTTTGTAATTGCTGGCACATCAAAAGCTCTTGAAATTTTCTTAATTGCAACTTTGCAGCCAGTTTTATTGTCTACTGCCGAGCACACCACGCCATAAGCTCCATTGCCAATTGTTTCAACGATTGAATATCGCGAGTCAACCTCAAATTTAACTTCTATTTGATTAGATAAGCATGCCATTGCAAGCTCAGTTAAAAGAGTCGTGATTGGGCCTAAACTCAAAGTTCTGTATATATGGCCTTCTCTCATCAAATCTTCAGTGCATTAGCTTGCAATACTGTTAATCCTTTCATTCAATACGAAAAGGCGATCTCCTGCAAATCTACGCATGTTTAATAGCAAATTATGGCTGTTTGTAGTCAAAATTCTTTTATATTATGCTGCAAGTGAATTGATTTTCAATCCGTCCGCCATTACACCTCACAACAAATGTCTCGTTTTCATGAGGTTTCCAATGTCTTATTTATATTGCTCATTATCATGTCTAAAAATAAACATTACGTAATGCTAAATATTCTTTTTAATATTTATCTAAGAATAACCTGCAACTTCTTTAGGGGGTCTCTGGGCCTGCATTAGATGATGTCGTACTCATCTCGCCCCACCCCGTTTTCAGTTATCTCTTGTGATTCTCAGCAAAACACAATTTCAAGATCTTTAAGTTAAAGAAAATGACCATCATCAACTGGAATTATTCAATGAGGCAAACATCGACCCAAAATTATGCAATTCATGTTTCAGGAGAACTTTTTAGCAATCAAAAAACTAATCAGGGTTCTTTAGATTCTGAACATTGCATTTATATGGCTGCAAATTTGTAACCCATTCAACATGAATGCCATGTGAATGCCATACACAGCCTTCTATCACTTAGCAAATAATGCTACTTTCTTACCAGTTATTTGCCCACATCAATCCAATGTATTTTAACTGACCATTAGCCACAAGTGCATACTACTATACTATCCTTCCTATAGATGATAAAATGATTGAGTCATCAAGTTATCCACACAGAAAAGGAGAAAGAGAAAAAATACATGATTTAACATTTTCACTCTTCTCATATAGATGAGAACATTAAATTTACTTTTTACAACAAATCTTTAATAATTTATTGTTCTATCTTCACATGTTTTACAAAGATAAGCCATGTCACGAGTTTTTGCTCAGAGAGAAATAAATGGATGAAAATTGATGGGATACAAATTTCACATGTTCAAATTATGGAATTATAGAAAGGATTCCATAAAGAAAGAAAATGCAAAATGAGACAGTTTGGCTAAATGTTGACCATCATTAGGAATCATTGTGAAATGACAATATTGAGGCTTTGGATGACCCCTCCCTTAAAGAAACAACTTAACTATGATTGATTTAATTATAAACTGCTATATGACAAACATCTAGGTGTATTCCATCCATATCTGATTCAACAAAATATGTTTTTATCAATGAACATTTCCCAACCCATTGAACTGGCAAAAACCAAGTACAATATGATTGCTAGAATCATTTTAAAGCAGTTTGTACAACATGGCAGATTTTTTAATATTTTTAAATGTAATTTCAAAAACAAAGTGTAAGATAAATAATCAACTAGATTGAGATGAGCTGCACTCTTGTCATCACGTTTTGTGTCTCAAGTTTTTAATTAGCTGACATATGATCAATTGGTGCTAGCATAAAGTTTTCAATGAACATGGATGAAATAAATATGTGTATTACCTAGTACAAAATAGATTAAAATAGGTGAATTCCTCACAGAGGAGGAAAAGGAAAAATAAATTCTAAAAAACCCTACTGTTTATCTTGTCAGATCACACTATGTTCACTGCTATTTTGTACAATTCCTACAATTAGCAATACTTAAGAAACTGGATTTATCTACCCATCAACATTTAATGAAACATCACTAACAAAAGGATTCTAACTGGTTGAATGTGCCAGATTATCAGCTAATCTTCCTAACCAGAGCACAACCCAGCAGTAACCCATCTAATTAATCTACTTCTTGCATTTTTTAACTATGAAATACGCTGGAACTCCAATTGGACTTACAGCTAGAGCAATACACCCCACAGTAGCTAAACTTACAGCAGCAACGGACATAAAAATGAATGTACCGAACACTGCACTTGATCTCAAAGCTATTCTAGCAGCTGGTTTATTTGGTAAAAGGTTATATTTGCATCCCAGAAAGCTGTATCTGCTGTAATGGTCACCCAAAATTCCTGCACTTCTATGTCTTTTGCCACATTTGTAACAGAAATCAGTTGAGCATCTGCAAGTAAAAAAAAGAAAAAAAAATTATTTGATTGCGTAAAATCTCTAATTGTCATCATTATTTACCCCCAACTCTATCAGCAGTGAATGCATGAGCAACAAAATGCATTTCAAGCATCTTTGCAAAAATTTGTCAGATAGCTTTGCAACATTTTGCACTTCATTAAAAAATTTAATTTCATCAAGAAAAATTTAACACAAACCTGGTGCAAATCATATGATCACACCCAGAAATTCTCTCAATGAAGAAGTTACAATTTGGACATTTCCTTGCATTAGCTGAGCATTTTCCTTTCCCCTTTGCCCATACTTTGAGGGCCTTCTGTCCTTTCCCAACCACATCTTTATTGTATGTTTTACACGTCATGCCATTATGCCAAGGAGCATGACATGGTACACACCATCGCAAACCGCAAGAAGAGCATTTGTGATGCAGTGGTATCTCGTTAGGTTCTTCAAAATTGTGAACTATGTTACAACCAGGGCATGTCTTGCGCCTAGGATTATTTTCAGCGTCAACTTTATTTTTAATGTAAAGACTTAACTGTTCATTACAATAGAGCTCGATTTCATCATCTGATAGAATCCTTGTGCACAGATCACCCGGACACCTCAACAGTACAAACCCTTCTGTGATTTTTGCTTTTAAATGCAGTTGCATACAACTAGTGCAGACATGTTGAAGGCAAACAGAACAATAAACTGACATTTTGCTGCCATTTCGCAAAGAGCAATAGCATACAACACAGAGATGTTCATTCCAATCTTCATCTTCATAAAGATCTATGTACATATCATCATCACTCAAAATTGAACTTCTTTGATGCAACAAGTTCATGGATAGTTGAATCTCCAGGGATTGTCTTCTCAACAGTTGTGGATTGTCTGAAACTCGCAGTCGCAGTGTGGGAAGTGGTGAAGAAAGTGGTAGTGGTAGTGGTGGTGGTGGTGGCGGGGGTGGTGGTGGTGGTGGGGGTGGTGGTGGTGGTGGGGGTGGTGGTGGTGGTGGGGGTTGTCTTGGTAGAGATGGGGGTGTTGGAGAGGATACTTGTGCATTAACAACTTCTGGTCCCTTTGAGGTTGATTCTTCTAAAGGGGCTTCTGACTGCTGGCCAGAGTCTTCTGCCAATGTAACTTCTTCTGATTTTGATGATGCAGGCATCGATCTTTTCACTGAGTAATATTCTTGTGACAACTTTCTTTCCTTCACTGGACTCTCCTCCTTCTGTTCAATGGTGATTCTTTTAGTGCAAATAGTTTCTTGAACAGACAACTTTTTCAGAATAGCTGGATTATGTTCTTGAGATTCATGTTCTCTGTTGGGTAATTGCAAACTCGGGCTTTTAGGCAACGAAAAACTAACTGATCTTCGAAAAATGTTCGGTTTCCTCTTTGGATGAGGCAATGATTGGCACCGTTCCATTCTTGCAAAATCTATCGGAAAATTTGAGAAAAACCAACTCAAAACTAGCCTTTAGTGTATTCAAACATAGTAAAACTCTTCCTTTGATAACTGAGCTAAATTTCGAGATTTACTGACGAAACCTGATGTAACTTGCATCATCAACATCGAATTAGGCCATCGTGATTTTACAGAAGCGGAAGGTTTCGATACAAACTGCTTCAAGATTATCTCAATGAACATCAGACGAGTGAAACAGATCGATGTAATTCCAGTGAAACTCTTCTGCCGTGGCTAGTCTTTTGAGAGTGAATAATTCTTTCTTTCTCCCTCAATTTGCTATTTATATATTTGACATGCTACTTCCATTTCCATTTCTTTCGTCAAGATCAAAACTCTGCCCCAGATCTCTATGACGTCAATTATAAACATTCAACATTTCGCTATTTTTGGTCATTTGGGTGGGGTTCCTTCAGCCCCAATGTTACGTTCCAATGCCAAAGGGAAAGTGAAGCTCGTCAGGTCACTTTTTAATGCAGCTCTCCAAAAATTGGTTATAAACTTGTAAGAGACCGTACTGTTTCATAAAGTCCGTCTTCAACCCAAGGTTGGAGGAAGTGATTTGTTTTCTGTGGGTTAGGGACGAGTGACAAAATTGTCCAATCTATGAACCTAACCCTTCCACCCCTAGACAAGCCATATGAGCCTATGAACCTCAACAAGAGTGGATGCTTTCTAACAGAAATCAATGCATTCAGCATCTACACTTACAAATTTTTAAATCGTCTTTACTCCACCTTCGTTATTATTAGTAGCTACTGTATTGTCACCACGAGTGAAGGGCAGCGATGCCAAAAGAGGGGGGGCAAGGGGGCATCTGGTCCCCTACCCTTTTCCAAGGGGGGCAGAGGGGGCAAGATATGCCCTGCTCAATTCTATAAATTCTTTTCGACAGTCAATCAGAACAAAGCACAAATCGTCTTGGAATGGACATTTGAATGGACAGAGAGGTACCATCACATAACTTCAGTATGACATAAGTTTTTTTCATTTTCTACGATTTTACAGGATGTATTTTGTGTTCAAGCGCCCTTCAACGAATGTCTGCCCCCCTGCGCCCTTCAATGCTTCCGGCACCCCAGGTGAAAGGGCAAGAAAGGGTTGAAGGGATTTTCCCTTCTACATCAACTTCCTGAAATACAATAATATTGCATGATATTAGCAAATACTCGAATACATAAAATTGCAATCGACAGCATTTTCAAAAACAAATGTAATCAGGTACACCGTTCCGTTCCTTGTCGGGGTCTAGGCACCAATCTATGACGTAACGAAACAGGATTGGAAAGGAAACGTCATTGAACAAAAAAAAGCGTTTTAAGAAGACAGATGTTTACTGGCTGTGGTCAAGAAAGACAATAAAGAGCAACTATAAGCAGAACAGACAGGGGCGCTCATTAGGGGGCTGTGGTTTGATGTCACACTCACACCCCATCAAGTTTTTCTCAGGTGGTCCATAAAGTGTTCTTTATGTGCAAAATTGGTCTATAAATCTACAAAAAATCAAGAAAAGTTGCAGATAAACAAAAAGAATTTTTTAAAGTCGCTTCATACCACGTTAGACGAAAATTTCACTTACTTGCTACTTTAATTTGTTGTTCACACCCAGTCGATCCCAAATAAAAGGTATAGTGAATGTCGGTTCAGCATGAGTACACACATCCCAGAAACAAAAAATTGCATTTGCGTCGCGCATCAAAGGCAAAAAAATTTAAAGGTACTATTAGCATAGTTAATAGTAAGACTGAGCACTTTGTTACTAGCAAGCAAGAGTAACACAAGGCAACTGGGGGGGGGGGGGGGGGGGCAGGATATCTCTTAAAAATAATGACAAACAGTTTGAATACACCATTGCATAACAATGATGGTTATGTTTGAAACGTTTCCATGGAAAGACAGTTTATTTTTACTCTGCGGTATCTGAGTAGGTATCTGAATGCGCAACCTGTATGCATAGTTGATGAACAAATTGCACGAAAAGAACGATAAAAAATTCATCAGAGTGATTAACCATTGAGTAAATCGATTGGTATGGGAATTTGAATTCACTCCTTTAAGAATTCACTCGTAACACATCAGCGTTGGAAATCAATGCTCAGGCCAATGATTAAAGAACGAAAAATGTCACTTACCATTTATTTGCTAATATTCTTAATAAATAATGTACATATGAAAATATTAAGAAAAGCTTGTAAATATGATGGTGATTTTAGCATTGCACTGGAAGGGATAATCGATTCTGGTTCATTGCTGAACGCTTTAAGTGGGAAATCGAAGCGAAGCTGCTTGCTGATTTGCAAATCGACATTGCCTTGTGAATCTGTCAATTACAAACAAGATGGTGGAATCTGCCAATTACTTGACCGAAACCTGACTGCAAGTAGAAGCACCCTTCAGTCTCAACCTGGATGGGTCTTTATTTCAACAAACGAATACAGTTTGGCTGTAAGAATTATTCATATTTTACGTTAAATTCGATTTTATCGTTCATTTTATCATGACAAATACTCTCTACTAAGTCTATTATTTAAACTATTAAGTATCTTAAAGCTTCTTTAGGCACTCATAAAGAACCGACACTTATTCTTTAATGAAGTTAATCCACCCACATACCGTTCTTTCGGGGCATCTATTTCAACTGATAGGGAAAAGGTATCATTATTTTTACACTAATATTTCAATGCCCTTGAATGTAAAAATTTTCTTATCCCAGAATAACGAAAGGTACAAGATTCATAGATAATGCAATATTCTTTGAGACAACTATTTTTGTATTAAGATACTGCATAACCTTTAAAGACAAATTGGCAAATTAATTAGAATCTTTGAATATTCAAAACGAAACAGGTTGGAAATAAATGCAGGGAACTGTCACCGTGTCAAAATGGCGGAAGATGTGAGGACACATGTGATGCCGCCGGGGTGAAATGCATTTGCACCGATCGATACATTGGAACATATTGCGAAAGAGAACGAGGTTTGCTCACCAATTATAAATTATGACTGGCTTGTAATACTGGCTTATAATGCGTCTTTGAAATACCAAAAGCATCTCTAAGTTAGAGGGAACACTTCCCTTACAACTCTTAAGAGTGTTCAATATCAATTAATTAAAAGTAAGAATTACATAAATTATTGTGGAATAGAGGGCACTACACCTTCCCCCCCCCCCCGATGACATTTTATGCATCGCCAAATTCCATCCAGCCATTTAACCATCTTCTGAATGGGGGCATGTTAAGCTACTAGACTCTTCCCACAGTTTACTAAAAACACCTTTTTGCAGACGTGTGACTTTTGTACAGGAAAATTTGCCTAAACGCTTTGCCTAAATCAATTAGTAGCTGCCATGCTTCATCATTAACTATGCTAATTTATCCACGTAATTTGATATAATAAATTCTTTGCAGAGTTTTCTACTTGTCAAGCGGCATATGAGGCAGGCCATCGTGAAGATGGGGTGTATTATCTCACAAACGCTGGCTACCACTATTGCGTGTTAAGCAATTCTATTGGTTGCAGTGCACAAGGTGGATACACTCTTGTCATGCGCACTGATGGTAGTCAGGTACGATTTAAACACACTTTTTCTAAATCTTTCAATCTCATTTTTCATGGAATTCTATTTCAATTCGTTCTAAATTTTAGCGATGGGATTTCAAGCTCTAAACGTAAAACATTCGCTAATACTTAATTTTTATACTCTTTATAAAGCGAAATAAAATATAAGTTCTTTAAGCGATATTTGTATTAAAAATCGGCAATTTTCACACAGAACCTGCTCCACATTGTCAGGGCTTTCGTATCAGAAGAAATCAACGTTGAAACTTTCTTTGGCCTTTTTCAACAAAAACAATTTTCAACCCTCAAATATTAATGCTTCTTAATTACTTCAATTTTAATGCCTTTTTTCGCTAGTTATGTAATCTATTACTTAAGTACAAATGCTTTCTAAAAAATGGAAAGCAGTTTCTGAAAACATAGATTCTAGAAAACTCAGTGCTGAAATTTCTTGAAATATTTTGGGGAGCCGAGGTATAGTGAAAGTCGGTTCAGCAGTGCTTCCTTATATAAGGCATGTTTCTTTTCTTAGTACAATCAAATACAAAAAATATTACGTGTTAATACTTTCGTCATTCAGAACACTTTCAGATATGAGTCGTCGCATTGGACAACCAATTCCGTGTACAACCATGCATTCGCATTAAATGAAGGGTTACATGGGCAAGAAGCAAAGTTCTCTGGGTTTAACAAACTTCCTTTTACAAGAGTTTGCATTGGAGTGAAAGTTGGGGAATCATTCAACTTCATAACTTTCTCGAAACAGTCAACATCCCTCTTAGATTTTTTAAAATCTGGAGCATTTGAAAGTAAGTTAATGGTAAAATGAATATTTAACATATTTTGATTGATGAACAAACATGATAAAAAAGGCTATACTGTAATTTACTTCTTGGAAGAAACCCATTGGTAAAGCCATCATGCAACCTGATAGTATTTGAAGCAACAGCTCTCTATAAGGAAACTGTAATAGAAAATACAACAGGCCCTTGAAGATAACTGTATTGCAGGTATACATCAAGTCAAGATACCTTATTTGGTACAAGGTGGACGCTATGCAAATTACTTGCCTATACATTGATAGCCATGCAAGCGAGGTCATAGTCGAAAATATCTATATAGAAAGGGGAATTTGATGTTGTGGCCCCATCCATCCAAACTACCTGGTTGAATCAAAATAAGCATTCATGTTATTGTGTTGAGACTAAGCAGAATTAATGTGGAATAACATTGGAGTCAAATCTGTGTTGCATTATTTTGCATAATTTTCTTTACTCAATTTTCTCACATCTTGTTTTATCGTTTCTAAAGAAACAACCCACGTCAGATCGACTTGGTTGAACTTAGTTCCAGGTGGTGGTCTTCAGGCCAATTGCAACCGACAAGGCTTCAACAATGCAATTGACAGTATTATCTCATCCTACGTCAGAATCGGTATTTTGGGCAATGAACAACAATACTGCAACAGTCCAGACACAGCCATTGGTATTGGCATAGGAGGTACTCATTTGCAGTCATCTGGCATCACAACTGGCTCTACTCACGGTGCTGTTGCAGGAAAAGGCTATGTTTTTATCTTGTAATGGGTACATTCGTTTTTATCATTTATTGGACACATTCGCAAGATCCAACAAAATCTAACATAACAAGCATAATTTTAATCTCTTTTTAATAATTTCAAAATAATAATTAACAGCTAACAATGATTAACTGATGTTGATTATTTTAAATTTATAAAATTTGCTAACTTGACCAAAACAAGTCTCAAAAGTTTGATAAACCGAATAAAGAAAATAAAGAAATGGAAAAACATAATTGTGTTTAATTGATGAGGTAAAAAGATGATTGTTCAAAGCAAAGGTCTTCGATTGGCAACAAAATCACCAATCAACGTATTTTTCGTCGAATACTTTTACAGATTCAAAAAAATTTATTACATTTTCTCCAAAATACCCTAGAAGGCTAACCATTCTCTAATTGAAAATGGGTGTACCAAGTTTTTCAATTGTTCATCGCGGATTCCAATGTTTTGGCCACTGAACATGCAACCACATTGTTTTTCTATCAAGCACCCTTCTGAGCTGCAATCCTACTTATTTAAAACAAATACTTATACATTGATATCTTATAAATTGATCATGGACCAGGGCTTGGTCTTGTTACAAGGCATTGACTACAAAATGTACATGCAAATAGCTCAAGGAGGATTGTCGAGGTGTCCAAAGTTTAGATATCTCAAATTTATACAAACCATTTACAAGATTTGTTTCTTAATCAATTTTTCAAGCCTTTTAATTCTACTAGATTCTTGTTCGGATGTGCCTGTGTTCGATTCCCCTGTTGTGCTACCACCACTTCCAACAGGAATGCGACTTCGGAATATTTCTAGCATTGAATGCTGTTCATTTCTCTTTAAACCCTAGAATACAAAAATAACGATTTCTCAGTTAAAACGGTCACCTCATTCAAACTGTGTAGATTAAATGTATCTTTATCAACTTACATTGAACATAATTATTTGAGTAATTGAATTAGTGATACGAGTTTGTGGATAAAATGGTTTAGGGCTGGAACTAGGGTTAGAACAAGAATCACAGCAAGAGTTAGATTAGAACAATGGTTAGAGCAAATGTTAAAGGAGAACAGGGGTTAGAACAAGGGTACGAAAAACCAATCGTCAATTCTTCTAGATTGTGATTAGCAGATGACTAATTATGCTTCTAAAATCATTGTTATAAAAATACATTTTACAGCTAAGATCAAGATCAGTGGAAGTAGAAAGACGTACCTTCATTTCTAAAAGTTTTTGAAAATTAGCAGTGTCAGGATCATTTAACAATTTAATGTAATTATCAACAAATCCAGCTGGAGGATCATGTGGTGACATCACAACCTAATGATATAAATTATCATATTATTATCAAATTGAAATATATTAAACACAACTTAACTTAATATATTCGATAGCATAATTGATGATATAAAGTCACATGAAATTTAAAAAAATTTGCACATAAAAAGGCTTCAAGAAATACAGCAATTTTACTTGCCTACTTACTTCAAAGTATTGTAACTTTTTTACTTTTAATTTTATTTTCACTTTTGCTTTTCATTTAATTTCTTTTTCTTGCTAAATTTCATAAATATCAGAATTACCTTTAAAATCATCTCTGCTTTGGACATCCCCTTTGCTACGATTTTTGTAAAACTAAAAGGAACGAAAAGCAAAGATAAAGCAATGTAATTTGTGTCATTCGAATAAAGACACGCAGAATCATGAGATACAAAAGAAACACAAAGAGAAAAACAAAAATACCATAGTAATGTTTTGATTTCATAAATAATAGGAGATATCTTACAACAAAACACGGAGAATGAAACCATTATATCAAATTTTTGAAGTGCAGAAAGGGAAATGTAAAGGTTGGGAGGGTGGGGGGGGGGGGGGGTTCTCAGACCCATTTCTTGCTAGACAAGATCAAATCTGAACAGAAAAGATGTAGAAATGACAAGAAGTTGAAAATGTAAGAATGTGAATGTAAATGTAAATTCAATATAAATGTAAGAATGTAAGAAACAGGATTACCTCGCAGGTGGTTTTCTTTGTACTTGTGATCCAAGGGAAGTTAATTCAAGTAAAACAGTTTTCAATGAATGAGTATCCAAAAGCAACTAAAAACAAACAAAAAAACCCAAGCAAATAAAAAGAAAAATATCATGATAAATGAAATAATCAGTTGACGCTAATATGGCTAAAAGGTCAAAAGCAAAGTACATCAACAAAAACATGTAACAGGTTAAATTTAAAAAAAGTGAACGAAACTAAAATGCATCGTAAAATACCTGCTCTGCTCCAATTGTTGAAATTGGTTTGCATTTGTAAATAAAATTGATAAATCGAGGGATGAAGGAGCTGAAAAGAAAATCAAACGAACATGAATAATACAATCGTCAAGAATTGAAATTCAACAAGCATAGCATAGAACTTGTAGGCACGCGTTTAAATTTTCCTCAAAAAAAATTGTGTCGTAACGAAATTTTGTATTATTTGGAAATAATCTTTCCTTAACCTGGTGTGAATTCAAACATGAACAAATGAACGCAATAGGAAATGTAACAAGTTATGGAGAAAACAGAGTGACAGGCTGCCTACTCGATTCTCGAAGAATGCTTGTGACCATGAATGTAAATGATAGACAAAGGGAGCAGTAGTAACAGAGTACAAATACTTTGCGTTATAATCATAATTACAGACAGAAATATTTTGTACAACTCTTGAATACGACAGATATGCATGAATAAATGAAATACAAAAAGGCATATATATTAAGCAAAAATATCAGCTGTTTTGATCATAAACTCACTTGACAAATCGTATACAAAATTGTGTAAAATATTTTCTTGAAGAATGAAGACTGTCTCTTATAACTGGAATTGCTTGCTTTAAATGGGTCGTTATCGCTGTTATGTAGGCACTCTGATCACCCACTGTTTCCATGCTTTGCCAATGAACCTACGAAATTTCATTGAAATTATCTTTATTTTCCCTTGTTTATCAAGACAAAATGGTAATCAGTATTTTAAAATTCAAGTCAAAGTCAGTTCACGTTCAGTTCACATTTGTGACAATAGATTTGAAGAAATCTAACGCGCTGAGCAAAAATTTTTATAATTCAATATGCCATTTGCCATTTTTGAAATTGTTCGTATCATTGCATAAAAACTCCATAGATGGATCTAAATAAAACGCTAGTAGATCGAGCATTTAAAGATTTCTGCGACTTATAGTTAGTTATAGACATGTTTCACATGCGTGGTAGCAGATTAAAACTCACAGATTAGAAGGGAACTCTAGATATGATAATTATTGATTTATTCAACTAATCACTAAATTTTTCAACTTTAATCCGCAAAAGATTACTCAATTCCAACCGCCTTTTACTTATTTCCCATACCCTGTTAGGGGACAAAACGAGCTTAAGATGGCTGTGTATAATTTGTGTTTCATTGAGCAACGCTAAAGTTTCAGGTCACAATATTACCATGAATTCGAAGAAAGTGGTCACACGCAACAAATACCACCAACAATATAAACTAATGTAGCCAGCGGTAGCATAAATAGGGACTTAATGTATCCAAAACAACCAACAATAGAGATTGAAGCAGCTAAATCCAATGCGCAGTACCTACAATACAATTAAAATTGGGAATATTCGACCCTAATCGCATCAAAACAAGAGAGAAAACCGCGCAAGAAATGTTCGGAAATACTTAGTGGAATTTCAAGATTTATCTTGACTTGATTATATTGCCACATGTGGCCTAATGTTTCACTCTTCGCATGTGGTCTTATTACCTACTTGAAGCACGCTATTGCTATCGTTCAAATAAAAAATCGCTTATTTTGGTGTAAATTGCAAGATTAAAAAATATTGGCTGACCTTTGTCATGGCAGTCAAAGCTGGTTCGCAAGCATTCTCGAGATCTTGAACAAGAAGTTGAATGCTGCTCGATATGACACTGGAAAATAAGATTTAAATCTAAAATAAGATTCCGCAAGATTAATGATCTTGACAATCAGATTCAAATAAAGGTCTCTCACGGTAAGGTGGTCGATTAATCTCGATCACCTTAATCATTGCTTGCCTAAGATATTCGCTAGGTTTCTTTTTAAGTCATTTTTAAGCCAATAGTTGAACATATCCTTCCAAAGACGTGTTCGATTAAGAACCATCCTTGGTAGAAGAATATTTCACCTATTGAAACGTAATGTGATCAAAGGTGGGAATGAAAGAAATAAAAAAAATAGTAAATATGAACAAATGACTTGGACTTCATGTTTGAAGTCTAACCAAATAAGAAAAACAAAAGAAAAAACCAACCCATGAAAAATGTCAGTTTCTGATCCAAAATTTATTTTATCGGCTAATTCTGGATCGATTTTCTCTTTGAGCTTATCTTGAAGCTAAAAACCATAAAAAAAATTGAAAATTAAGCAAATTTCGGTGCACATTTAAGACATGTTGGATTTTGCCAAGGGAATAGAGAACCATGGAGCACATGTTAATGTACCTTGTATTGTTCAAACAGGACCTCATTTAATACACTAACGGGGTAGGATGCTGCCTCCAATACCCTCCCTATGCTTCTGCAGTTTGGAACGTTCAAACACTAGGCACGCTGTCCATTTTAGTTCCGTTTTCATGTTCCCTTCAACCTCTCATGCATACCTATTGTCCTTCACGCAACAAGTACATTGTCTCTTTTCAACCTCTCATTCGTGCAAATTTTTCTTCAAACGATTGGCTTATAGTTCCTTTTAACCTCTCATTCATGCTTATTGTCCATCAGACAATAGGCCCATTCTTCTTTTGAGCAAATAGACGTCTCTACGAACTTGCGCTTATTTCCCTACCTGTTCAGTTGTTTCCTGACAATACTCCGCTGTGGTTAAAATACAACACGTCAATCGTTTCTCCTCCGCATTGAACTTCACATCAGAATCTTTCAAAATGCTTGCTAATCCAGAAGTAGCTCTGTAACAAATTTAAATTCCAGCATTTATGACAATAAAGATCTTTTTAAAGCAATTTTTAATGGAGAATCTGTTAACATTTGTAACTGTTTTAATGTGTACATTCCTAATCGACGGTTCTCTTGCAAGAAGGGCAAGAATTCAATTGTCCAGGCCATATTTATGGAGTTGAATAAATGTAGATAATTAAAAGCTAACTGCAGTAAAGACCATGTAATAATCCAATTGTAAATACGCTATGCATGGGATAAACATAGTAAATAAGATAAACAAAGCAATACTTTATCCAAGTAGTGATATCGAGGGAAAAGCATTGTTGACATGTTAACAAAGACAGCCAAACAAACATAGCTACATCTGTAATATTTTTTATCGTAATGAGCTGCCTTCTATCCACTTGATCGAAGTGTGCCTATATGTTACCTGTCTATTTAACTTTCTAATAATAATAATAATAATAATAATAATAATAATAATAATAATAATAATAATAATAATAATAATAATAATAATAATAATAATAATAATAATAATAATAATTCTTCTAATAATTTGTTCATAACTTATAACCAGGTATTACGCACATTGGTCAGATGTCAGAAAATCAAGTTAAGAGAAAAGTTACAAAGTAAATAGGTATTTTGGCAGTGCAACCCCATGAGAAGCTGCAATGAGGTAATTGAATTCTGTAGGGATGCCGTAATTAAATTAAGGACATGAGGGTGATATTTGCACTATCCCTGGGTCCCTGTCTGCTACCCGAAGTCTCTAAGTTTTAATTTTTAACAAGATGATAAAAGCCTATTAAATAGGATTTCATTCATCATCAACATACTTTGGTAAATTAGCTGTCAACAGCCTATTCGCATACTCTTTCAGGAACTTTTGAAACAAATTAGCCAAAGCCAAGAGGGGATCTCCAGTACTTAAAACAGCACATTGAACCATGCATTTCTTGTAAAATACAAACAGCTCCCCGGCGCTCGGTAAAACCGAATCGTCACCATCTGATTCTGGTGTTGGAATTCCTTGTGACCTCAAATCTTGGGTAAATTTATCGATGAGATCTGCCAAATTTCTAAAAATAAGAATTGAGTAGATATAATTAAATCAACATTTGTTGGGGAGTCAATAGTCAATTAAACTATAAAAGAGATTTGTGTGTTATTGTAGCGTTTATTTCAATGCTAAATTGAGTTGCAATAAAAAAGAAGCATTTATAAATAATTGAAATCTTTCATAGAACCTATTTCTAAGAGCAATTTTGCTTCACCATTAAAGAACCCATGAAATTTAAATATATATAATGAATGTATGTATTTGTCAAAAACTTCTTTGCTTATTGATAAAAATTGATTAGCTCAGACGTAATAAACAATGAGAATCGCTTAGACCAATGTTCCTTCAACAAATTCCA
This sequence comes from Catostylus mosaicus, assembly GCA_964019065.1. Lineage (NCBI taxonomy): Eukaryota > Metazoa > Cnidaria > Scyphozoa > Rhizostomeae > Catostylidae > Catostylus > Catostylus mosaicus. The sequence goes on along the minus strand of OZ025193.1, from coordinate 8,593,684 downwards.
TAACTGTTTGATTAATCAAATTATCTTTTTGTTTGATGGCTAGAAATACTATCGGTCAAATAAACGTGCAAATAGTTATGGTGGGAAACAAAAGAAGCTTTAGTTTTAATTTATGTGAGAAACAACACTAGAGCGAAAGGGAAGATGACATACTTATCTTGTGATTCAATGTAAATATGAAGATGAGGCTCAAAAGATCGTGAAATCAATCCATTAAAACCCGAATCAGGCTGTTTGCGGCTCTTCTAAAACGGAAAAATCAAAAGTTTGCAGAACCTTGAAGATGTCGCATTGAAGGGTACAAGCCACAAAATATCTGATGGTTATCAATAAGAAATGAAAAATCTCTTCAAGTCATTCAGAAATCCGATTTGTGAACATTTCAGTTCTTGTAAATCAACTTATTCCTTGTCAATTCGCTTTTGTTTTGTTTCAATAACATCTAAGTTAACCATTATCTCCACATTCAAAAAATTGTGCTTGTTAATGTAATAATAAAAATAATAAAGTAAAAACATACAGTCTTCTCATCTGATGTGGAAATATCTGATTTTTCTCCTTTATCTTCTCCTGCCTTTAAGGTAAATTCACAGCATGAATTTATTTGTTTGCAATTGATGGATGAATAAAAAAAGGTGATATATCAACAAATTTATCTGCTAATTCAATAATTGACTGATTGGTTTAACCATTGTTTGATTGACTGATTGACCGATTGGTTGACTGATTGATTGATTAATTGCTTGATTGATTGATGGATTGATTGATTGACTGATTGACCGATTGGTTGATTGATGGATTGGCTGATTGATTGATTGATTGCTTGATCGACCGAATGATTGATTGATTGAGTGATTGATTGATGGATTGATATATAGATCGACTAATTGATCGACTCATTGGTTTTCTGAATGATTTACTGATTGTTTGATGATGAATCAGATAATTTAATGGAACCATGTCATATAATACCCTATTTCAGCTCTTTTTATCGGTTTTTTCATAAAAGTTGCTACAAAAATATAAAAGGTTTAAAAATCTATACCTCTAACTTCATCAAGTTGGTAGCAGAGAATCTTTTTGATAAAAATCCTTCAAAAGTTGTTGTACGTTGGATGGCAAAAAGCAATAATTTCACATCGATTTCAGAATTCCTTGCTGCCATTAGATTGGATAGTTCCGTTCTAAAAAAATACCCACATTTGATAAGCATACAAGATAAACCGAAAATGGCACATTCGAAATTTCATTCATTGAAGATTTAAGAGAATTTAACTCATAATGTCGTTTTACATAAAACATAAAATAATCGACCCTGAAAGGCAAACCTTGTAATTCTGCAAAATTCTTTACAAATATTCTCTTCAACATTCCATCCACTTGGAAATGTTCCTGTAAAATCTTCTTCAAATTTAATTAAAACTCTTTTCATCCAAGCATATCGTCTATCAATCTTATCAAGCCATGCAACCTTAAAACAGAGTAAATCAATCATTTACAAGAAATTGAATATCATTAAATTGTTTTTTTGTCAGATTATCTTTCCAATTTTCACAAAAAATTGTCTCGCTAGATTTATGTTGCCAACATATTTTTACCTTTTTTAAGTAAAAGTCACCTTTTATTTGAAATGAAGAGAGAATTAAGTGCCAAATAAAGCCACATGAAACAGGCAAGGAAGACATGAAAAATGTTTGGAGGAAAGATTTTGGCACAGGCTAATCAAGGATTTTTTACAAGCAGAAAATGTTTCAAAAGGAGAATGTTTCTAAGCAGTTCAATAATTTTGAAAATTATTGAAATTTTTAATTTCGAAAAATGACTGTTCATGAAAATCCTGCCTTAAGACATGAAATCAGTTTTTTTAAAGTTGCAAAAAAATTGAAAAACTACTTCTGTGTTTTCATTAGAAAAAGACATTTTCAAGCAGGAAAGAAAAAATACGACATACATCAAAACTTTCATTGAAGACATTCAAATAATCAGCAAGTTGTAGTTTAATAAACCATGTGAGAAGATTGTCTCTGAAAAGATAGAAAATATTGCATGCAAAAATTAACTTTGAAAATCTTACAAAAGAATGTAATCAATTCCTTTTACTTCTCTTTCTTCATATGTTCATATATAATATAGCTTAAAACGTCCTTATTTTGATTGCAAGCACAATTAACATCATTCATCATTTTTAGATTAATCAACGTTTTAATGAATGTAGAGACTTTGCTCACTTGAATCTTGAATCCAAAATGGCCACCACTTTGCAAGCATCTGCCAGTTGTGAATTGGGTCCTGCTGCAGGCTGAAATGAAACGGAGCTTCTTTTCACAGAAATTAGGCCTATTTTCAATCGATTTAGGTTATCTATATATTATGATGCAAAAAACGTTCGCATTTGCTGTCAAGTTTTTAAAAAGTGTACTCAATAAAGGCAAGAAAAACTAGTTATATTTTCAGTCAGTTTTTAAAATACCTTAATTCCTGGGATAGACACAGCATCTTTGAAATCTGAAAGAATTTGATTGCCAAGTTCATTTTGAATACTGGTGACTCTAAAAGAAATTAAGTTTCTATGTGAAGACAACATAGTGAAATTGTACATCATTGAAAGAAAACACAATTGTACATTTGATAAAAAGAAAAAAATAAGATCCGGTCCAATAAATGTCCAAATTGCAATCAGAACTGAGAGGTTTAACAAAATTTTTCTGTAAAAGACATTCAGTCTTATGAAGCATGAAGCATTATTTTAACAATGCCATAAACGACAATAAGAGACAAAGATCACTCACTTATCTGCCAACTGTCTAATTTGTGGTACGCTGAAATATTTCTTGAAGTGGTCAAGAACATTCAGGACTCCTTCAAGTAAATTTGCAATTTCCCCATACTGTCGATTACGAGTTAAAGACCTAAAAATTGGAAAATGATCTTCTTTAAATTATAAAATGATGGGTGCAATTCGTTTGATAACTTGTTAAGTAGTATATTTTGCACATGAAAGAAGATTTTGAAATGAAAGCAAACTCACTCAAGATTCTCAACACCTCCAACCAATATGTGCAAATGATTAAGTGTGGTAATTGAAGTTGTCAGATGTCTTTTTGCATGATCAAGTTGTTTTATGTCTCTTGTTATCTCTTTAACCTGAGCATTTTGAGATGGACCAAATTAGTCAACAATAAGTTTTTTCAAAAGAAATGAAACAGCTGAAGGAAATTTAAACAGAAAGCATAGCATACTGATGTCTGACTTTTGGTTAGGATCTAGATAATAATATTGCAACATAGCAGTTTTCCATGCATGATGCATACAGGATGAAAATCAATAAACGTTTAAACGTTTTAGAAAAAGTTTAAGAGGCATTTACCATTTGTTCTGACTTATCTGCCTTTTCTTTGATGTCTGTTATTTTTGTGAACAAATCTTGTATCGAGCTTTTGGCTTCTTCAAGGGCCTGGTTCAGGAAAAATTCAATATTCTATGGTTTCAAAAGTAAAATAATTTTGGAGCTTAAACAAATCATATGAACAACTCATCGCATTCACAAAATACAACAGTCCTAAATTAAATTGGAAAAACTTATTTCCAAAACTATAAACTAAAGAAATTAAAAAGTGAATACACACTTGTCTTCCATCATGCCCAACTTCTGCTTGACCTCTAATTGCTGTTCTTATTTCATCATCCAAACGTCTATCAAAATACAAACAAAAGCAAATAAGACAGGACACAAACAATCTCTATCAATTGCACCCAAATCATTTAGGACACAATTTAAAAGGGATTAGAGAAAACATAACGAGATACCTGCAGAAAGGGTCCGATCTTAACATGCATCACAATAAATTCAAAAACCTAAATCTATACCTGTAGTTGACTTTAAAGGACTTTTGCAATATATAAAGCAATATTGCTTTAATGGAAATTAGTAAATTGATATAACACTTTGATCAAATTAATAAGAAGCAATCTTTTAAAAGTTGAAAGGCGGTTCTTACCTTATTCTTAGCCGAATTCTACCAACAACATCATCAATATTTGCCAAAGACTAAAAATATTTAAAATTAATCACAGCTGACATTGAGAATAACACAGTTTAGAGTAAAGTAAATTATACTATTTGAATAAAAAAGGAATTGAGATGTTGCTGTAAAGCAATTTACCTGCTCTGTGGGAAAAAGTGTATTTATGTAATCTACTGGATTGAAATCTTTATTGTCCAAAGGATCATTTCCTGTAATAACCTAGTAGAAAAAAAATGGAATCATCACAATTTTTCAACAGAATGGAAAAGTTGTAAACACACTCAAGCTATCGTTTAGATTTACAAAATTTGATTATTTATTTTCTTATCTTTATAGTTTTTTTGTTATATTAATTAGTGAACCAGCTGTAAACAAGCTATTAGGCTGATGAGGTGATAATACTTATGAAATTATTTTAAATTTCTTTTTCACAACCGCACATTACAACAGTGCTTTGGGTTTCTACGCATGATAACCTGTCGCGTTCAAAGAGATAATACCCTTTGCTTTTATGGCCTAAAAATTGATTCAATTGCTCTCCAAATAGTTCCACGTCTAACCTCAGCAATGGCACTCTCTACTTCTTCTGGAAAATCTAAAAAGCTGAACAGATCTTCATCACCAAGATCGTCTTCTAAATCATGTTGCAATACTCTGATTTTTGTGTTTTCTTTGCGAGTGCTGCTCACTGCTTCAGGTTCACTTCCATCCGCCATTACGCCCAATCATGCAACCTCGTTTGCATATTTAGTAAAAAGGGAACGAAAGGAAAGGAAAGGAAGCCTGAAAGTTTGCGATGAAATCATGATGGGGGGGGGGGGGGGGGGGAGGGGCAGAATAGGTACAACAACTTAGAAACCGCCCTCTATAAAATATAACTTCCAGTTTACTCTCAAATAAAGTCTTAGCAAGCTTCCAGTTTATCTTTGTTTCGAGATGGAAATAATAGAAATAACTTGACTTCCAATTTTCAGACAGCAAAGACATTTTAAGATAAATAAAAGGAGCAACGCAAAGCAGCAGGAATGAAGAGCAAAAGCAGAAAGACTGTAATTTATAATCTAAGGGCGATTAATCCACATTGAAGCCAATTCTATTCACCTGTATGTAAATTATTTGTTTGTTTGGTATACAGATTGACTTGGAATTAACCTGACTTCACCAGGAAAAATTGAGTGAAATCATTGAGTTGAAAAATAAGATGGTTGGTCTGATTAGCAGAGGTTTGAAGCAAGAAACAGAGGAGGTGTTGTTAATACCAGTTGATGATATAAATATTTTGAAATAAAACTAGCAATGCATGAACAAAATCTTCAAAAATAATTATTATAAAATTCATCAAAATTAAATCAATCATCCGAGTCAGAAGAATCATCTTCAAACTCCTCAGCTTCAAGATCTGCCATTGGAAAACGTAGAATTGCTGCCACACCAGATAACATTCCGAGCTCTGAAAGGAAAATGGAATCGATTTGATAAAATAAATTTGCTACAGAAAAACATTCGTTATGATTCAAAACACTCGGTCCAAAGATGTATCAAGTATTTTGTTGTATATCTATTTACCTTCAAGCTAACAATAAAACATTACGAAAATACTTACGTTCTCCTGACACGTGAAGGCTTGAAAATATCCTAAAATAGAGAGATAGGAAGGTAGTTTAAGTGTAACCATTGTAGCTTGAATGTTATTTAAACTTTTCAACGTTTCATTCATATTTTAATACATAAGATCAAACTTAAACTGTTTTCATTTTAACAGGGATTTTAAAGGTTTAAAGGTATGCAGTAAAGATAATAAACATGATAATAAAGAAACAAAAATTCATTATTTAATGATTGTTAGTGTGTAATAAATGTTATAATTAAAAATATTGTCCCTCTACATACTTGACATCACCTCCATTTTCTTTTACGCTTTCAACTAAGTTAACATATTTCTTCCTGGTTGGTAGGTCGCTTGCTCTAGAAGTAAAGCAAAGAATAAATTGATCCTAAAAAACAAAAACTCCTTGCTAAAGATACTCTGCCCTCAAAAACGTGCCAGGCATTGTATTAGGCCACCATCGTTAAAAGTTCTTGGAATATTATCATTCAAAAAGAATGGAGCTGACAGTTGTCATATCACAGTCGGTGATTTCGATAATAAACTGCTTTCCAATATTTCACTTCAACAAATGAATAATAGACAACAATGATATTGCAAATTCTGCAGTTGGTTGAAAGGAATTACCTGAAAAGTTCGTCTGTAACAAGAAGAGTTTCGATTGCTAAGGCATCATTTGCGCTGCTGACTTGATTAAAACTGGGAAAGAATTAATTGATTAATTATTGAATGTAATAGTGAACTTTATCGAACAATCTGTCCAGAATTTGATACCAATCAATATCAGACAATCAATCAATAAATCAATCAACAAATCAATCAACAAATTAGAGATCAATCAATGAATCAGTTAATCAAATTTAATCTGCAAAAAACAGTGCATCAATCAGCAAAAAGGGACTGAGTGTGAGAAGGGGGTCCAGTTCTGTCATGATCAGAATTATCAATGTATTCAGCAAAACGAGATGAAAAATAACATATTATTCTAAAGTAAGTACTATTCAGACTGTAATACATCAAAAAAAGATTAATTTTGAGATTGGCGAAATATGAAACAGACAAAACAAAAGCTGTCCAGCTGGTGCAAAACACCACAAAATATAGATGGTCATCTGAAAAAGTATCATTTCAAGAACATACCCATAAAATGCTCTTGCAGATTCGTCTTGCATCATTTTAAAGAATGCATCCAATGCTTTTACCTCTCCTGATGCCTGAAGACAAAAAAAGATTCCAACAATGAGTCTTCACTTTAATCTTAACTTAAATAACTAGCAACGGTGCGAATCTTTATGCATTTCAATAAAAACAGGGTAGTCATTCCTGTTATTTGATATTAGATCTTAAATGAAGAGAAGATTGCCTGCAACAAAATTAAGCTTTATTCACTATTAAGTATTATTTCTAAAACTTGCTTTTGTTGTTACAAATTATTTTGTAATAAACTGAAGAATGTATACATCAATTTCTTTACCTTTGTATCTGATAATTTGCTTGATATTGATGGGTCAGCTAGTACTTCTAAAATATCATCAAAAAAGAACGATTTAAAAAACACGAATCTTAATTTACCCTGTTTTTACACAAATGAGAATTAGACAAAGAGCTTTCTTCTGACGATGTTATTGCATGGATTAAAATGATCAAAAGTGTTTACATTATAGTGATTATGATGATTACTCTTTTGATAAAAAATTCACCATGTGTTTGACATATAGGGCTGATAAATTTCAAGTCTCTTATAGCTCAAGCGAGTGTGTTCTCCACAAAATAAAATTAAAGATGTTTCAAAATGCCCTCTGATACTTAGCCCTCTGATACTAAGCTATATCACCATGGATTTGTCGTAATAATGTTATTTGATGTCGTCCTAAGTTGTGGATTGTGAATCCTAAAATGAACTGGAGTTGAGTGAATGCTTTAAATTGGGAATACCTTTGAGGGAATGCTTAAAACCAGAAGATGCATGGGTCTAGGAAAAATACAAGGAAATAATCAATCAATCAATCAATCAATCAATCAATCAATCAATCAATCAATCAATCAATCAATCAATCAATCAATCAATCAGTCAATCAATCAATCAATCAATCAATCAGCCAACCAATCAGTCAATCCATTGATAAGCTAGTTAATAGGTAAACCAATCAATGATCAAATCAATTGAAGTATCTGTCTGGCGATACATTAATCAATCAATGTGTTGCTTAAGATCAAACAGTACCGTTTGAAATCAAAAAAATTGATATCCTGTTTCAAATAAAATGAACATTGGAAAAATACTTCTTGTATCATGGAAAAAGATGTGAATTTCAACAAATGGCAAAGCTAATTAGAAGCAAATGATTTGCAGAAGCAGAAGAGGTATGATACTCAAAACGACAAAATAAACAAAGTTTTACCAAAACGAATTTGCTTCTGTTCTCTAGCAGGGCTTTCTGATCGAGTTTTGCTGCTTGGTTGAACATATATTCACAAAATTGATCCTAAAAATAAAAGAAAATAATTATCAATGGTATTTGTTATGATGCAGTCTTTAATGCAACAGAATAAGATCAACTTTAGCTTGGAGAGATCGGAAAATCAAATTGCACTTTACCTTGACGAAGCCAGGACTTGCAACAAGAACACACTTCACAACTACAAAATCAAACAGGCATTGATTTTATCAGCATCTTTTTGTAAATTCATACTCTTATTCTATGCTCAAGCAACTACAAAAACTATTTGTACAAAGAATCGAACAGATACGATGGCTGTTTGTGAGATTTCCTCAAAAAACCAGACTTGAAAACTCTTGCACAACAAAACAGTTATTAAAAATTAACAAACATTGAATATTCATGTTAATATTAATCATAAAATTAGAACCATATTAAAGTGATAACTTTTGGGGTCATTCTAATGCTGAGTGTCTTACCATCAAAATTGACATGTCGTAAAATTGCTTGGATGACTGTGTCGTAAAATTTTAACAGGCCCTGAAATTAATCATAGATTTAACACAAATGATTATTAATTTGTAATGATCCTACATTGACTAATTCTGCCATTGTTATTGTGTGACAAAGACAAAGATTTAAAGACAACAATCAGTTATCACCTGGGAACAACATGCAAGCAAATTGGATCAATTAAAGGATATCTTTCAAATCATGTAACCAGCGTAAGTAGAGAAAACAATGATAGCACACAGATTCAAGAGACTATTAGAAGATTCTTCCATACTCAACAATTGCAATCATGACAAACCTTATCATGTTGAGAACAATTTCCTTTCCGTTTTCTTGGTATAGTTACATCAATTTTTGCTCGAACAATAGTCATACATGAAGTAACCAAACAAACATGGGCGATGCCTGATCAAATCAATCATTATGGAAATGAATTAATAAATGAACATCAAATATATGTAAATAATTTGATGAAAGTGTTAGCTATTTGAGGTATTAACATTTCAAGCTACCTTATATACCTATGATTATCTCAAGCCTTCTCGCATGTCTAATTTCAAACAACACATACAAAAAGGAATATATGCAGATATTTATTACAGTTTAATAAGTAAATTAAACAACATATGAATCAATGAATCAAGTAAACCATCAATCAATCAGTCAATCAATCAGTCAATCAATCAGTCAATCATTCAATCAATCAATCAATCAATCAATCAATCAGTCAATCAATCAATCAATCAATCAATCAATCAATCAATCACCCATGTCTAGACTGATTGCATTGAGAATAAAGAAAATATTATTTTACCTTCTTGCATGACAATGGCAGCTAAGTCGGCATGTTGGGTTGGATCGCAAGCTGTGTCTAATTTGATATGAGAACAAACCATTAGATTCTTTGGTTGCATTCGATAAGAAAAATTGTGGACAAGTAAACAATTTCAAAATGTTCAGTGACTGTATTTATAATTTCAATAACTAAAAATACTCACCAACTCTGTCAATCGCAATACAATCCCAATAGTCTTTGGTTACAGAAAATTTTCTGTTTAATTCTAAATCAATTGTATGATACTGTCCCATCTGAAAAACAAATTTTCATAAATGCAAACAAGCTGCTTTTTCGTTTATTGTATACAATGGCACCAGGCAATCCTAACCTGGGTTAGCAAATAAACAAACAAACAAATAAAGACAAACAAACAGTCACAATGTATTTTAAATAAAAAGCTTCAATATACAATATTTTTCCTCATCACCAAATCAGCATCACAGTTCTTAACTTTAACAACAATGCAAAATTTTCCCATTCAGATTAATCTTATATACCCATAAAATTTTTAAAATGACTAACCTTAACATATTGATTTTCGACAATATTCCTTCCTTTTATTCTCAGCATGGATGCTTGGGTATCAAAATCAATTGTTTCAACTTGAATTGTTAAAGTTGTCCTCACTTTGTTGCTAGACGTACTCCCAGTAGCTGATTGGGTTGTCACTCGCCTAAACAGACACAACTTACAATTTAATTGGGCTGAGAGTATATTGCATTAGCGCAATGAAACACAATCTCAGCACATTCCTTTGATGGACTGAAGCAAAATTTAATTACCTTTAGCCCTGGGGTGCAATCCTTTTTATATAAATGGATTAAAAAAAACAATAGGTCATATGTTTTTTCTTTTGCTTTTTGGCATAAAGGCCAGTGCAGATTTCACGTGTAACGCAGCCCTGGCCTTCAGCTATTGAAAAGAAAGAGCCATGCTGACTTCAAAAGCAAATTAATAAATTGCATAGAAATCATTAATATAAATTATGCTATTCTAGAAATCAGCAACTTGAAATAAATATATAAGTAAGAAATTACCGAATTGTGGTTGATCGAAGCTTATCATTTTTAGAAATTAAATTATATGCATGCCACATATCCTCAGCTTCTTCAGGGATGAGGGTAACTGACCTAAAAAATCAAAATACAACATTGATATTCAATAAAATATAGTACAATGCCACATTCTCTTGGGAATCTAATAAAAGAGGAATTTTAGCCTTTTTATTTTTACATATTTCACCCCGTCATTAGGGGGTCACGATTGAGAGAGTATGACAGAGCTTTTTTAATATAGGCATCACTAATAAATTTAAAGATATTTCATCGATTAAAAAACATATCGTAGACATTCTATAACAAATTAAAAATAACACATCATATCTTTTGTTCAAACTAGCATCAAAATCTTTGTATCTCCCTCTCCAAAATATAAGTAGATTGCAACAATTGTGCGCATACTCACCCCGATCCATCTTTTTCAAAGTTTCTGTGAATAAGCTTCATCTTTAATTATGTGTAAATGACATCGTAAGAGCCAGTTATGAAGGCAAAATCCTTCTTTTAATCAAATCTAATTTATTTTACACTACGTTTATTTAGGACCCATGTTTAAAAGAACTTACTTGCCTCTCAGCCTCGCTTCGAATCCATAACTCCTCCGCAACTACTGTTTATTTTCACGGTTGAAACCCTGACACTTCAAAGTGTTGAAAAATTAAGCAAAAATTTTGTATAATTATATCTAAATGATTTTAGTACATATCTTACAGATTATATCATTATATCCTCTGGAGGATCATCGATAGAAAGATAGATATCCAAAGTGCCGTGTGCAATCTTTTTAGAATACGCTCTATGCAGGAGCGCAGGTGGGAGCTGGATTATTTTTTTGGGGGGGGGGGGGCTAAAGACATAATATTTCCGATGAGTTGTAGTTTTTCGACTAGAACGATAAGGTGTAGTTTTTCCAAAAATTTCCGACAGCGTAGCATAATGTTGAGAATTTCCGACAGACTTGGCGCTAAGGGGGGCTGTAGCTCCCCTGCCCCCCAGCCACTGCGCCCCTGGCTCTATGAATGACATTTCTCAAAAATCAATTGTATATTCTTGTAAATACATCGGCATCGCAGAAAGCGAAACATAAAAGAGAAATAAACAGCCAAAACCCCAAACATACGAAGACTATTTATGAACGAAAAACAAATTCCGGCTAACTCCTCCGCATTTATTACCAGCAGAAAACCTGTTTATCCGGATATCCAACAAGAGAATTTGGAGATATTCCATCTTCACGGTTTGGTGGTTGTACCGGAAAATGTGGTCTTGTCTAATGAACCAATTTTATTACACACGCATGCAGGTTCGTAGTTTTACTTGGGGCTTATAGGGCATGGCACCCCTAGCAGTATTTTGCTTTAAAATGAGGAGTTTTGCAGGGCATGCAGGGGTATTTTGCCGGCAAACTTTCCAAGCCTCCGACATAAACGCCTACTTTGTCGGCAAATTAATCTTCGACACCCCCTTCAAGAGGACTGCTAATGATGGCACCGATTGCAACAATGGGATTATGTATTTTTGATAGTAATACAATACGACATAACGTAGGTGTAGAGCTATGGGGATAAGGATTGTGGTTAAACAGATTGTATACACTGCATTGTGAACGAAGAAAGTAATGGAAACTATTATTATTTAAAAAATAATACCGAAAGGTGTGGATTTTAATAAGCAACTACATGCTTGAGCGATATTAACATTTTCTATAAGGCCAAGATAAAAGCTGAAGTGACCACTCCATCATTTGCCAAGGTTCGTTTATAGAGGATCACTACATCAAAAGTGCAACAAAAAAGGTAACGCAAATCGATAGTTATGTAAGATAATGTGTTTTTTGGTGACCTTTAGAACGTAAGAGAGTAAATGAAACGTTTTGAAAATTGTAAACAAAATCTTAAATGTTGCAAATTGAAGAAGAAACTGCCGACGAACCCGTGCAAGGCACCTCTCATAAACGAAACATTAAAGAATAAATGGAGGGGGAGGGGGCAAGGTGGTAGCTTGCACTGTTCATTAATCCGGGAAATAAATGAGATTTGCAATCATTCCAATTTCTCAAAAGGAGATAACATTAGAATGTTCATCAACATCTTTGTGATAAGTAATAGAAGACCTCTCAAAAAATGTTAACCTACTTCAGACTTAAATTGTGTATACTTGTCCTAGATTATCATAAAACTGTGATTGATGTTGATGCCAGAGACCAGCACGCAGTACAGTTCAATACAAAATTTAGGAATGTCTGGAAACAATTGTGCAAGTTGGGGAGGCAATGCTCTGCTTCCTAGCTTTCAATTGGGTTCAGGCCTGCAGCTTTCAATGTAAAATAGGTTTTGATTGTGCAAACAGTTGCAAGCAGGAGAAAAATAACTATATTCAAAGTGATCCAGATGGAGAAACAATAAATATTTAATAAACATTTGCTTTTGACAGCATCAAAAACATGAACTTTATAAACAAATAAACAGATTGTTCCTTTATACTAGATCCTCATTTCCTTCAACAACCAGAACCTCCCTGTTTTCATATGTCAGGAATCCATTGACATCGATTAGCATATTAACAACCGTATCCCCTTGACCTGAATTAATCAAATCTTGCAAAGTGATATTAAAAGGATCAATTGGTTTGATCATGTCAAATATTTCATCTTTTACATCATGAAGTGACACAACTTCATGTCCATGTTTTCTCATCTCTTCTTGAATTGCACGATAGAAGTAATTTAGAGCAAATGTGTTCAAAGAACCTGCATTTTTAACATCTAAAATTTTGAACAAATATTGCAATGCTTGGGGTTCTTTTTTGTTTTCAAGCGCAAGAACAAAATCAAGGTAGGTTTTGTAATCCATTTCACCTTCGTATGTTAAACATTCTTGAAATACTCTATCAAGGAAAACATTTGTCAGTGTTCCAGTGCCATATCGCTTCAGTTCTTGTTTGCTTAACATCCCATTGTGATCTGTATCTAAGTTTAGGTATTGTCCATAAACCCTGAGAGCAGATGAAGCTGAAAACCAGTTGGAATCTTGTTTATCTTTTGACAAGACTTCTTCCCTTAGCTCTAAAAGATCGTCAAGAAAGCTGCAAGAAAGAATGTCTTGAATTTTTACTTTACCAGTGTGCATCGGATCAAGGAAAAAGAAGAATTTCCGCACAGCTGTACAAACATAAAAAGAATAGAAACTCTTTTCCAAACCATCAAGTTGTGGCAGTGTAGGAATTAATTCAAGGATATAGTTCTCTAAATCTGATTCCCTGAGATACCCTTGTCCTGCAACATCATAAAGACTTAGGCCGATCCTTGTTTGATGCAGCCACACTTTTCGCATGACGTAGTTGAAAAATTGCATGATTGAAATCCTGCCATATGGATCCTTTTGGCATAATTTTGCATATATAATTGGCTTGAAAAATTGTTTTGATTTTTCCCCAGCCTCATCTCTTACTTTGAGAAATCCTTCGTAGTTAATCATCTGCTCATCTCCACTTGCTGGTGGTGTTTGATGCTTTTCCAAAAGGTTCCATAGCTCATGCAATTCATCATTATCCAATAATTCACGACTTCTTCTTTGCAAGAAAACAGCCCTCGACTCTTCACGAAGCTTCTGCTGCAAAACGTCCTCTTCTGATGGAAGTTTGAAGTAAAACCTTGGAATCTGCGTGTTTGAACCATTTCCGCTAGTTGGGGAATCGTTCGAAGCAACAGACGGGGTTTTTAACTTCTCATAAAATTCTCTGAAAAGTCTTTCTTCTTCCTCAGCATTTTCTTCGGGGCTTTTAGGCCCGCCATGCTTTTCTATTTGAGCAAATTTCTTTGCGTTAGATTTTCGAAGGCTTTCAGCCCAGTCCATTATCAATGAGTTCAGAAATAAAATTCCATATTACACTCATAGAATTATACAAAATCTTCACAGATAGGAATATCTAAGAAGATCCAAAGTCAATCTCCACCGCAAAATAGTCCATACTACATTTCAAGTGAAATGTCGCAGTAATTATTAAATGGCCTCTTTTGGGTTTTGATATCAGCAACAATCCCGGGTGAAAAGGAACGAGGAACAAGGAGCCAAAATTTTCCCAAATGAGAGGACAACAAACAATCAACGCAAACAAAAAACAAAACAATTAACCATATTGGTCACATTGAAATCGATCGTTTTTTTGAAATTTATTGACTTTAGGCGACATGGTCGCCCACATGAATTAAACCCATGGCCACAGTATTGTCTGAATTCAAATGTATGTTTTTTTGACATTTGTATCAAACGTAGGCTACAAAGTATTTTATTGTTCAATACTAGCTGGTTGTCATGGTCATGTAATTTTTATTAGATGTTGGCAACCAACAGTCAAGTTGCGGTAAAGTTTTTTCAACATCAACGATTGCGAAAATGATGAAATATGTGGGAGAGCCACGCTCTATTTTATGAAGATAAGACCATGATAGGCGTATCAATATTTATATTGCAATTAACGAACTTCTTCAAAATTAAAGTTCATATCTATCTTTCAGCAGGTAAATTTCAATTCCTGCAATATTCCAAGGGCGTAAGAAAGATAGTCTTAGATCCGCAGCAAATAGGAGAAAAATAAGGAAAATGAGAGCTTCTATTCACCCTTCATAAATCTCCTTCAAATAAGCCCCCCCTCTGGTGTATAATTTGAAAACTATACAAGTCTCTCAGGGTGTTGTCGGTAACTTTGTATTAGCACTCCTCCGCATTCAGTATTGATCAGGATTCCTCCCCAGAGGTCAATTGATGAAAACAGCTATTTAGGTGATGTTGCATTGGCAAAACAGGTATGAATCAGCATTTAATATGGTTGTTAAGAAGATCAGGATGTACCGTCAAGAGTTGTGATAGAAGGAATACGTTTTTCAACGTCGTCTCTTCTCTTTTAGCAAAGAGAATTGATTTTTGTACGAAGAGTTTTTATTCAAGAGTGACAAATATGCTGGAAGTGGATGAAATTGGAATGGGCCTAGTCGAAACGAAACGTGGAAATTCGATGAAACAAGTTTGCACAAAATCGTTGTACAGACGTCTTGCAAGCGATATTTCACAGCAAGGTTTATGCAATTTATGTTCAGAAAATGAGAACGAAAATAGAGTTATTAATGAATGGATTGCTAACCAAATGAACTCGAAATGTTATTTTGGCGAAGCAGTTTTCGTGCTCGGTCCGATGGGCGCTGGAAAGACCACGGTTTTGTTAGAAGAATTTAAACGACATAGTGTTTATAGAAATTATGCTTATGTAGACACGGATGAACTGATGGAAAAACTCGATGGATTTGATAGTGATAGAGTTGATGAGTTTTATCCGATTGCAAGATCGATCGCCATAAAGCTAACAGACTGGTTATTAAATGAAAAAATCAGCTTTGTTGCTGAAGGAACTTGTGTTAAATATTTGGAACTTGAGGATTATATGCAAAGACTGAAAAAGAAGGGATATGTCATTAGAGTTAAACATGTTAATGAAATTCCCTTGGAAGAGATTTTAAGTAGAACGAGCCAAAGGGAGCGAAAAGTTTCAGAGGAAGTTGTTAAGTCAATTTATACCGGTTCATTAAAAGGCATCATGGAACTTAAGAAATTGAACGTGAACAACAATCTATTTGAAAAATTATGACTTTGTATTTTATCCAAAGGATTTATGATTGTGAATAGTTAAACTAGGAACCAACATATTCTGTAATTGTTCCAAACAAGGGTGTATTAAACAAACAGATTTAGTTTTTGTGTAGTCTCATACCAGATTAAATCACTTCCACTTTGCCAACCCTGTCTTGGAAATGCTGTTTGGTGCACTTGCACTAATAGATAAAAGGCACACCAGCATCATTTTTTTTACCATTCATGTCATTAGGGAGTGGAATGCTACTGCTGCTAATGGGGGGGGGGGTCAGAATTTGGGGTAGGTGTGACACAATTGCTAGTTGAAGTACAATATGATTTGCTGAAATAAGTCTGCTAGAAAGATGAACAACTGATCTTATCTTGTTAAAGTTTGTGAAAGTAAAAGAAAACTGTTTTACTGTTCTTCCATCAAATATTGCCAACTTTAACATTATCACTTTTACAGGATGTATGAATTTTTTTTAACCTGCTGAATTTATATGTTTTTTTCTGATTTAATGTGCATCAAGAATCATAGAAAAAAGATGCTATCAAGTAGCATTGGCTCATTTTCAAATCTTCACATATTAAGTTGTATATTTGCCATTAACATACCTATGACATACTTCTTGCCCACCATTCCCAATCCAGGTATCAAAAGAATTATACTGGGTTTCAGCAACGGCAATGGACCAGACCCCCCCCCCCCAAAAAAAAAAGAAAAGTGCAGATGTACCTTGGTATCTAGACTACGTTGGCAGCTTAAATCACGTTCCATGTATGTATTGTTCATTATTCTGCAAATTATCCCAGTTAAGTTCACTATCTTTTGTTAAAAGGGTGGGTCAAAGGTTGGGGTGGAACATTGTGCACGCTTGAAAAACAACAACCACTGCGGTGGCGCGTCCGGTGACAAAATGGCCGCCATGAAGAGAGCATGGATGAACATAGAAAGAAATATTTACGCGAAATATCAGTTGAGATTAGCATCTGGTACAGTTTTGGGTAGATTAAAAAAGTTGGTAGGAATCTCAGAAATGGAAACAAATGTTGCTGTAAGGTATGCCTGATTCGTATTTATAATATCTGCATGCATGTGATCAAATATATGATTTTAGGCCAATTTTTATTCCTTTTTAGGTATGTTTAAATCATCCTACTGTTTTTTTGCCTTTTCTGCCTTTATCCATTCTTAATCCTACCGATCGTAGAAAAAATTGCCAGAAATTGCGCATATTGTCAAAGACTGTGTGCTGCATAGAGGTTGAACAATACAATGTCAACCTAATTGAAGAAGAGAGCTTTACAAGTGAGCCTGTCTGCAGAGCGTGGCAACTGAACGCACAAGACAATTTGCAGCCCTTAAAAGTGCACCCCAAGAATAAAGCCTTGCACCCGCACATTGCATGAGTATAGGCTCAAAATGGGTTTACCTGCAGTGTGACAGTGTCCTACTACCTATCATCGTCCATCTATAACTCAACACAATGAACACGAGGAATCACAAGGAAAGCTATCTGGTGCACTGGAGAGAATTAGGTGTGCACGCCATGCAACCTTGAGATTTCTCCTTGCATGTGCAAGATCTTGTCAAGTTCTGCCATGCTCTGCAGACTTGTTAGTGAGGCATACCTGGCCTAGCTACCAAGTGGTGTTAACTTCAAGATGTTATGTTTGGAATGGTTTGGTATTTAAGTTTAGTTATCATTATATTTCTTACCAATTAGTGATGTCAATGAGCCCATTGGTGAATTTATGTACCAAAATGTCGAAAAAAGAATAAAGACTGTTGCATCAAAATCATTAATATTAACTTCAGATATGAATTGGAAAGACACACAAACCGATGATATATCATCAAAATACAAGGTAGCTATAATTAACAATTCTTTAGTGTTTCATTCATTCATTCTTACTGTCTTTCTTCATATTATTAAGACAACTTTAATGATATCAGGTCCATGAAACGTTTTTACTTATGTCACTGATTTTGGCTGGTTTCCAGAGAGAAGATGCATTATATAATTAAAACCTTTTTAAAGTAAGAATTAACTGACTTTTTATTGGAAAGCTACAGCTTACAATCATAATTATTCTTAGCTGAGTAACCACAGTATTTGGTTACTTAGAAGAGGCCGATCCTGCTTCATGGGAAGGGGGAGGGCACTTTTTGCTGAAAGTCAAGTGAGGGCCGCAAACCAAAGAGCATGGTTGGTTTCTAAGAGATATTATGCTGATGATGGTTCACATTTTATTTTGCAGTTTCTAAAAGCATGTCATGAAGAATTTGGCACATTGCCTCCAAATAATGTCATCAATGACAGTTCCTCTGTAAATGACTTTTTAAAATACTACGAAAGTAAAAGAACACCTGGAATCATACCAGAAATGTGGAAATTGAAAAATCAAAAACTTCCCAAAAATCTCTCGTTTGAAGCACCATTGCCATTAAAACGAGCGTAAAATAAAGTCATTTTGTTGGTAAACATCATTGAAGGAAAATCTTGATAAAGATTTGATTTTAGTGGTAAAATCAATGGCAAAGATGAAACTACAAAATGTGTGTGTATTAATTGAAATGTTTGCAAGGAGTACTCAAATTCTTTCTTATATCAATGAATCCACCAAAAATTAACTTCTTGTCCTCACATAAGAACATTATTTTAAATCTAAGCTCAATTTATTTCATAATTAAAAGTTAAAACACTGAATGGAAAGGATTATTTGAAAACTGTTAAAATTAACATGATGTGTATTGAAATTGGAAAATTACGACAAACGTGAGAAAAATATGGGATATTCTTTTGTTATCTGATGCTACAAACCATACTTTGAATCAATACATAAATATTAAGAACTGTAATTTAGCAAAGATATAACTTCAGTAAAGCTATCAAATAAAATAGAAATCACAATTTTTACTTAATTTTACATACCAAGATTACTTTACTACAGCAAATAGAACTAGAACCTCAGACATTTTGTTTAAAATACAGACAAAGGGACAATTTTTAAGCAAATATATTATCATCAGTGTTGTTTATATTGAGAGAATCAATCAGTGTTTCGTTGTGTTAAAAGCAAGACCACTTTCTCCCGCATGTTTTTATTACATAAATATAATTTCCAAGTAAAAACATTAAAAGAAGTTGTTAAAAGAGTGAAAAACATAAGTCTGATCATATGGTATCCGAGAATATGGCATTTTATCTTGTCTGCCTTTCGTCATTTTCCCAATCCAAGTTTATGAATCATTATCCTGCAATTAAAAATATTATCAGTTTTAACTTGAATCGAAAAAATATGGTGTTTACATCCTGATGATGATTATGATGTTGATTGATGATGATGATGATGATGAATATGAAACTTCTCCAGAATGTTTCTTATAAAGGAGAGGTTTTTTGCAAGTTTTTTTTTTACCTCTTCTATTAAGCCAAGTTCAGCAGCAATTTGATAATGAGCCTTTCTCAATCTTCCAAGTTTTTGCCTTTCTTTTTCCAATGAACTCTCTAATTCCAGCATTCGAACCTTTCAAGATAAATGCGCATGCGTCATTTTATTCAACCACAATGTTAGCAACGTCTAAGGGTAATTGCTTTATTGAAGCCTCGTTTTGACCTTAACGTCCTTATCGGGGTTTTGAGGTCGGCCCAATGAGCGTCATAGCGAGGGCTGTCTTGCTAACACCCTGCATATAACACTTCCGTCACCAATTGTCAAGTTGGTGCAATTTTTGGAGCCATTTGGCTCACAACATGCTAATGTTAAATAATGTCTAAAGTAATGTCCTTACCCACCATCGAACAGGGAAAGACAAAAATGTGCGTAAAAAAACAGTTCATAGGGTCAGAAATTCAGTTAAAATAGATGAAAAAAGGAGTAATTAATAAATGAGTAATTAATAAAGTATATTGATAAGTAAGAAACAATAAAGTATGGAGTATAGTGTATTGATAAGGAAGAAAAAAATAATTGATATGAATCTAAACAGGTTGATATTGAATATAAATCTACATTTCACAATCTTTTGTGTTTGTTAGTTGTGATACAGCCTTTTATTCCGTTAAAAAATATCAGCATAACACGTGCATTAGTTCTTTATCATGTTGTTTGACCGAGTTTAAGACTTTCTGAGCTGGTTTTAGTAGCTAGAGATAGTTTGTTAAAATACAATAAGAAGTAGTCATAAAATACCTGAGAATCCATTTCAAGTCGCTTTGCTTGGGTTAGTGTCAATTTTGAGTAATCTGGAACAGTTTCTGTGAAGCAGAATTTAAGACAAATACTCAAACTACATCAACAACTTGAAATGCAATCGTGGATTCTGTATATTATCAATTTATTGTTGCTGAGAATTTAAAAAAAACATTTAGAAATACAAAGACACTTGTTAGTTGGAAAACCTTTTGCAATACTCTAATAATGATTATCTTTGGTATCATCCCTACCGTTATACATCAGATAGACATTGTCTCTTTCTACCACTTTTCTATTCACGGTCAAAAGAGGTTTTTTGAATTGAAGAACGTCATTTACGATTGAAATATTACAGTTTCAATAAGTATGTTACATTAATGATCCATGAGATCTTTGCTCTTATCAGTCTGAATTTATAGAGTATGGATTGTTATGAAAAACAAATTTAAGGTAAGAGGTAATAATACAAAACACACTGGCATCTTCTGTCATCTCTGCTCCTGATTTCACCATCGTGACAACATTTGCTGTAGCTTCGCTAACTAAACACAAAAAAGAACAAAGAATGAAAGTAGCATGTGATTTCAATGGAGAGACACATGATCAGTCTCGTTAAAATCATACATAAGGCTTTGTTTACAAGCTGATAGCAAAAGGGATGTCGACCATGAACAACAGATCAACTGACCTCCTTTTGATGCTCGCATAAGCTTTGCTAGCCTCTCACTGCCTTTCGATGCTTTTACTCTTGAAGCAGCAACCTAAATAAATTAAAAACCATTTGAAAATTAAAAGTGCAATTAAAAATTACAAAAATATGCTTCGTTATCAGTTGCAAATATGGTTGATCTTTCTATTTACATATTAAACATTCAATATTTCATCAAAGTTTGACTTAAACTTATTCTAAATTTGAAATAATTCATGGTTACAATTTCATCCCGAACAATTCAGATCCAAGCTGAAGAGAAAAAGAAGAATAGGCCTGCTTTTATGCACATGAGAATAGAAAACATCTTATTGGTTGCTGAGAGCAATTTGAATTTTCGAAGCTTTGTTTCTCATCAAAATGTAGCAGAAACTGAAGTTGAGAAGTTCCGATTTATTCTAAAAAGATAAAAAGTTGAAATTTGAAAGTTGAACTAACCAGTTGAGCTGTTGATGCAGCAATTTCATTCGAAGCAACGACCAATTCTTCAAATTTACCTTTTCGTTCAACAACTTTGTCTGCTGCATCCCTTTTGAAAAGAGAATCAGTTTCGATAAAATCAAATCAAAAATCATATCAAATCAAAATGAAAATTCTCCAGATGTTGATTTAATCAATTGAACTATTAGCACTTACACTAAAATCGATGCTCCCCATCCAACTGATTTTGCTGCTGATAAAAGTCCTTCTGTCCACTTGTGATGTCTTTTGTAGAATTCCTTAGCAGAAGCTGTTCCCTGCGGACAAAATTAAAGTTTGAAAGAGATCTTTGACTCAAAAACAAACTTATCTGTCAACGAACTTCAATAATTATATAAAGGAACGATTGTAATCTTTCTTCGAATAAAGACATCCTAGAAGACACATCCTAACAAAATTGAAAAAGGGAATGGCCTGGGTGTGTCACAATCTTTTCATTCTTCTCCTCTCGTTTTTCATCTTATCTTTATTGTCTAATGGACTTTCCACCAAACAGTGACCACGCATATCTTAAAATAAATTTCCATCATAAAAAAAACTTGTTCATCTAGCACTAGCTCTATTAAGAATCTTATATAAACCCAACTTTGAAATTTTCAAATAGCAGTTGAGCAAATTATGCTTACTTGTGAGTTGAACTTCAGCATCTTTCAACATTAGGCAACAAAACAGCGAATAAAAAAAACCTTTCTTGATATAACGACAAAAAATAATCTCACCTTTCCTTCTATTACAATTTCTTCTTGCAAATCCTTTGATTTCATAATTAACTCTCGAATTGCCTATGATAATAAAACAGAAAGTATAACAAATTTCAGGCTAATGTAGTGTTCTAAAAGATTTTAAAAGATTTGCATATTTAGTGGTTTAAAGCAAAGAAAGAAAACAAAATGAACAGTATGAACAAACATACCTTCATCAGATCGTTGCAAGAATCAAGAATTCTGTAAATAAAAATTAGATCAGATCATGTTGATTACTTAATGAACCTCTCGATTTAAGGTTGTGATTGGCAAGAAGTGATCAAATGACAAGAAAAGGGTTAGATTCTCATGCATGATAATTCAAAGAGAAGCAAGGTGCTTTCGTAACTTTCAGGCACCTTCATCAAATCTAGACGTTTCAAATGCGAACATAGTGTGCCTTTTTGGTATTTTCTGCTTCCTTCTCGAGCAATAGTTGTCCCTACTTCTAAATATATTCTGTTTCAAATTTGGTTATAATTTGGCCTTTTTCAATGGTTTTATTCATCAGGCTGCCCTACTTTTTCGCTCGCATTCCTCAATAAAAGAGATCAATAACATAATTGATGATTGCAAGGTTGGGATAATCTAGTAAGGAAGAATTTAGGCTGAAGATACAAACCTTTGATTGACTTCCAATTGAACACCCGTGTGTTTTTGTCGAGATTTGTTCAGCATTTCCTGGAAATAAAAGCAGCTAGATTAAATATTCCAGTATGATGCTACCTTTATAAGTAAAAATTTTGATTTTAGAAGCCTAGGAAAACTTTGAACTATATGTGAAGCAAATATATTTGAAGAGTACAGCTTTGAAAATTATGAGAGTTAGTTCGATGGAAATTATTAATCGTTACGAGTATGCTGGTATGAATTGTCAAATAACGTTTAAAGTAAAAAGAATCTAGTAGCCTTTTTAAAACATATTAAAAACTGACATATTAAACAGGACATATAAAACAGGAATTAAATGGGAACGATTGTTACCTCGATACGAGCTGATGCATCAGCAACCAATTGTGCTGTTTCATTTATTTGTTCATCAACCAAATCTCCAACGCCCGCTAGATTGTCTGTTTCTTTCGGAATCAGCAACTAAAAAATAAATAATCAAGTCAACTAAGAAAACAGTTAAGTTAACTATCACTAAAACACTTTTTGATTAACTCCAGCAAGGTCTCTACCTTGTGATTACGATGTACAGCTACACATTTAATCACAATTAATCTTTGGTTTTGGATTCTCTAGATTGTATAGATACCTAATCTTGCAACTTCTCAATGGGCAATTGCTCTTCTAATAACCTTTGTTTAGAAACATTTACTACTTATCATAGCAATGGCAATATTATCACAAACCAATAAAATAATAAAATCCTCTTGACAACGAAAAACATACCAATGCAGCCTCCATTATCTCATTTATGCGGTCTTTCAAACTGGTAGAGTCGGAACTGACTTTTGAAGTTGCTGATGAAATAAATTAATTATAGACATAAAATCAATGATGATCATAACTATCAACTACTCAGAAAAACCATCCTTTTTTAGATAAGAGCTTATTATCATCATAATCATAATAATAAATGGCTGGTTTATATAAGGTAGGCTTAAATTAAGTGATAACGGCAATTTTCTACCTGAATCTCTCTCCTTCACAGTGGCTAAATATTCAAGCGCAGCGTCGGCAGCTTTCATGCATCTTTGAGTCAAATCTGGGAGAGAAGCGTGAAAAGTTTCACAACTCCAGATATTGATTTAAATGTTTATGATAATTCACAACAGTCAACTGTTTACAATGTATCAATGTATCAATGCTGTTTACAAAAGCTAAAAAGGCAAGGTAAAATTGAAGTTGTGCAAGAAATCTATCAAATACCTTCAGAATCTGCATGCGATGCCATGTGTGAAGTTGCCTTGCCATGAAGTAAACATTCACTCAAAGAATGCGTCATAAAAGTCATCGTTGTAAGAACGGGAGATACATCTGCAAGAAAATTGAGATTGAATATAATTCCTTCAAGGTGAGACGATACAAAGTGATTTTTTGTTGCGATTTTATGCGATATCTAAGAAAGGATATAAGAGTTTTAAGTTTAAAATTGCCCTTAAAGTTTCAAGGCTGCATCAATTACGGCAGTTTTACGAGTCGCGATGGAAAATGATTCTTTGGTATGGAAAAAGGCTGATACCAACCATCTCGAATCTGGGAAAGGTGAGTGCAAAAATCATCCGTTATAATGGAGTGACACGAAATGAAGATACTAATGTCAAAGTTACACATTATATATGTTGCCAATTGTTAAAGTTAAACGTTACATGTTGTGAATGGTAATACCTTGCTCATCCTTCTTGAAATCGAGATAATTTGTTGTTGTGTTGTCAACTGACTTTGGTAGAGCTTCAAGTCTCGTTTTCAAGTACTCTAAGTAAAGATCAGAGAATACTAAATTGACAACTAATCAACGCTAAAATACAAGTGGGTCATGTGGTAGCAATCATCTCACTTTGGAGATGGCTTGTTAATTGACGTTACACTGGATTCATATGTTGAGTATGTGGAATAGACTGCAAACATAATCACTTGCAGATTATTTGCTCATACCGATTGCTGCAATAAAGGGTGATGCACCTTGCAAAATGTGAAAAAGAAAAACAATGAACAAAGATGACGTAATGTTCACCTGCGGTACAAGTTGTGCCAGAAAGATGAAGTGGATTGTTGAATTGAGCAATCGTGTCTTTGATGATCAACTGACACTGCGAGGCCGTGGAAGCTATATAACAGGAATCAAGGTAAATGAACGAATAAATTATTATCAAATGGTAAATGAATCAATAGTCCGTAAATCATTTAATCAATCAATCAATCAATCAATCAATCAATCAATCAATCAATCAATCAATCAATCAGGTCGTCATTTATTCTACCATATTAATCGCTCAATAGATAAACACTCAATCAGCTAATCAATGAATCAGTCAAACAACCAAGCAACCACTCAATCACTTGATCTAATCAACGAAATCATGCAGCTGTTTGATCAAAGCTTTAGTGAAATGAGAAGGTAATATCGACAACCATGACATCAATAAATTGATCAGAAAAATGTAAGAAAACAAGCTAGATGAACTGTTAATGCGGTTGTACCTAAAAGGGCATATCTTTGGGCAACTTCATCGTTTCGTTTAAATGCTTTCTGTTCCAAAAGCTGAAATAAAAGCAACACATATTAATATCATTCATCTTTTTAGTCATTTAAAGTATAAACAATGAGACAAACAATTTAAAGCAAAATCATTTTTTAATCAGTTACTTACTTTCAATTCTTTATCTTGTCGTTCATTTTCAAGTTTAGCTTCAAGATCCTGCGGGAATTGAAAGCAAAATAAATTAAGAAACAGCGTCAAAAAGGGTTGAACAAAATGAAAATTTGGTGGATTTTATGACCTCTTAGAAGCCCTTTATGTCATTAACAATATCTCATTTTGAATATTGATATGTGGTAGATGAATCTGTAGATGCTAGATAAAAACTAAAACTGAAATTAAAGATGTTCACTTACCCGTTTTGCTTGTTCCTCTTCATTCCTCGCAAAGGTCACTGTGTTGATTTCTTTTGACAAATCTTCAAACTAAAAGAAACACAAGGATCTCTGAGATTTGCTTTTGAATATTGTTTGGTCGTTTTAAACAAGTGATAAAACAACATTGCAGAAGAAGACTGTACAAATATCTTATGAATGAGTTTCAAGAATATGTTTTGCAACAATATTTACTATATTTAATGTATTAAATTAAAATATTTAACATTTAAAAATAGATCATCTAGACATGCCTTTGAGCTGTATTCTTGTCGCAGTTTATCCATCTCTTTTGAAATTGCTTCCTTTCCCATTTGTTCTTTTGATATTTCATCTTTTAAATTTTGTAACTGTAGTGAAAGTTCGTTTTTCTAAAACAGACAAAAAAAAGAAAACGGAATAGAAAATATCTGATGAAATGCTCAGGTGGCAACTGCGAGGAAAAGGTGTCCTAGAACATTAAAATAATCTGGCAAACTAATACATCTCTATAACTGCTAGTCCCAATGTAAAGTCAAAAACTGCCTTGAATTGTAGAATAAATGGAACAGTCTTCTTCATTTCTTATCGTGATTTTGATGAAAAAATCTCAGAGATTAAGATTGTTGATAAAAATTGATTTAAATTTACCTCTGTGTTGTACTGCGCTCGGAGGTTCTCTAGGTCTTTGCTTAGCTCCTAGATTAGTAATTGAATGATTGTTATGCATCGATACTTATTTCTCCATTCATAAAATAAATAAACAAATAGATCCATGAGATTTAGAATGAAAATCCAAGCAATTAAACACGAAGTCACCTACATCCTTTTTATTCAATAGTTCTGATTTTTCCTTTGTTGATTCTTCAAGTGATTTTACCAAGGCAGAAATCTGCAGACGAGACGTGAAATTGTTGCATCATTATCTTTAGAAACTAGCATTTGAAAAAGAATTTCAAAGCAAGTGAGCACACAAAAAGAAAATTAGACTGTAAGGTCTACGATTTGCTTTTTATTCATGGTCGAATGTGTGACATGCATCAAAATTGAAAGCTCTTCAATCAGAAGATAGCATCATTTACATGACAATGAGTTTAGAAGTAGAATATACCCCTACCTCTCCACCTGATGACTGCTTTAAAGCATCGATGGCACATTCCGATGCCTAAAATGCAAGAAAATCATATACAACTTAGGCAATCAATCAATCTACTCCAGCTGGCTGAAGACTAGGATCTTTATCGGTCTTAAAAGCGATGATGTCATAAATATGACATGAAGTAATTACTTTTGTAATGCCATCAATACTTCAATTTTCACATGAGCAGTTTTATACGATTAATAATGAAAGAAGAATTTATTTACCATCCTTGCTTGCTCTTGTTCTAGTTTCTCTTTTTGCATTCTTTCTAGACTTTTAGACAGCTCAGCAACCTGAGAAATCGAGACGATAATTCAAACTGTAACCATAAAACTGCATTAATCAATTGCAAATTCAAACCAATTTCAAATCAAAATAACATCGACAAAAACTGTAAATTTCGCATTATTCTTCGGTTTATTGATATTTTGTCATCTAACCAAAAATTATCCTTTCCTTTTTAAAAATTTAACCAGAATGGAAATCTGTGTACCTGCGAATCAAGTTGGTTTTTGAGCTCCAAAATTTCTTTTCCAGCTGCCTAAAAAAGAAAGACTTTCATTAACATCTTCTAACCTTCAATTTCCAATAATTAAGAGTGCCATTCTAATTGTAAATATTGTCGTTTATTAGGGTAGGGTGACATACACACATGTGAACAAAAAGAATGATCATATAATGAATATTTGAAAACATGCCAATCCTTGGTTATAAAAACATGGTTCTCATACGTCGCATCTTATTTACGTCATCACGGTCTCCAATAAATCACTTTTTGCAGTTTCTATATAATTTCCATGTTACGAACTGATAAAAAGAATAAACGAGTCATTATCAAATTAAATTACCTCTTTTGCAGCCTTTTCTTTTTCTGCTTCTTCTTTCATTTTCTTCAGGTCATCTTCCAACTGGTTTTTCTGTGAACAAATTACGAACAATGAGTCCTGGTACGTTTCACAATTTGAATTTGCAAATAAATCAAGAGAGGCGGTCAGTCAAAACGGAATTTCAAACTCAAAGCATGGATGTCATTATATATGTTCATTTATCAAGGTGCCTTTCATTTGGGGTTTTTTTATCGTATTTTGGTCTTTGAACATCCCCCTTTATTAGGGGAGAAGGAGTTCTTACCCGTTTTGCATCAAGCACTTTATAAGATGATAAAAATAGAATAACGTAACATTTAATAATTGGTCGAAGAACACATGAAAATGTCTTACCAACGATTCATTTTCATTTTTCATTTTGTTTATGGTATCTTCAGCAGACTAAATCGAATTCAAATATATTGATTATAATCAAAGGAGAAACAAAGCAAAAAATAGAAATTTTAGCACCACTTGTAATGGGATGAAAAGTTCAGGAATTCGAGGAAAGTTTTAAACATCTATCATTATGTTTAAAAAGAAGATAGTGATAACAAGTTCTACATATATGAAACACAGCCTATGATTTTATTAAGAGCCTCTGTCATCAATCTATTGAAAACTTGTAGTTGTACCCTTCAGCACTAGTAAGGCAAGATCAATCATGGACATATATAAGACATGATGATAATACCTTTCTTGCATCCTCTTGAGTTAATTTTGAGCTGGTTAAATGACCAAGTTGCGCTTGTAAAAGTTTCATCTAAGAGAAAGACGAAGATGGTGTTTACGCATAAAAAAGACTCTAAGCCAGAAGGTCGTAAAAAACTTTTAAAAAATGCAACAAGTCTATATGCCGGGTTGAAATATCATTAATAGAGAATAATCTTGCCATGTTTGATTTGTGTGTCTTCCGCTTTGTGTATCCGTTGAAACTTTCATCAAATCACACATCATCATTTTATTAAACCTTAAGCAATTTATGATAATCAAACTTAAAACCATTCTACCTCAAAACAGCTAAAGGTGTTAAATAATCATGAAATTAACAAAAAATCCTCATAAGTCTTACTTGATTTTCATGGTCATTCTTTTGCTTCTCAAGTTCACTTTCAAGGTTCTACAAAAATTAATATTTGAATGAAGAACCTTCCGTACATTACGATTTCCAAACCATTTTCATGACATCTGATTTTGACACTTAAAGAGAAATATAAGATTCCACTGCGAAGAAAGCCGCCGAAAACAATCAAAATTTCAATGCCACACTCAGATCACGTCCTATCTATTTTTTTTATGTGAAAATATGCCGAAATTGAGCTTATAGGCCGAATTTCTTAGCTTCAAATGTAACATTAAATTTACATCAAGCTCAAGTAGATAAGATTGGATTTGGTAATATAACACAGCACTCTCATCAATCTCTTTCCATATAAAATTCAATCTTCAAACACCTTCTTCATCTGGAGACAAACTAATTAAAATTTTGAAAAAACAAAGTACTCCAGATGTCAGTCAAGCTCAGCAAATATGGTTCAATTTACGAGAAGATGTTAATGAAAAACTAGATTTACCAGCTTGTTTTCCTCCAAAATCTCAAGCTGTTCATTCAGTGAATTCATACGTGCGACCATCTCGTTTATCTGCAAATGACAATTAAAGAATCAAAGAGGAATTGCCTTCAAATTGTATGACTGCTACTTTCAGTTATATGTTTCCATTACTCATCTCCAAAAATTATTGTTTGAATCTAGATTCATATACCTTTGGTGGTCGTCTACTAACACTATTCAATCGTGAATTTCTCCCAAGTTCATTTATGAAAATATATCTTTAAGTACACTTCGATTGAGGTAGAAATTTAAAATTAAGTGAAATTAAGATAAGCAAATATTTTTAAAATTCTCACCGCAGCATTTTTTTCCTGTTCAATTTGTTCTAAGGAATCGTTTGTATTCTGGTAACAGAAAAAAGAATGTGAACAAGATAAAAGCAAAAGGGGATTTATTAACCCGAAAAGACAAAAGATTGCAAGAACAAAATACAAACGGCAATAAATCAATTTATTTTCAATAATATTCCATCTCGAGATACAAAGCATCTTCAGAGTTGCGCTCAAAAATTCACAAATTTATGGCAGCTACCTTATGGCAGCTAAATAAAAATCTTGTTCTTGGCATTTTGCAGTTAAATCAAATATGACAGCTAAATCGATGTTGAGTTAAATTTATTTTCATGAAAGTAGGTTACACATTAAAATGCTTCTTTCAAGGCGTTTTTTGTTCAGGACTCATGAATAATAAAACGTCATAATCGACGATAGCGTAAGAGGCGGGGGAAAAGCATTGGGAAAAGGGGGGAAAGAGAGGGGAAAAAGAGGGGAAAGAGAGAAAGGTTTAGGGGATGGAAAAGGAAAGAACAGGTATGCTGCATAGGAACAAAGAGGGAAATGGGATAAATGGAGAGGTAAGCTATCAAAAAAGTCAGGTTTATGAAATCTTAAATAATTTTTCATTTGGCTACGTACTTTATTAATTGTTTCAAGGTGTGTGAGATTCTCTTCCATTGCTTTGATATCATCCTCCTAAGTAATGACAACAACATATTGTTATAAACCCTGATTAGGTTTAATTGATACCACTTCGTTGGTGGTTTATAAAACGAAATAGAGTATAAAACGAAATTCATACTCCAGTTTGCATTCACATTCAATCGATAATCAATGCAACTAATGCTTTTACCTTTTGCTTCAAAAATGCTTCTCTTTCTTCAAAACTTGCTTTTGCCTCCTGCAAAAAACAAATCAATGCTTATGTTAACCAACTGCATGGTCTAGAACAAGGCTTTGAAATGAGCAAATTATTCAAGAATATAAGCTCGATTTGTTACAACAAAGAAAAAGTAGGCTGCATAGAAAAATCAGAAGTGAGGGATTGCATAAACAGAAACTGAAACTGGCTGATAACTTTAGTTGACAAATTTTTCCTAGAATTGTTTGTTACTGACCTGCTCTTTTTGCTCTGAAAGTTCCGCTTTTCGTTTCAGTTCTGCATTCTAAGAAAGCAAGAATAAGTAGTCAGATAAAGAACAATGATGAACAGGATAGATGGGAATTCGACTACAAAGACAGTGCAAGGATAATGAATAAAAAAACACTTCGAATAATATGGCATTAGCATAATAAGACTAGCAATTAAGAATGAAAAGAAAATAATGTGAAAATAAAATAATGTAAACAGCAAAAATAGTGATTGGAATCGTATCCACCTGTCTTATCATTTTGACATGTTCATCACGAAGAACAGTATACTTCTGTTTCAATTTGTTGAACATTTCATTGACTTTTTCTATACAAAATAAAAACATCATTCTTTCAATATGAATTAACTGCAGAATCATACAATGTGGCAAATACCAAGGTTCACTAGCTCAATAAATCATGATCCTTATGTGTAAATTGCAGGGTGAAAATTAGAGGTGCAACGAATGACGTAATTCTTAAAACACGGTCAAATGCAATGACTTAATTTGAGCCTCGTAGGAGAGATTTTGATGTAAAAATTGACTGATAGTATGCCAGCATTCCTTCATTCAAAGGTTCGAATCGCTCAACCAAATTTGCATTCAAACAAAGCGAACGAAATCAAACACGTGGATCAAAACGCGCAGCAACATTTAATTTTATGAAAATTTTTGAAACGAAGTGAGACTGTGCCATGGGTTAGGATATTTAAGATTAGAGAAGCTTGAGATCAAAAGCCCGCACGCAAGGCGGAGCAGAGTCGTCCTATTTTGTTGTGCAGCAAATTAGCGACAGATTTAAATGCAAGCAAACCACACGATAAATAGCCAAATTTCATCATCAAACATACCTTTTTCTGCATCATCTCCTTTAGCAACTTGTGTGAAACCTTCTAGTTGGCTTCTTAAGAAAACATTTTCCTGAAAAAAGTTCAAAGCAAGGATAAATAAAGGGATGAACACAAAAGGGACAAAGGAATCACTAACAAATATACTTTTTAGCAAATATAAATTAAACATTTTAACGAATTGAGCTAAATCAAGGATAATTACTTTAAAAAGTAACGGAATATTTACTCACATCACATGCTTGTTCTGCAATTCTTTTGTACTGACTCAAGTCTTCTTTCAGCTACAACATGGAAAAAAACATTTTGCAAACAAAAATCATAAATAAAACAAATTCTGGGGTTTTCTTAGACAATGCAGAAATTAACAAAGTAAAAGCTTGAGAATTATTGTAAATAATGTGAAGCAGTGCTTTTTTGCAAAATAAATCTAAGCATAAGATACCATCGTAAATTCTAAAAACAAAGCATAAAATTATTTGTACCTGCATAACTTGATTCTTAAGAGCAGCTTCTGTTGCCATGGCCTATGAGTGAAAATTTTAAAAATTACAATTTTTAACAAGTACCATAATTAAGAGATACTAAAAATTTAATGCTCTACAAAAAATGTCAGTTTGTTAATTGCGGAAAATGTTGTTTAAATTGAGCATGGACAACAGCGGAGGAGTAAAACCGGAATACCATTTGTCGAAGCATCATTGAGCTGTTGATTTGCAGGGGCTGAAATGCATCCACTAAGATCTCTGCATACAATAAGAATATCATGCTAGATGATATTAGCCAAGTATAATAAATAATTGACAAATTTTAACAATAAATTATCAGCTACTTACATTTCTACCCAAGTAATCTAAATTGTCCCTCAGTTCATTTATTTCTCTCATCAACTGCTCAATCAACATGTCTCTGAAATACGGAATCTTTTTTTAATTGATGAAAATCACAGAAATTAGTTTTGATGGATTCTCTTAATCAGCGACAAGCTACCTTGAGCAATTTTCAGTTTTAAACATCGCTGAATTAAAAACCTCTTCATCATTCCTTGATTCTCAGCTTTCAAATTCAGCCTCGGATTCGTCTATTGATATCCACTGTCATATGTTGTACTTATACAATTAAATAGAACGCAAGTGCATTATGAGATTTGTTGCAAGGAACAATAGGAAAATGATTCTGAGAAACATTATAGAAAAAAACAGAAACAGAAAGAAAAACAGAAACAAAAATCCAAAATAGGTCGAGGTTTTACGTTGCTAGTCTACAACCATGGCTTCACAGGATAGCAAAGAATAACCCTACGATGCAACACCAAACCTTAAGGAACAGAGATACCTCACGATGCATGGGAAATTTCAGCAAACCAATGGCATCAAAATAAAGGCCTGACATTGATATAGTATAGTACGTGCAATAACGAGAATATCTAATCGTGGTATGTGTCAGGAACAAGTACAATGAATGGTTGTTACTCATAGGAGATAAATACCGGTCATCTTTTTGTGGCATTATTGGAGTGCTTGGTTTGTCTTCGACTGGTTTGGGCTTCTGCCTTGGTTGTTCCATGGCATGAATCAGAAAGTTTGGAGGAGTCTTCAAGAAAAATAGATCGATGAATAAGAAACAGCAAGAAATATTATTAATCATGGCATAAATATCAAACATAGATGATATCAATTACAACATTACAACTTAAGTGTGAATACTTACATCTGGAAGTTGAGGAATTGTTGTCAATGCAGTGATGAAAGTAAAATTGGTTGCATCATGAATGAACTGTTTGAGTCTGAAATTGAATATGATAAAAATTGGGAATGTTGATGTATTAAGGGGTACCAATTTGTTACCATTAATAACATGCAAAGGGTGACAATTTCTCAATAAAACTACATATAACAGGACAAAAATTGCACTTCTTAATCTATTTGAAGCATCCCTGCTCATCTCTCATTGATGCTAAATGCAAAGAGGAGAGCAAAATGTACCATTTTTAATGCATTTGGTAAGACACAGGTAGGAACTTAAACCTGAGCCCTCTGATGTAGCTATTTGAGTATATTTCTATTGAGTTTTTTATTTTTATGCATAAACAAATGAAGCATAAAATACACAAAAAACAGAAAATACAAACCTTGCAAATTCTTGATTGAACCGAGAACGATGACCACTTAGGGTATCAGGAGGCAGGCCTGTGGAGAAAAAGTTGAAATTATTTGATAGATAAACGATTCTTAGAGATTGATTACAAAAATCGACAATATGATATCAAATTGATGAATTTGACAACAAAATATGACAATATATAATACATACATTTGTGTAATTTTGTCATCACAAAAACTATCATATCATAAAGGCCACTGCATTCCTAGAAAAAAATCAAGAATAATAAAATAAATTTGATGACAAAATGTCAGAACATAATATTAATGCAGGTTGGACCATGTTTACTATAGCTTGAAGATTTCTAAAAATACCTCAATTAAGAAAAGACTTTGGCTTCAGAAATAACCTAAAGATGCTATGAACAAAGGAATGGAAATACAAGTGGTAAAACTGGGTTGGATTCAATGAAGAAAAATTGCAGATAATCTAGATATGGAACATTATTGCCAAGAAATGATTCTGATCAAGGGAGTTCAACATAGAAATGGAAACAGTGCACTTTCTTGGCAACCCTATCAAAATTAAGCCAAAGGTGCATCAAAGGCAAAAATCCAGCCAATAAAAACCAGTTTCTTCAAAAATGAAATAAATTTGTCTTTAGTCCATTTACAATGTATATGGATGGCTGACCTTATTAGGCTTACCTTCAAAAGTGGCACCATTGGTGCAATCCGGCATTGTGCACTCAAAACTTGCGAATTGTTCTTTGCTTTATCTAATGTTTTCATAACTATGCAAAAAAACAATTTAAATTGGCATGAAACGCAAGTAACATTTTAGCTTTGAATCACAACTTCAAGTGCAAAATCAAATAATCAATCTTAGAATAATGTCAAATTTGAAGTTGAGTCTGAAGCAGTTTTATGTGATCAAAGATATGTTCATTGTGAGTGCTACCAGTTGTCACCAATTTCAACTCGATTCAGACTTTATTTCAGCCCTCTACCTTAGAACTCAATGTGATATTCATTCGCAGCAAATGCGAGCTTTGAAGCAGGCCAGAAAAAGGTGATGATTCAAAGTGTTTTTATCTGATTATTGAATCTGATGATTGCAGAGTATGCATTTGTTGGTGATGGGTCAGAAAAGATGTCTCATGTTTATGCAGCACATGTTAAGATTCATAAAACTAAACTGTCCCTGCTTTTTGTTCAAGGAGGTAAAACTAGCAATCAAAAAAATAAACAAGGCCACAAAGAATGCCACTTGATCGCTAATCATATATTTAATTGAATGCATTTAGTTTAATTGAAAAACATGATTTTATTCAATTTGTGTCATTTACCTAGAGCTTACAAATATTCATAAATAAATACAAATATTTCATAAAGAATCTATTAATAAAAAAAGAATTTTGTTACATGTTACAAGACAATGAGGCTTGATATAAAGCCTTAAATAGAAGGCTTAAAGAGCCAAACTCATAAACATGTAACACCATATTCCCAAAATGCAAAAAAAATATGACAAAATAAAGGTCTAAATAAAAGAGATTTATTTCATAAGTAACATTGTTAATAATGCTAATGAAAATAATAATATGCTAATGATATTCAAATATATGTAAATAGACTAACAACTAAGTGTAAATATGTGATATGTATCTAATTGTCATTATCAATATATCATGAATGTTCTTTTGTAAATAAAGTCTTCCCACTAATTTTAAGGCCCCCTAAATTGGGTAAGAACCCATGAAATGTTGGCTGATGGAATTTTGATTGCACAATAGAACTGCTTGTTTCATGATAGTCAGGCCTTGCCCGGAAAGGCGCTCGATCGAGCGCGAGCGCCTAAAGCGCGCCTTAAATTTTGCATGGAGCGCGATTTATCGAGCGCCCATACTCCGTATCTTATCATATGGCTGAAGGAAAGTCTTTTCAGGGCATAACAAGCGATTTCCTTGAAATCACCTCTCTGTTATGACTGCAACACATCATGATTCATATCAATGTCAAGCTAATCCATAAATAGCACGTCTATTTCACGGTAATCAGTAGAAATCATTATTTCACACAAGTGTGTTGATGCCGACATTCAGCTTGTACTTCCGGGTTTCTATTGGCGTGTGTTTGACCAAAGTTTGACATTTGCCAGTCTGTTAGTCTGTTCTTGCTATCGCAACATCGCGACGTACTTTAAGTTTCTTTTCTTCATTTGTTTAAATATGAATCAGGCCCCAAAAGGAAACAGAGTTAAGGTTTCGACATTCAGATCGTGGGGGAAAGAAGACATTCTTGGTTTTAAGACAGAAGAAAAAGATGGTGTTATTTATGTTGTTTATATTTGGTGCAAGAATTGTGCTAGGAATTCGAATGCAATTCTGAATCACCCAAAATGCACAGGCGAGGCAAAGAAATCAATGAAGGCCTTCATTGACGGGACAAATGGGGTTACAAAGCACAGCGTTGATCGCCATCTAAAAGGAAAAGTTCACGAACTTGCTCTGATGTTAGAAAACGAAAAACCAGCCGCGGAGCGCATGGATATTGAGCGAACTCAGCAAGCTTCTATTTCAAGGATTCAACCAACTATTCCTTCTTGCGTGCAAAAATCAACACGTGAGGCCTATGGCAAGCTGATCCGTACAGCCTATGAGTTAGCCAAGACACCAAGCATGCCTCTGAGTCATTTTTCTGTCCTTGTTAAATGCCAGCGTCAAAACGGAGTTCGGTTGATAGAAGGAAAGCAAAATGGAAAAGCTGCTCGAGAGTTCATAAGTTGTATTGCAACAGCCATAACAGAAAAGGTTGCAGTTATATTGGCAGGGAGTGATTTTATATCCATCCTGTCAGATGGGTCACAAGCAAGGAAGACAAAAAGTGAAAAGGAACTCATTCTCACAAGGGTTGAACGTGCTGGTATACCCTGTTATTTTGTAACATCACTTATTGAAATGGCAAATTTTGGAGGGACTGATGCGGATTCCATTAAGAAAAGCATAGATCACGTCTACAAGAATGAAATGCGCCTTCCTGATGATATTTTCGAAAAACATGTAGTCAGTGCGACATCAGATGGCGCCAGAGTGAACACTGGAATTTACCGAGGAGTGTTGACACAGCTAAAAAATGAAAGACCTTGGCTAACAACTATACATTGTGTTAATCACCGTGTCGAGCTTGCTCTGAAGGACGTCATGGCTCGTCAATTATTCAAAGATGCAGAACACCTTTACGAATCTACCTATAAGCTGTTGAAAAGATCTGGCGCACTGAAAGCTGCAGTTCAACAAGCTGCTGAAGTCATTGGGATAACACACTACGAACTATCCAAGATTCATGGAACTCGATTTGTCAGTCACCGGGAAAAGGGATACAAGCGGTTTCTTCATTTACTCCCAGCGCTAGTAATGGCGTTTGAAAACTATGAAGTACAAGTAAAGAACGCTGATACAAAGGCTAAAGTGTCTGAGTTATTGAAGAAATTTCGTAGCACAAAGATTTTCAATATGTGTGCTGCACTAGATATATTTGGAAAGCTGCAACCCGCATCACTGGTGTTTGAGGGCGAAGGTTTAATGGCTTATGAAATTTACCCAAGCATTGAAATGACAATCAACGATTTACAAGACATGGTGGACAGTGATGAAAAGGTTGAAACTGACAGCATGCTGAGATTTTTTCAATTTCATGTTGGAAGTGATGGAAAGATGGTAGCAACACATGAGTATTGTAAAGCAGGCCACGAAAAACGAAATCCACAGAACAGAGAGTACCATACAGTTAAGATAGACAAAATGATTGGGTGGCATGGTCAGTGTATTGAAAACTTTGGCGAAAAATTGAGAGCAGTTGCTTCTGATCTTATTGAAGTGTTGAACGAACGCTTTGCAGACTTCAGAAATTTGGTATTTTGCTCAATGAAGTGGCTGGATCCTCAGTTTTGGTTACCATCCTTGGACTTTCGCAATGACCAACTTTTGTCACACTACAATCACTTCAAAGTGCCCCTTGATAAAGCAAGCTACGATGCATCAAAGGTAGAGAAAGAATGGAAACAAGTCAGATCTTTCATAACATCACACTTCTTAAAATCTGAACCTCCACTGACAGCCGCAAAGATCTGGCAAAATATTTTGAGGTATAGACGAGAGGAATTCCCAAACATTTGTAAGGTTGTATCTCTTATCCTTGCTATGTCTGGATCAAATTCTACTGTTGAGAGAGCATTTTCAATGCTTACTTTAATGTTGTCTGACCGGCGCCTGTGTCTTAAACATGCAGTTATCAATGACATAATGGTGATAAAGGGCAACGATAAGACATGGTCATCAGAAGAAAGAGAACAGTTGATGGAGAGAGCTCTTGACATCTATCTTTCAAAAAGACGAACCAAAAAAGTTTCAAATCTTGAGCCACCACAAAAAACTATGTGTCTTGACATTGAGATTGACAACAGTAGTAGTGATGATGAAAGTTACCTATCAAGCTCTTCAAATGACGAAATATAGAGACACAACAGTTATCATATTAAATGAACTTGTAATTTACCAGATACTTCTTCTGTTGATTAATTTTTGTTTGTTACTATTTCAAGGAGTTTTTTTCAGGAATTCTCAGAATAGTGAAACAGCTTTTTTTTATTAAGTAAGAGCAAAATAGTGCTCAGAAATTAACTAGTTAGCAGCCTGGCAATATAGGCACCTGCTTCTTGCATTTTGCATCATGGAAATGAAGCTGATCCATAAGTAACAGCATATTTTCATATATTACAGTTACAGCAACAGTGAATGTATAAAATGTTCTTTGATGGCACAACCCGTGTAATCATGGTTTTAATATGCCTCTTGTGTACTTTAAAAATATTTTCAGTAGGGGTGTGAAATAGAGCACCTAAATTATGCAAGGAGCTCGATTTTAAGAGCACCTTTATTTTACTCAGGGCAAGGCCTGATGATAGTCAATTTTCCAACTGGCATGGCCATTGATAAGTAAGCCACAATCTCTGATCAAAATTGGTAATTTCAAAACTGTGCTGGGTACAGATGAAAAAATTCACTGACACTTTTTGTGCCTGATTGCACACTTGAGAAATAACCAATGTGAAAAAACAGACTTGGAATAACTTGAAGTCTGTCTAATCCTCTATTTTTGCAATAGTCATAAGGGACAAGATCGATTGGGTAGCTGTGATTGCATGTGACTTCCTTTTCCAAAAATTTAATAAATTCTGATAACATGCTGGTTTGATACAAGACAGCACTTGTGCAACACCCTGGTGAATTTGTAATGAAATGTGTGCGCTTCCAAAACTTGAACAGTTCTAACAAATGTTGTCTTGAAAATGTGTAGCAAAATGTTAAAACGTAGCCACAAAGGAGAACTGCAGCTAGAAAAATGGCAAAAAGTGTCTTAACAGAGATGTCTTTGACTCCAACAATAAGAAGTCCATTGCCAAAGAACAGCACAAAACTCACGCATGTAATTATAAAAAGTTCAAGTTTTGTGTCATATCCAAATCCTTGCCATTTTTCAGGATGATAAAGTTTCACAAACCCAACTGAATCGTCTTCTGGCAACCTGTCGACTATGTAATCAAAAACAGATGCAAAATTACTGCTTGCAAATGCATCATCTTCAAGCACTAATGAGTATTTATATCTTTCAACATCATCACAGATTTTCAACGCTTCAATCAAATCCAACCTGTGCTTTTCATAGTTATTCATGCTCAATAAAAATTCATAACTTTTTCCACCACGTGCTAGAACTTCTGTTCCAAAACCAAATTCTTTCAACCTTATCACTTCCTTGTTCTCTTCTGGTGGAATTCCTGCATTGACAATCTTCAAATCAAACTTAAATCTTGACTTTTTTGATTCTTTGGCTAGCTTAGCTACAGTCTGAATGAGATAACCATTCGGAAAATAGCGTTTGGTCGTTAAAATTGATGTACAAATATGTAAATGGGCCTTTTCTTTCTTCTCATTCGCAACATCCTGTCCTCCAAATTCGTTTTGGTGTGTTTTCAAATAATCCAAAGACTGTTCCCATCTCACTTTATTTTGTCGCTTTATTTCATCATCTGCGTTGTCACTTAGAAAATATGATGAGAATCCGAGATATCTGCATTTAATTGGCAATATGACTATGAAAGTGCACATGTATAATGCAACTATCAACATAATAACTTGTTTGAATCTGCAACTTCGTCGCCATCTTGATCTTCGGTCCATTTCAATTGGAAGCAACTGAATTGGATTGCTATTGTTGTTGTTGTTGTTGTCATTAAATGCCCCTCCCCCTAATAATATTAATAAATTAAGAATTTCTTAATACAGGGTTATCTTTCGGCTATAGTGCTGTTATCGACAAGGACCTTGTTTTGAAATAACACAAAATATACAAAATTGCCATGAAAAAAATTTCAGCTAGTTACAATAATAAAAAATCTTGAAGTGTTGCCTGTAAAGTTCGTTCACGTTTAAGTGTTTAGGGGTGATGAATTAGACTGTGACATCTGACTGAATATTCATGTCTTAAAAAATGGGGCTCTACAAAATAATCTTGCAGTGTATATCATTGATTATGTTTCAATTGAAAAAGATGAAAGATGAAAGATATAAGATGCATTGTTTTGATAGAAAGAAAATTGGTCATTCTGCTTGAATATTATCAAGCCATTGCCAATGAGTTGCTGAATATTAATAGTTATTTTGATATTAAATGAGATGCAAGCACCCAATACCATTTTTCAATTGTGTCCAATAATTCCTTGCGCTTGCAATCAAATAAATTGCATCTCACTGATGGTTTATTTAAATAAACTTACTTTCATCCTTCAACGTCAAAAAGAGATCTTGATAGTCCAGCAACTCCACGGCAAAATGAAATCTGAAAAAGAGTTTTTAAACCTAAGCCAATTGAAGGTTAATAAAAACATTCCAGTTTTACGGACAGTCACAAGAGCGAGGACCAGCAAAAATAATACGAAGGCTAACGACCAGCTCGAATCGCGCAATCTGTTATTGGAACATGAA
Source organism: Catostylus mosaicus (assembly GCA_964019065.1). Taxonomy (NCBI): domain Eukaryota; kingdom Metazoa; phylum Cnidaria; class Scyphozoa; order Rhizostomeae; family Catostylidae; genus Catostylus; species Catostylus mosaicus. The sequence continues at coordinate 8,552,861 of OZ025193.1, read as the reverse complement.
CAATGTTTCTTCTTAAATTGTTTTTGTTCGAAGAAGTTTAGGAAATTTTTGGTATTGTAGGCAATGGCGATAAAAAGAGTTGTTTCATCGCCTTTGGTCAACTGGTTCTTCGTGAATTCAATCCTGATTCTGTACGACCCATTTTAAAGAGTAATCACAAGATTCTATCCTGAACAATTTTAAAGAGTAATCACAAGATTCTATCCTGAACAGTTCAGGATTTCTATCCTGAACAAGTCAACCTGTATAAATATTACTTATTATTATTATTATTTTTATTATTATTACGGTTGAAAAGAAATAGTGGGAGGAGAAAGGTTTGCAAAATCCAAAGAAGATTCAAGATCTTTCTATTTGAATGCACGTTGGGAACTTTTTTAAGTTCTTGGGTTCTCTTCTTCAACGCAAAAGAAGCATTCGTATTTGAATACTTCATTAATTTTTCTGTATCAATGCATTTATTCCATGTCCCATTAGTATCCTTGAAGTTTAATTGATTACTTGTGTTGCTAAAATCAGAGATAGTATATCGAAAATATAAAGATTATAGAAATCGAACTTTACTTAACATAACGGAACAGAACCAGAAGATGTCATAAACAGCTTAAAATGAAAAACAACGCCATCTGGGTTAGCGGACTAAAACAGTGTCACATTAATGCATTTATCAAATTTATTTGATACTCAAATTTTCCTAGCTCCACTTGGAAGTTTCTGAAAACGAACTTTTATATTCTACTTTGAAGTTGCCAAACAGTAAAAGTAATTAGACTACGATATCTAAAACTGTATAAAGAAGAAATGGAAATGGCTTATTAAATATCAGCACAATTAAAGTTTCGAATGTGCGTAACAAAATCACGTAATGCACCCCTTACGAGGGCATTTAGCATAAACAATATGAGAAAAGCTTTTTGTTACAACGACCGAAGTTAAAAGTAAACTCAATGCAGCATTAGCAACAATTCTACCAAGATAACAAAGAAAGACCATGCCACGACAGTTGGGTCACGCCAACGCATTTGGGTCAAAACACCTGCGCAAATAAGGTTGATAATATGGACGTCATTTTGAATAGTTTTAAGTTGTTTTAAGAAATACTTACACGTCATTGATGTCGCGATGTGGTATTTTAAACGGATTTTCTTCGTTGAAAACCAGCGATCCCGGTATCCTTGTATACTGTACAAAAATGTAACAACATGAATGACGAAGGATGAAAGGACACATGAAAAGGATTAAGTGAAGGATCAGGAAATGAGAGCAATCCTGATAAAACCAGAAAGGGCTCAAATCTGTGACCTTTAAATATGTCAAAGACTCATTAACGTAAAATAAGTCGCCAAACAAACAAAAACATGAAAATACTGAAGAAATGGCCCACGCCATATTTTCTCATCCCAAGATACCCTGTTGTCATTGCATGTAAAGGTCACAAAATTGTCATTGCATGAAAAGGTCACAAAATTGTCATTGCATGAAAAGGTCATCATATGATTGACGGTGCTAATAATAACTGTGCTTTTTAGCATGAAGAAATTAAATTAAATATTGGAACGGTAAAAAATTGAAATGAAATACTATTTAATAAATGTTTTTATTTCTTTCATTTGGTTCTTATTTTACACTGTGTTTTGCTTAAAACTAGATTGCAGTTAAAATTTTATCAAAAAAAATTTAAGCATTTAGATTGGGTCATAATATTATCAACCAATGAAAATATTTTTAACAAAGTTTTAAGGGAGCTGCCTGCCAAAAAGGTATATGACAAATGAAAAATGAAATACAAACCTTGTGATGAAATTCAACTTTGCATTGTAATGCTCGCAAATAATGAGTGATCAATTGACCATACAAGTTTGTTGCAAATTTCTGCAAATAAAGAACCAAAATCAATATTGTTGGAAAATCATGAAAAATCAATTATCAATATAAAATAAACTAATAATATAGTCAATATTTAACTTTTTGAAAGTAACAAAAGCATTTAAATTGGAAGAAGCTATGGCAAAAAAACAAAAACTACTTACATAAATGCTATAGAGATCTTTCAATGTCCTTTTGAACACATAGGAATCTTTCAAACACTACAAACCAATAAATTTGACATCATATTAATCATGAGTTTAGTTTGTAATGGTACTTTACACATGAAGTTCAACTAAAATTTTAGAGTTTTCCATTTTGTGTTGTTGATAAGTCAAGATGAGAACCAATCATCAAAAAATTTTATATAAATGATGTAAATCATATATGATATGAACCAAACAAGTTCTAGAAAACATTTTGATGTCAATTCAACACAATCAACCACAATGATATCACAGTCCTCAAACCTTTTGGCTTTCTTTCATTAATTTTCAAACATCTTCCCTTTTCCTTGATCAGTTACATAAAGTTTTAAATCACAAAGAAAAACCTTTTCACTCGATCATGCAAACAATATGTGTTTAGTTGTTGCATGATTGAAATACAAAAAAATTAAACAGTAAATATTTTGAGTTAGTAGAGTATTTCTGTTAAATTTTTAAAACTCACATTTGGATGACCTTCTCTCAATATTTTATGAAATACCATCAAAGCTTTCCAGCACATGATATTCTGTGATGGTAAAGGCATCCGTCCAAGGATATTCCAAAATGTGGAACACCCCCTTTCTTGCCATGTCCCAATAATTGCCCCTTTTGATAGTCAAGGAAAACTGCAACATGACTTTCATTCATTGACAAAGTTTCAAGAGAAAGTTTCAACATTGTTGATTTGGTGGCACCTCATAAAATAACAAATCTGTCCATGATGCCTGAAATGCGGACAAGGTAGTTGAACACAAAACTTGTTTCCCTGTTATAATAGGCAGGTTGTAGATCAACCTGCTGTGAAATCAATCACTGTTTATGCACCAGAATTTATCAGTGTAAAAGACTGATTTAAAAGTTGTTTTCAAAGTACGATTATAATCTTATCCTGCATAATTTGCATCCCAATAGACAGTTGCTAATCAAAATATTAAAGACAACAGTATTGGATTTCAAATTACAAACACAAAAGAACATATTTCCTAGTTTTCCTTGGAATGAGCCATTTTGAAGTATCTTTTTCCTTGTTATTTCTTTTGAAGCATTTGATAATCAATTGATGATGATAAACAATGATGGCATTCTTTTCAAGGAAATAGACTAAACTAAATCAAAAAGGATACGCCTGACATGTTTTTCTTTAGCTGGAGTTTCTTCTGCTTTGATTGCTTTTGTAATGCATTCAGTCTACAAAATAGGAAAAAAAGACATTTTATTTGAGCCACAGCAAATTCCCACCAGTGTTAGGGGTCCATAACGAAATATATTACATGTTACTATTTACTTGTGTGTATTTTTTGACACAATGATTTGTGATAAGCATTTATGATTCACAGAATGCAATTTTGATATTGAAGAAAAATTTCTCATCTATCAAGATAGCATTTCACAATGAAAATCAGACAATTGGTTGAGCGTGAGTCATCTTTTCATATAAAATAAATACAAAATGTTTGAGTTTGAGAGATACCTAGTATGGAATTATATTATCATAAAATTATCATATAATAATCATATGATCAATCCTACACATTCAAAAGCTACACTGAAAGTGTATAAACCCATTTCTAGGTTATATTTGGCACGATGTTGTGAATATACAATGAGCTTACGTGGGAAGATTTATTAATAACAAATTGCCTTACAAATTATGTGAAAAACCTCGATGGGCCTAGGACAAGGTGAAATAACGAAAGGATTTCACTGTTGAGCAGTATAATTACTGAAAGATTCAGGCCATTTCCTAACAATTAAGCAAGCATTCGGTGAGATATTTCCTTTTACTCTAAACAAATTTAGTTTGCAACAATGAATTTGATTAAACTAGGCCACTTCATAGAAGGCGGAGATGTTGTTATTACTGGAATCAAATCATGCATAATCAGCATCTCTATACCTGTTCTTTCTCAAATCGTTCCCTCTCCGGTCCAAATCCTGTCGTTACCTGCATGCTTGACGGTCTCCTCTCCAAGGCTGAGTGTTCCATTCGCTTGTTTATCTCCATTTTATGTCAATTTTTGTTTACTTAAGCCACTTCCCAACTTCCATTCCCAACATGACAACAAATTGTAATTTGCTGAGATGATGGCTTTCAAAACGAGTTTGCAACATTCAATACGAGGCCAATGAAATACCTCCCATTTCCATCTCTAATGACGTCACCATGACGTCAGTTGCTGTTTCCAACGAAAAATTTAACATGAAATCTAGATATAACACCCAAAACCCAAGAATTGCCCCGTGTTATTTATAGTGGGGCAGGGCCGGGGTTACATAAAAAAGCAGATAAGTCTATCGTTGTTTCTTTTGTCACTCTGAAGAAGCTTTGTATAACTGGGCAAAATATAAATTTTCAATAACTTCACACTTGATTATCATTTTAAGCGATATATCATTGTTTTCACTATTTTGCGTTTTTCCGTTTATATTAATCGATTGACTCTAAGCGCAAGAATCTTTCAATTTGGCAAACGGCCTAATACCGCGGATATTCCATTACTTGTCACATTCGTAGGGTAATATCCTGTGTTGTTTGTCTAATCGCCTTGAAAATGATATCTCTCATCATGACCAGTTCTAAACTGCATCTTCATTATCTGTCCCTGATTGGATCACAGGACGCCCTCTCTCTCTTACCCTCCCTCTAAAAAATGGTTTTACCATCTGTTGATTTCAGCTGATCTGCAAATAGCTGAAAATCATGGGAATAAGAAATTGCATTGCATTGGCCATAAAAACCAAACTAAATTGCCATCGTCTAATTTAAATTAAATATGATGTTGTGAATCACAAATAACTCTTTCAAATTCTAATATTTAACACGAAAAAACTTTTATAGAGATGATACTCTTTTAATTATTCTTCTGAGTTCCTATATTTCTAGCCTATTTATAATATTAAAACTTTCAGGTTACTTAAATAGTAAAAAGTATGGGGCTAACAGTGTTTCAAAATGTCGTATTTTCTTGATTTACTTAAATAGCAAAAAATCTACATGACAACATTTGAAACCATTTAATTGATCTAAAATTCAAAAAGTTATCGAGGAGCTTTGTCGTAGCAATCTATACCTAGCTATCGTCTTTAAGATACTCTTTATAAACATCCATTGGGTCTAACAAATAATGTTTATGAAATGAAACGATGAATTGATGATCTAACAATTCAGCAGCATATTCAATTGGCCTGGCCTAAAAACAAACAAAAAGTGTTGTTAAAAGAAAAGTGTTCAGTATTGATGTACAGTTTTTTGAGTGGATAATGGACTGAGGATGACTTTAAAAACCCTAATTTGTTTTCATCTCGATCAAGGCCGGAAATTTTCTGGAAAAAGTGAACATCAATTACGGAAAATATAAGAAGTAATAATCCGATTAAGACGGCAGATGTTGCATCGTAAGTAACCATATTTTTGAAAGTATTTGATATTTTTCTGCCCTGATCTTGCCAGAAACGTCTTCTTTATAGAAGGTAAGTATAAGTATTCTATCAGTAACATGTAGATGTAACAATTTGTGAAAAGTGCTTCATCAAAACCACCTTGGGTAGCTCAAAAGGCCTTGCCCTTATTTCCGAATTCTATGAAATCAAAGTTGTTCTTAATTGATGAAAACATTCCACAATTCCCATTCGGTTTTGATATTGTGACAGGACCCACGGATCACATCTTATTGTTTGGCAACGTCTTGCAAAACGTGTTTAAAATCTACCTACATTTCAACCCAAACAATCTAATGACAGATGCCTTAGTAAAAGAAGGAAATCCGTCTTAAAGTAAAATGCTTACTTGATGAAAAGAAGGGTTATGAACCGAAGGAATCCCCATATTTCTGAAACACATGCCGAGCCACATGTCATCTGGGGAATCGTCAGATGAGCAACGACAACCACTTTCCATCAACATCTCAACACCTCGGCGACTGAGTATCATTCTAAAAAAACCATTTGAATACAAAATCTATTTTATAAAAAAGTTGATATTAATTAATGCTGTCCATGGGGCTGTTTTATCAGGGATGCTAATGCCCCTGATGTAGACAACATTGGGGCTAGCTCTAACTCCAACTTTTAAGCATAGTCTATATAAATTTGCACGAAAAACTTGTTTTTTCGTCTTCAATTTAGAAATTTTGCCTTTTTGAATAAACAGGTTTGTTGAAAAGTAATCGATGGCTGTCCTAAATCTGGTTATCCGGCACTTTTGTTGAAGTTTTAAGAAAGGTATAGTTAACAATTAATCAAGGCTCATTCTAAACAGTATCTAATCGTTGAAGGGCCGTTGAGAGTCGTTGGAATCGAGACCTTCAGAGCTGAAGCAATATGCTCTGACCTTTTCTCCACTTCACCCTATAAAAATATATGCAAGGTGGCGCCAATGAAGAAAGATTGACGACCTGGCGGCATCTTGATTTACAATGGCGTAGATATGACGTAGATGCAGCTGCTTTCATTTGACTTGCAGGGTTACACCGCTTAAAAACCTAATGAAAAAGGCTTATAGGATTACCATCAATATATCGCCATCAGACCATTGAAATCTGCTCAATAATGTGCCTAACTCTGAACTAATACAAATATATTAAATGCATTATAAGATTTCCGTTAATTCATGAAACTTAATGGAAACCAATTTCAAGTAATTTGGGTTTATCAATGACCCAATTTGTATTGTAGCTGGGGTGCCTTAGCTACGATGAAGCCCTTTTAGGGGAGGGGGAGGAGGGAGGAGAGAAGGGAAGGGATTTTAAGGCAGTGCATGAGCCAATGCATGCAGATATTCAACCTTGCTTTGAAGAAACAGAAAAACAATTCAAAACTAGTTACATGTGTTTTGTGATTGAGGATTAATTATAGCGGAAATCTTTAAAGCCGATTCAATATAACATTAATACAATCCACAAGTTTGAGATTGTAGAATAATGAAAATTAATCAACTTACCCTCCTCCGCCTGTGATGTATTCATATCCATAATTTTGGTAATTTATGCCATAGCCATATCTTTCTCCAAGCAAAATTGGCTCACTTGGGTCGTAGCATGCCAAAACGCGTTTCAGTCTTGAAAAACTGTCAACAAAAATGCGGAATTAAGATCGCATTCATAATTAAAATAAGAACTTTTGGGAAAGTCCAACGTGAAATAGGAAATCTGATAGAAATGAAACAAAAGTGACGCTTATATCTAGAAGAAAATAATTAATAATAATTAAGTAACACATTCTTTTTACTTGATAATTCATTTATTAATTCATTTATCAAATAATTCATACTCTATTGATGCAATAATACATTTTTCTATTTATTACGTCATTAACTAGTTCTTTCATGCCTTGTCCTAAATGAATAACTATTATTTACCTTATAATTGTATCATCATCTATGATAACCAACCATGATTTATTTTTGTATTCTGCATCAGTATGAACAATATTTATAATATTATACAATTTTGTGCAATGCCCACTTTCAGTATTTTTCACTCCGATATATTCTGTAGGGATACTGCTATCAGCTTTATCACTATAATACTTAATATGTTTGGCATCTTCACCAATCGTCTTCAATATAAAAGGCATTCGTTCTTTGTGAAATTTCTCACATGTTTTTACCCCAATAAAAATATCATCATCTGAAGTATTCCCGCAATTTGGTATTTCTTTGTGAAAATTTGTGGCACAGTCGTGATCATCGATATTTTGATTGACACATAGTGCCTTTACATCTGTCAATGTGAATCCTTTCTTGCTATTATAAAAATACATGGCAATCTCGTGTTGAACATCAATTGAAAAATCCATCGTTGGTTGATTATTTTCAAGGCGAGTATTTAGCCTAAAGATAAAATAAAATATATATTTATCTAAGTTTTTAAACTCGGGAACGTTTGAAGAAATTCTCAACGATTTACTGCGCTAATTCAGCATGATCTATAGATTTTGAGCAAACGTTCCGATAAATAGCCCAACACCTTAATCAGCCATAGTTACCAACTGCCAACTATCAGTTTTAGGGGTATAACATCAGAGGTAGGGAGGGGCAAAAGATGGTTAGTACCCCTCAATTTACAAAATAGCACATTTAGAGGCAAGCTGAAATTTCGCTTGGAATTCGATGAAAATGAAAATTTAGTCGGGTAAAAGATTCAGTTCATTAAGTGCAATTCTGCTTTGATTTTCAATTTATTTCCCGTTCCTTGCTTGCTAATGTTATACAAAAAAAAATGGAGAATAAATCTCACCATTTGAGCAAAGGGGAAGATATTGCCCAACCTGCACCAAAATCTGGAAATGAAAAAACTGACGGATCCTCGAAGAAAGCGAAATGATGGATGATGGAAGCCTCTCTATCTTGAAGTGCATGACCAAGGAATATTTCCTTAAAAATATTGATGTATGATAACATGCAAGTGAATGAGGAAAGGGAAAATGATAAATAGCCTTGCAATTAACTTGAAAACAGATCATTGCGATTAAAACAATTAGTTATGAGTTTAAGAATGCGTGCGAGGCAATATGGCCTTGTCTTGTTTGATCATTATTCAAATTAATATTTTGCGAAATAAATATTAACTACAATTAAGCATGTACAATTGAGGTTTAAAAATCAAAGTTCTAATGAGGATAAACGAGTTGTTAAAGAAGTGGACGGAAACTATGCAAACGAACATCGGAATATCGGAAAACACAAGGAAGAAACAAAACCAAAAAATGTCAACCGACAAATGTGGGAATTTTCAATCACTTTTATTGACTGCAAAGTCGTTATCGCTTACACTAGAATTCGTTTCTTAACTTTTGGAGTTTTTGACATTTCGTCCATCCATTTATAAGAACTTTTAGCCAAAAAATAGAGTATCAAAGATTAAAGAATCTCCGTATTTCAAGCTAAGGAAGAAAGTTGGATGAAGGGATATAAAATTTTTAAATTGAAAGCCCAGAAAATGGAAACATACCTTGTGACTAGGATACGACATCAAAACCTTCAACAACCTTGGTAAATTAATCTGAGTTGCATCTTCACAGAAAAATATCCACTTTTTTCCATTAGAATGTTGTTCTGAAATACTGACCATAAAAATATGAATTAAAATGACTATAATTTGTTTTTTTTTGTATAAAGAAATAAAAGGGTATGTTTAATCCATGCTCAAATCGATGATAGCCATTTTAAAACAGCACAAAAACCATCAATAAAGTAGTTAATATATTAAATACAACAAAATCTAATTTTTATTTACTCCTATTATTGACTTATTGCAATTTTTCCATTTGTTACTTTTCATGCATTAAATCAAATTTATTAGATAATTAAATTTCTTTGCTTTTACAATAAACTAATCTTCTATTAATTCTGAAGATAAAAAGGTTCCAGAATTTTAATATATTTTCCATTGTTGACTAAACTAATCACTAAGTGTTTTAATTCTTCAAATCTAATGAATCTAAAATTTAGTGACAAATAAAGAAGTTTCAATGGCAAAAGGCTCCTTGATGGATCAGAAGGTACTTACAAGAAGAATTGATCAATAAAAAAGATACAGAAAAAAAAACACAACAGGGAAAAACAAAATGAACTGTGATAGAAAGTAGCAAATAGAAATCAAAATAAAGAAGTAAATAAAATGATATTTTGTTTCTAAAATTAAATAATTCCACATCAACATACATTTTGATAATGGGTAAAATGGTCCAAGCTCCATAAGGGGCCCAGCTTTCATGCGTCATCAAAACATCCAATGAACTCTTAAAAATAACAAAAAATCATCATCAACACCTCTTCATATTTTATTAATTTCAATGAAGTGGCATAGGGCTTGGTGACCCTTGGGTTCTAAAAATTATATAAACACTGAAAACCGAGAACCTGCAACATTGAATATGTTGTGTTGCATGAGTTATTTTTTCTAAATCATTTGCATTTTGCTTTTCTAAGAATCAAACGAAAAATTTTTAATATTTGGTACAAATTAAAAAAATGTTGATCATATTCTAAATATTCACCTTTTCTTGGTTCATTTCTTGAACTTGAAATAATAAGTTTTCTTTCAACTTTTCAGCCTTTTTCCTATGAGACTTATAATCCTGGCTCCTAATTATGATGAGGAGACTTTTTATACCTAAAAAAATAAACACCATTTTTTAAGCAGGAGGTAAAGAAAGAGGTATACCATTTCTTGGTATCAAAATGCCTCCTTGCTTCTCCAGGCTGAATATCTGGCCATTCATCTTCAACATTTTTATTGTCATGAACAAACATAACTTTCTTTGTTCAACAATTTTTGCAGTTCAACAAAATAACTGTGTATGGATGACCAAGCTACTGTTAAAAGGTGTTTCATTGATGAAAAGACAAGCTACAGAATCCTTCAAAGATATGCAAGGGTACGGGAAGAAAAATTTTTTACCTGATTCCATTCCATCAACAGATGATGTTTCATTGACCTGTTTGGTTAAAAAAATCACAATCATTAGTATAGCTACGTATTCTGTTTTTTATTCAGAATCAAGATTGAAATTGGTGATGCTAATTTCTTCATTCAGAGAGGTACAAAAGTTAAAAATGCAATCAAAAAAATGGCAAGGCAATTCAAAACTGAGATAAATTACATTTTGTTGCAGGAGAAAAAATGAAATAAATAAAGTTAAAACGTCTGATGCAAAATACCTCTGAAACAATACCAAATTTAAATCCATCTTCTGCTTCTATAACATTCTCCTTTCCTGATACATCTAAACAAAAAAGTTCAACCTTCAAACTTCAGTTAATTACAATTTGAGACTATTTCTTCTTGATGTCAGCAATGTCATTTTGGTATGGGGGGGGGGGGAGACTCGTTGGAGAGCTCAAATTTGGGAACAAAGTATCATCAGCTTTCTGTCACTTCTTGCTGCATAGCTCATATTATAATAAATTAATCAAGTTGTGCATAAATCTATAATCAGTGTCACACCAAATGAAAAGATCCATCAATTCCTTTTGTTTTCTACGTAATCATGGGTAGAGGAGGCCTAACTAGTGAGTAACTGCCACTTTTTAGCACTTTTTAGAGAAACTTACCTTGCATCAGCAGTAAAACTGCGCATTGTACAGACAATACAACGATTTTTGCCATGTTTATTTGCATAGTTACTGATATGCTTTTTTACTCATTTATTTAATTTCTTCTCTTTTTGCTTTTCTTTGATTTTAATTTGTGAATTGATCTGATTTCAATGTTGTTGATGTTTGTTGTACTCTTGACTGAAAACGAGGCTCATCGTGACGTGTGCATTGGTGCCCTGCGATGGGCTCTACCATGAAATAAGGTCGAACAGTGAGAAAAGGGGCCAAGCATGGTTGAAGTATCACAAACCTGCCAAATTTGATGGGTGCAAAACCTTGAGATTTCTTGAAAAATTTCTCAAAAAACCTTGAGAAAATTCAAAACACTCACTGACTGTTTTATAAACAAAACAAATATATAAATAAGAACTCAAACATGTTATAAAAAGTTAAAAGAACTAAAAAATCCATTTGAGTTCTTCATTGTATTCTGTAACTTCCTTTTTTTTAACTCTTCAAGACTTCTCTAGTGGTAACAGGGCGGGACTCGGGATATATTGTTTTAATTGCTAGGCATACTTGACAATGCCCCCAACCAGTTCAATTGATGATCTTTTTAAAGAGTTGGGTTTTCATCGCAAAGGTGAAAGGTGTTTCAAATTCAGCATTACTGTAAGGGATGATCGAAATGATTTCAGCTGAAGCCGCTCGAATATAATTTTCTTCAGTTCGATTAAATTTGCTCTTGCTGAATTTTCGCTTTGTTGTTATGGTTTCTCATCCTTCTTTACGGAAGATCACCTGTGCATGAACTCCTGGAGGAAAAAGTTTCAGATCTTTAGAATCGCATTCTGATTAACAAAGACATTTGTTGATTCGTTGATTTTTTATGTCACTCTATAGATCGATTTAAATATTAACAGTTCTCCTTAAAAACACATGAAGGATCAAACTGTCAAAATACTTGTGACAATAATAAGGGAAAAAGTCAAAGACAAGGATAAGTGGAAATTAATTCTATAGTAAGAAAGGTGCCTATTTAATTTGTTTTTTAAAATAATTACTTTGAAGAGCTCATCAACAATTGATGATAAAAACATCCTTGAAGAAAAATTTCAGAGAATAGCTGACTTCTTCAAGATATGGATATTGAATGCAGATTAATAGATAAGTAAGTGTGGCTTTGTGAATGGTAGTGGATGCAAGTTTTAATGCAGCAAGTTTTATAAATAAGCGATTCTTCATGCTTGAGTCAGTTACCTTTTCTTGTCCCCAAGATATTTGTCCCTCGTTTCCATGCAAGAACCTCTTTTCATATGAGGCTAGCAATGACCAATATGAGGCTATTGTTTTTGGAAACCAGTTGGGATTGATAAAGTTTTTTAAACGAAAAAAATATAACTTAACTTTGACTACGATTGATATGAATAGTAATTAAAGAATAAAGAACACAACTGACGTTAGATCTCTCAATTTATTGCAATGATGATGCTGAAGAGCAGTGTTAGCTACTTGAGTTATGGCGGGAAAAGCATTTTAGTCTGAAGTAAACAGTAATAATCGAATTATGAAATTAGAGGTAATATCGCAAAAGATGAAAAAAATAATAAATCTATGTTGAAAAGACATTATGGATCTCCGACATGCGCCAATTGGACAATACAGATCTCATGATCCACCAAAGAACTTCTGTCTACAGTAAGTAGCGTTGTTTAAAAGAATAATTTAAGATTTTTGAACACATGCTTAACGGTGTGCTTACTATTTAATAATGAAAATGTGCATATAAAACTGAAAATGCGAATGATAATTCTCCTTTTTAGAGTAAAACTGTGGGGTGTTACATCAGGAAGCATTGTTCCTGCAGTTCGGCATCAATCTGTCCCAACTCTAAGACAAGAAGATGGCGCAGAAGTTGCTAGGGAGGCAATGGAAATGGAAGAAAGGGGGCAAGGTAATAAAATGAACTGCTTGTAGTTGCAATTAGATACCTAGAGGAGTTTGACATTTAGTTTTAACATCTTCAGCAAGCATGTCTACAGATAAACTCAAGTGGAAAAGATCATCATAAGAAAGGACAAATAATTGATAAAGAAAAAACATCTGCAAAAATAAAAAGGTAGATACATAGATCTGGAACCATTTCAATGTCAGAGAGGCAAAATTGGAGCAAAATGTCTTGAAGGTAAAAGGTACACTGTGACAGAAATTCTAAAGAGGATACTTCTTAGAAATGAGATGCCTGCAATTGTTTTGTGTTTGCAAAATCCCGCATTTATTTCAAAGCCTGATAATGCTGTTGTATTCTTTTTATTTTAAAAAGGTTGTACAGATCTTGTCTGTTTTCTTCATCAAATTTCAAGGTTCTTCTCTGCTGTGCTATGTTAATGATACAATGCTTCCTTTTTTCACATAAGAATTATACGAATTATTTTCAAGGAAGAAGTAAGGTTGAAGAATTGTCAATTTCATGGCAAGAAAAGCTTTTTTGTGAGGTAAAGACAAAAGTAGTTTATTTGATTATTTGTTAAAGATTTCAATATTCTTTGTCCAATGGTAAAACACTGCTGTTCACTGGACTGTTAAATCAGTTCAGTTCAGTTTAATTTTAATTCCACAACATACAAAATCTTATCATACATGTGATAAAGTTATGATAGCAAACTACGAAAAGTGACAAAGATAATGACAAATATTACCAAAAATTGCGGAACACAGAATTTTGTATGGAGGAGAACAACTCAAGGAAAAGCTCTCTCAGTAGGTTATGTAGTCGAGTAGAGAGCACCCTATTTGTTTAAATCTTTCATTCAAATAATGAAATCTTTTAGCATGGACGGGGATGGGGTTTCAAATTTGTGAAAAAATTTGGTTTGCCTAATTTCAAAACAGTATCATATTTTGGCAGACATGAGAAATTCTATGCCACTTTGATTTGTAAATTCTCCCTTGTAATATTCATTTGGTCATATCCAAATTATTCCTTATAGAGAGAGATAAAATTTTATGAAAATCCTCTCAATTGCATATCTGCGTTGGATCAAAAGTACAGTGAGGACATTACAAATCTTCTGTAAGTCAATCTGATCTTCAGTATTATTTCTCTAAAATAATGTTTTTCTTGTTATCATGATATTATATAATTTAATATTTTTATCAATTATTCTCATTAACCTTCTTTTGCTTTAAAGAGCTGGAAATGCAAAGAAAAACTCTCGTATCTTTACATATGTTGATGCTGATTGCCACAGAATAGATTCCAATGGAATCTTTAATGAGGTCAGCTTTTCAATTATTCATTTTCTTACAGTAATTAATGTTAATTATGCCTTCTATCTTGTACAATGGTCTTTCCTTGTTCAAGTTTTTGTGTCTTATTTCCTCTTTTTTCTCACAGTTTTTTAAATTCTTTTTTTATGTCACTAGATGTCAAACATGATGACAAACAGTGCAGATGAGCAGCCAAATTTTTTGGTAGAAAAAATGTCCCAACTCAATTTTATGGGTGGTGGAAGAAGGTTAGTGTGAACTAACATAATCATTGTAAAAGTAATTAGTATGATCAGCAATGCATAGATCATTAATTAGATAAATTTATTTTCAATCCATTTATGTTGGTAGTAAACACCATATTATTGAATTTCAATTTAATTGGCATGTAACTTCTCAAATGAATCTCCATCATTTTTTACAGAAATCTCCATGGGTTTGAGCAAAGATCAAATCTGGTTGAAGAAATTCCATCAAACCATGTTCAGGATAATCACGTGATTACAACTCCAAGTAGGCTGATGTACATAATGGCGGATCTGAGTCCAGATGATAGGTGACAAATATTTTTACATCATATTTCAAAAAAGTAGGTAAATAAAGTTAATTGCAAGTAATTGAGGAAGGATTTATTAGATAATTTCAATACACTGTTCTGTAAATGATTTATGGTTGCTCAAGAATGTGTTAAGCACTTCTTGATTGTTTGTTCCAATTATGATTACAAGGATAATTTCGTTCCTAGAGTTGCAACAAGAGATGATGAACATGTCCTTTGCGTCATCAAGGTATTTTTGTTCAATGCTTTCTCGTTGCTCTGTCTGTCTCTTTTGAAACTTGAAACTGATTTGTGTTTATCCAATCTAGCGATGCACTGACATAAAGTAATGTCACTTAAGTTATTGAGTAAACTGTGTCAGAATTCTGTTTTTAATCCAATCTCAAAATTACACTGTCATCATCTAGGAGCAGGTAAGATGGTATGTTTTTTTTGAGGCTTCTGATTCACAATTAGGTTCCTTATTTAACTACCTAATTTCATTTCTCTGACAGTTGAACAAGAGCTTGTGAGCTGCATACCATTGCCCCTTCAGCTTCAACTCTGCTTTAACTTTTGTTTCTAATAACAGATTGATGCCAATGGACAGATTATTTTGAAACCAGACGTGACGAAAGATTTACCATACAGAATAGAAACCTATGATCAATCCAAAGGCGAGTGACATTAGTGCATTTGACACACATTATCAATCACAAATTTCGTCATATTATTCACAAATCTTTAAATTTCTTTCACCCACAACATTTTTAGACTATTTGTCATAATATAATTTCCGATTATTGAATTTCAGAAGTTTTTGAGTACACAATCAAAGATGTCTCAAGACAAATGTCGAGGTGAAGGTCTTGTTTATTTTGAATAATTGATTGAATCTAGACCCTGAGAGAGGGGTAGGGTAATGGGGAAAATAAGAAAACATGACGATTGAACGACGGAACATCAAAATGGCGAAAATGAAACCTACAACTTTACAGTCAGGATAAGTTTCTTTTGCTTATTGAGAAGGCTAATCGAGCAAGAACTTTAAAACACGGCAAAAAAATTATAACACTATAACTGAAAGCCACGAGGAAGGCACTTCGAAACGACAGAAATGACATTGCTATCGATGAACCTCGTCAATTTTATTGTTAATTGTCAAGAAAGACTATTGAAGATCGAAGTTCTATGGTGAATGAATATTTACCACGTCGTTGACACCTCTGAACATTCATTGAATTTAAACAGCTATTTAATGTAAAGAGACGAGAATTCGGGCCATACGATATGCCATTATCATTCCCAATTATCACTTGATTAGTGTATTTATAATGAAATCTTGTACAACTTGCGTAAAAAATACTATTTGATCTAGATGTTTTTTTATTCTAACCTTCAGTTTTGAGAGGCAGCAAGAATCAAAACTTCTTGAAGAGGTGACTTACGATGTTTTCCTATAAAAATATAGTATTATTTGGTATTCTACCCAACCTCTCGTATTTTTCATTTATAATATTTAGAATACAGTATTGGTTAGTGAATTGTTGACTCCATCTAACACGCTGGTAATTGTTTTTATAAACTTGCTTGATCTTTTAGCTTTATGACAGACACGCCGAGGTGATGGCATCGCAGACTGGCATGGAGCTGTACCCGCAGGTCTGTCTGTTTCCTAGTTTCTTTTCACCTGTAATGTTTGAAAATAACTTGTGACTTTATTGACAGATAAGCAATGAAAAGTTTAAGTTTACTCATTGTGCACTGACTTGTGCTCAAATATGCGTTCGATGTTTTGCAAATATGATTTCAAAGGTAACTTCATGCATGAACAAGGGTATCACCGCCATCGAAATAGGCTCTAAATTTTCTTGACACTTATCTCTGCTGGCATTGCTATACAAAAGAGTTCTCTAATGCTCCGTCTTTCGCAATAAGCTTTGTTGTTGTTTTTTTGCAAATGATTTACAAAAGGGTGATCTTTAGTGAATCAACAGATTTCATTTTAGTATATTGCCATAACTTCTATGCACCAACAGAATTGACTTAAACGGGGTGAGCCAGGTGGGGAAATTTTTCTTATGACCAATCCAACTACAATACCTCTAAGTTTTTATTGCTGAACAATTTATTTAACTTTACAAAGAATTCTGAATTGCTATTTCCTCAAAGATTTTCACTTTAGCGACTGTTATTAAATATTTTAATGATTACTTTTCAGCCAGCTTTGGATGAACTTATTTATTATGTTTTTGGAGAGATAGGTGAGTTTGAACTAGAAAATTAAAAACAGTTGGAATCCAATGGTAGATCCCAGAGAATACTCTTCAAAATTCTCAAAGATTTACTTTAGAAAATATCTGATATGTAGATATATTGTGTAAAATAATATCATGTCTTCTTATGAATCCCTTATTGTAATATTTCTTATACTTTTTAGTTTCTAAGATAATATAATTTTTCATTCTTTAGTTTGTGCAAGAAACTTTGAATATGACGACTTATTCGTTGAGTTTTTCATCGATTTGCCTGATAGTAAGTTGTTCGAATCTTTCCGATTATTAGTTCGAATTAACTATTTCGAATATTAATCATCGAGTTCGAAAAGTAGAACAAAGAGGCTAGAAAAACATGACAGTTTTATGCTCGTAAATATTTTTGTTATCAAATTTGTGTTTCTCATCTATTCGTTATTATATTTTGTTGTATTTCAAAGAAGGACCTATGTTTTGCGTACTCTCAAACTGCGCAACCATGAAGTACGTCTTTTGAAATTCATGATCATTTCTCTACCATCATAACACTGGTGCTCATGCAGTTAAATTTATCCAATGTTTAAATGTTTTTCTGCGCCAAAATGACATTTCTTTTTGATACTTGGTAATGAAGTTCATAACCATAAGATTGATGACAGTCCAGTTTTGAAAACCTATTCACTATTATTATTATACTGCCGCCCATCATCATCTTTTGCATTTTCTATTTCATTTATCGTTATTGGTCTGAATACTCTAATTTCATCACAGATTGGCGTTCCTTTAATAATCAGCTTAACTGGACAACGCAACGGTGCTCGTTGAATTCCGTATGTTATATCATTTATCTTTAGTTACCAGACATTATTAAAAGGTAACAAATTTACACTTCATAAAGATTATGGATGTTTTGATATTGCATGTTCCGACCAAAACACATCGCTATTTTAACCAATTTTTGATGGGAATAATAACATATCTATGCTGATAAGAAAAATAGGGCGTTTTAGTTTCACTTGTAACGAGAAATACAAGGCAAGGGTACTTACAGAAGTATGGGAGAACCATCAACAGCACTTTTAAAAGTTTGCAGTTTAAGGAAAACCCCTTTATGCTGTTTCTCATCTCTCAAAAGTTAAATATATGCATGTATGTAATTTTCTTAACCAACTGGATAAAGTTAAAAAATACAGATTTGTGAAACTTATTCTTATTCATCAATTATTTCATTTTAATATTTTTTATCCATTCATTGACTATTTGTTTGACAGGACGATATTGCATATTTTTCATTTCCTTTTGAACTTCGATTGATCCACAAAACACCAGAGGATTTTGATGGTTGGTTTTTAGTTTAATTGCTCAACTTTATTTAATTTTGTAAATGTTATGGATTGCCTGGTTAGAATAAGGCAGAAATCTGAACAAATGATATTTCCAAACTTGAATCTACGGCTTTTGATTACTTATAC
The DNA here is from genome assembly GCA_964019065.1 of Catostylus mosaicus. Taxonomy (NCBI): domain Eukaryota; kingdom Metazoa; phylum Cnidaria; class Scyphozoa; order Rhizostomeae; family Catostylidae; genus Catostylus; species Catostylus mosaicus. Next base: position 8,534,211 of record OZ025193.1, on the reverse strand, counting down.
CTTTCACCTGGGGTACTGAAACTTTCATATCTGTTTTTTGTTTTCCATTTTTATCTCTCTGTGTTTATTTTTTTGTGTTGATGTTGATTCAAGTTTTTTCCAATATTCCCAGATCCATTTGTGTCATGGCCTACCTTATTCTTTGAAGTGGCATCCTGTGATTCTTGGCAAAGATACAGGAAAGAGGGTTATGGATATTTAGTACTGCCAAATACTGCCGGTATTAATTGCATTTTTATTAAATTTTGAAATATTAGCCTTTCTTAAGAGCTTTTCTGCTCCGTTAATTCGTTAATTCTGCTCCTTTTTCCATACTACACGATTCGTATAGTAGGAAAAAAAGACTTGTTTAACAAATTTGCAGATGGTGAAATATTTTACATTTAAAAATGTCTTTCGATTGGTGGCCCGAACCGGGATCTTTTGGCTCCAAACCGCTTCAACTCTGCCTCAGAAACCCTGCACATATGTCAATATTGATTCAAGAGGAACGTGGAATGCGATGCACAAGACTTGACAAAAACAAGTTGGAAATACGTTTCATCCCTGCAGCCATTACACGTTGTATTATCAGAAACAATGGATATATACTATATATAATTAACGAAATGTTGAATGATAGCCTCGCGCATATGTACGTTATGAATGAGAGGTCGGATAAAGTTGCATTAGAGGCTGGTATAGTAGGAGATGGTCATTTTTTAGTCAGTTTTGGTTGAATTATTTTGCAGCTGCTGTTTTAATGCCTTCATGATTTAAAAATCTTTTGATGCTCATGAATTTTCAAAAGATTAACGAGACAACGTGAATTGATGACCTCAAAATACGATGCTTTTTTCTTGAATATTCATTCACTTTCTCAATTACTTCTTGATCTTGTTTGACAATAAACTTATCAATCATATAATTCCTTTGCAATTTCAAAACTGTAATACAAAAGATTTAAAATATTGAAGCACAATAACAAAATGAAAAACTGACATATTTGCAAGAAAATTTATTTTGTGATTTTAATTCAAAATTTAATTTAAAATCAAGTTGAAAATATCATCTCAGTCTTTCTATCGATTTAAGTTGTTTTATAGTTTAAATTGATTTCGACGTTTCTTCAATTCTTTCTCTTTTTTATGTTCCCTCATTCACTAGTTAATGCATGCAGTCATTCATTCTTTTATTCACCTTATTTGTTGGTTGATTTATTCATTCAATTCAATTATTCATTAATCCGTTGGTTAATTGGTTCCATCATTTATTCGTTCTTTCATTTTTTTGTTCATTAATTATGCTTTTAACCTTTTATCACTCATTCATTCTCTGACTTTCTTTATTCATTCCTTCATTTATTTACTTATTCATTCATTTGTTCATCTATTTATTCAATCTTTTATTCACCTATTCATTAATTAAATTATTCATTAATTCATTAATTCAATTATTCATCTATTCTTTATTTCATTTGGTTCATTTCGTTCTGTACCCCTATATCAAATTCTCTTTAATTACTCCCTTGTGTATTCCCTTTTCGTTCGTATCGTGCGCTTCAATTTTGTTTTTATCCACTGTAGTATTTTCTGTTTCCACTGGTACCCTAGAATAATAATAGTTTACGAATAAGTTGTTTTTGTAATTAATGCAATTTTAATGAGATCTTGTCCTGTTTGTCCTTACAGGTTGTCACGTGGTCGAGATACCGACATGGAGGCCCTATGGCAATGATGTTAGTCAACAGATGAGAAGGTTTTTCACGGGGGGTGCACCAGAATTAGATGATATTTCCTACGTGAAAATTCCAACTGAATCCGAGGTAAGTTTATATGATATTCATTCAGGGGGTTTGATTTTTAAAACTAGATAGAATTAAAGCCTTCTTAGAATGGCAATAGATAGTACATTCTCAGCAAATGTAAAATTATGTTCTTGGGATTACAAGGTTTCTTAGTGCAAGCACTTCCCCCTGAAATAATCAGTGCTTAAGTAAAAGGGCTTTTTTTAATTCGAAAATATCAGCTTTAATTTTCCTGCGAATCATGATCTAAAACGCCCAAAAACAATCAATAGTAGACCAACGGGTATTTTATCTCGTCTGTTTATCACACCTTTTGCTGCTGTGTTCATGATCAATCGTTGAATTGGATCGTTGTGTTTAGCTTGCAGTGTTTATCCCAAAATGACACCTTTTCATTTATTGATAGGGAAGTCATTTGAGCAAGTTTGGTTTTAAAACAATTTCAAGCGGTCTATTGACCTTACGATTGCATGCTGTTCTACAGCACAGGTACGTCTCCTTTCAAATCAATATTTTCTTGTTATCTACAGTTTAACGCCCTGACAAGTGCCATACTTTTTTGTGTTGTTGGTGACAGCTTTATCATTGAGATCCTGATCCAATGTCTAATGTTTTAAGCAACTCTTACCTATTGCCGGAGCCACGGGGGTGTTTAGGGAGGTACCCCTTCTACTTTCTTGAAACCATGGGAAGGAAGATTTGTCAAAAATCTGAAGTATGGCTAGGCCCTTATTAAGTTTCATTTCTTAGTCACGAACTGTCTTACAAATTGATCTCAAAAAAGATTAGACCTTACTAGACTTTTCTTCTAAAATAACATTGTTTTTAAAAAGGGCGTTTCCCAAAATCTTATTGGGGGCCAAAACCCTATCGTCATCTTACCCTCCCACTTTCCGGAGGCTGGTGTCGCTACTAAAATGTTTACTGACTTTGCTTGTAATGAGAAAACTATCCTTTCATGATGGGCTTTTTGTACGTAGTACGTTAGAATAATTATTGATTTAATTCCTGATAAGTTTCGTTCTTGTTATTGTTGTAATAATGAAATAATCCACCGCATAAGACAGCAATTTCAATCCCAAAATGCCATCATAATCAATGCTTGACAAGTTGTTTTTACCTCAAGTAAAGTGACCAATTTTTAATTCAAAACCTAAAATTGTATTTCCTTTCAATGTTTTGTCTCACCCGAAATCACGCTAGAAGATTAAGCCTTGATAATCCGTCAGTTCTTAAATGTTTGAGGACCTCGAACATGTCATTCGCGTTATAAAAACTACACTGATCGACACGACTCGACTTTTCAAATCAAATCTCGGAATCAGGCAAAAACACGACGCTACATTTCAAACCGATTTTATTGTACGACTTCAATTACAGTTGACGTCACAGATGAACATAAGTAAGCTAGCTCAGTTGTTGTGTTGCTTACATTTTGTTCTTTGAATCCTCAAGTCTCTTAAATGCTTGAGTTAGTACATTTGCTTATAAACATGTTGCTTAACGAGATCGTTTCTAAAAGCTATCTACTTGAGCCCCTAATTAATGATAAGCAAGGTTTCTTATTGAGAACACATATTTGCTTACTTGCTAACATTTCTCCAAGTCAAAAGCTCACATACAATTTCCCTTTTTTGATTACAAAACGACTGTTTGGAGTTTGGTTTTCTTGTTAAATTATAACTTTTTGTCTCCATCAATGTTGTTCATGATTGGTAAACTATGAAGTTTTCTGACTCTTTTTCCAACCAAAAAAACTCGAATGTTTCTTTGTTCACGGCTCCTGCATTTAGTCATCAAGTTGCGAAATTTATGTTTGACGTCAGTAACATCTGCCAAGCAAACTATCTAAATTTTGAATTTCTTCGTTTTTAGAAGTCAAAGAACTATAAAACGAGGAAGAGGAGCTCTCAAGAAGTTTAAAAACAAAGCAAGGTATCCAGTTTATCCGTTTATCATAAATTTTTGTTATTATTGTTATTATCATTCATATTTTCATATTCTATTTATTCATTACTTTATCTATTTTTCTTTAGCTAGTTCATTCTTTACGCTTGTTATTTACTTGTCTAATATAAACCCAGGCATGTCATTCACAGATTACCTTTGAGTTTTGCGACCGTATTTTAGTTGGAAAGATAATAAAACGTTCACCTCATTATTCTCTTCTTAATGATGTTGCTATCTTCTCGTTTATTATTTGAGCAAATAGTTTGTGATTGCTGAAGTTAAAAGGGTAATAATGAGCCTAAGATATATTCCCAGTTTTTAGGCGTATCTTTAAGCCAAAGTTTGGTATTAATTGCATTCGCCGTCTTTTTTTTCGAAATAATTGGGTTTGGTTCATAAAAGGCATGTAGGTTTACATAATTGTAAACAGCTTTGTATTTTCCCACTAATGTTTAATTCCTGCCTATGAATTTTAATGTCATGTCTCGTTTCAGTTTGATCGTTGCAATGGAATCGCTCGCCAATGTTCTCGGTTTGTATATAATTATCTTTTTGAAACTACCTCATAATCTTCACATTCTGAAGTACTGTTCCATTCAGAGACTTTCTGCTGTTCAAATGGCGCTCGTTAACAGGCACAACGTTTTGTAAAAATACCAAATAACGTTAAACTCGCACAACTTATTATGATTGTAATTTAAAAAAAAAGGAAGTTGATGATCAATGTTGCTTTGTAATAAGCATTTTTTGTTCAGGTATCCTCTTAACGCTTTAAACAATGACCAATTGATTTTAAAACTTGCGGAATTTTATCTTGAATTTTACAGGCTGACTGTAGAGATGCCTCTTCAATATATTGCAATTGTTTTTTAGATACATTTCACCGAGCAAAAAGAAGAATGTTGGCCGCAAAATCAACACTGCCAATTATTGGTTAAATGTAAATAAATGTAGATAAACATAACTCGTATCACAGGCTCTTTTTATCGAGTAATAGTTTTACTTGAAATTATCTAAGTTGCATCTTGAAATTCGTAGTGTCCCCATGTTGCTGTTTACGAATAAGGAGCATAGCTCCCTTCAAAGCATGACATCATACATTGATGCCAGATCTCTATGTGCCAAAGAGGAATGTTTTTACTTGTGTGGAGAATTTACATCTTTCTTAATTTTATAATAAATAATTAACTATGGGTGATCTCTATTTCCCTCTTTTAGTAAATCTTATTTTCCCAAAACGATTCTATTAGCAGAAATGAGTATGAAGAACACATTGAAAACCTTTTAGACTAGAAATTCTAATTCCTTCGGTTGTTTAAATCTGTCCTCAGTATCGATTGATTCCGGTTAATTTTTGTGTTGCGAAATATTGCGGCTTTAAAGAAGCCTTAGCTACCATAGAAAGTGATCAGCGGTGTTTAAAGCATGTATATTATTGCAAGCTGATAGTTGGGGCCGATAGATAAAGGAACGAGTAGAAATCTTAACCTTATTGATTCATATTTGATTGGCAGTGTGCACGGTTTTAATGGAAAACACGGTCTACCTTTGACTATTCGTGGAAATCAAATCACATCCTTTTAATTTCATATCTTTTGCTCTGTCAACTCTACTCATTTTGTTGCATTGACCCTCGATGATATTTCGTGATATTTTAGGTTATACTAGCGGTTATATCTTTACGTTTTTATAATGCTTTTCTTTTAAGTCCGGTGTCTTTTGAGTTATTTTAGACAGTTATTCTTTCAAAATCTTTTCCCCGCTTCTAGACTAAACTGAATTGAAAATGAGACGTTTTAGATAGTTTATTGTAATTATTTTGAAGATTTCAACTCAGCTCACAACTTGATTAAGAGTTTGTCATGAATACCTGAGCGTCCTAAATTGTGGATGCATGTAAAATGTTTTACGTTTTTTATAAGCATTATGTTCCTGTAGTAATATATGTCATCTTTCTTGCGATTTTTCTGGACTGATGCTATCCTCAATCATAGTGGCTGGTTATGCGATGGAAAGGCCTCTGAAAACGTTTAATTTTCTGCTTGAAATAGTTGACAATTCTAATGATAACTTCATGCATAAGATCTAGAACTACCTCAAATTTTTAAAGGGGAACAGTTGAAGTTGCTTATATCAGCGTACATGGAGAGGCCTGGATTCCAATTCTTCTGAAGTTTCTCAATGTAATTGAAGAAGATCGGTGCCGGGAATTTCAAGATTTAGCGATCAATAATTCGTAGCTTTCCCTCCTGGTCACGCAATGCCATCACTATTCAATCATTGACAAATTGTTATTTTTTTGTAACATGCTTCAAATACACCATCCCATGCGTGCTTATCATAGTTTATAAATTTTCGATGATGTTTTGACGCACTAAGGGCTTCAATTTCTCACACACAAGTCCTAAGCCTTTTAGCAGAAGTGTTATGCAAATCCAAATAATATTTAAATTGATCTTCAATGACTCTACAAAAATCAATCACTTGTTTACATATTAATACTAGGTTTACCAGTTTTTTGTTTTATTTCAAGAGAACCGAAGGTCGAAGCGCTTCTCAATCGATTATATTGTCCCAATCAATTCAGATACTCAAAATTCGCGGGCATCTCAGGGATAAAATGCTTCCTGAGAAAACTGTTTTCTAATATGACTGGCTTTATGTTTTTAAATTTGAAGATAGCCGCTCTTTTATCGCACATTCATGTAAAGATATCATTTTCGTTTCTGCTTTTTTAAAAAATACAGTTTTTATCATTTTTTGACTTTTTTATTTCTTTATTGTAATTTTAAGGATGCTATACATGAATAATTGACAAATTGAAACTGTTGTCTTCTGAACAATAATAATAGTTATCTTTCCATTCAATCAAAACACTTTTTAAAACTTTGTGTTCAAAACACATTTATTTCCGTTTAAATTCTAGGAATTCCTTTGTTTTGTTTGTTTCCCAACATTCCCTTTGCTTCGGTTTTCAGACCACGTGTTCACTTCAAACATTTTCGCGGGTTCACTTCGAACTGATCACGTCTTGTCCGCTTCTTCATAAATACCATTAAATCGACATTTTACGGACAACCATGCAAGATTTGATGTTTTCAGTACCTTTTTGGAATAAAGGTGCACAAATGATGAAATTTTCGAGGTATTTTGACATTTTGTTTTCGTGAGATTGAAATAATTTGCTCGCGTGATGTAGGAGAGGCATCATTTTGCAACCATCAAACTCTGAGGGGTGGCTTATTCGGTAACGGTAAACAAACCTTGATTTTGAAGGCCCAGTTTTGCGCAGGTTGGGAATGATTGCTCAAATTTGATAAATAAAAATGTGTTTGTCAACGGGAGTTGATTTTAACTTATTTGCTACTCGGGATCATCGTGAATAGGGTTGCGTGCAAAACAAGATGGTCGAACCGTCATCGAATTTAGGCCATGTCGATGTTCCTTCTTTCGCTTTCTTTCTTGCTTTATTGCTTAACTCATCCGTTGGGGAAAACATTTCGACATTAAATTTATAATTATACAGCTAGAATAATCTGAACTGCTGCTCAGTTGATTTCCTCATGTTTTACTAGATCGTTTGTTTACATAAAATCCAGAGGGTATTAAAATTGCCATGTTGAGACAAAGAGACTTGTTATCAAGTTTTTTGACAAACATGCTTAAATCATTAGCTTGAGAACAGCTTTACGTAGAATGCCTTTCTTGCATTTAAAAAGAAACAACAATAAGGAATAGAAAAAGAATGGAAAATGAACTTGCCAAGTATCATGGTATCAAAATAGCCAGGGACGTACATCCAATTTTATTGCTTGGGTAGAGGGTGTACTCTAGCTAGACCGATTTTCATTGCATCTCTTTTTTGGGAGCTAAAGGGTGTCACAATTTAAAGTAGCAAGTAAGTGAGCCATTCGTCTGATATGTACTGAAAAGACTTTTAAAAAATGTCCTGTTTTGTTTATTATCTATTTTTCTAAATGATGAGGTTTTATTAGTGGGTTCTTTAGACAAATGTTTCATACGTATTAAGCATTTTTGGACTGGCTCGGAAAAAACTGGGAGATTTGACACCCCAACACCCCCATGAAATCCATTCCCAAAAATGTGGTTTTAACTCGCATGACGTTAAAAGTGGAAGAAATCGACGATTGCATTCATTCTTGTTTGTTATGTTTTGTCACAGCAAAATGTTATAGTAATCAAGAGATGAACCAACTACGCCTCGCATTGAGTGGGCCCCTGGGGCAAGTAGTTTGAAAAATTGACGGCCTAATGCAAGGTACGGTGAAAACGCTTTCAATAAGACAGAAACTGGAAATTGATGTCACAGACTTAATGTGGAGGCAGGAGATGACCCTTATTCATGAACAATTTTCAGAAGAACATGCATTAACGATCGTAAAATTCTGCATAAGTTTGATATTTGTGGCCGTAATAAAAATAGAAGTTTTAAAGGAAAGTCTTTACGGACATTCGCGATGAATATTTTTGCTTATGCTCTGAACAACGTCAACTTAGAAAGAGTTTTAGCTTGCAGATTTAGGGATGAGAGAGAGGCGACCATTAAACTGGGAAACTAGATAATCTAAATATGTTTCTACTTCGAACATTTTCGCAAACATCCCAGTTGACAGGATTAAGATTATGCAGTTATGATTCTAAAAGATTATTACTCGCTAGAAATAGAAAGGAAAATTGCCAGCTTATGTGGATGCATTTCATTCGTGTCTTAAATCGTTTATCTTATTTCTTGTGTTGGATATATTATCAAAAATTCTAATTCTATCAGTTTTTATTTTTAGGAAGAGAAAGAGTTACCCATACCGTCGTTTATGTAGAAAGATGGAGGTGTTCAAAAAAATGGTAAGATTCAATTCGATCCACTTTGGTAAAAACTTGAAAATGATAAATGCTAGACTTATGACTAGATTTAGGCGCAGAATTTCTTACTTTCTGTTATCAGCTTGTTTGCTTAGCGTTCAGGTGATTCCCAAGCAAACAATTCTTGAAAATGGCCACTTTAGATTTGCAGACAGCTTTGCAAAATCAATACAGCATAATCTCCCTGCGATCAATCTTGGCTCCAGCAGTTTGGCTGCAGTATGAAAGTAATGACTCAACGTATCAGCAAAATTGCCTCTTTTTGCAGCGATTTAATGTCTTCAAAGCTGCCATTGCTTTTGTTGGCAATTAGCGTCGTAACTTTTTTTAACTAAAGTTTACAAACTTCATTATACTCTCTGATCATCATTATGAGTTTTCACTCCATCGTGATGCCGGACGAAAAAGGACCTTACTACAAATGATTTTCTCTTTTTCATGCACCATGCTATTTTCCTTCGATCCATTTCCAAAGTTTTTACGCGAAATGTTGTCCAATCGCGCGACATATTTTTCAATGCGCTGTTGACTAATTAAGCAACTAGGGCTCAACTTAACATTAAGCAATTGAGAGGCTCAAAGAACAAGCAACATGCAATTGGCGATTAAGATCTTAGTTGTAGATAGCAAATGTTGCTGCCATATACGAGACTAGATTGTGTTGAGGGAAACATAAAGAATGCTGAGTTAGAAAGAGTAGGCCTAAACAAAGATTGTGACGTAAGAGATTATTTACGTAGAAATGAAGTAATGGCATGAAATGCTAAGGAAAGAGAAAATTGTGAGTAAGGAGACGCTACGAAGATGCATCAAAGGGATATGTAGTTAAAAACAAAAGCATGACCTCGAATCTAGCTGTTTGCGAATTTGTTATAAGAATTTTAGGCCAGTATGGGAATTTCACTTTAAAATGGTTTTACAAGATTCGCTAAATTTTAAATAAACAACAAAATTGTTGACACGAGTATAAAGTTTCCGATCAATGTTCTGGTTTCTTTTAAATTTCTCGAGTTGTAAGGAGGAGCTACCTTTGCCCCTAACCCCTATTATCTCACTTTTTGCTTCGGGCCTGATGTAGTTCTCAACGTTTGGACTAATTCGTTTGCAAGTTTTGTATGGAATCATTACGTTCCGGTTTCTGGTGCTGTGGAGTCAAATAAGCATGATTTCACATCAATTTTCAATTCTAATTATTTCTTTCTCGACCTATTTTGCTTCGCGTAACCATCAGCTGTCTAATAAAGGCAGCAACCATTTGTAATTCAGGACAGCGCTTCAAAAACTTTAATTTCTTCTTGTCAGGCACAATTTGTATACTTATGGAAAAAACATGCTCTAGACCAAACAAGTTTTGTTGAAAAATTAGATTATCATTTCTACCAACGAGCAGTGGCGCCAGCCTCCGCAAAGTGGGGAGGCGGTAAGATGATGATAGGGGGTTCCGGCCACGCCATTCAGTTTTTGGGAAACGCCCTTTTGTACACAATGAAACTGTTAAGAAAAGTTTAGAAAGGTCAAATCTTTTTTCGATAAATTTGCAAGACAGTATGTGACTAAGAAACGAAATTTAAAAAGGGCATACCCCTACCCTAAATTTTTGACAATCCTACTTTCCCATATTTTTAGGAAAGTGGAAGGGGGTAACTGCCCCATACACCCCTTGGTTCAACCTCTGCTACGAGTACAAAACTGGGCTTGTTAGCAAAATATTACAGGCAAATGCGTTCCACAGTCCCTTTCACTTCCGATCTTCAATGTGGGTTTAAGTGCCCGAAGCACGTCAGGATAAGAGAAGAAAATTGCGATTTCCTTCGAAGAAAGGAGCTTCGCTTTTTCCTCGAGGATGGGAGGGGCGAATATTTTTGCCCCCGTGCCAGAGGCAACCTTGAATGTTGTTGTGTCTTTGTGTATTTTTGATTTTTCAAACAGAGGAATCAGCATTTGACCTGAAGCATGCGGATTCGGTGTCTTTTTGGCCTAGTAATCCCAGCATTCTTTATACCATTGAAAATGTGAATACAATAGTCTGCGGTTTGAAGTTGCCACAAGTAACTGCAAATTTAAATTACATTTCAAGCCATGTCTAGTTTGTAAGAGGCCCACATCAAAACCTAATTATAAACTGTTTTATTAGAAATAGTTACAAATTGAAATTTTCATTCGAAAGGGTAAGCGTAAAAGATAGGGATGTTTTTGAATATGGATTTACAACTAATTAAATATTTGTATCCAATTGTCTAGTTTGTATCTTGGCTAAGACAATGATGGGCGGAGACTCGAGTGAAGGCTGTTGAAAAAAGTTGATTAGAATACTGTAATATCCAGCCTGTGTTATAATAATCATCAAAGTAATAACCACAATAATCACATAGTCATAATCATCATAATCACATAATCGTAATCATCATAATCAGAATCATCATAAAATAATCATAATTCATAATCATAATCATAATCATAATCATAATAATAATAATAATCATAATCATCATAATCACAATCATCATTATCATAATCACCATAATTAATGTCATCAAACTGACACCATGCTACATAGTTTGACCCCTATATCATGTAATGTGATGTACTTTATCAAGTATGTAGAGAGAAATCATCATTATAATCACTATAACTAAAATTGTCATCAACCTTGTCAAGAATGTGTCATAATGATAATAATAATGATTTTAAATATTATCACAATTTCCGACGTAATTTATAATTGGTTTCTAATAAACTTGAAAGAAATAATATCTTTATTTTCAGCGTCTAAATTTTTTGGTATGATTTTTGAGGTAATTCAGAGGTGCTTCAAAATTTTTCAAAATGCAAGAAAAATCGGAATTATAATTTTGCATATAAATTCAGTTTCAGTTTCTTTCATGCAATTTTGAAGATTCTGGATATCAGTACCTGCCTTCTGATTTGATAACACAATCATAGAGCAGTATGCAGCACCCGTTTGATGCTAGCAGGTTCTGATAATCCTTATAGTTTCAAAATAAGTGAATTTCCATTGTTTCCTAATTTAACCCATTTTACACTTATTGCTATTCTCAAAAAGTCAGGATTCATCCATCCATTGCGGCTGCAGGTTCCTTTTAACTCAATTGTAACATAATATTGCTTTTATATTTGCCTGGTTAGCCATGCTATTGTCTTCTTATTGTGTTTTTTATTCACGAGACGATCCCTTTGTTTGCTGTGGCTTCCTATTGTCTAGCATTCGAATTCCTTTGTTTAATTCAGAGAATTTTTTAGGCAAACCAATCGCAATCAGTTTATTGTCTGAGCTGGTGCACAGGGTGTCCAGTGTTGTTGCACTATTGTGATTATCAGAGCGAGAAATCCACGTGTCCTACTCAATTTACAGTCTGCGAAATTCGGTTATCGGCCAGACTATGTAAATGTATTCTGGTAGAGTAGGGAGCACTGTAGGTTAGTAGATGTAGGCCGGCCCATCGCCCATTAACACCGAAAATGAAAGATATTGCAGAAAAGGAGGACTTGATGTGTTCAACAGACAGTGATGATATGGAACAGGAGAGAACCGAGCATAGATCAGGGTACAGTGTATAATATTTTTATTTAAATTTATGAGCAGAAGTACTTGCGGCCAACTGTCTGGTTAATGTCTGACTTGTAAAAGAGTCATTTCTCCCTCTCCTTGTCGCTTCATCTTGTCGATATTAACAAATAAATACAAGTTACACTCAATATAAAACAGTTCAAAGTAATGGATTTTCTTTTCATCGTAGGAAAATGTTTATCGGTGGACTCCATAGCCAGACAGATTCAGGTAACCTATCCCGTTTGTATATATATTCCGTCTTATTTTGTTCCGCTTATGAATAGGATTTCTTTCACTCAAGGCGGGCTTTCGTCAAATCGAATAGTAAATTTTGCATCAAACATTGAGGATTTTGTTTTAACTTAGATCTATTTCTACTACATTTGCGTCTTCTGGGATTATCCCAGCAATTAGTATGCAAAACTACAGGAATATTCCAGCAGCATTAGTATAACCAAATATATGCCTGGATTACTGCATACTTGAATTTCTTGTGGCGCGAACGGCAGAGTTTCATGTCAGGTTCAATCATCTTAACTTCATAAAACATTAAACGAAGTTTTCTTAAAGGTCGAAATCTTTACCCTGAAATATTGTTTGTGTGTCCATTGCTCAGTTGGTATTTAGATTCCTGTATGGACTTTGGCTGTTTTCAGGTCAAATAATTCTGTGGAAAGCCCACCGCTCTATTTAGCATTTGTTAACTCCGGTCTAAGATAAAGGAAACAGTATTGCTTTATTTACAAATTTATCTTTGGTTTTCTTACTGCAGATAGTCTCGAGTCTTACTTCAAACAATATGGCGAGATTAAAGAGTGCATTATTATGCGGGACCCTTGCACTAAACGTTCCAGGTAAGGCCTTCGAGGCTTTTGCAATCATAACCCGATTTAGTTTACTCCTGAACCCAACTAGTTATCACATGTAAATGTGTTTCACACTTAGTTAGGCAGATTGAAAATGTTTTAGCATGGATTTGTTAATTAATGTGCTTATTAGCTCAAGTCAGGTGGAGCTCTATGCTTTGACTGTTAAACTGACTTTTGTTAACTCAAAATGGCGGTCACCAAACATCTCTTTCACTTTTTAAGACCCTTTCGCCTCGCAGTAATGTACGTTTTCCCAAAAATACATAATTCAAGAGCTTTCGGGGCTGCAATGAAAATACAATAAGCTCTTTCACCAAAGTTGTCTAGATCTGCACGGCTTTTTTGTGATTATCCCAAAAAGGAATGTTCTTTTTATACCGAAGTTTTGAATTCGTCTGTGACAGGAAATTTCACATCTAACCAAAGCAGATTCCAACTACATCGAAAGATTAACTACCTTGACCTTGTTACTGCACCATGGCTTCGTAAATGAAGCTAAAATACGAAATCAATGCCAGGCAATCATAATGTGACCAGGGATGGTCGTATCCTCAATGTTGCCTGGCCCTGGCGCTCTCTCTATTCTAGTAAATATCACACCCAACCAATCCACAAAATTATTGAAATAGAACTTTGAAACAGGGAAAGAGCCTTCGTATAAATTTCACCATGAATTGTTTTTAGGACAGTTATTTGCTATTTCAAAGGGGCAAACCTTTCATTTGAGAACAAAGTTTTGCATTATTCTAAAGGAATAGATTAAAATTATGAAAGAGGGAAGGTCACTATTCCCCGTTGACAAAACGACTCCTGAATTTTAAAATTAATTGGAATTAGTTTTATGTCTTGATGTCTCAATCAGTTTCACTTCATCATACTATTTATTATTACTGGAAAACATCCGCTTGTTATGTGAAACAGTAACTCTAGTTTGTAACAATCCATCATAGCAACTATATGTAACGGCTTTCAGATCTCGGTTGTTACTTCGCTGCTGCCTCACCATTTCCATTTCAAATACCATAAATTATTTACATTTATTTACTAGGCCTGGTCCCTTTGACTAATTAGGATTCTTTGTTGGTGTTATTTTCAGTCCAAAATGCCTTGAATGACTAAAGCTCCACGCGTATTCAAGTCAAATTCTCATGTTAAAGGTTATTCCATGGCTGCCTGTAGGTCTAGAATAAGGAAACAAAGTCCTTATACAAGTTTAGAAAGTTTGTTTGGGTTGAATTTCATGTCTTGTAGTTGTTCCCTGAAAATTGAAGCTTACATTATGATCATGTTGATACTTGAAAATATGAACTGAAAAATGTAATGAAACGAAGACGCATGGTTCTAAAATAACGTGACATTTTTGCAATTGAATGTGTCCAACGCGCGTCCCAATTTTGATCAGTTATAAGTGGTACTATATGAGTGTGTAAAGCACGCATTAATCTCGCGAAACATGTATTTATCTGGCACTAATCTGAACTACAAATAATTTTAAACATTCAAGCATTATCATTTTCAGTTGGAAGAATGAAACAACGTGTTTCAAAAGTTTCTTAGAAAGTCTGACTGTTAAGTTTCTTGATAAGCTATTGTGATTTTTGAATATTGATAATATGTAGAGGGTGTTTTTGGAGGCAGCCAACCAAGGGTTAGACGAAAACTTGTGGTTAAAAATGAGATTTTGTAACTAAGGTTCCCAGATAAAACATTGTAAAAATTTACATGGCAATTTATAACCTTATTTTTAGCTTTTCTGTTCAAAAACGATAATCAGTTAAACATAAGATTTTATGCTGTGTTGTACAAGAAATGGGGAGTTTGTGGGATTTTTCCTTGAAAAAGATAACCATGCTTTCGGGTGGAAGTAGAGGGTTATTTATTTATTACCTTAGAAGTCCACTAGCCTTAAATGAATCATCAAAATGAACTAAATAACAGCAGAAATCATTATTGTTATTTAAGTAAGCAATGTCTACGAAGGGTGTGTAAAACGTGTGGCACGCGCTCATAGCCATGTTTCGTGTTTTGCGTTTGGATATTTCATTCATTGAAAAAATTCATTGTTATGTGATGCTTCCCACCTTACTCTTACTACAATTCTCATTATGTTTAAGATCTCATCTTTATAAGCAATATTTTCAACGTTTGTCGTTGATAAAGTGGCATTAACGGTTATTCCATCTAATAAGTTTTTTTTAGTTCAATGGCATGAATTAAGTGTAGAAAAGTTTGATAAGAATGTCTACAAAATGAAATAAAAAACGTAAAAGCTTGAAACCTTAAACTTTAACATATTATCTACCTTTATGATTGAAATTATTTTGTAGAAGTATCTTTTCTTACTTTTTATTTTCATGCTAATTCTTCTAATAAGTGTAACTGCCATATTATTTTCAAATATTTATCCGATCGCTTTTATAAGTTAAAGATTTTTTCTACTCCAAAGATAAGGCTAAGAATTTATTTGGACCTTAAATCAAAATTAGGATTTTAATTCAAACTACATTTTCATATTAATTATCTTTTTTATTTTTAAAAAAGGCCCGGAATGACATCAGCTAGATTTAAATACGAAATGCAACTGAATAGAAATTAAATCATTAAATTGTAGCCACTTAAACATTGAAATTGAATCATATAAAATAAAGCCTGCATTTCGACCCTCTGAAAATCATAAAAACATAAGACCAGTTAAAGTATAAAACTGCTCAAATATTGTAGACATCTGGTCTGGGTTTACTTGCAGAAATATTTCACAGGATTTTTAGTCAGGTCCTTGGCAGTTTGAAAAGTCTTTAAATTTATAATTGATTTCATGCATAATTCTTGCCTGGATAATGATTGCTTGTTCATATTTTAAGGCATTTATTAATGCCATATTAATTAGATATTTGTTGTAACTTGGGTAGGAGGGGGCAGGCTCAATCTTCCCTTTTGCTCCCCGCTTTCCCACTTCCACACAGTCTCACGATTTTATGATGGAATGTTGCACTTTTTTCACTCAAAATAATATTAGCTTTGTTTTTGATTTATCAATTTAAGAGTTACCAAAACCCCTTTTTATGAATTCACTTTTATGGAGCCTTAAATTCTTAAATTAAGAAGAAATTCATGCCACAGTTTTGGAAAACTTCTGCTTCTCATTTTAAACCATTCACCTTTTTTATGTTCAGTTATTATTTTTTAAGAGTGCAATTCTCCTCGAATCAGAAAAAATGGAGGGGGGGCTCACACTTCCCAAGAATATCCCAATGCAAATTCTAGAATTAGGAAAAATTTAAAATGCTCTGGGATAAAAAAGTTGGGCAGAAAACTAGACATAAGATTTAGATGGCAGAGCACACTTTTGTCAAAAGTGAAATAAACTAAATGAAAATTTCGATGTTCATATTCAATTGGCTTTTAAGGTGCAATACATTGAAAAAGGATAATAAATATGGAATGTGTGAAATTTTGAGAAATCAGTCGGTTAGGAACTGTCTCCTTGAAGCACAAAAGTGTAGATAATATGATAGTGTTTGACAATAGTTTCGTTGAAGTTGCATTGGTGCCGTTTCCTTTTTTATGCAAAGATAGATCCGATGGTTGAACATACGTCAAATTACCAATTGATAAATTTCAGGTTCTGTAACATTTTAAGAATAGCACAAAAATGCGGAAATATGACAATATGCCACGTAATGTTTCCTCATTGTCAAAAGTTTTAGAACTCAAACTGCCAGAACATTCTCATTTTTCATATTTCTAATACTGTTTGGGACATATGTGAGGATTTTCAACTTATGGAAATCTAAAAACCCATTCTTTGTTCTCTTTAAATCCACATTGAATGAAGTATAAGGGCAAAGAAGTTTTTGATAACCCTTATGAATCCCAATTTAAGGACATCAATGATTAAGGCTCTATATAGTTTTATTTTATTGTTTCCAGTCAATAGGAGTAGTCTGATTATGTAGAATGAAACATTTGCAGCTAATGTTCCACCAAACAGAGCGGATATTTGTGTTGTTTTTAGGCCAATGTGACTTAAAGTTTAGAGCCTTTAGCTGCAATTATTGTTCAAGCTTTGATATTTTAGAAATCTTTCATAAAAATGCCTGCAAGATTTTGTGCAGTTTCCCAAACAGATTTAGTCGATGCTACTTTGAGTAGAATTCACAGCTGCAAGTTTTTTTTATCCGCGTATGTGGCAAATTTCTGTCATTTGAGACTGTTTATGACAATGGCTGCCCTAGCAATGAACATAAAACACCAAACACGACAAAGCATAATGAAATTACCCAGCCAAATGTTTGTACAGAACGCTCGTTTTTACAACCGATTGAGCCGCTAATTTTTAACTGTTTCCAAAAGGATCTTGATTATTAAAGGCAGGAGAACGTTTTCATGCCAAGCTGCTCAAATGCATTCTGAAAATGTATTTGGAAAGTTAGTTTTTAGGTGTTATTACATTATACAACTCTTGTCAACCGCTTTGTTGCTTATAGGCGGTATCAAAAAAAGGGAGGGGATAAATGGGTGCATACCCGTGCTAGCTTCGTAGCATGTGTTCTTTGATATCAGAAAAAATTGTGCAAAAAAAATGCTAGTTGTATACATTTTAAACATAAGCTCAGAACTCACATCATGCCAACACAACCTGAACCATGCATACCCTCTGCAGAGCATACAAATTATTTTTAGTTTTCTCACGGCCTTGAAGCTTAAATTTAGCGTTTGTTCTCCTGACAAAAACAAATTAAGGTATGGGCATACATTCGCTTTTCAGTTCATTTCACCAATCCCTTTCTCGATTCCCAAGCATGGAACCGTATCATATTTTCCTTGCACTGCATTCTTCCCATTTTTTTTTAAATTGATCAGTTTTCGGGTAACTTTATATGATAAGGTATTTACTTCATGTAAATATGTTATCATACAATTCAGCTTGATTGTTCCTTCCCAGAATCAAATTGAAATAGTTTTCCTCCTTGTTCCACAATTTACAATAAGGATATGTTGAATTAAGAATCAAAACTGAAGCTTTATATTTATCTTGTTTCTCACAATTTTTGAACTCTGTTAAATCGAAAACTTCTTATTTTAGTCTAAAGTTCCAGTTTCAACATCAGTTTGCCTGCCATTCTTATGTCTCAGCTGTAATGGATTATTTCCCAATTATTTTCCTCCCCTCGTAGACTTAAATTAAATTATAAAATCAAGTTTTTTCTTTGTTATTTTCCTTTAATTTCACTTATCCTTTATATTAGTATCGTCTACAAATCCTATCCTAAATATCGAGTGTGGCATAGACAATGCCAGGTTTGTCCCGTTAGAATGGAGCTAAATTATTGTTGAAAAGATGATGATTGCACAAACAACGAGCTTTGTTTCAACTTAACCAAATGGAGTTTGTTTTTCACTAACCTCAGTCAGTAACATTCAAAGCATGTTTTTGATTTGTGTGAAAGCTCAAGTACATTGTTCTAGAAAAAAATCTTTACGCCGTTTGCAAATAGGCCCAAGGCTGGCAGCCACAAGGGAGATTGCTGAAAGTTGTAGATAGGAAAATGCTACACCAGCCCGACGGCATTTTATCTAGCTAGAAACAAATATTTACCGGGATTTCTGGCCAGAATTTGTAGATTTATTCAGGACCCTTATCATGAAATAAATTGATAGATATTTACACGAATGTTGAATGCTTTATATGCAACACTTAAGCTGAAATAAGTTACCAAAAAATCCTTATCATTCATTGATTCTTATCTTAACACACCTGTATTCATTCCAACCTAAGAATCCCTTTACCAACTTTATAATTAAATGAGAATTAATATTGTGCTTTTTATATTCCCTTTTGATGGTAAATTATTTAAAAAGTCAACATTTCTGATTCTTTAATCCTAACTTTCCTATCATGGACCAGAATGTAATATCTTTGTATTAAAGTAGTTATGGATCAATCCATTGACTAGGCCTTAAGCATAAGCCACAGATTCTCTAAAAAGCATCTAATTTTGAATTAAATGCTAATTGAAGGGGGATTGGATAGGGGGCACTCAATATTGCTCCTTAGTTTTCGCTGCTAGGCTTTTTGTTAAGGGCAATTTTAGTTGGCGAAATTGCACGTTAGTTGCATTTGACTCATGTCGAGTTGAAACGGCGAGAAATATCCTTCAACATCTTTGCAACCTCAATTTCATGATAAACTGAAACTAACAGTTAATACCGCGTTGAATATTGTCTCCTTTAGTAGATTTCGCTTTTTTTTGTAAGGTGCGTGGATATGAAAAGAGGGGCCAAAGCAGAGCTTGCCAGTAAATGAAAACACATTGACTTCAATTTAATCGTTCTATGGCCCTTGTGATGCGACATTTGCTTCGAAAATTGCAATAATGTCTTGTTTTCGGGGCTGTTTCCACCCTCAATAAAAAAGGTCTTGTCAAATGTTGTCATTCTTTGCAGATGATCAAGGGTTAGGAATATCAAGGGTCATGTTTGGTTCAAAGGAAACGTGGCTATTAATTTTTCTGTGATTTGAAGCAGTCTATTTTTCAAAATGTGGTGGCGAAGCTCCATTCTTAGCCCCCCTGTCTAGTAATGCCCCTTTCTACCTCCTATGATTCTGCACGTGAAAACAAAGTTGATTTTGGTTGTGAGAAAAGCTAGAGCATAGAAGGGGTAATTTGGACCCAGAAATCTTTATCCCATTTACCAAAACTTTACGATGAACATATAGCATATTTGATGATGCGGTGAAAAGAAAGGTTTGTATTTTAACCTTCAATGCCGTTCATTTCAATCAATGTTAACCCTGCAGTTCTTGGTAAATATTGGATCCAAGGGATAGTTTATTACTTGATCTGTGTCTTATTCTAAGCTAAACAACCTTCTTTGTTTTTGTGAAGTAGTAACCCGTACTATATCAGCGGAAGGTCAAAATGGTTATCAAAATAAAGTGGCACTTGCAATTTTATCAAGAAAAGCTTGATCGCACCTGTTAAAGCAAACTGGTGTTGCCATAATTAGCACTAGGGTGTCCAATTGTGCTTATGTAAATAGAACTAGATTAATTAAGAAAAGGTTGGTCAAAGTTCGGACCTATATATTTTTGAGATGCCTCTCATATTTTTGATGGTAAAAGAACAACATCAATTAATTAAAGGGAACAATGGATTACTCTACTTATACCGGTGGGAAAAATTTTATAGGTGATGCTCTTCTCAATATGAATGAAAAATATTGAAAGATTAAAATTCAAATTTTCTAAATCATCATTTACAATACCTGAAGAAAAGGGGGAACAAAAAACGACAAGAAGGGAGGGAGGGAAGGAAAGTTGGAGGGAGGATGGAAAATAAGAGTTTCTTATATGTTTAGTGAGTCATTATTATGACAGGAATGGAAAGACAGACTGCAATTATTCAATTTCCCTGATAAATAAGTCAGGTTTTCAGTCAAAGTCAGTTTGATGAGCACAAATATTTTTACTGAGCCAAAAAATGGACACATGAAGGCAGAATGTCTAAGTTTATTTTGTCAATTTTTCCGAAATCATGAAGACCTTTTAGCATGTAGTGCTATAACTATTAGCAAAGGTAAACTGTAAGTAATTTGTAAAAAGCTTTTCCTTTTGAAGCATCAAGTTTCTTAATTTTAAACTAAATCACGCCCTTGTTGCTTATTGAGAGCCACTAATGAGATTAAACAATTCTTCAGACACATGCAAGAGATCTCAATTTTGTTTAATTGCATGGAAATACATGCCCATCATGGTTGTATTTCTGGTTGTGTGAATGCTAGCAACATTTGGATGGTTCATTTGCACTTAAAAACATTTGATTACTGGCTACCTTATGCTTTCAACTCACTCATTCATTTTTGCTGCAAATCTCATTTCTCATTCTCATTCTCATTTCTCATGTCCGTCGTTTTTGTTTGTTTTATTTACATACATTCACGCCATCTTGAATCTTCCCATACGAAGCATTTTTCACCTGTGGCTTTTGAAAAATCTTTCCAGAGGTTTTTATTTGCATTTGTTTCATTTCAAGAACTGATCCTTTGAGTTAAGTAAATATTCAAATATTTCCCATAACAACAATTTATTCTCTGTTAGTTTCAAAACATGATTTACGTTTTCTGGCTGTCTTTCTTTATCCACTATTTCCTATTTTTTGCTTTAATAGGATATTCTATCTCATCAAAACAACCCTTTCTGATTTAATGAAGATGTATTTTTTGCCCAACATTTTTTTTCCTTCGATCTAACCATCTTTATGAAATTTTTATTAAGTGCTGCCATGATTAATTTTGTTTTTGGCAGCCGGGGAATTTTATTCTCTCATTTCTAAACTTTTGTTTTTAATTATCCGTAACTTTTTCGTATTTCTTGTCGGCCATCTGTGACCTGATTTTGATAAACCCAGAGTTGTGTCAAAATTTCTTCAGTCCTAACAGTTTCAATTCAATCAGCTTTCATTAGAAAACAATAAAATTAGGCGTGGTTTGGGCGTGACATTATGATTTCTATTCTAATGAGCAATCATTTACACGGTTGCCAGCAGTGAAAATCTTTAATTATGGTTAATGTTTTTAGATTGTGCTGACTGTACTCTACTGTTAAACAACTTTATTTGTGCGTTATAAAGACGTTTTTACAAACATGTACTATTTCTGCCATTATTATTTTTAAACCATGAAAGATTTGGAAGTTTTTTCGCAGTACATCCCTGCGTGACGCATCAAACGAACGCTACGAAGTTTGCAGTTAAATAAAACGAAGGACAACATTATTAAAAGTAAACTTTTCTGTGACATAAATATTGTCATAATTTGCATGAATTTAAGGCAAATGTTTACATTGTAAAGAAATGCCACGATTACACCAGGTTAAGAAACAATTTTTTTAGCAATTAGAAGTCGATAAGTCACTGGAAGTAACTGGAAGCAAATATGCAACTATGTTACCCTTCCTAGCCTTTTAAGATCATTTTATTACAGCGAGGAAGTATTTACAGTTTTTGAGAAGGGACTTATTTGAAATAAGAAGCTACAAAGAGTCTTGAGTTTGGCCTAAAAGAGGCTGGGCTTAAACGAGGCTCTGGTTTAAAAATGGTTTATTTGGGGAATCAACATGAAATACTTCATTATTTAAACATCGCAGCCATTCTATTGTATGCCAAATACGGAACGTGGCTGGTGTAAGCTCCGAAATGTCGTTCGTGTGGAATCCAAAAGGGTCCAGAGGGTCCCATGTGTCACACTGCGTAGCAATAAAGGGGGGCTGGGAAGTAGTATCCGCCAGATACCTTCTATTGCTTCATACAAAATTCAATGGATTCTGTTCTGAATGGTTTCGAAATACATTTGCAGGTGCTTGTGCTTGAAACAAATTCCTCACAAACTTGAAAAACTTGGTTCTGTTCATTCCAATCCATTTTAAATGCTTTTTTATCAAACATGCTTTCGTTGCATAGTGTCTGTTTTGTCTGCACCGAAACCACAAATTAGGCCTGTTTTATTCCAGAAGTTAATGGTTTGAGTCATTCCTTATGGGCAATGTCCAATTAAACTTTGAAATAAGTACATTATTTATTCAATTTAAATTCAAAGGAAAGGACTGAGAGTGTGTAATCTGGAAATTTGCCTTACAAAATAAACCTTTGATAAAAAAATTGGATAAATGTTGATTATGACGACAAAAAATGACGCATTCAAGGGAAATAGCCTTGCTAACAGTGATATTGGAAATGGATTGAGCGCATAATGACCCCATAATCCCCAACAGATATACTAATACCCCATCAGATACAAAAGCACCCCTTAGATACCATAACCCCCCCTCTCCATCATCTCAGAGCAGAGACGAGTGCTTTAGTTAAACCTCTCCTCCAATATCGGTTCAAATTCGATTAACCTTGCTCAATAAGCAAACCATTCGGGAGTTTGCCAGCAGCCAGCATTTTGTTGTATATGGCGGTCGCTTTATTTTTTTTGTCTATGCTACATTCACACCAGCTACCCATGCGCCCCCTCCAGCGTCTAGATATGGTTAAACGTGCCCCTCCATATATCTGTCCCCTTCTAATTTTGCTCAGTTCAAGACGTTTTCAGTCAGCACCACCAGGTGACATTGAATGGTGCCCCACTTTAGACTGGTTCCTATGATATGTACCTAATTTAATTCCAAAAAAAGACATGAACGACCCCACGTTATAACTTGCTGCTTTTTTCTTATCTTGATTCTGCATGTGGCAAAAAAATCAATAGAGAAACATGAGGATCACTTGATATAACTTATCTTTTTTCAATAACACCTTTATCATATCATTTCGTCTCACTCCCGGTTACACTTTTCAAATGCACATGTCCCCTTACAAACATATTTGTGTCTGGAATTTCGCCATGTGCAGGTGTATTCTTGTCTACCTTGCCTCTTACCTTTGTCCTTTGGCAAATCCTTTTTAGAAATCTAAGAATTGATTGTTTTTGATCAACGTGAAGCCAGGACAAGCCAGGTATGCAGATAACAACAACAATGGGTGTACAATAGAGCACCTTTTTGCGTTCCTTTCTGTCGATCTTAACCTTGTTCTATTTTTAGTTTACAAGATCCTGTAGAATATATTTGTGTTGGAATTCCTGTAGGTAGAACCACACCTTAAGGTTTATTTTGAACTTCGCAATGGATGGATCATGGGCGGTTTTGATTTTTGAAATTTGTGTTCATGGATATTTTCGATGTTGTTTACAATCGAATAAGAAAAGAGGGAAATTTGAATTGATTTTTGGTCCGTATTCATAAGCGTCTTATATCAACGCATTCTGTTAGTTGCTACAGAACATAATGACTTTTGATGTTAGATGAACTTTGCTTACTTTGACGTAAATATTTTAAATAGTAAGCACTATGAACAGTTGAGACGAAGTTATTTTTATTTTTATTTTTGAGTGAAATAAAAAAATGAAAAAACACTGCGACCAGGAAGCAATGTGTTCAAATAAGAGTATCCTCTAATAATGCAACAGCACATGGATGCATCGCCTCTTCTACCCTTGGCAAGCGGGGTCAGAGGGAGTGAACTTACAAGACTAAAAATGCCTTTTCTCATCAACGTTTTAAAAACTTTTAATGCAATTTACTCGATATTGTCCGAGAAAACACATCACACTTAGTACTGGCTTTTCACTTATTGTATTCTTTGATTGCCCACTCAGTTTAACCAAATGGTTTAACTTGATTTGCAAAATTTAATACCAAGCAATTAATACCCATCTTTGTTTTCGCATGAAATCGTTTTTGAGTTAAGTTGAATAATGAGGAGGGCAGCCTTTCGTATATATTCAATATTTATTTATATAATTCAATATTTGGATTACTCATTGATAACATAAAGATATGCTCCTACACAAAAAGATTAAAAAAAATATTTCCTGGTTTCAAGTAGCATACCGTGCTTGAGACCAGGCCGGCCTTTTGCAAAAGCCTTGCAATCACCATAAAATACAGTACGGAACAGTACAGTAAAGTACAGATCAATAACGTACAGAACAGTAAAGTCCTGTATAGTACAGTACAGTGCAGAACGGTACAGTACAGCTTGGTAAAGTACTGTATAATACAGTAAAGTACAGTTAACCCATTAAATGTAGTTATAATAATTACAGAAATGAATAAGGATTGAATTTATTTTGATTTTAATTTTCAGAGGCTTCGGCTTTGTCACATTTGTTAATCCAACTTCAGTTGATAAAGTTGTCAAAAAAACAAATCATATGGTAGATGGTAAAAAGGTGAGATTTTTGACATATAAATCGTTTCTATAGTTTCATTTCGTACCCTTATCCTCTCTTTCTGTAGTGTCATTTTCTATTCAGCGTTTTTCTGTTCAGTTCTATGTTTTGGTAATATTTTATGTTGATGCAAAATAATTTTAAGGAGACTGTCTTCAGGTGCGTACCTGACGTGCTTGTCCTGACTCTAGCCTGCCTCTAGCCTGCCTCTAGCCTGCCTCTCGCCTGCCCCTAGCCTGCCTCTAGCCTGCCCCTAGCCTGCCTCTCGCCTGTCTTTAGCCTGCCTCTCGCCTGCCCCTAGCCTGCCTCTAGCCTGCCTCTAGCCTGCCCCTAGCCTGCCCCTAGCCTGCCCCTAGCCTGCCTCTCGCCTGCCCCTAGCCTGCCCCTAGCCTGCCTCTAGCCTGCCCCTAGCCTGCCTCTCGCCTGCCTCTAGCCTGCCTCTCGCCTGCCCCTAGCCTGCCCCTAGCCTGCCCCTAGCCTGCCCCTAGC
Organism: Catostylus mosaicus; assembly: GCA_964019065.1. Taxonomy (NCBI): domain Eukaryota; kingdom Metazoa; phylum Cnidaria; class Scyphozoa; order Rhizostomeae; family Catostylidae; genus Catostylus; species Catostylus mosaicus. The sequence continues at coordinate 8,508,887 of OZ025193.1, read as the reverse complement.
CTGCCTCTAGCCTGCCTCTAGCCTGCCCCTAGCCTGCCTCTCGCCTGCCCCTAGCCTGCCTCTAGCCTGCCCCTCGCCTGCCTCTAGCCTGCCTCTAGCCTGCCTCTCGCCTGCCTCTAGCCTGCCCCTAGCCTGCCCCTAGCCTGCCTCTAGCCTGCCCCTAGCCTGCCTCTAGCCTGCCCCTAGCCTGCCTCTCGCCTGCCTCTAACTGAGAATTGAAAATACCAACCAATTCGCCATGATCATTTTCTTTTCTTAGTCAGATAGAGATCATAAGAAACAAGGATTTCTTGGTAAAAAGGATCATCTTTGCAATTTACAGCTGAAATTTTTTATTGATTCATTTCATCCATTTTTCATTTAATTTTTTTTTCGAATTTTAATTGAGCCGCTCCTAAATGAATGCTGATGATGGGTCTCCAGCAATTTCGTTTAAATATTCAAGTCGTATTTGGCGACGAATTTCAAACTTCGACATGTGTAGAGCTTTGTCAAGAAACCATTACCAATGAATAAGCGGTCGGCAGTCTCGAGAAAATCTACTAAAAGCAATGAAAATCCTTGGTTTTAAGATTATTATGACTAAAATACAGTAGGTATGCATTAAATAAAGCGATTGCAATGCATTTTAGTGAACAGAACGTTTATTCGTCGATGCAATATCTCTGCTTTCTGAATGAAAATATTGAAATCCGCTGTTTGTTTATATAACATGATATAACATAGTCTCAACATTTGATGCTTTGCAATGCCACAAACCAAAAGTTAATGAAACTTTTTGTTTTGGAATAAAATTGTCCTGAAGATTTTACAGACTTGTTCTCAACCAAACCTTCCGAAGCAGACGGTCATTTGACATTGCTTTTTAAAACGCATTTTTCCTTTCTGTTCTTTCTCATCTTCCCATGCCGAATCTGTTTGTGATATTTTGAAGCAATTTCATCTGGAGCATCAATACACATGGCATCAACATTCAATGAATGCGTACAGTATAAGCATCAGATTGTTCTTTCAAGGTCATCTGCTTAATTCTTTTACTTCGTTCGTTAGTCAAATAAAAGATTTACAACGGTGCCGAATTGATTAAGACAAAATATTGATACAAAATATAATGAGGACGATACCACAGCGTCAGGAAAACATTGCGGCCACACGGTCACTAGCTTGAGGAAGGTCCACGAAAAACAAAGAGAAACTCCTTTGCCACAGCCAAGCTCTGCCTATTTTCTATTATCTTGTGAGGGATGTTTGCCCTGAGGAAGGTTAACAACTTTTCAGGACTTTGCGATACCATTGAACTTCAAAGATGCCATATCTCCCGATCTTACCAGAAGTTTGAGGGTTAAAAAAAAAGACCAGAGAATGCAAGGGAAACAATAAAAGGGGATTTGCTAAAAACATATCACCCGCGTTTTTTGGTAACAAAGTTGCGAGGTATCAGACGATGAATATGGAACTGAAATTTGCTAGATTAAAAAAATTGAATGAAACTACAAGTAGCTAAATATGATTGATCGAAAAGTGTTCTGGGATACAAAGGGCAGCAATGCTGATGAATTTGATAAATACATGACAAATGTTAATGAAAGAATTACTGAAAGCAATTACCGCCCCCTCTACTTATCTCCCTCTCCCCTCAGAGTTCCCGTCAATTAGGACACTGAGTATGCCTTACCAAATTATTTTAGGTTTCCCTTACTTGCATAAGCTAATGTAAGCCACTTAAAGAAGCAAAATCTTAGAACATTTAAGCAGCTTATCGAAACGCCTGATAAAAAATTCGATTTTATGTGCTTCATGTTTTCTTGCACATGCTTGTTAACTGGATCGACAACAGGTTTAAAAAAATTATGTTCTTTAAGCTTTATCCGTACCCTTGCCCCCTTCAAGGTGTGGAGTAGTTCTACCTACTTAGCACAAGTGCGTTGTGATTTGTAGAATGGGTTACCAAGTTTAAGTTTTGCCATTTTCGGACGAATAAGATGTGGCTAAAATTAAACTGGGCGGATGACAATAGGATAATTGTATCTCCAAGATAAAAATTTGAGTAGTCTGGTGAAGTTGTTTGTCAGGGGTTTGCAACAATAACACTGACCCAGACAATAATTGATAACTTGATTTTGTTTTCAGCCACCCTCTAACAAAGGTGCAGCGCGTGGAAACCGAATTCTGTGAAACTTGTTATTAAATTGATGGTCAGTTGCTTAGTACTTGAAGGGTTTTGCAGCGCCTTGCAGCCGGAGTATCTATAGCACATGCTGCCTAAGGGATGCCAGAACTTGGTGGGTTGATAAGTGGTGCGCTTTAAAAATTCAAATTCGCCACTGGGGTGAAAAGGGGCCAAATGATAAGGGAGGACCCAGTGGTAAGAGAATGCCCCACATGTAAGATCTGCGCTTAATATTGACAATAATCATTCTTATTATTAATTTTGATTTAACCGTAATTTAATTTTATTCATTAAGTTAAATATCTTGTCTTAAGGGCCATCATCAAGGTATATATGATATAACTTAATTGATGCAAAGTTAGACATGGAATTAGCTTCTAGTCACCCTGTGATAGTGTTTTGATAGGAGTTGGCCACAGGGCATAGAACTGATTATCATTGAACTGTGTTTCTGGAGGAGGAGACTGAGGCCCTGAATAAATCGGTAACGTTGTGACTGATAACTTTATCGATATATTAAATTTATGCTTGACCCATTGTTATTGGGAATTGACGGTATGAAATCACAGAAAATCCTATGCACTGATGATACTGATTAGAATATGTAATGTCATCATCTTAGTTCTCCTCTAATCTAATACTACCCGAACATTCATGCTAATTTTCATAACAATATGTCTAGACCACATCTCAACCATTATGGTTGAATCAATCGCTAGAGAATCCGTCAGCATGATTGATAAGGGATATGCCATTCAATACGAGATATTCAACAACGAATTTACAGTGCCTGGATTTTGGCCTGGGCAGATAAGCTGCCAACCGCGTGATTCTTATAATTTATTCACAAGATTTAAACATACCTCCTACTCATTTCTATTAATCGACTGACATCATATAGAGGCTATCAGACACCTCGTTCTCGACTGTTATATCTGGGTTGTGCCTGGTTTTTTTCATGGCTGCAAGGTCGGAGGGTTGATACAAGGGGGAGGGATCTACAATACAATTTTTACAGTCAAAGAAGGGCTTGTTACAGTTTCACAGAATTTTTTTGTATCTTACGTTGGGTAATATTTCAACTACAGAGTTGAATAGTTGCATATTTTCTTGAAATGATATAACCTTTTAAAACAGAAAATCTTTCCACACCTATTACCATTTTCCTCTTTCTTTCCCTTACTTTCCCGCTTTTCCTTACTCGCTTATTATTTTTCTTCTTTTATGCAACGTAAAAAATTTGTTTTATTTTTCAGGTAGACCCGAAAATAGCAATTCCAAGGAAAGGACCAAATTTGAATCAAGTAATTCATTGATGATCTTTTATCAATTCTTTTATTAGCTGATTATATCTTTAATTAATTCATTTCTTCAATTTTTTACTTGTTTTTTTACTCTACCTTACCCTTTTTATCAATATTTCTAACCTCACAATGAATTGCCATCAATAAAAGATCATGTCTATTTAGAACGTAATCAAAATTTATTTTAACCATTAATTTTTGTTTAGCGGCGAATAATTTTACATCGTATTTGATATTGTACCTGACAATTTTTTATCTTTTTCAGTTTAAGAAAATTTTTATCGGTGGTCTTGCTAGTGACACAACAGCAAATGATATTAGGGAATACTTCGAAAAATATGGAAAGGTATGATGATATATTTTTTATTCTCACATATGTTATTTTCTCTATTATTTGTTATAAATTTAAGTGTTTATTCAAATATAGGGCGAAAATGCTAAGGTATGATGATATATTTTTTATTCTCACAAATGTAATTTTCTTTATTATTTGTTATAAATTTAAGTGTTTATTCAAATATAGGGCGAAAATGCTTGAGGTGATAAAATCACCGATTTTGCTGTTGATGCCCATTATGGGTTTTTTTTTGCAAAGGGAGATGTTATGGGGGTATGGAGATTTTTACCCCTTTCTTTGCTTTTTTGGCTTGGCTAGAAAAGGGGCTAATGTCACTAATTTATAGAGTTCGTAAAATATTTAGCTCATCTAGGCTTGCCAATCTGAATCTTGAATCGCCTTTATCACTGTTATGAGGCGTAAAACATAATTTCACTCTTACTGCCGTCATCTGGTAATTCTTAACTATTCGCTTCACGTAACTAGTAGAATTTCGCACCATTTTCTCATCCCCAAAACCTTGATAATGCTTTGGACTACTAACTAGTTTCAAATCTTCATAGATATTTCCAAACGATGCGAAACTTAAAACGCTTAAACATTATTTTGCGTGAGATTGTGATTATGCAAACAGTATGAATAGATTAGCATGGTACCAGCTCAATTTCTTTTCTTATCTTCTCAAACTCCTTTCACGATCAAACACGTTACTCAAACAATGATAACTCTAGTTTCAAAACTCGATTTCTAAATTTAAAACACTGCCCAAAAGTACAAGCAAAGATATTGAAAATAGTGCAAAATCAGATACCATTGTTAGGCCTAAATGATTCCGCAGTCGTCATTATCTTTATCACTCCACCAGAATATTCCATCTATTAATTTTTGATAACTTTCTAACCTTCTCTTATTCTATTCTACCCATGTTTCAAATGTTAAATCAAAAATCAAATCACTAGATTATCCGTCCCCTACATTGATTTTAGTCCCTATCTGGAGGCGTTTCCTCTTTACCAGAGATCTCAAGTTAATCTGATTGCCGGGCCCGTCGCTATTTCAGTATGCAGATGGCTTATTCGTAAATTGATTTCCATTTCAGCTGCAGGTTCGGAATTAACGGCTGTCTTATTGTTCCTTTTTTAGGTTACTGATGTTTTACTAATGTATGACAAACAAACTCGAAGACTTAGAGGTAATGACCATCTTTTGTGACTTCACATGTTTCTTTTTCCCCCACGTCGAACGATGACATCACTTTGTGAATTTCGAAGCAAAGGGACTCCGTTCTAGCACAAAGGGGCCTAGCTGAAACAAATTCAATTACACCCATTTGATAATCCTGTTCACTCCATTCCTTTTCAATTAATTTAATCCCTGTTACCACCAAACCCAGCCACCCCATTCGATTCCAAATTACAAGATTTTTCACGTGTCAGCATATGCTTCATCGGAGAAATTATTCATTATTAAAAAAGGATTTGGGAGGTTGCTCAATGAATAAATTGAATACATGAAATATAATATTTGAAATAAATATTTGATATATTGTACACCTAACTATAATACATGTGTCTATGAATATACATACATATTTATAGGAGGCATCGTTCTTGTCCGAAAAGGACAATTTATGCAATGCCAAACAAAAGTTGTTACCATACCACTCCTAATTTTATTTTTCATCTCAGCAGACTAACTTTCGCCCAGACGAAGGTTGAATAATTTTAATAACTATGTTTCAGAGTTGCGGGTCAAGATTTAATATTTAAAAATAGATTTTGTGATCTCGATAAATCATTAGTAAAAAATGCCGGACGATTTTTCAATTGATGTCAACCTTTGTATTTGGTTTCCCTGTGTCCATTTGTTGCTTAAATTTGGGTATAGAGAAGTAAGGGCCTAACCTCACCGTAGAGATCAAGGCGGATAAAAGAAAAACAACAGTTGGTTGTATTCGGGTTTGGTGTAATCTCCTACCTTGAGGGGCAGGAATTTGTTAGTTATTCTTTTTTATTAACACTGCATTTTCAATCAACTAAATATTGGGCTGTATTTAGCGATGTAGAACCAAATAGAATAGAGACTGATAACATCACAATAGACAGCCATTTGCCCTATGGCAAGCTGCATGTAGAATAGACGGAGGGGTGAAATCAGTCAAAAGAATGGATTGGAAACTATTTGAAGAGAGATTATACGATCTTAGACTGTCTGGTACGCGATATTGATAACGAATCTGTTTGAATAGAAAAGAAACGTGAATTCTCCAAGTCTGAGATTTTAATTACACTTTTTTAGTCAGAATGTTTACCAAATGTTTATAGTTTATGAATAGTTACAGGAATGAGTTTGACAACCTTTTTCAAAGTGATGATTTTCTTATTTTTGTGAACAATAGCTTTCCATGGATGTAAAATCAATCTTTTAAGATTTTTATACTTGACTAAATCGTCCCATTAAATGATTTTCCTTTTCTCTGGAGTAATTGAACTAATCAAATTTTTGCCCTACTTTTAATGATCAACAAATAAATGGAAATTTTATTACTCAAGCATTACGATGTTTTATTTTTGGGTCGTTTTCATTTCAACAATTTTTTTTTATTTGGACAACAACTACAGTTGCCAGAAAATTCACGGCGTTCTTTGGACCTGATAGAAGTGTTGGTGTTGTTAACAAAAATTCACCACCTTGCATGTGTTGCATATTAAAATCATCCTTTTCACTAGTAAATGAGTGAGGGTTTCAACAGTCCCCTAGGGTGCAACGGTCACGGCATCGTAGAGGAGGGGGCAAGATAAGATGAATTACAATGAATTGGCGTGGTCGTTTGGCTGCAGTTATTCAAGGTTTTAGGCATGCAGTTCGTTATTAAAGTAAACACCCTGGTGAACGTCGAGAACGTTAACGTGTATCGAAGGCGATGAAATCAGCCAACTTTCTGTTTAAAGTTTTGTTCTGAAAAAGCATGATTTTTTCAACAAATATTTTTGACAAATCTGCAAATTTTTTGTCTACATGTACTTATGCTGTGTCAATGGCCTTTTAAGAACTCATCGTTTGATTTTCCATGCTCTTTTGTTCATGCTCCTTTGTTCTTGCTTCGGCTTTCGTAGCCCTACCTTGATAATACCCAATTAGGGGTGATGTAACTTAATGCATTCGGTCCAACCCACCATCATCCATTAATTTCTCTTAAGGAAATTCAATCATTATGTGTAACATAGAATTTTATTGAACATCCCTTAAGTTGTACAAATAATTTTTAAATCATTTGTTGGGAACAAATCCTTGATCTTACGATAATTATCGGTTGGCTTTCTCAATTTCTTCTCATTAAGTCCAATGTTTTGTAAATTTTCCAGCCTTGTTTTCCAACCACCATTGAAGCAGACATTACTTCTCTGTAAAAATATACTGCTGTCTTTTGTTTCTCTCTCAAAAAAGTTTATTAAAAATTTATCATGTTCTTTTTTTTCTTAATCCTTTTGTTCATTAATCTTCTTTTCAATACTATTATGATTAAAACACCAGACATAACATGGGTGTCATTGAACATTCGATCCTCGGCTTACCTGCACAACACATTTCAAAACACCGATGTTGCCTGGATCTTTTCTTCCTGACCAAGTTTAGTACTAAATGTCTTTGCCAAGGATGCGCATTTCAAGCGCCAACGAGCTGTTAACGTTTTAGAAGCATCCCTTGATTTAAAGTTGCCAGGAACATTTTATTGAAGGTTACCCTACATCCATGCAATCTCAAAATGTTCAATTACTGAAACGTATATATTTTTAAGAAAGATGTATCTGGCTACAAATGCGACTGATTTGTTCTTTGGGGAGAGTTCGTTGTGTCTCTGATCTACTATTGATTTTACACCTTGTGTCCTTCAAAAATAATTTAAGAATGATTTTTAAAAATAACTTCAGGCCTAATATAAAAAATAACAAGAATATTTAGGACCAGAGATAAAATTGGTCATCCTTATAACATGGTCTGTTTTCAAGAGACACTGGTGTTTTCCCATTTAATAAATTAACCTGTTTAGTCGGATTTTAAACGGTGAATGTGCATTAATGATACAACAAATTTTTAACATGAGGATAGGAAAGTGGCCACTGAAAACAAACATAAAGGTGAATGGATGGATACATTCTTGTTCCAATGATCCCAATACCCATCCCAATACCCACCCCCTGAGAGACGCTCTTTATGACTTATAAGTCTGGTTTGGAGTGAAAATGGACGATTGTCATAAATAGTTAATATCTTTTATAAAGATTAATAAATGCAAATTTATATCAAGACATTCGTTAGCGATGATGAGAAAGAGACGTGCAAAAGTAGAGTTCTTGTACAATTAACATGAATAATTAACAATTTCCCGCGTGAATTTTAAGCAATTTTCATTGCATAAGAATCACTTATAATCTTTATTAGCTTAGTCTTGCATCCATTTGCTAGAATACCGTGGTGAACATCAAAAATAATTATCTTGTCTGGAAAACAACCACGTTTATAAAAAGGATCTTTAACCAGGATTCCTCTATGTAAACTGGATTCCTCTACAATCTGGATTTCCCTTTTTAATCTGGATTTCCCTTCGTAATCTGGATTTCTCTTTGTGATGCCTTGGTATTTTTCAAAATTCTGCCTGAGTTCTGTCACAAGCTAAGGGTAGTTCCAACGAGTTTTACCCTGGGTGCCAGAGCCTCGCATCGAATGAATGAGGGGCAGTTTTTCTAGCTTTTCTTCCATTTCCCTTACCTTTCTTTCCCCTTCCCATATTCTTTCTTTTTTGGCTTGTCGCTGCACTTCGACCTCCAATCCCCTTCATGACTTAATCTAGATTTGGCTCTCAAAACAACCCAATTCATTGATCAAAAGAGGCCCTTTCATGTAAACAGGAGCCTATCTTAGATTCCATGCATTTGAGATTTCATTTAAGGTTCACATGGATGAATTAAAAGTCATCATAAGGAACAACATTTTTATCGCGCCATAGTTAAGGATTTTGTCACATAGTGGTTTTTTATGTTGCCCGCAGACAGGAAAAGTTATTGATATTTAATGGGGTTTGTTTTAATTCCAAATACAAGACAATAAAGACAATTGTCAACTTTAATCGTTCTGACGTATGAACGTGAAATTTAATTATGATCATAGACAGAGCTTAGGATTAGCACTTGATCTCTTCAGGAAATAGCCCCACTTTTTGGGGGAAATGCGCCAAATACGGCATCAATTTACCGTTAAAGCTGCAGTCATGTTATTTGGAGATTGATTTAGTATCCCTATTTGAAAAAAGTTGCACGTGAGGATGGAACCTATGTCCCAAATTTGGGGTGGCGGGATTCTCAAGCGAGTAAGAAGAACATTTCAAATGCCTTTAAAGGGATGACCCCAAAAAGAGATTGAAACTGTTGACTCCCCATGCAAAATGCATACTCTACTTATAAGTAAAACGCCTTAAACCTATGCAGTAGTGTCTGAAAGACGTTTAGGAGAAACAAATAAAACATCTTCAAGGCTCCTTTAATTTCTATCGGCTAGACACCCAAGAGTTTGCCATCAACAATTTTGGCTTGAAAGTTGCGGTTTACGTTGCTTTGATTTCAATTAAACTTAATTTAGTTTGCAACAATGAATTATTATTTTATTTTTCTCAGGGTTTGGTTTTGTATCTTTTGAATCAGAAGAAGTTGCGAAACGAATTTGCGGGGAAGGATTTCATAAAATAAAATCAAAAAGCGTGAGAACCAATTTAACTTTGTTATTTTCATGGCTGTTTGTTATTCACTTCATAAACTGTTGCCATTTGATTGTCATTATTTATATGTCATGCCACACTTGACAGGGTGCTTAGTTTGGGGTATCCAGCCCCCCTCCTGAGAAATCATACTGCTTATTCAGGGTCATAAAAAGAACATGATGGTAAACAGGCCAAAATGGTCGCTCACCACGTTGTATGATATTGATCATGGGACAAGTGTCCTCACAAAACAGGCCTTTTACCAAAGTTTAAATAGTGCACAAGATTCCCCTTTACCTTTTTAAAAAACATGCCAATACAACATCATAGGCAACTCGGCTGCAGATAAGTAATTTCCTACTCAAATAATATCGACTGTTGTATGATGGTGAAGCTCTTTCTATTATTTTGCAGGTGGAATGCAAGAGGGCACAACCTAAGGAAGTGATGCAAGCTTTGCAAGGTAGAGGCAGAGCTGGGCCTTATTTTGGAGGTATTATCATTGCAACGAATATCGTTCAGTAGATAGATACCTCACAAATTATTTTTACATTTTTTTATTTTCTATTAATTATTAAATTTGTATTGCTAACTTGATGTGAATTTTCAGGGGTTCTTGAAAACCTTAACCAAAAAAATGAATTAGAAAAAGGATTATATCATTGCAGGCAATTGCGTCTAACAGTGACTTGAAAATTCACACCATTCAATCTACTTCATAGTTAGATTTAAAATGTTGTTTACGTGTTTTGTAGACTAGGGTTGAAAGTCTCTTTGCATCAAAGTCAATTTGAAGGGCTGGTTATTGTAATCTCATATTCAAATCTTGAGAACCGAATACTGCTAAAAGAGGTTAAATGTTGATAATTAGAACAAACATCATGCATTAAGTAAAATAAAGAACATCAAAAAACAGCATAACTTAGCTATTCATAGTGCTAAAAATTATTTATCAACAGAAGACATTTAATCTATCGAGAATCTCTTTATTTTTGTAAAAATATTTGATTTCCATCACTCAATAGATTTTGATAGATTTTAATGTAAAACAAAGTTTAATAAGTTTTACTCTGACCAATTTATCCATTTTATATTCTTTAATTTTTCAGTTGATTTGTCCCCATTTTCAATCCCAAGATGGTATGCACAATATGGGACACCAATGCCTTTTTACTCAGGTCAAGGTATGATAATCATGTGCATCATCTCATTTTTCTGTGCATCTTTTTAACACGAATGATTCAACACGTGGGGCCTACGCTCCTTGAACTAAATTTCCACGTGCGAATTTATTCCTTTTATTTTAATTTTATTTGCATAAATGCCTCATCTCATCAAAGAAAGTAGTAATCATGTCGCATAGTGTTCCTTTCTCCCTCAGTTTATGATAAAATACTTCATTTTTAGCGGCGGAATGGCCACAGATGAACACACATGTCTACCAACAACTGGCAAAGATGGAAGGTAATTGCAAATTCATTCACTTATTCTTCAAATATAAACAATATTTGAAATAACAAAAGTCTTATGAACAAACTATTGATTTGTTCAAAATAAGAAGATAACAACTAATTGGTGATGATAGCAGAAGCAGAAGTTAAGGGTTATACTTGGAGGCACCTTGTCCCTCAAATTTGCTTATCCATAACTTTTTAGTTTGAGTTCTTTCCTAAATGATGTATTCAAATCTTTATGATATATTCAACTGTACCTTGCTTCGGTTTTCGTTGATCAAACAGTTTTTGCAATCAATTAGTTTATGACACAAATCAGTAATGCAGCAAGTCTGAAGGAGATATTACATCGTCAGCTGATAAAATTGTTTTCAATTGTTGAATATATTTGATTTAAGGCTTATTTTACAATGTTCTTTGCAAATTATATGGTCGAAAATATACATTCTTATGATAGATTTTTCTTTATGAAAACATGACTTCATTATTTTGGTATTCTGGTCGTTAGTTCGTTAGTCATATCTCTTTCGTTCGTATCACCCTTCCGCTGTGTGGTTCTGTTAAACTTGATACATTTGAATTTCTTTCAAATGTCTTTGTTTACCTGTTTGTTGGGTTGATGATCTCTAGACATAAATATGACATAAATTGTTTCAGTAATATTAATCTATCATTCGTCATAGATAAAACTTTAAATATAAATTCTGTGTAAGAAAGAAATGCATGTAAAGATCATAAAATATACCATAATAGTCCCAATTAAAATTTCATTTACCAATAAGGTCCATAATTTATCATAAATTTAGTCAAACATAAATTGATAATTCATTTGTTTTAGTTGATTTTAGTTCCTTGACGCTCACTTCACCATTTTTTTTGTTTGTAAGCACCAAGTTATTGATAAGAAAATCTCTCTCTCTCTCTCTGCTGAACAAACTAGACAACCTACTTGTTCTTTGCTAATCTGTTATTTTGGGTTTGGTTCAATCTTTAAATGAACCCATTCTCTTATTGTCACATGGGTTGTTCCTAAACTTGCTAAACTTCGCCAATTCTTAACCATATTGATTTACTAACTCGTTATTTCTGGTCATAAATGGAGACTTCCCACCAAAAGAGGGATAGAAACTTTAATATTTCAATATATTTCAACGAAATTGGCCCATGTATCAACTTCTTACTTTTTATCATGAAAAAATGAAGTTTTTTCTATTGACGGGTATAAACATCCCTAATTATATTTGAATATTTTTTCATTTTCACTTAACTCTTAGTTGAACAAGACAAACCGAGGATGGTGGCTTGAAAATCTAGCCGCTTTTTGATCCGTAAAAATTGTACTATTTATCGCTTATTATCAAAGCTGATCATGATTATGGTTTGTTAAGATCATGATCAATCAGTTTTGAAACAATCTTTTTAACCACTTTATCAGAGTTTTAAGCTGATATCAGCACCCTCTAACACACGCTAAAAGGAACCCACAAAGAAAACAACATTAAAACGCACTACACTCGTATAAACATGAGCCAGCTAAGTTTGACGAGCAGTTTGTTTTGATAACAGAATATAATATGGCATTAGCACCTGGAAGATGGAGAGAGCGCGCTCGCAATGCGGCCATCCTCGGATACCAACCACCAGGTTCGATTTTTCATTCGAGAATGACTCTGACCCCCCCCCCAAAAAAACAGTTAAACTTCTCTGATTTTTACCCTGTTTACATAAGAGTGTTGTTTCCATGATTGTCTTGTTGAATCAAAACTTCATCATCTTCTTTGAGTTTATAGTTTCTCTTTGCCTCATACAATATTTCATATGTATCACATGCAGTAGATTTCACAATCTTTGTTAGAGATTTTTTGTTTTCTGTGTATCATCATTATTTTTTCAATTGGATTTTGATTTAGTTACTTTATGAACCATCCCAAAGTACTGACCTGCTTTAGACCGGGTTGAAATGGTCCTATTTCAGATATTAATGGAAAAGCCTTGTCATCAAACATTATTCAATATGTTTTTATTTCATTGCGTTTGAAATTGTTTTTTTCTTGGTCCTATTTTGTTGTACAGCATCACTGGTCCTGTGGCTACTTTTAAGCATTTAAAATCAAGCTTTCTTATCTATTTTATATATTCATAATCATTAAATTTTATTCAGGGTTTCACAGTTTTCCACCAAGTGGTACAGGTTACATGAACATGTCTGAAAGACGCACTGATACATCACCCCAGCATGGCTATTATCGAGGCAGTTTTGGCAACGTTCGAAGCCCAGACGTTCGGTCTAGATCAGATCCTAACCCACAGACAAATAGTGTTTCTTCTTCATCAATGTCCACCATACAGGACTATGATTATGGAGGTAAACCTTTGAATCTTTTTGGCTTCATTAGATGTAACCACGAAATGTTTTTTGGTAAACTCTACCAGTCAACAGCTACCACGAAACCTGTTCTAATCTATCCTCAATTTGCTACAATTTCCTTGAAAAGGGAGGTACTTCTCCTTGAAATATTTTCAATTGTTTGTAGTACCCTCAACAGTAGCAGTATTTTTCTCAAAAACCCCTTTCCGATGTCCATATCTCTGAGCTGTAGCATAATTTAGACTCAGATCTGGTAGAAAAAGACCATCTAATGCCATCTCATTATCGTCATATTGATTTTTTTTTATTACAAATTATTTGATCAGTATGGCTGCCAATCGCTCAAAATTGCAATTATCAAAGAAATGTTTTGCGTTCCATTTGTCTCAAAGGCTATCTAAAAAACCTTGAGATTTGTTTTCAATATCAACGTAACAAAAGAAATGTGATAATAATTTTACACTCAGGTTTTCTTTTATTTGAAGAGGTTTTAAGAGTTACAAATTGCTTTGATTATCAAGTTTTAATGGAATTTCGAAAATCAAAGACGATTAAGATTGCTATCAATTCACGGATTTCAGAATAAAAACCCCTTGAATCGAAAAGTTAAAACTTGTGGTTTTGCAGGTTTTATAAATAGCTTTTTTGCCCTTCAGTAAAACCAATCATTGACAAAATACTTTGGTGATCCATCATTGACATTTTTAACTCTCCAGAAAGAGTTTCAGTTTCCCTTGTCCCGAGTCCAACTCAGTCTAAAGTGGCACTCACTTAGACAATATCAGGTAAATTGATTTGAACCCTGTGCATATGTCATGAATTTCAATGGTTTTCAGATATCCCCTACCTAATGTTTTCTATCTGGACTTGCAGCAGAATAGAAGAGCTTATTGCAGTTTACAAATGTCATTAGAGAAGGTTGATTATATTAATCAATGTCTTCTTTTAGTTCCAATCAACCAATTCCATCAGCACGGACAAGGAAGCCTAGCACCGAACCCATCGTCCCTCAGCCATGCAGGATTGAACCCAATCAATTCCCCTGGGCCCGTTGAGTACATCTCAGCTACAAGAACAGGCGCCGCAGCAGCACCCCATGATTTTGCAATTTACAGTAACAGTGTACAGGGATTCGGCAATGGCATGGTATGCTGTATTTTCAATTATTTGTTATTTGTCCTTAACACATTTAACTATCAAAGTCGTGTTTTTATTTATTTTCTCGTGAATCTTCTATAGAGGGAACTCCGTGCATAAGCCCTTAGACTTTCTTTTTCAATCTACACTCTTCAAACCTAACGCCATCTGAATGACTCACTAAGTTATCTACTTATACTATCGTATTTCTTCATGTACATGAGAGTGGAGATGGTCGCAAAGTGGCTAAATTTATTCTGCCTGAAACTTCCTGGGGGCAGGGGGAAAGGCACCCTCTTATAATGTGGTAGGAGGAAGGGGTAAATGGTTTTAAAACATGTGTGATAATAAACAAGACATCTTCTTTTTAAATGTACCTGCGTTGTGATACTATAAAATGGTCTAAGTTTTTAATTTAACGTCCCACATTCATTAACCTATTTTATTTTCCATGCCCCTTCCCCCTAATCGTAGCCATCTACGTATGGTACTAATTTATGCGTGCATATTTTACGGGTGACCTCATGCCACCCACTTCTTACCAAATTTCTTTGCACCGCTGCCAAACCACGGATCCAACGGGTATTAAACGATGCACTCATGCACATTACAGTGATTTTTCATGCTGCATTGTTACTCATAACAGTGGCCTTTCAAAGGCTGCAAACCGAATCGCAAAGGTTTTTGTTGCAGAGTTACTTTACGCGAGATAAGAAGTATTTATTCGAGGCTGACTGGTTGCGTAACGTAATCTCTTTTGCTCAGCGTTATCCTCTAAATCATTGCTTTGTGTAAATATGCAAACGGTTGAAACAAAAAGGGATTCCTTTTCAGGTCAAACCCAGCCAAAAACCTTCTAGTTGTTTACAGTTGCAGTTTGAGTTTTTACAGAATATTGCTCGAACCACGTGCTCAACAACAATAACTCAACATGCCCTCGTGAGATAGACTTAAATGTAATTTTCACTAATTACCATGCTTTCCCTTGATTCTTAGCTATTTCTTTGTGTGCATGATAAAGCTCCTGGCATGGGATGAGCGGCTTAGCTCAAGGTTTGCGGCCCTCTTAACATCAAAAAGTTATCAATGATTAGCTTCGTTGGCAAGAAATGATCAATCAACCAAAAAATATGTTCTTTTCGATTCTTATTTGCATCTTCTGAAGGGGCACTTTGCTATATTGCAATGGGGTGTTGCAATGATCGTGTTCTCAAGGTAGAAGAAAGAAATTGGATGGTATTGTATTTGTCAGCAATTGTCATCCCATAGCAATATTGTTGCATGTTGCATTGCAACGTAGTTGTATTGCATTAGTACTCCATACTTTTATTGTTCAATGGTATTTTTGTTTCCATTGCACCTGGATTCGGTTGAAATCTGCTTCGGGGTTGATCAACTGCATTTTGTTTTGTATCCATTTTGCATTTTAAATGGCCTTGCAGTGTTTTGCATGCGAATTTATTCTCGGTTCATTGTCTTACCCTAATTTACTGTTAACTGGGAGTATTGAAGTGTTTCCTTTGTAACCAATAGAATCTTATAACGCTTCTTTTTATCATTTGCTGAGTAAGCATTTAAAATAACCAGACCACTGCTCCTTTTCCTAAATTTTATCTGCTGGTTCTTCTCCCAAAAAGATACCAATTTATGTTTATATCCCATGAATGTGATTTACCTCATTTTTATGCAACAAATTTAACTCTTATATATTTTGTTTTTGTAGACATCTTTGAGACAATAGAGAAAGCTATATTTGTGGTAAGTACTACTTTCTTGTCCTATCGATCATATTTCTCAACTGCTTCGCTGGAATCCCGTCTTTTCAGCGGCCTAGATAGAGACTTGGTCAATTTGCTCTCACCCTCACCCTCACCCTCACCCTCACCCTCGCCCTCACCCTCACCCTCACCCTACTTCTAAACATGAAAGAAACCTCATCCAATGAACAACCATCTTCATTGTCCCAGCTGTGTCATTAAATCCTCCTCTTATGATATTTTCTCCGCTAGAGAATTGGAAGCTAATTAATGTCCGTGATGTTCGAACTCTCGCTCTCTAATTCGAACACTTGTAATTCCAATTCTCGACTTTTTCTAACAAAATTCTGTGGTCTCTTGAAAGCAAAAAAAGCTCCATCATCTAAAACTCTATCAATTGTATTTCACCTTACTTACGCGTTTTCACAAGTAGCAGAGAGTTTTAATTAGACAAGTGGACTTTTTTTCGTCTTTTTTATTTTTATGGAAAGTAATTACATTTGATGTACGAGCTATTGAATTCTAGCACTGTGCATGCTCCATAATCAAGCGGTAAGTAAATATACAAAATTCTTCTTCTCTGATTCCTCGCTCATTCCTTCTTTAGGCTCGGATTTTGGGCATCTTACTCGAGAAGTCTCCAAGCTCCTTTCATTGGTTCTAATTTTTTATCGGTAAGATCACCATCACCTCCTCGAAAATCATTTGTGACGCTACTAACACGTGTGATATTTTCATAGTTTTAGCAAACGAACAAACGATATTCAAATTTAGTTTAGTTTTGACTTCACCTGATCTTTCTTTTAAGTCATGATGGCTGTAGCCATGGTTTCGGTTGTCATGGTTCGTTGTAGTTTTATTTACGGATTGTAGATTCATTGGTTGTCAGGCAGACTCTTGCAGCCCTTACTAACCAGTGTATGCATGCTTGTCTTAAATTTGCTTCAAGGATTTGTTTATTTCCAAGGAGATCAGCATTATACCGTGCTAAAATTTTCAGCTAAAAGTCCTTGTACTAAAATATTTATCATTTGATTTTATTTAATGCCAGTCGTGTTTGAATTTGAAGCCAAACTGAACTGTGATTTAATCCGAGTTGAAAAGACCTCTGTTTGATATAATGATTTAGTGACTCCATTAAATAGTTCCTTGATAAAGTTGATCGTCTGGTATTTTGTGTTCATTTTTGGTTGATGATGTTGATAATGACGTTGATGACGATGATAATGATGAAAAAGAGGATAAAGTAATAATCTAATAAAGCCAAAACAAGGACAGAGTAATTTGAGAATGTTACAACCGATAATCGCATCTTACTTCTCTGCTGATCAACGATGAAAGATGAAAGTTATAATGGATTTACAATGATTGAATTATTTAAAGATAAAGTATAAGTATATATAGCGCAAAAGTCTGAAACTATTTTCAAAAGGAAATGAAGTAAATTCTAAGTGATTAAGACATGCATGCCTGCACATCAGCTAGATACAGTTGATGGATCCTGAAACAAAACGTCATATTACGTCATTATGCATGTGTCATTCTGTTATGAGGAGAGTTATACTTGGAGACATCGAATGTGCAAACAACTAAAGCTCCTCCGTCTTTACCTGATTACCGTTGCGCAGGCTAAGTTGATCTGTTTATTAGAGGTCCTGGGTTTATTTTGGTCATTGGCAGTCTCATTTTAATTTATCCAAATAAAAATCATTTTATCAACAGCCACTCTATATAAACACCCCCTTCCCCCATAAAAGAAGCCAGGAAATTCACCACCTTCCCCTTCCTTAGCTTGGTCCCTTGATTCGCAAGACGAGCAGGGTAATTTTACAAAGATGTTTGAATACTTGTATGACCTGAGCAAAAAGGTAACCACGCAGGAGCTTCCAGTTATCTTGTCATGAAGTGCTTATTGATAAATACCATAAATCACGTGACCTTCATTGTTATGTTGGCTTCAATTAAGCTCCTTCGCAGTGCGCGTCCAGCATTTATTGGACTGCATTTCCACGAAATGTGCCAAAAAATAATGAAGGAAATAGTTTAAGTTGGTATAATTAGTTCAATCTGATAAGAGACGTTTCAAAATTATAAAAGTGCAAAATGAAATTGAACGTGGACGAAATAAAACAAATATTTGCGATATTTTATAAGAAAGGGAATATCAAGCAACAAAATATCGTGAATTGTGAAGAATTGAAGTGAAAATTGAAGACAACAGTGAGATTTGAATATGTGAGATACTATAAAATAGCAAAACAGAAAAGCATGCCTTGTCTCTTGTGCATAAAATGTTCGTTTTCTATTCAATGTATTCAAGTCAATGGCATTTCTATTTCAATCCAATTCAATGGCATCTCTAATTGCAATCCAATTCAATAAATGTAGCTTTAAATTGATGTCAACATTACTTTGAAAATTAAAAATATTTTTGAGGTTGATTAATCTTGCACGTTTCATGTTTCACTCCGTTTGTAATTAAGCAAAGTTAAATATCCTTTTGCTAACAAAGCCATAATAACAAACCTATTTTGATAAAATCTTCATAAATATTTTTTAATTTTTCATTGTATACACAATATTTGCCCTCATTTTACCCTATATGTTCTCCATCATGATGTACAGAACGTTTTCTTGTAGTGGCATCAAATGCCTGTAGTTTAAAGCAAAACCATTGCAATATATCCTGGATGAAATTCTAGCAGATTATCTACTTTTCAAAAATTTGAACAAAGAAATATTGTGAATTTTTCATCTGCTCGGTTTGGTAAGGTTTGCCACGGATAACAATTCGGGTTTCTTTTAGAATTGGCTAAATATGTTTTACATCTTTTTCGTGTTGTCGACTGTTCAAAAGATATGTGCCTAATAGGAGAGAAAAAGCCTGATTGTAAAACTAGCGCCAGTGTCAATGAATCAAGTTTCTTTTTTGAAGAAAAGTAGCAATCAATTTAATTCAACGGAACCCCGCCTTTTAACCTGAATCTTTCATTCAACCAAATCCAAACCAAGTTAATCTCCCAGAAATTGTGTCTAAGATCCAAAATGTCTCACAAAATAACATTTTTGGACAGCTGAAGACAACCAGAAAAATCTCCGAAAAGAGATTCAGTATCCAGGCAATGATCTGCATCTTCAGTTTATTGAAAGATCAAAAGAATCAGGTTGATGAAGAGAATTCTAGACTCAATCTCATCCTCTTTTCCATTTTTTCAACATGAAATGACAGGCACAAAGCCCCTTTTAAACGAGGCATTTGCAATATGCCGGATCTCTGTTGCAATGGTTTTTTTATTATTAAACCGTTTTGATTTGTTTTAATGCCTAATTTAATAAAATTGATTTGAAATGATTAGGCGTTCGTTTAAATCATCGGTGATTTGCTTCGTTATTTGATTCACCACTCTAAATATATGCAACTATTCAACAATGAAAACTCTCTGAGTATATTGATATTGAATTTATTTATTGTTTACCATAAAGTGGTGAGTGGATAATGAAATATTGTGATGAAGGTGCAGGGATATGATACGAGGATGACTTTTAACTTATTAAATGAAATAAAGTCTATGTGTAATCTATGTTCGTTTCTTGTGTTAATGGGAAATTTTGCTTATGTATTTTGCAAAGATTTGAAATTACGATCCCCAGTCTTTGAACTGGCACTTCGCTTTATAGTTTTTGATAAATTGTAGAGGATTTCTTTTGTCTAACGCTCCCCCCCTGCCTACCAGGCGCTTTCTTAACATAATTTACACATCTGTTGGTGAATTTAGTTTTATTTTTACTTTTGAATTAGTATTTGAGTCTCAATATATTCATATAGAGTTTTGCCATCATTAGCTATGAGTAATTATTATATCGATGTTTGCGATGATAGTTCAATGCAATATCATAGGTCTCAATTTCCCATTCGCAAGGAACTTCTTTGGTATTCAGAAAATATTAACAAATTTAGACATGCTGCACCTTGGCTATGTTAAGTACTAGGGTTTTGTTGTTTGCACTGAGTGCTCAAATGTGAATTGACACCCTAATTTTACATAAAACAACTAACAGTTCTGTTGTGCTTCTAACAAGAACAGGACAACCTGAACTCGCGTTTCGCCTGACGAGTTTACACCAAATACTTCTGGCATCCCATCCAAAGCCTTCCCAACAATAACAACAACAACTCCCTGTTACTTAGCAACGTAGTTATCACCCGTGGTAGATTGTTAACATTTGAGCTCATTGTTGTTGCTGTTGCTACCATACCAATTTAATCAGTAGATATGCTCCTGATACTCCATTGCGCTCCTCGTCATTTCATAACTGTAAGCAAGTTTGAAAGACAAAGAGATTTTAGACCACCCTTGATTTGGGAATGAACCCACGAAATCAGCTGTGTTTACTAAATGGCAGCTGCGAGAAAGCCTCCTCAAGTGCAGCCCGCTTGTGTTTTTTCGTGTGCTTGTTGGCCAAGATATTGATCAAATTCGGACATCTAGGTTGCTTCAACTTTGAACAACTGTCTGAAATATTTACTTAAATTTTCCTGGTCCTGTCCAATAAACCTCGAAAAGTCCAAAAAGAAGCAAGTCTTCTTCTCACCTTTGACCATTTGAATGTTTGCTATATGATTAATCATGAATAACACATCGTTATGAAGTTCACAAGAATCATGTTGAATTCCTCCTGTCCCCGTAAAGGAATTAATTTTATCATTTCATGATACAACCACCAAATCTCAGACAATGATTGATTTTTATGCATTCACATTTGCAATTTTCCCAATGTCCAATTAAGCAATTGCATTTTCCCTGGATCCTATCAACATATCCATTTAAAGCATTTTTCTTTGGAAATCTTATTGAACCTAAGAAGTACTCAAAACGTTTACTTTGTATTACGAAATCCCTTAAAATTCAATAACATTTACCCCAATTAAATGCCTGTGTTGATAAAATCCTATCTGGATAACCCAACACCCTCTACCCCCATGCATTTGTGGATCCAATGTGCCACTTCTTTTTACGCATTATAGTAAGAACAGCAGCCCCCCCCCCCCCACAAGAAACCCCTTCGAGTCCAAGATGATTTGAATGTTCTGCATTTGTCTTTTTTAAATGGTTGCGTATCACCTATTTGTTGTGAAAGGTAGGTGTAGTTAAGGATCAAAATAAACTGCAGATTTGGAGGTTCGATGGCTATTTGCAATGGCCGAGGAGCGTACTACCAACCATGCAACACTTCCAATATCATTTTGAAATGTTTAGCAAATTCCAAACGAATGTTGTTTGATTATGATTAATATCATTATTTTTATTATTAACGAACAAAAACTTTTACTTTGCTAAGTGGTTTTAGATTAATTTAACTTGTTTGATTTCAATTTACGCTTATTTTACTATAATTAGCTTATTATCTTATAGATTTCAAATTTATTGTTATTTGTTTGCAACACTTTCTGCAAGGACCAAAACCACGAGACAAACATGCCAGGGAATGAGTGCATGAATCATTGAGTTGTTCTGCATGTGCATTAGATGTAAATTTTGGGGCAGGGTAGCAGACACAGGGCTACAGACCTCTTCGCCCCTCTTTTGCAAATCTATTGTTTTGAGAGTAGAAATCGATGGTTTGTCTTCACATATTGCTGCTTGATACCATTGGGAATACCTTCACCTTTGGCGCTTTGTTCAACTTTATATTATAATTTTAAAATGTAAACATCGAAATTCAATGTTAATTGAAGTTAAGCACGAAATGAAATTCCCCTAAGACCGTCCCAAGAATCAATCAAGCGAGGAACGAAATCCGATTTTTTTTTGTTTCGTTTTTGTTGCATAGATGCCACGCCTCGAGAAATCGCTTGTAGAAATGGCTTGAAGTGAAAATGAAGTGAAGATGAATTATTGACAAAAACTGGTCAGTTGAAACAGTAAGTTATAGACTTTCGAAAACTGCCACTATAGCCTTGTGCGCCACTATTACTCTTTGAAAAAAAGTTTTAATTCAAGAAGCACTGATCTTGCTATTGTTTTCAGCCTGCTTAGAAAGTATCTAAAGAGATGGAAAATTTCTGTTTCTGTCTTTAAAAAAGTAAACAAAAGACCAAAAAAGAAATTTCGTATATTATCGCGGGGCTCGTTAGATAACTTCGATGGGTGGGGGTTGGGGTTAATGTTACTGAAATTGGACGAAGGTTAAAAGGGTTGGGGTTAATGTTACTGAAATTGGACGAAGGTTAAAGGGGTTGGGGTTGATGTTACTGAAATTGGACGAAGGTAAAAGGGGTTGGGGTTAATGTTACTGAAATTGGACGAAGGTTAAAGGGGTTGGGGTTAATGTTACTGAAATTCGACGAAGGTAAAAGTTTGTCAATTGTTAAGATTAAATGGTGCCCCTATAAATTGTGAGTAAGGATCGAAAACAAGGTTAGCGAAGAAAAACTATCTTGATATAATCTTGATATTCATTTGTTAATAAATTATAAGCACAAAATATCAAGCATCTATGTACAATAATCTACAAAAATTTTATTTAATTTTAAAAATGGTCACATTTTAGGATAAATAATGTTTTGACAGCACCAAAATTATTGATGAAATTACCTTCCAAGTTAAATGCAGCCTGCTGTTAAAAACAGTTGATTGGTTAAAAGAATAAAGCTTATTCTAACAAGTACCCAGTCTCTTTTTAATTTGACCAAAGGTTTAAAAAAAGGTGCAGTAATGATATGTGTTGTAGTATTCTGTTTTAATCATTATGTAAGCTCGTCGAATTGATCTGAGAATATTCTATTGATACGTAGAAGGGGAAATGTGCATCGCAGCCTTTAAGTAAGCTTGTCCAGGTAACAATAGAAATCTAAAGAGCAAAGTTAGGCCTGGTTTAAACCCTAGGATTGATTTGAATAGGGCTGGGGACAACAAATAGATTTTGTTGTTTAAATATGCTATCATTAATAAGATATGCTGTAATGTAGTATGCTGATATCAAATCACGGGGAACCCTACTATCAAACAACGTTTTATGAATTTACATGAAGTAAAGCATGCTACAAAACAAACGTAATAGATATCAAAAGATGAATTGAAAGTGGCGTGTTGTTCTTCAGCATTCATTATATCAATACAAATATGCTATAACCAGACTTAGCTTGAAATTCCTTCCCGCTTGAATCCTTCATATGGATCAAACTTCCTCAATTTTTGTCTTTTTTTCATCTTTGTGTATTCAACAAGTTCCTTTAAAAGCGATATTTTTTCTTTGATTCTCTTCACAGTTGCTTTGAAATTTTCATTGTTTGTTAGTTGTTGAGCGCTTTTTGCTTTTTGCTTACTTGGTGTTCCTAAGGACTCTGCCTTCGGCCCACTTTTATTCATCCCAGTTTTTTCGTCATTTCTTCCCTTGGTTAGTTCCTCTTTCCCTTGATTATCTTTCTTATCTTTCGCATACCTCTGTCTTAAATCATGCCATGTTAATTTCAGCAACTCTTTTCCTGTCTCAGGTGAAGAATTATTAAGAAAACTGCTTAAAATCTTGTCAAATTGTTTGATTGTCTCGACTTTGTTAGGAAAATTTGGTGAGCTAGAATTCATCATCATTATTTGAGATGTTATGTTTTGCTTGCTTCTTCTGTTATTACTAACTGTTACAATTTTGTTTATATTTTCTGTGTTATTTTCACCGCTCTCCGTTTTATTACTTTGATCCGATTTTTCTTTCGCTGATATGCTCTCATCTTTGTCATTAACCATTCCTTCTTTGCTTTCTGCAGTCTCATTTTTCATTTCTTCATTTTCGTTAGTTTTATCCTCTTCATTTTTTGGTTCTATCTCTTTAACGTTTTTGGCCTCAGAGGAATCAATACCTTGTTTTGGACTCTTATCACTGCCGTTTTCCTTTTCTGTATTTTTTGTCTGATGCACATCTGAATTTGCACTTTCACTGCCAGAAAAGCTCACATTTTCGCTTGACAAATTCTTGTCTTTTTCACTTTCTTCCTTCGATGCTCCAAATGCATCATTTTCTAACATTTTTCTTTCATCATGAAATGAGCTAGTTTCATTACTTTCATCTTTCGAAGCTAAGTTATTATCGACATGTACTATTTTCATCGTCGCAGTTTCGTTTTCCTTGACATCTTTGTCTTTCTCAAAACTGTTCGCATACATTTTAGCATCATTTTTTGTCTCAATTTCTTCACGTCCACTTGATTCACCATGCTCCCTTTCGTTTTTAGCGTTTGATAACTCTGTGTAATTTGCATCTAAAATTAAAACGAGGAAACAACATTACGATGCACATCAATCAACTCTAATCAACATTAATCATCTGCCCCAGGGAGCATTTTAGGGCAACGAGATAAGAAATTAATTCAGCTATTTTTCTAAGGGTGAAAGGGGCAATTGTTCTTGCGCTCCTTCGCTGTACCTAGGTTGCCTTGCTTGATTGTAAAGTACCTATCAGTTGCAAAATAGTTACGAATAACTCAAGCTAAATAAAAGTTATCTGTAATTACCTTCCGTGATTTCTTGTGCATCATCGTCCAAATCAAAGGATTCATTTTTATCAACATTTTCTACTTTTATAGTTTTTTCTTTCAATGAATTTCCACCGAACGTCTTTTCCGTCTCATTATCTTTTGTTAATTTTGGCACGATCAATTTACCATCATCTTTATCACCTGGTTTTGGTACTTTTGTACCACAGTCACTGCAAACTTTTTTCCCTTTCTTTCCTTCATTTGTTTTGATTTTGCCATCTCCATTCTTTGCCCCTTCTTCTTCTTTAAAACCTTTTTCAGTTTCTGATTCATTTGTTCCAGTCAATTTTGGCACAACTAATTCGCCGTCATCTTTATCACCTGGTTTTGGTACTTTTGTACCACAATCACTGCAGACTTTTTTCCCTTTCTTTCCTTCCTTTGTCTTAATTTCACCACCTCCACTTTTTGTCCCTTCTTCCTTTGCAAAGCTATTTTCAATTTTCGTCTCGTTTGTTCCAGTCAGTTTTGGCACAATCACTTTACCGTCATCTTTATCACCGGGTTTTGGTACTTTCGTACCACAATCACTGCAGACTTTTTTGTTTTTTTCTTCCTTGTTATTTTTGGTCTTATCTTGTGCTGCTTTTGGGTTTTTTTCTGAGTCATCCTTTCCCCCTTTAGTTGCTCGTTCTTCACCTTCAACCACGCTTCCGTTATACCCAAAATTTACAGCATGATTTGCATCTGCAATCCATTCCTGTGTGGCATTATCTTTCTTTTCATTTTCCAACTTCGCATCTGTAAAGTTTGCATTTTTATTTAATTTACTTTCAGTCTTGTTTTCTTTGTCACTTTTGGATAATTTTGGCACAATAGGCTTATTTATCACCTCTCCTGCTTTCGGAATTTTAGAACCGCAGTTGGCACAAAATTTTCCTTTAGCCTTCTTAGTTTCGGCAGCAAACTTTTCTTTCTTCCCATCTCCTTCTAAGTTTGCATTATCCACTTTATCATTTCTACCTTTATCGTCATTGTTATCAACTTTCTTATCACCACCCGCCTCTGAGATATTTTTCGATATCTTTCCTTCTCCTTTGCTTTTCTCTATTGCCTCAGCATTATTCACAAAATTATTCACCACATCACTGTGTAGCTCTTCGACCTTTTTTTCTAAGTTTGCAGCTGCATCTTTTATTTTAATTGGATTCACCACATTCTTCGACGATTCTGCAATCAATTTTGCTAAATTATCTGCATCATTTTGAAGCTCAATCATTTTTCCATTTTCTCTTTCTTTTATCTGTTCCTCAGTTTCACTTTTACTTGTCTCATTTCGATGAATTTTGCTATTAACAGTTCCATTTACTTTGGGAAATTTAAACAAATTCATCCACTTTCCATCGAAGTTGTTCAATTTATCGGGTGCTTCTTTCTTCCTGGCATCAGCTTCTTTTTCATCTTTTGCTTCACCTTTCAGGCTTCCTTGTTTCCCTTCTGGCAAATCATGGCGTTGGTGATTCGATTCGTCTTCATGGTGAACATCATGAGTATATTCTGAACCCAATCCTTCCCCTGGCTTCATCACCAAATCCACATAATCTTCGTTTGATTGGATATCAGCACTTGTTCGTGTTGCCATGATATCAAGTTTACCAGACTTGTGGTCGATCTTTGTTATATAAAATTAAAAATTCATCAAATTTACCTTCTTTGAAGAGTTTGCAACATTACTGATTTGGTATCGCTCCTTCAAGTATTCAAAAGTGTCGGGGGAGGGAGTTAGGGGTTAAGATATGCATTAAGTTGAGATGCCTCTTAATAACAAAATATATATTTACTACACTAAATCAAAGTTATTAGGAGGAGGCCCCTCCTAATTATCAACTCCTTTACGAAGAAAGAATATGTTTAAAAAGCAAGCAGAATTGGGCTTTTGGTTATGTTTAATACGAGAAATCACCGGAACTCTACAAAATGGATTCATCAGTACTTATAGAACATCGGTAACATGGATGTAATCTTTGCGAAGGATTTAGGAAACTTAGAATCAATCAATGTAAAATGGAACTGCTTCTAAGAGGTATAATCCAAAGCAAGCTTTCATTGAAAGAAAAAGGAGGAAAGATGTGAAGTATATCATTAAAATTTTAATAATCTGGATCTGTTGTATATCCTTTTTCCATCATATTCATATATATGCTTTCCAGTTTGTTTTCAAATTGTGTGCCCAACTTTGTTTACAAGATGGAATCCATGAAACAATAAACAAAAAACAAAACCACTTCTTTTTTGACAAACATACCAACACTAACCTGAAAATGTGGACTTCCTTCATCTTGTCCCAAGGAATATTTGAAGCAAGATGCAAACAGAATTGAATAAAATAATCCTAATATGAACATTTCGCTGCAAATTTAACGTGGATGCAATTTTCAATTTGAACTTACATAGGCCATTTTGATTAATTCCGTCCAATCTTATCTACTGACCTGTTTAGGCCTATCTTCTTCAACCAGTTTTGGGGTTACACGCTTGAGTAAATCGAAATGAGAATCAATGATGATGTACCAACGCTTATTTCAAAGCCAATTAATTGATTGTTACTTCTTCTTAATATCGTTTAATTCTTTATATTAGTTATTTCTGCGCAACAAACTATTTTTCATTTAAACAGTGAATAGTTCAGGTTTGATCACCATTTAATGAATCTTAGTTGTAGAGAATGTTTTTGGATAAATTTCTTCTAATTTCTGTGTTTTCAATAATCTTTATCACATGAAACGGTTCATCAGAGCTATTCGCTTGAAGCAGGTCTGTATTAATAGCCGGTGGGAACGATGCAAGTAACATTGTACAAAATTGCTACAATAAGTCGTCTTACTGGAAAAATGCTTGGAATCTTTTGTTGTTATTATCAAGAAAAAACACATCAATAAACTCTCATATCAGTCCATATATTTCATAAATAAATTGAAATTAAAAAAGCACCCTTAAGACAAAAACACGATGAATTATGAAACGGGATAAAAAAATTTAAAAAATCTGTTTCTGTTGACGAATGTCTGGTGGTAATGATTTTGAGTGGACAAAAAACAATTTGAAACAAAAGGCAATTCATCTAATGATATAAAATGCAACTAATAAACTATATAAAATGGCAGTTTTAAACATGTTTTGAAAAGAAGTGGAATTAATGACACAGAATCGAAGACAATGAAAATAAAGAATACGATCTAATACAGTTCGTCATGACACGAATCTTGTGAAAAATCGCCGTTGTGACACGACATGACTCGAACACGACATATGACTCCATGAAAGATACGATATAACATAAACGGCACATTCAGAAATGAACTGAAAAGGTAAATTCCAGCATGACAAATAACGGTACGATAAACAGCATACCTGGAGACTCAGTCAAGAAACGCTACCGAGATTGAACAGGACATAAATCTATCCAATTAATGACATGATATGACACGTTACGAGACAAAAATACAAACACTACACACAGAAAATCGTTATGTTTATGACGAGCAAAACGCGAAGGTCACATGTTGCCAGAACAAGACACACTAGGATATACACTCGAAATGGCAGAGCATGCCAAAATACGAAGGTAAGAATATGACACAAAATGCAATGCAAATATATCATACATTTGAGGAAGAAATTTAAGAAGGTTTTTGACGATGTTAGGAAGTTAATCGTGAAAAATTTATGATTTTATTGCGAAAGATTACGGAGCATATCTAAGTCTAAATAGGTTTTGGAAAAGGTTCGATTTTTTGCAAAAGAATATTTTATAGGGCAATATGTGCTGTCTTTTAGCAGTTCCCGGTTTGATTTTTGACATACAAAACAAGATTCATTTATCCTCATAGGCTTTCTTGGTTTGCATAGCTTCTTCGATTGTCTGCGATGCAAAATCTTGGATGAAGATACTTGCCGAAATTATGCATCTTTATCATGGCAGTGTGAATCTCATCAGGGAGAAATTGATGCAATTGAAGGTCAGGCAAGGAAGAGATAGCGGCTTTGATGAAGATGATGGTGGCTATCAACAAGGCTCATTTCATTTGACAAGGTGTGTGATGCTCTTTATTCAACCATACACATTTATCTAATTTCATAAAGCATTTCTCCATCTGATGTCATAAATATATCTGCTATGGCAATAACAGTTTCAAATCGGATCGATTTAGGACTCTTAGTTGCTAGGCCGCTATCAATCTCATCCACATTAAGCATGTTCTGTGCAGTTTCAGAAGTTTCCATTACGTCATCTGGGAATGCAGGCGGAGGCCTTCCGTTGAGGTTGCTAACAAGAAGCGGAGGAGGCAGTCTAGAGAATACGAATAATAATAAAAGAAGAAATGGGATGGGAGAAGACTCAAAAAGAGGCAGTGTTTTTATAGATTTGAAATTTTACTATTTTATGGCTAACGGTCTCGGACAAAAATCAAATTGCTTTTGGGTGGTCTTTGATAATAAATCAGACACGATCCTGGACTAAAGGCATGGCTACAAAAATTCAAAATAAAGAACAAGGAAGAGAGAGTGTGAGGACATAATAATATTGATTACCATCTTCATCTTCCCATCCCCCTCATTGTTTTAAAGCATTGTTAAATGTTAAATATTTTCTTTTCCAATTCAAAGCAACTGTAACTTCTTAGAGATACTTTATGAATCTGAGCTTAAAAAATATCAAGAATATCGAGGTTGAACAAAACTAACTTCTAATAATCAAAAAATGCGTTTTATTTCGCTCATCAATATTGCAATGAAATTGAAAAGGTGACAAGAAAATCTAATAAATAAAAACAAACCTTTTGAATGGACTTTTGATCATTTTATAAAATACCAGAATTAGCAAGGTGAACAAAATGACAAAATCAGCAGATAGGCTGAAAATGTTGCCTGAAAATAAATGAAATAAAAGAATAAGTTCATAAGATAGAACATCAACGAAAAAATGTGACAAGAAAGGCAGTTGATTGTGGAAAGTGATGAATATGGTGTCTGTTAAAATTGGCCACAGCTGCATTGAAAGATGCTTACTTCGAAGGTTGATAAGTAAACAAATGCAGGAACAACGAAAAAAGTTGAAAACAAAATTATATTTGATTACGTCATTAAAGGATAAATGAGCTAGAATTTGCAATGGCAACGAGGCTGCCTCATTAAAGATTTTGAACATTTAAATTTAAAACATTGAAGAACAGTCTCATATCAATTTAACTTGTACAAGGGTTAACATTCAACGCTTAGAATAACTTTGAATGCAACTAAAGTAGACTCACCTTCCTCAATTTTTTCCTCTTTTAAAATTCGTTCTTTGCTAACCTTATCTTTATCAACCTCATTCGCAAGAATCGGCCCAATGACCTCATTTCGTTTTTCTTTTGTCACGGTATCATGCAGCATATTTTGTATATTCATTGCACCTCTTGTCTTTTGTTGCATGTGGTGTGGAAGTTTATCGATCTCTCTTTCAACACGCACAGCTGGTGGTGCAAACGCGACACTGACGTCACTAACTGTTTTTGTTGTTGTAGATGCTATTGTCTCTGTTTTTGTCATATTGTCCTTTGACCTTAGGTCAGCTTCAGTGTCATGCAATATGGCATTCATCATCATCTCGCCGTCAATTGCCGTTGCAGGCTCTCCACCTTCAAGATCAGTTTCAGATTTTATTTTCTTGGGAAAATGTTTCTTTTTACTTTCAGCTTTATTTTCAGTTCCTTTCACAGCTTGCGTTACGTTCGTCTTTCTTATGAGAGTTTGCTCTGCATTTATCATTGATTTTGTAAAACCGTATTCTTGCAATAATTCAGAATCATGATCTATTTTACTTTGTTTGGCGACATCGTTGCTTGTTTTCATTTTTCTAGCGAATTTTTCAGGCAATTCACTCGATTTTCTAGCATACATAACATGATGATGTTCCTTCTTACTTGTCATGGCACCAATATTCACTGCACTTCTTTTCAATATAGCGATTTTCGTACTTTCAGTTTCAACATTTTTATTCACCACGCCTATGGGAGACGCTTCTTCTCGTAGAGTAACAACTTTCCCTTCGCTCAATCGCGGAGTATGTACCTCTTTTACTTCCATTTCAACGATTTGCGAGGGAATACCACTTGTTGTTGGTTGCACAACTTGTAGCAGGCCTAAATCTTCTTCCACCTGCGAAGGAATCTGTGCATCAAATCTCGTAGACATAACTGATAATGGCAAATAAATCGAAGTAGAACTTGGGACCAATTTTTCTTTGATCAATAATTTTGAAATCGGTTTTTTGTCTTGGTATTTCTTCGATGTCGCTACTTTCACAATTGAGGCACTGTTTTTTAACTCTGAAGACTTTATCCTCCCGATGCTATGTTTCAAACTGGATTCAACAGTGCTCCCATAAGTGCTTTGCATTGAATTTTCAGTCATCCTATTGGTGCTTGTATCAGCCTTGGCCGTCACATTTCTCATTTTCAATGAACTTTCTTTCGCTTTCACTACCTTAAGAAGCAACGCACTTTTAGTGGGCCTAATATCAGATACACTTTCATCTGGGAAAACTTTCTGTGTCTTCTCAATTCTCGTGACTTCTGTGGCACGACTTTCGCTGCCATAATCAAAATTAGTGACCACGGTGCTACCAACCGTATTTTGCACTGAATTGTCTGTCAATTCTTTAGACCTTTTTGAAGCTTTTACTTCAATTTGTTCTGCATTTTCAGGACTCTCTTTGGTTACTGGTAGCTTCGAAAGCATTGTATTTTCAAATGGCTTAACATCGGAGGCATCGGCAACAGAAATAACTTTCTTTTTCTTTGTTTCAACTCCTTTTCCCTCTTTGACATGGCTCTCCTTGACAGGTCTCTTCATGCCCATTTTGGAACGACTAGCAACAATATTTTCACGCGCTTCTTTCGTTAAATCTTTAGCTAGTTCTTTGCTTTTTGCAGACGCTGTAACTTCAGCATGACTTGCTTCAACTAAATCTTCTTTCGAATCTTGCAACTTTGAACACAGTTTACCTGATGGCGTCATATCAGATACATCTACAGAAGGTATAAATATCTTCTTTGATTCTGAACGCATACTCTCTTCATCACGTTTCTCAACTCCAAATCTTAATTCAGACTCAGTAGTTCTTTCATTTCTTCCTTTTATTGAATCTTCAGCAATTTCGGCAGTCTTTAAAAAAGCCTTGGATTTAGAGTGTTCCCCAACATCGGAGCTCTTACTTTGTGATTGTCTTATATTTGATATGCCTGAAATTTGGCTATGTTTTTGCAGTAAATTAATACTTATATCGTCTTTGAAATGTTTCATGGTGCTTTGTCTATAACTAGACCCAAAAGGAAACCCTAACGTATTTTTGAATGAATTCCCTGTTGTTTCCTTAATAGTCATGGAAGCTTTTCCTTTCTCATGCTTCATTTCAAACAAATTATCTATCCCTTCATGTGACTTAGGAAGCATCATACTTTTTGTTGGTGCTGATTCAAATTCATCTACAGTCGAGGCAACTAAATTCAGATGCATTTCAGCAGTCTCTTTTCCATCTTGCACAATAGTTTTCACATCATGCTCATATGAAATTGTCCTCAATCTTTCAATTATGTCATTTATACTTGAAGATGCTCTCAATTTGGTGTATTTGGTTTGAGTGGAAATGTCTATTGTTCTTCCCAATGCACTGATTTGCTCAAATTCATGTAAAGTGGACTCTTTTGGATTTATTGAGCCTTCCATCTCAATACTTCCTATTTTTGTTGTTGTTTCTTCTGTAGCAAAACTTTGGGTAGAAGTACTAACAGGTGAAATGTTCAACATTTCTGTTTTTTGTCTAACAATGCTTTGAACATCAGTCTGTTTTGAGGGTGATGATGTTTGAACTGATGTCTTTAAAGTGTTTTCATGCAATGCAGTTATGCGAAAGAGTGTGGTAGTCAATGAAGATGTAATAATTGTTGAAGATGGAACTTGTATGAACTCAACACTTTCATACGGTGTTGTTTGCATTTTTGGTATTAGTGGCATCAATGTGTCAGATTTTCCATTATAGTCAATATCATTTGCAGCCTGAGCAGTATTACTTAATAAAACCAAAGAACTTACTTCAGCAGAATCACTTTTCTTGAAATCAGGGTTTTTGCAAGCTAAGGGAACATGTTTAATGAAGGGCCACAGACATGAACCAATGTTGATGTTTACTTCGTTTTGAACCTCATCAGAAGAAACCTTTCTCTGGTCCTCAAATTCTCCAAACGTTTTGAAATTTTTATCCCCTAAATTTAATATTGATTCCATGCTGTTTAATGAAGTATTGGCTGCCTGTTTAATATTGTTCAAATCTTTTCCTTCATGTTTTGAAACCAACATAGAAGTTGGCTTGATGTGGTTCGAGTGTGGATTCCTGCATTGTCTCTTATTTGAATGAATAACGAATATTTGTTCATAAATATATTTGAGATATGAAGAGTCTGTTTGTTGCATATCTCTACTAACAATTACAAATTTCTTTTTACAACCATAACAATTTTTAATTGAGTCATCATTCCATAAATATTTGTACAAAGTCATGATGACCTGACTACTCCAAGTCTTTTTACGTTCTTGCAACTTTGCAAATGACAAGTTTCTCTTGCTATAATTAATAGTTTCCAAATGTTTCATCAACCCAAAGTGATTGAAACATTTCTGTTGTGAGGTGTTTAAAACACTGTCAAATTTGTTGAAATCTGCTTCACCAATGATTACTACCCTTCTTTTTTTCTCACATTGGATGCAAGTAATATTTGAATTTTCACGCCCATGTGACCAATAATTCAAGCCTTTCTGTCCTGTGAAAGTTAATTCATTTAGCTTAAGCATTGGAAAGGTTGAAGATCTAATTTATTGAGGCCTCCCAATTATTTTTATGGTCCCTGGGGCAAACCATGGGTATGCTCCTTCATTTTTCTCTTCTTCTATACCAAAATTGAAGCAAATTTTTAAAATTCCAGAATTGCAAAAATGGTCTCACTTTTGATTTATGACCAGGCTTCTAATTGCCTCTTTGGTCCATGGCAGGGGTACCTGCTGTACTCAAGGGTAAGCGCATAAAAAATAAATACAGAACAAAAACAAAATCAAAAAATTTTGATTATTTTAAAAACAGAGGGTTAACTCCCCCCGTTGCACCCCAAAACGTAGCTACCCCAAGTAAATTTGCTTGTTGCGACAGATAATTTTCAAGGTCTCCCTTCCAACCTTCAAAAATATAGAGATGAATCTTTAAAACCCGATGATTTCCTTGTAATATAAGTTGAAGATCGACCCTTGAAAGTTTTATTTCTGATGAAA
Source organism: Catostylus mosaicus (assembly GCA_964019065.1). Classification (NCBI taxonomy): domain Eukaryota; kingdom Metazoa; phylum Cnidaria; class Scyphozoa; order Rhizostomeae; family Catostylidae; genus Catostylus; species Catostylus mosaicus. The sequence continues at coordinate 8,474,769 of OZ025193.1, read as the reverse complement.
GATTTCGTTATTTCGTGATGAAAGCTTCTTAATTCAACCCTGGCCACACAACCACAATATACAACAGGTTTTTATGATTAATTATTTACGAAATATTACTCCTTGTTGAATAGGATTCTAAGCTTCAATTAAGTTTAATCAAAAATGACGTGCAAATTAGACTAGGGGATGAAAAACCGTTGAAAATTGAAAACATCCTAGCGGCCTAAAAACCATGAATTTGCGAGGCCTACCTAAGCTAGATTACTGCAAGCCTGTTATGATTGCTACAATAGTTACAACTGGTCTGTTAAGTAACAAAACATAATATGTTTATTATACATACTTGGATCAATCAGATGTTCAAATATTAGAAAAAGTACCAGATTTATTGATGTGAATAACATTTTATTGATGTTTTTCGATCTTCCCGCCGGCGCCTGCTGTCTTTGATTATTGTTGTCTAGATTACACACCTTCTATCCCTGTGGTTAAGCTTCTTCCAAATCACATTTTCCCAATAAATCAAGGTTTGAATAGGAGGGGGGGGGGGTGGACAGGGATAGGAGAGCATTAATTCAAGTCACCCTATGGTACCAACTTTTTAACAAATGCTTCTTAATCTGAGTATTTAGTCTATCTGTTCAGCTTTCCTTCATTTAGAAACTCTGAATCAATTTCTATGCAACATAGACCATATCAACAATCAGCGTTTTATCAATCTTTAGAGAGAAGAAACCCTGTTCTCAACCACCCCCCTATAAGCTAAATTGAAATTTAAGAAATTTGGATCCCATTTATTTGAGTAGCAGTTGACGTTTTCTAAACGATTTTAAACCCCACCTGAAGATTTTGGTTAATGTTGCTATGACGAACGTATATCAATTGTGGTTTTGTACTCATTGCTATGAAATGAATCCCGAAAATTTCCAAACAATATTCGTGGTTTCATTAAGCAGCATGATTTTGGTCATTTCACTTAATTTGTTTACTGAATAACAAGGTCGCCTTCAAGGAATGGAAATGATAGAATCTCTCCCCAACTGAGATCCACACGAAAACACTGCCATCATGATACCACTTAAATGAAGAGAATTATCCCGAAAGATGTCCAGTATGTAAGGCCGAAAAAACATCGCAAATGTATCATTTCATCTTTTTTTTCTGTCACTGTGGTGTGATGCCCTAGTAGTAAATATTTCATAACCTTTTTTTTTGGAAAAGGAGACAAAACAGAATTTTACTTGGCTTGACACTATTTAGAATTATAAGAAGTTCACATTTACAATCGTATTTGTTTCTAGGATACAAATGCCTTTTCCATCCAAAGCCAACTCATCTATGGGACTAAATTCATCAAATCCAACCATTAAGTGTAAGTTTTTATGCAACAAGTGAGGAATTTTGTATTAGTAAGTCCAACCTAAATCTCTCGTTAAGCAACACGTTATAGTTCTTAACCAAGCTGCCATCACTGAGGAGCCTCAAACATAAATATTTAGGAAGGATAAATATATAAATAGATAAATATCAAGCAATAAATAAATAGCAAGATAGAATGAATGCATAAAAACAACAGATTGTTTTTCAAAGAGGGGTTTTATCATAATTAACAGTAGAAAACAGAATTTGAATTATATAGTTTTGTATTCGCTTAGAATTTGAATATTTCCGATCATCAAGTTATCATGTAAGTGTCATTCTAGTATAAATTGTTCATTATATCAGTTCTATTGATGGAGGATGGCATCAAAAATCTCTTGTACACCAGGAATAACATCAACTGCTTTTGTCTTCAGAGCAAGCTAAAAGACAGGAATAATTGTTTAGGGTTTACGAATTGAAACTAACAATCATTATCTGTATGTTTGGAACTTGGTTTTAAAGTTAACAATTAACCAAAAAAAACCTTATTATTTGAGATTTTTTGTTCTTTAGACCATCAATAGGTTGCCTAGGTTGCTTCTGAATCGTAACAAACTGTATTCTGTAGTGAATCTAAAACATATCTGTTGTCAAACAACCACAGAATGTTCTAAGAATTAAACGTTAAATCATTCACATTATGGGATAACAGATAACCAAAAGTCAAAGGTAAATGATATTGTTTTGAAATAAAACACTAACCGACAAAACTGGATTATTGGGTATCATTTTAAGTTCAGCCATGACCCATATGCCATTTGTAAATCGCAATGACTGATAAAGCATCTCCTGTTTCAATTAAAGAGAACATCAAATCAATTCAATTAGCTTTAGATCAAAGCAAAAGGTCAATTAGATGAGGAAGAAAGATATTATTGCTAAGGTACATTCCTTGATCCAGAAGTCTTCACAGGATCAGTTGAAAGCTTCAAATATGTAATCCATTAAGTAAAATCTGAATGCATAATACTCTGCTAAATCCACATTTGACCATGTTTGAAGGATCCTCGTTCGACAGAATCAAATGTGAAAATATGAAATACAAGGCACTCTTTGGAAGTTATGAAAATGACTCAAATATTAGCTCTCTGGAAGAATCTTAAAATCTTTTGACTGACAATTAAAATAGATTACCTGTCCATCAACATTTCGACGTGCAATTGTGAATACATTGTTTGCCCTAAGCCGCTGTTGCACTGCATCTAATGCCAAAAAAGTGGCAACATTAATCAAACAGATAGAATTTAAGATGATTGCTTTCACACAATGGTGCTGATAAAGACTAAAGACAGAATGGTACAAGAATGAAATACTTATTTAAAAAGAACTAGATTGTGTATTTTTTAAAAGATTAGGAATGATAACAAAAGGTACATCATCGCAGCAAACATGGCAGCTAAAAAGTCAAAGCATTTTCATGAAGTCTAGCTTCATCATTTTTTATCTAGATTCATGATGCTTCTTATGAAAAGAACTGTGGGATTATTTTTACAATAAACTTAGTTCAGAGAATAACCTGAACATTTCATACCTGGTGGCAATAAAACGTTTGAAATTTGACTTTGCACTTCATTTGTAGCAGGAATATCTTTCCATGTCGCTAGGAAAACTTTGCGATCTAAAATTGAAACAAAAAGGTTCCTATTAAGAGAATAATGCAGATTTAAACGCGGAAAGAAAACAATTTGGAATATCACATTTTGGAGAGGATGATATCACTTGACTACATGGTTGTATTTAAAAGAGATTTAAAGAGACAATTAGCTAGAAAAGAAAAAATAAAATAACATATAATAAAATAGTATAACAAAATAATGGAGACTATGGTCAAGAAAAGGAATAGACGTAAAATTTACACATATGGTATTGAATGGAATGACAATAATGAACTTACCCATTTCACCATCATCACCAAAGTAAACGTGAAGTGGAACAAGGCAACCAAAATAGAAGATATCGATGTTATTCTTGACAGCAACTTGCAAATTGTTCAATGGATTCATCCGTTGCACAGGACCAGCTGAAAACAAAGAGCAACGCTCAAAAGATCCAAAGCATTTATTTCTAATGTTAAAATGATACTTGACCTGTAATGAAATAAATACGTTAACAAAACCAGCAGCAAAATCTCAGTTTATTAGTTAGTTAACCTCGTTTTCAGCATCCGATAACTCGCTTTCAGCATCCAATAGATTTTGTTTTCAGTACTGAATAAACCTTATTTCCAGTGGCTAACCAGGTCATCATTTTAATAGTATAATAAATTCAAAACGTTAATATATTTATGAGGGTTCTGGAGCAAGAATTGATACGGAAATGACCTTAAATCTGATTACAAATGAACAATAAGATCTCATTTCAAGAAACCTCTTAAACTTCTTGTATAAAGAAAATTGAATTGCAAGATGGTAGAATATTATATCAATGATCACAGCCTATATAATATCAAATGGAAAAGTCACTCAAATTATAAAAATCTTAAGGTTCAATCGAAGAGAGATATTGAAATGAACTTACATGTATTTAATTGAAGTGATGTTTCTGCCTGTTGATTTGGCGGCAAAGGTGAGTTGATTTGCAATGCGGAAGCCGGGGCCAATCCAAAACTATTCTTATTGAATTGAATTGCAAAGTCTGACATAGCCTGCATAGCGCGATTAGCAAACGTCAAATCCATGAAAATCTGTCCTTGACGGCGGCTGAATGTACCTGTCAATTAAATGATTGATGGCGATAGCTATAACATTATTATCATTATCATATTAGTCTATGCTCTATCGTCAATCATAATCACCTATCATCAATCATAATAAATCACCTTAAATCAAAATCCATCATCGTAAATCATCGCCAATCACAATAACTCATTAAAAATGATCTTTCATCATTTTAACTCATCATCATTATCGCAGGCCATCAAAAATGACTATACATAATTAAAAATCATCATTACTGCCCTCGTTACCATCATCTCAAAAATTGCCATTGACACCTTCACTATCATCCCTGCTTCAATCACCCTAATCAGTAATCACAATAATCATAATGCATAGAACTGTCTGCCAGTGTCTGGATGGGCAACTGTTTTTAGGCAAAGACAGAAGATAAAGAGTAATGGTATGAAATTTATAAAAAGTACCAGATATTTCGACTCCTTTTCCTTTTGAAGCTGGCAACCAAATCTAAAGAAATAAAAACATGGAAAAACATCAGCTAAAAAAAACAGACTCAAATTTTGATCAAAAAAGTAGCAAAGGGTGAGGAAAACAATCTTTGAAGGGGAGATTTATTAAAACTGACTATTGATGAATACGCAAATTAATTAAAATGTAGATAAAGCTCACCGTTTTGGGAGGTACATATCCAGTTGGGGCAACTGCACCACTCAGACTAAATAGGTCACCAATACCACCAGCGCTTGCACCTCCAAATGCTGGTTGAGATGCAGGTTGTTCCCCAAACTGAAATGTTCAAATTAATTTTAAAATGTTAAGCCTGCTAAACGATAGCAACAAATTTTTTAAATGGGGAGAAAGAACGCGTTCTAAATAAAAAAAAAATACGATGAATAGTTGTTTCCTGGAAGCACAGAAAAAAAGCTTTCGTACAAATTGGCTTTTGCAGAGCGTGATTTTTCCACCTGTTTTCATGTTTTGGTGACATAAAATGGCGTGATTTTTGGCCCCAAAAATCTTAAGAATGTTATCTCAACAATATCAGTTGTATTTAAGAATGGGAAAAAGATACTTACAGTGAAGCCTCCTAAATCCCCACTGAGAAGATCAATTGGAGCGGCTATGAAGGAACACATTTCAAATTAAAATGCAATCCAAAGACTTAAAATAGGTGACGTGGACCACATTGTAATTTTACAAGGCTTTGAATAAGTTATACAGAGCTTGGGTGAGGCGCAATAGAGATGAAGATAGAGATTAAAAGTAAAACCGAAACATGCAAAATGACCAAAAATGTTTGAACATTTGCGAGCAATCAAAATTTAACAATGGTCCAAGCTGTGTTTTGGCAAGCAACGAAGAGCAAATTGGCTTACCAGCAGGGGCTTGTTGAACCGGGGGCTGGGGTTGAAATGTTGGCTGCACTGGCGTGTGCTTGGCTGTCAAATCCATTGAAAGGAGATCACCAATAAGTGAGTCACCTCCTCCAATCGGAGCAGCTGGTTGAGGAGGTGGTTCAGATGTTTCAAGTACTGGTGTCCCATCATCTGGTTCTCCTGCTGGTTCAAGTTTAGTTGGCAAAGCAGCACGTCTAACTGGAGTTCGACCAGCGACAAAAGAGCTGGGTGGTTTGTGGTAGACGGAAGCAAGGCTTGAGATGTGACAGATAAGCTCATCAAGAAGGCTGGGTTCAAGTAGATCTGTCTCTTCTGAAATCAATGGTTTCTCAGCCAAGACAACATCCTATTTAAAATAAATAAATAAATATGTGTTCAATTTCGAAATACTTAATATACATTTCTGATATCGAAACTCTTGAACTAAATCAAATCGGTTGAATGAATCAAAAGAAAAGTTAATCTGATCAAAGATAAATATTTTTGTCACCCGTCATGTTCATCAATCATGTCATAAGTAGAGGATAAAAGATGCAAAAGACAAATCAAGATTACGATTACACAAGATTACGTAAGATTAGATAAGATTACCTTGGCTGCTGCAGGATCTGTGGATAACAACCTCCAATAGATATAGCCTCTATCTCTTAAATCCGGATTATCACTGTCTTGTGTTGCCAAGCTCAATACTTGTTGAACCAATTCTTGGGTATCGGTTGGTCTTTTCAAAAATAGTTTGACAATGGCAGTCAATAACTGTAATTGGACCTATTCCAGGAAACAGAAATGTGATTTAGGGTACCGAGTTACCACATGTTATCAATGTATTACTGAGGAACCCTTATTGGGACCCAATAGAGCGATATATATTCAGTATAAACCTTGTAAACATATGGTATATTATTTGTAGATTCAACTACATTGGTAGCGGTATGGTGAAAGAGAATGCCAATGACTGCAAAGAATAGCTTAAAACTAGAAAGTTTACGAGAGGATGTTAAATGTCATTGATGCAACGAAATAAGATTTCTAAACGAAATGCCAAACGAAAAGGCATTTAAGGTTTCCAAACGAAAAACAGTTTTGTCAAGAATGCAACTTTGATCTCACTTGAGAATTCTCATCTTGAAATCCTTCTAAAAATGTTGCCAACAGCTCATCAGCATTGTCTATTCTCTCAGCATATTCACCAATTATCCATATCATTGAAGCTCTAAAAAATAAAAAGCATCTCGTTTAAGAACATTCACTCTTGATCAAGGTAAAACTAAGTAAAAATAAAATTAAGCTTCAGATACACACGGGACAATTAAGTAGATGGAAGTAACGCAATGATGTGCACTACATTCAAGCAAATTTACCATTGACTGACGGTTGGCCTAAGTTTCGATTTGTATTTAAGCATTTTCATCGTGCGCGAATTTTCAAATTATCGTAAACAATAAGAGATTCCAAAGATGTCAAATTTGCGCTTCACAAAGGCATCACAATGTAGGCCATGAATACATTTTTGCAGTTGAAAAATGCAGTTGGATACAAAACAAAAATCAACCTTGCTTCTGGTTCATCAAGGGAATCCAAATTCTCACATAAAGTTGCAATGATGCCTTCATATTTGTTTGGGTATCTTCGGAATATGTCCTATGAACGAAACATTAATCATAAAACTGTGAAACAGAAAAAGACTAAAACTTGAAAATATCAGAGTATATCAATGATACCTTCAGCAAGTTGAGTTCAAGCAAAGTTTAAGGACAAAATTCAAGTTGCATAAAACAAGACTTTTTCGAGCAGGTTTTGCCTCTTGAATGGCTCACTTGAAGCAAAATTTAATTCAATGAATATGGAAAATATAATGCCACTTGCAAAATTTTAGTATTAGTTATTTCTAACCATTGTCGTTTTTCATTAAGCTATTTCCACCATTATGCATTGTTCCTTACTTAACGGATTTATGAAACACGAGGTCAAACTTCCTTCGCCGATTTGATGGTCTCATTTAGACAACAGATTTGAGCAGCATATAGTCTAATCATAAACTGAGGTCATTCTCACTTCAAATTTGCCTCATTCAAATACCAAAAATTAAACAAGTAAACACTCGCCTAGTCTAGTTAGCTTTGGTAACAATACAGTCTGAGAAAGTTTTGGAGTTAAAAGATAAAAAAAGGAGAGGACATCTCAAAGCAAACGGAGATTTTGTGGAAATTTAAGTTGTCTTGAGAATGTAAAGTAAAGCACTTTCACGGTTAAATATCTTTCGTATGTAATTATCAGTGTAATTTTGGCATTACGAAACTCAAACATGCCAAAAATACGAAAACAACTTGAAAGTATAAAAAACCTTGAGAACAATGATAGCTTCTTGCACAACATAGTTGACTTTGTTTTGGATCAAATCTAGCAATGTTGTCACACATTTTTCAGCAGATTGCTAAAACAAAATCACAGCAACAAATATATTTTGATGGTTTTTGAGACTTTGAAATTTAATTGATGCAACATAAGGCATGAAGGAAGCACAACAAAAACACAATGTCCCTTGCAGTGCACTTGCCTGGTTACAGGAAGGCCTTACTTGAGAAGTCACAGGCAAAACGTTATGGCATAAAACATAGTAAAAACATGCATAACACGAAACAACGTAACGTAAGTCTACAAACAAGAACAAGATCAACTGAACTGAACGAGAATAAAACAAAGGGAGAAACTAACTCTCAGAAATCATCAAAGAATCACATGAAAATATCATGGTAAAAAATTGTTTAAAAGTATATTATGTTGAAGTGGCCAATTTAAGGAATTGCCTGAAATTTAATTAAGAGGATTTGCCTGGCTGTCTTGGCTGTGAAAGATGGGAAGATTGCAGATAATTAGGGCGACAGTGTCTACGACGATGCTTACAAACTTGGGTTAAAACAATCAATCAAAAGTTGAAGATGTGATGTACTAGGTCATGAGCTTCATTGCTAGTAAGAAATGCAAGAAAATATAAACAGTTAACTGGCTAAACAAAACATAAAGCAAATCTATTTTCGTATCTGAGAAAAGATTGAAAGAAGCACGTTTCTAAAGGTCATTTCAGACTATTCTTCATTCAAGTTCAAATTACCAATCAACTTCTAACGAACGTGTGGTAACTTATCACTGAATTTTATCAGATACCTAAAGTCTCGTCCTGACAACGATGAAAAGGCTGACACAGTGTACAAACAACAGATCCATCAATATTTTTATTGAATTATGGAAAGCGTCGGTTTATTTGTCAAAACAATCACGCCTTCTTTAATTGGTGGTGAGTTTGACATGATTTCTTATCATCAAATTGTAAAACAGAACATGAAATGAAAGCACGTGGGATCGACGTACGATAGGAAAGAACAGGTGTAAGTTGCACAAATCAACATCACCAACGTGCAATTCTATCGCACGTGGTGAGGTTGCAGACGTTTCAAGATGTGAAATTACCTCAACTTTGATGGCACACCTTCCAATTGCACGAACTGATTTGCGAACAAAATCAACGTCTACTTCAGTGGCGTATCTGGCAAAGAAAGATGATTTTCAAATTAGAAGTTAAAAGAATGTAAGGAAGCGTTTGATCACAAAAGCAGTTTGGTTACATGCAAAATCATCAAGTAAAAATCTAATTAAAAACAGCCCAGAAACAAGACATGCAAGAGTTATAAACAACTTATGTTTAAGACAACATAAAACAGACAGGAGCCCAAAGTTACTTTGTTCTTCTGCAATCTAACTGGGTTAAAGATGTCATGGGGCACAGGCATATAAAAGCCATGACTAATTACGTCTTTAGAGGAACTGGAACTAATAGGGCCAGAGTGAATTGTACCCAATTATATATAAGTAAATAATGACAGTATCAAACTAAGCAATCTTACTCTTTTAATTCAGCCAACACTTGTCCGATGTTCTGCTGAGTAGCAAGACGAATCATAATATCTAATTTCTCCAGCTTGACGTAAATTGGATCATTGTATTTGACGAAGAATGCCTTGATCTCATGCTTCAAAATTTCAGGCCTAAAAAAATACGAGACTCATGTATTAAATTACATGCAAGAAAGTTGTTGCTTTCTAACAGTTGGCAATATTTATCCTAAAAGTGGAATTCAAAGTGAGAGTTAAAAAAACATGCTATAGAATCTGACTGACAAAAGCTTCAAAACTTTGCCACAAGACAACATGAGGAGATAAATTCACAAAATTAGCTTTGCTCTATAAAATGTAACTGTTGAAACTAGTCGGGCAGGGACATTTTCATCACCAAAAAGAGTAAAGAACAGAATTCATAAATCATCCATCTGCACTAGAAAAGATCAATTGACGTTCATATTAGAAATGCAACTACTGGAAACTTCAAACGACAATAACCTATTTAGCTTTGCTACTCGCGAGAATCCGATGCTTTGATGTTTGGACACCCTGTTTCATGGCTATCGAGCGTTGGCGATTGCTATCAGGTGCTGTAATTCGTTCTCAGGTCTCACCGAAAGATTTGCCGAACATTAACGAAGAATGCTAAGTGTTGCTCGTTGCAAAGCACTTCTGATCGTTAATGGAATCGGTAGAACCGACCATTTTGCCGATTATGGTTTATATAAACAACAAACTGACACTTGCTTTGAATAACCTATCGCATAATCGTCGTAGGATTCGTTCTAAACCTTGAAATACTTGAAACTCGTGAGCAATGAACAGAGTCCCTCAAGATATTGTGGAGAGTTTTGATCGTAAACAAGTCAGATATTAACTGACTGATCCATTTAACTGATTCAACAGGGGTGTTTTGAAATATCATTTGCTAACCAATATAGCCATCGCTTCATCAACACGTGTTTATGTCGTTTAAGTTCGTGTTCCTTTACGTTAAATGGAATTGGACTTCTGATTGACCAAGGTGTAATACGATTTCAAATGTCTGGCTCGTAATAATTGTACGAGTAAGGAAATCTTTCTAATAAACCGTAGTCTAGACGGGCAAAAGCAAGGTCTGAAAATAGAAACGAGAATGTGCTTAGTCTAGTTTTCGACCAATCAATGAAATCGAGACAGTGAGTACAATCAGAAGTTGTCTAGACAAATATTCATTGGTTGAAACATGGTAGACCTTTATTATTATGTGCTCAAGAACATCGATTTTTATTCTACTTATCCTCTCTTTAAAGTTACAGTAAAATAAAACATGCACTATAAGCAATACGAAAGTATGTTGAAGCGAATCAAAACAGAAAAAATGGCTATAAATTAATTCAAACAAGCAGCAAAAGCATAAAGAATGCCAGAAAGTGGGAGAATTTGGAGTATTTGATCATGAAATTAAGAAAGTTTTCTTACTTATCCTAAAATATAAATATTTAACTTAAATAAATGCTTAATAATCTCAGCGATCAAGATTTGTATGAAAGTTTTAGAACCACACACATGATACACAAAACAACAAGTGAGACTGACCACGGGTAAATCTGATGTTGAAAAAAACATGGTCGGGTCTGATGATTTAACATTTTTCTCTTGAAAGTATAACGAACTATACATCAGATATTCAACCGAGAGATAAGAGTGCTTTCGATCGTTTGTGTTTAAGATTTATACTATTTTTGAAACCAATTTAGGAAGGTCGATACACTGTCCGTTCTGTTACTTTCTTTGTACCTTAATGCAGTTATTAAATTAAGTTATTTTCGTTTGAATGAAATGAATACAAGAATAGAAAAAGCTTCTCAATTCTATCACACAAAACCTCTCAATATAAAACTCGGTTTTGAGAGCTTAGACTCAATTGGCTAGACTATGGTTTACTATAAAGATTTCCTTTCTAATACAATTATTAACATAGAGACACAAGAAAGAGCATGCTGTAGACACCTAAGTCCCTCATCCTTGCTATAGCACTGGGTTTCATTTAATCCAAATAAAACGTGTTCATCTGGCAACAGCAAAGTAGGCAAGCAACCACAGTCTCTTGTGTACTGACAAGACGAAGGCCTCCTAATAACAAAAGGTCAAATTCAAAGCCAAAAGCATGCCTGGTTTCTATTATCAGGCGACGAACGCTTTAACCAATGGACATTACTGTCTAAAATCAATTCAGAACAGTCCTACCTCTAATCTAAGATTGGGATCGACAATAATCATGATTGTTGTTGAAAAGAGAAATTTGGGTAGCAATTTAATGTGATTGAAAGAGCAAGTTCGCATAAGACATTCTTCCGCAAATTTTCATGGCAATGAATGAATTAGTCAAGAAACTGAGTAGCATTTTATGAAAAGAATTATAAGGTTTTCATTAATTAAGGGGAAAGATGATCGGTTTGTTTGTAATTAAACAAAACCCTTGGCTTTATAAATAGAATGGAGATAGATGACTAGACAGTAGAATACAAACCTTTTTTGGACAATGAGATTGATGTTCCTCAGGGCAACGTATTGGATCTCTGGTTCAGCGGATAAAAGGGTCACTGAAATATACAAAGACGAAAGGTTAATGATGGGAAACTTTGCGAAGGAAATTAAGAAATTTGACAAGTTAACTGACTTAGTAAATATAAAGCCGAGAACAAAAAGTAGAATTAGAAGAAAAACAAAGTTGGCCATTCATTGATAAAGATTCATTTACATTACAAGATAAAAAGACGCATCAAATAAAAAAATGTAAATTATTGTGAATTACTTAAAAACATCTGAATACAAATGTGCTGACATTGGATTAGGATTTAACTAGAATTACGATTGACACAATGATAAAACGAACACTGGAAGTAGAGGTATAATTGAAGAAAAAGGTGTCCTCTGTTACTCTGAGTAATTTATCACATACTTTATTCTGTCTGATGCATAAACTTATGGAGATTATAAATTGTCTGAAAGAGCACAGCAACGAAACTCTGAATAACAGAGAAACGTATTTTCTTGAATTGCTTCACCAATGTTTTGAAATTATCATATACCAAATATTGACACAACGATATGGACGATGCGTAATTAACAATACAAAAACATCAATTTATCTTAATACAAATATTATATCAATATCAATATCAATATCAATATCAATTAGGCATTGGCAGACACGGAGTGAATATACTAACCATACAGGTGAATATAATATACTACCAAATTGTCTGAATATAAATATATAAAATGTGAAATCCAGACAGATGAATTTGCCTATAATATATATTTTTATTCATAAATTACGTGACAGAATGTGAAGGTTTAAGTAGTAATTTCAAGTTTCACGCTTGATGCAATCTTCAGACAGTGCTGAGAGTCTGATTCATATATATATATATATAAATATATTTATATATATATATTTTTATTATCATTCTATGCTCATATATAATATATTTATATATATTTCCAAAATTTATATTTTACAAGTTGAAATTTTTTCTGAGTGTCTATAAATGCAAATATATATTCGAAATATATATCAAATCAATTTGACATGGATTGCATGGATATAAATATATATATATTATAAATATTTTCCGTATGAAATGCAATTTAACTGTCTGAAAGAGTATCTAGTTGTACTTTTCACTCTAAAATTATGGTCAATTCAACTTCACATCTATCCGCAGTCAATCTGAGGGACATAATACTCTCTCTTAGAATGCGAATAATTATGGCTTAACATTTTGAACCAGCAGCACTCATGGATCAAACTAGCTGGTGCCATTTTTAATTAGCCTGAAGTCAAAACCTGCTGTGGCCAAATGTTAAAAAAGGGAGAGATTTAATATCCAGTTAGCCATTATTGACATAAAATGATTTCATCTTGGGTTTCTTTATGCAATATTATTATTTGCTATTTAAATGAGTACCTTGAGGCCAGCAGAAAGACTTCAGAGGAGCAGCCTACATTTACTGCCCTTCCTTCCCTTGTAAATTCTTGTAAATTAGTATATTCATAGTTATATGGTTTTGATTACTTTCTCTTACTAACAAATCACAACATGTGGTACATATTAATCAATGATCAAAATGCAATACATACCAAGAGGTGGAGCTAGTTTCTTGATAAGATTGGTCATGTATGCTGAGCTCTGTGACATCATTTCCATAAATTTCATCAATACCTACAAATGTTCAAAGATGTGATCAAATTATAAATAATCTATAGGCAATCCAAGGTGACCTTAAATATATATTCTTCATCTTTTTTGACCTGCTTTCTCACACTTTTCTTTTCAGTTTCATTTAGCTACGTTTTATCTTTTTTCCCTCCCTCCCTTTCTTCTTTTCTCTTCCTCTTCCATCTTCCAAAATTTACATACTAACAAATTAACAAATGGCTATACAGAGGATGACAGGAGGTTATATCCGCAACAAAACTGAATTTGAAAATTACATGAACTAAAAAATTGGACATTAATACCTTAACAGCAGATAAAACAACAGCAGCATTAGCATGGGACAATCGTGGTGTAATTCTTTCACAAATGCTAAAATAAATTTGCAGTCAATTAGAAAAAAAGCTGCTGCCTCAAATTGATTTAAATGAGAAGATAGACAACGAATAAATGAGATATGTAACTCTGTTGGAAAAGCTTCAATCTCAAACCTTTGTGCTTCTTTTTCGTCTTTTGGTTCATATGTGGCAAGAGAGTCAAGAATAAAGATCTGTCCCCATCTAAAAGAAATAATTTTCTTATTCGCAGCATTTTTCAGAAATATGCAAAAGATATTTGCAGAGCATCAAAATAATTGATAACAACAAAAATGTTCAAAAATGATGATGAGCAATCGACCAAGGGCTGCCTTCAACCAGAGTATCTTTAATTGGAAAATAATCAATCAACTATCGCTTTCTGGGAATGTTAAACAGAGATATTTCAAAGATTGCATCTTGTGACAAAAGCCATCAAAATGAACATATCAATTTTTCATCGCACAGAGTTGGTCTAATAACACTCTAAGTAAAAAAAATGTGGAAATTGTGATCATTAATTTTCAGTGAGAAGAAAGGACAACTCATGTTAACTTGCAAAAGATAATTGATTGTCCAGATGTCTGCACAGAAGTTGTTTGAAAATGATGCCACAAAAATTTATAAATTATATGTATTTCATAGCACTTTCATTTTATTCAACTTTCTATCAGTAACCACTTTGCCACACCAAACATCTTACATTAATTGGAGTTACATTGATTGTCAGTAAGAAGTAATTTATTCTAAACTCAATAGGTTATTTTTAAAATATATATACAATGCAACAAAACATACTCAGTGCATTCATTGAGAGCTGTTAACAACTTATTGATTGTCTGTGGATTGATTTCAAAATATTGGCTTGCACTCTGAGATGAATCTGCAATTTCAGCTAAGGCAGCCACAGCATTTGCTACAACCTGAATTTATGAATTGACGTAATTAGAAACCTATAAAATTAAAAAACCATACATCTGACTTAAATGGTCGCAGGCTTAAAATATGCATTATTTTTATAATGTATCAGATTTAGATGAGAAAAACTTTTGCAATCAGATAAAATGTACTCCACAGTCTTACTGCTTTAGCTCTCTTTGCATTTGTTTACATTCACTATCAAAAGGGTTTTACCTCCTGTATAATGTATGAGACGGTGGAGGAGGGATTAAATGTAATGCGTGGGTTTGAAATACAGGGGGTTTGAATTCCAAAGTATGCAACTCACTAAAAAGGTCAGTACTAAATTACTTTCTTACACATTTACAATCGCATGACAAATACCACATACAATTCTGTTTTGTTAAAAAAATCTCACTTTGTGATAAAGTAGCTATTTGCCTTTAACTCTGATTTAAAAAGACTGTTTGCATAGTCAGAAAAGTATAAATTCCTAGGTAATCTTCATGGACAAACAAATAGAATCTTAGAAGCAAGATACCCACCATTGGATTTGAATCTGAAACAAGATCTCTCAAGATTTCAAGAAAGCCTTGGTCTTCCACCAATGTTGAATTAATATCATGCAATTTTGCGACACAAACAGCAGCTGTCTTTCTGACATATGGGTCCTCATCTTTCAAACACTTTCGAAGTGGTTCACATAGGTATTCAGTGATTTTATCAACCCTAATGCAACCCATGGTGCGTACTGCCAGAGCTCTGATCAGGGGGTTTGGATCTTCACAATCCTACAAAGAATCATACATCAATATTTATAATTTGCAACTTAATTGGCTCAGAGGTGCATTTATTCTTTTCAGGGGGTGGGGACTATTGCCATCATACACTCCATACTTACAAGACTAGAACAGAACCATTAGGAAAACAGAAGCAGAAATTTGCAATGAGTTAATGTGACATAACAAACCAATGCTATGTATTTTTTGCAATGATGCAGTCCAGATCTTTAAAACAAGGGTACATATGTGTATGCGAGGGAGTTGCTAGCATTATCTATTACAACGATTTTGCTAGAAATGTCTGTTCTCCTAAGCAAGGGATCCATTTTTAAGTAATTGCATGATACAATGATAATCATATTTCATATAAAAACATATTTCACCAACCCTGACAAATGTGTTAACTGCCATAATAGCCATATCTGGTTGTGATTTTGCATAATTCATCAAATAAAGATAGACAAGCTTTTTCAGTTCAATGTTGTCTGTTTGCATACAGTTAACAACATCAGGGAAGAGTGCACTGAAATTAAAAGAAGAAAAAAGCTTAACATCTAAGAAAACAAAGGAAAAAGGTTATTTTTTGCAATCTTTTTGAGCCACATCAAAACAAATGTTTCTCCAACAACCTGCATTTTTGGTCAATTTCTTTAGCTATTGAGTTTATTAGTTGATACATTGTTATCCCATTGTTCTTTGCATTAGACATAAATTTATCAAACAGATTATGTGAGGCTTTCTATAAATTATATTCATTATCTTAGTGAACTTTTTTGCCAAATAGTAGCCAACGAAGCTGTTGAAAACACATTTCTTGGATGGCTGTATAATATAAATCTCGAATTAGATTTTTTGGGAAATAATCATTTGAAAATAGTTCTGAAAAGGTAAGTATTACACTTCCACTTCAAACTAACTTTACTGGCAAATTGTAAACTTGGTTACTAACAAACCAAAGACAATTCTAGATCACCAATGGACAAAGATCATTATCATATGTTAAAAGACATCAGCATGTTATGAAATATTTAAGATTCAATTACATGGCATACCTGACATCTTTTCCAACTGTCATACTGGCAATTACTTTCTTAACAGCTTCTTTCTTCCGTTCTTTTTTGTCACTGTTTAGCTCACCTTTGAGCTCAAATATTTCACCTAAAATAAAGATTAACTTTAAATATTTAGGACACATTACTAGTAAAAAATAGTAAAAAATATAAAAAACATAAGATTCAAGTCTATTACAAGCTGGGTCAGTTCTAATGAGCTGGGGGTAATGCAAAAGTAATTTAAAAACACAAATCACAAAAAGCAATGGAAATTTAAAATTAAAATAACCCTGAGTCATCTCAAGTTGCAGCAATGCACAAAAGCGTACCTTTCTTTGTTGTGGTGAAATATTTAGAATCCGTCTGCTTGTTCGTATTAAACCTACTGGAAAAGAAAATGATCAGATTGAAGTGACTTTTCTATAGGGTGTTCTCATGTGAATTGTGAATAAAAAAATGATACTAACTAGTAAGAAATCCTACTTTTCCAGCAAATCTAAGATTGCCCAATTTTGCGAGGTAAATATACAATCTCCCTTTAGCCCGTAGAATGAAGACTCTTGTTCGAACGCTTGCTTTATTTTGTCTGACTTTCGTAAGGCAGAAAAGATAGGATAGGCCTAGTCATGCACTTGCTGAATGATCACCAGAATAAAGGTCATTCATGGGCTGATTTTCCACTTATTACGAGCTATGTAGCAACATCATGTATCTATTGTAATGATAAAGATATAAAGAAAGCAGATACCTCATCTTGAGATGTTTTGCGTTGCTTTTCAGCTCAATTTATTGCAATGATATTTCTAACTTCGACCAACACCTTCCGCCATTCAACGAGACTTGGAACTGCTCAATGGCGCCTTCGCATTCCTCTCCCCAATCTCCTTTCGTACGCAGCATCTCCATCACTGGTCGGTCACCAATATCAAAAACTGCATCCGATTTTACTTTAGGGCAATACTAAGGGCATTTCCACGGATCAGTATCTTTTCAATTTGGGTTAAAGCCCAGCTTATAACTAGCTGGAAAGATTTTGATCTTAAATTAAACCCTCCTTTTCTAAGAAAAAGTTCCTAAAATTTATATACAAGGCTTTTGAATGGGAATGAAAATCTGAATATTCTTCTCTGTAACTAATTGTAACTATCTTTTGTCCCAGTTGTAGGCTTGGAGATTCACCAGAATTTCTGATCATTCAACCTTCTTTATGACAAAATGTGTTTTTGTCTCTTTTCCTGAATACATGATTTTGCTATCGAAAGCTTTGTTAGAAACAAAGAAACATCAAAAGTTTACACATCAAACAGGTTTTTATTTCAATTGTCAAATATTTAAATACAAGTTAAAAAAACAGGTAAGAAGTAAGTTGTCAATTGTACACAAAGAACACACTTAATATTTCCTTGTTATATTTGCTTAAACTGCTCTGATAAAAAGTAAGTTTCTTAAAATTACAAGATCATAAAGCTTTTAAAATACAAAAAATATGTTCCTTTATAGTATTAAAACTATTTGTGAATGTTAAGCATTGTGAAAAATTCACTTGAAGGCTGACTAAGAGAATTATTATGGTTAAAATTAAATACTTTTAAAACTTTGTGGCAGGCAGGGCAGTGCATTTTTGTTTGATATATGCATTTACTTCACAGGTAGCTTTGCATTTATAAATTTTAGTGGAAGGATTGTCTTCAAGATGTCCTCAGAGGCATACAGTGGGTTAGAAAAATTCAACTATTGCCATACTAGTTCCCAATAATGTGAAGAATTTCAATGCCTAGTCATTTTGGCATAATCATTGGGTTGGTTTTAAGCATGATAAATGCAGGCTGATATTGAAGGTATCTATTTGGTTATATTAATGTCAGTAAAATCCTTGAAGTGCAATGACAAATTATGGAGATGCTGCAAATGAGTCAGGAGAGCTTACATCTGACAAATATTGTGATTCTGCCGGACTTGTTGGGCTTCTTGCATTTTGAAATTTACTGATAAGTTGTTGATTGAAAAGTGGAAATTCATTTTCTTTATCAGTATTTGCATCAATCATCTTTTGCCTTCTTGAATATGGAGAGTGATCAGAATCTCCGACAGATTTTAAAGAAGCACGTATGTTTGGATTCTTCAGTAATGCCATGAGCTCATCAGCAGCTGAGTCTGAATGGGCCCTCGTGTTCGCATTGGGAATAACCTGACTCCTAGAAAGCAAAAATCTTGATCACATCAGAAGTTCAAGTCATAAAAGGAAAATTTAATGTCCCTACTATGTTGTTGGCCAGACATGAAGAGTAGCAAATTGTCATGGCTTTTTTATTGTTCAACATAATATTTAAATTTTGCATGGATGTCTCTGAGTTAAAGCTTGCTCTCACAGTAATGCCGTGGAATAGGTTGCAAAAATGCTCTACAATATAAGTATTACAAGTTCAACATAAGCAAGATATGCTTGTATTTCATGGAAAGTTATTCATATGCAAATAGGCTGTACTGAAAGTGGTTTCAACTGCATGGCATAAAGCAAGTTCACCAAGTAAGAGCATTGTGTTATTAGAACTTGATTTAACTCTACCTTGTAGTTGGTCCATCATTCTTCCCCAAATTTATTGAAAGCAGAGGATGCTTTTTTGATTGAATATTCTCCTGTGGCAAGAGCGATAATAAAATGTCATCAGCTCTTTCAACACACATGATGATTTTGATAGTTTCAATTATGTAAATTGTACATTCAACAATATAACCCTGATATCAGCAAATTGTTACAAAGCTTTCTAGATTGCTCTTGGTCATTTTTACTTTTTTAATATCTTATATAAGTTCTGCTGGTTTTCTCCCTTTTAACCCTGTTGAATAAAGTAAGAAATTATCAAGTAAAAGAAATCATCACTTATCTATAGGCATGAAAAATGTAGAAAATGTTCCATTTTAAGAAAATTGAAAACTCATTTTTAATTAAGCGCAATTTGAAGGTGAATAATATGTTATAATGCTGAAAAGAATGCAGACAAAGAGCTAATCAATAGTATAGTTATACGTACATTTGAATGGATATTACGGCAAATTGGCGGAGGGGGAGGAGGTGGTAAAACTGGAGGTGGAGGGGGTGGTTTAGGAATAAAAGTGGTTTCCTTTTCGTTTGGTGTGGTTTTGGAGCATCTTGGTGTTGCAGATCTGGAAACAGATGGGCTTGCAGAATCAAGTTCAACTTGTAAATTCTTGACAATGTTGATTGATTCTTGTCCACCCACTTGCTTTGACATTTGTGAACCATGATTTGATGCAGCAAGTTTATTTCGATTTGCAATTCTCGTTGAGAAACGTTTTCCAGACCCTTTAGCTTCTGCAATTAGAATTTAGAATATAATTACTAGCTATGTAAATCTCAAAAATATTTACTTTCAAAAAACATAAAAATGTGTTGTTATTTAGAAAGCAGCATGCATATGGGCCTAACGTTTTTAAGCATCATGTCTACTTTTAATGTTATTGTAGAAAAAAACCATTTATTGGTGACAGTAGTGGGATACATACAAACTTTTACGAACAATGAAGCACAGAATGATGAGGTAAGGTTTTTTCTGATGAAATTTGTCCGATAATCAACAAATATAAGCAAGGCGCATAAGGGAAACTATTAACTGAGCTAGACTGAAAATGATTTCATTTTGGTATATTGTCATTCAAATCAAGAAACTTGCAAATTAAATAGCATCATCACCTTCAGAATAATTATATGATGAGATTATGTCATCTTTTAATGTGCAGAGTTTCCCTTTTGCTTCATTTCGATCTAATCTTTCTAAGTATTCATCCCCCTTTATAGTAGACAACATTTTTGCTTTTAGCCATGAGAAAATTCCACCATTTTCAGCGTCTTCCCTCTTCCTTTTCCTTAGAATGTTATGGTATGCTGTTGGATTGTATTCCAGGTATTCGATAAGTTCAGCAAGTGCATTTTGAGTATATTCAGAACCTTGTTTTTCGAAGTCTTCCGTTGAAATCCGTTTGCAAAATGTTGTTAGGCAAGGTGATGCAGGATCATACGGACCCATCATTTCAGCCATCCTAAAGTTTCTTCTGCTATCTGTCGACTATTCTACGGTCTAGACAGGTAAAACACGACAAGAAACCAACAGCTCAGCGTGCAAGTTGAAAAACTAGGCAAAATAAAACTAAATAAAATGATTTCTAGTAGCAAAGGCAACCTTCGCTTTCAAATTGGTCCTTTTTTCGAACTCTGCTTCGATTTTAGCGCCAAGAGTTCAATATTGGACCAGGGGGGTTATGTCCTAAATTGAATTTCTCAAAAAAGTTTTCCAAAACCTTAACGTTTGAAGAAGTAATGTATTACAGGTAACTGAAAAGCAAATTTTGAAAAATTTGTTTGCTTCTTTTTAAACTTAAATTTGCAAGTGATCAATTTTCTTTAAAAAATTTTTAATCTTCGATCGTAACATCACAATAATAACTTTGTTACCCCCTCGTCTGATGATTTTTGATTACGAGGCAAACACAAAATGTTGTTGTTTTCGAAATGTAATCCAAAATGGCTACAGCTGCTGATAGTTGTGTTCCTAACTACATCAAGGTTTGTTCTCATTTCTCGTTGTTTTTCCAACTATTTAGCCAATTCGTAGCAAATATTTAGAACCCAGTTTTCCTGAGAAAAGTTTAGACTATGCCGTGTCGAAATTTAAGTTTGCATGGCTTCATAGGCGTCAACATGAATTGTGGCAACATGAATTGTGGCCTATCTTTATCGACCTAGCAATCCCACCGTTTACATCCAGAGTTAACGTTTTAACGTTTAGTTAGTTTAAGTGAGACTAAAAGATTATTAATGTGAATAAACTTTTGAAGTGAGATCGAGCTTTACTTTTGCACTCACTTTATATGTATATTTTCTTTCAATTGGTTACGTATGAATACATACATTTCAATAAATTATTTAAGTGAAAAAGTTTTGTGGATAATCGCTTTTGATTTTAGACATATCCAATTAGCCAAGATTACACAGTACATTGGAACAAAAAACTTGGATCTGGAATCAGTGGCCCTGTGAGGCAAGTGGAGTTGCACTTTTCTTCTACTTTAAATTTATAGATCTAAACAAATTGTTATTAAGCAAGATGCCCCATGAGTTTGCTTTTTTTATAGCAAATATTTAAATTTATGTGAGTATTTTTGATAAATTTAATCTTGTAGTTATCACTACTTGATCAACACTGTTGTATTATGTATATAGTGTCCCATATTCTCATTATAGGATATGCACAAACAAAATAACAAAACAACATTATGCCTTGAAATGCCTTGTTAACAGACCAAAATCAAAAACAGAGGTGAGTACATCATACATGGTCAGTGTCATCACAATGCACCTGCTAGACATCTTTGACATAGGTAGGTTACTTTGAAAAGTGGTATGTAGTGTTAATGAAAAGCATTTCATTTCAAATGATAAGATATATAATATAATATATATGATATAATCATTGAACATGGAAAATGAATAAGCAGAGTTGCAACTCTGCATTTCATGCTAGATGTGATTTTGGCTTGAAACTTGGAGTTAAAACTTTAACACTCATGTTCAACAATCAATGATTAATGTAGCCATGTTGCCATAACACCAAGTGCTTCCATACATAATGACAAAGAGTAAATTTGGTTAATGTTTTATATATCCCATAAATAATGAACCATTTTCTGCAATGTCTCTTTTGCAGGTTGAACTTCATTACAGATGTAACCATCCAAACATTGTCCAAGTTGTGGATGTATATGCAAATGAGGTCACATTACCAGGAGAAATGTTACCAAAGTAAGCCACTTTTAATCTAATCTTTACTCACTTATAAGCACCTTCCTTCTCATTGCCATGGTCATCTAAGGCATCTGTAACATCATGGCTCCATGCATCCAGCTTTTTAGTCCTCACAAATATTTGATTTAAAAAGGAGGGAGTTTTATGACCCGGCCTATAATAGAAATCAAAGTGTACCCCCTTTCATTGATAATATCAGAATACTTGATTATCTCTTAGATCATACCTTTTAATGGTGATGGAATTTATGGAGGGTGGTGAACTGTTTGAAAGGATAAGAAAAAAAGTTAGTTTCACTGAAAAAGAAGCTTGTGAAATTACGAAACAGGTACGTTTTGGTACATATGTCTTTGAAATAAAACCATTTTTGGGTATGACATTTTCATCCTAAATTCATGTTTGTTGCGTCCTATGTTAGGTCGTCTTAAATATCATGATATCATAGTTTTATCTTACTGGATGTTATTATTTCACAGATTGCTTCAGGGTTAGGCCACATTCATCTGCAGAATGTTGCTCATCGTGATCTCAAGCCAGAGAATCTTTTATTGAAAAGTAAAGTAGATGTGAGTATAACAAATCACAGTTTCTTATAAAGCTCATCAAACTTGACATTATATTCATAAACATCATATACCAGAAAGTTGGGAGCAACAATATTCCTTTTTATAAGTACAAATTTTTTTCTATTTCAAGGCGGTTTTTGTCAAGATTGCTGATTTTGGATTTGCCAAGGAAGATAAAGGTGATTTGATGACACCACAATTTACTCCCTACTATGTTTCACCACAGGTAAGTCATTATTTGCTCAGAATTGTGGATAACTTGCACCTTAATATTTGAAAGGGCTTTAAGACCATAAGTTTCAGTCTGAAGCCCATTAATCAACATTTAATGACATCTAAACAATTTCAACAAATTGGATTCCTTGTTTGAATTTAGTTATCTTACCTACATGATGAATTATGATTATGAATTTGATTGTGAATTTTGATTGGTAAATCAATTGCCATTTTATTCATTGCTTTAAATTATCCAGGTTCTGGAAGCTCAGAAATTTCATAAAGCCCAGAAACTTGGTCATATTCCCGCAGGCAGTCCACCATATATATATAGCAAGGTAAGCATGTTACTTAAAGGTATTAGAATAATTCCCATAAGCAATGACAATTTTGCACTCATAATAGCAATGCCATTTATGCTGTAATCAGTTACGTCTGAGCTCCTTGAGTAGGTTAAATATTATCCTGCCATAAATGAAAGTCAAAAGACTTTTGAAAAGTTATTTTGTGATTTTGCAGCACTGCTAGCCACAATTTTTTGCAAATGATCTTTTCAAATTGATTTTCACGACTTCAAATGAAAAAAAAAACAAATGGACGTCCACATGGCTCAGTCGTTAAGCCTATGCTATTCGATCAGGGACACAAAATTAAAAACAAACATAGCATTACTGAAAGATCAAAAACAGAAATCTGGAAGTGGCAAAAATCTAAAAAAGATTTACTTTAGAATTGGTAAAACGAAGCCTCATCTTCTTAGCTCCAATCAATTATAGTGACAATCACAATTAATGTGAAACTCTGAGCTACTAACTTACAAAAATTTGTTTTTCCAAGTAATCACGCATATATAGTTTCATAAAGTTTTAACTCGTACGATCATTTTTAAATTCATGAATTCTTCTCTAGAGTTGTGACATGTGGTCATTGGGTGTGATAATTTACATCATGCTATGTGGCTATCCACCCTTTTACTCCGAGAATCCTCGTAAGCAGTTGTCACAAGGGATGAGAAAGAGAATTATGGCAGGTGAATATGATTTTCCTCACCATGAATGGGGCAGAGTTTCTGACATGGCCAAAGATGTCGTCCGCAGGTTTGCTTGTTTTCATTTTTGTTTGTTGGGGTAAAGATTTCTGTTTTGTATTTTCAAATCGATGTGATGATCGTTGCCTACGACGTTGTTAACTAATAAGTAATAAGCTATTCTTTTGCTGCTAATGGTTGTGTCACGATGGCCGACGGGCACACGTCACTGCCTTTGTGTCAATCAAGGAAACTAATTTACACTTTGTATAGAGAGTTTTGTATAATACGCTAGTATTAAACCTAGTTGTTTGTAAATGTTGTTACAGAATGTTAAACGTGAATCCTGAAGAACGAATGACAATACAACAGTTGTTGATTCATCCTTGGCTTAATGACGGAAAAGCACCCAACACTCCCTTACAGAGTCCTCATCATTTGATGGATGAGGTATGCTATTCATTTATGCTTTTGAAATTCAAACAGCATATGTCTTAAATCTTTTGTGTATGATTTTGGCAGCATAAAATACAGTTACATGATAAGAGAGTCCCAGGTGAATACATGTGTTTCAATTAAATCATCGATCAAGGTCGCAATAGGCGCCTTTAGAAGTCCAAAGGAAGTGGACTTCTGTGTTTCCTTGAGACCTCTGAATGCTGCAAATGGTTTGCTTCGAACTAGTGTACGCTTTCTTCCCTGCCATGGCCAGTAAACGTGACGATTTTATAATGTTATAATATGAGTTAGCCATGAGGCGGGCTACTCAGCACATTAAGTAAAATTCCACACCCATGTCACGCCCCTTTTTTATCTTCCTTATTGAAAATGGTTGCTTAAAGTTGAGCTGTGTCGATCTATGATGAAAACGCTTTTTTCAACTCTGCTATCTGCTTTGCTCCATGTTTTTCTATGAACTCTACCCTCTTTGGCTGACATTTGAAAGGTGGCTTTAATGTCCTCGTACAAATCGGAAATTCCACTAAATAGTCTTGGATCTTAAAAAACCAGATTCATTTACGTTAACAGGAAGGATTCCCAAAATGTGGTAATTTTTGCTTAACATGAAGTTTCAAAGCCTCAATTCACGTTTTAATGGTGTGGATAAAATCGTTGGCCTGAGGCAACGTCACTAGCAAACGCTTTTTGACTTTAATTATTTGATAGCCCCGCCGGGCTTAACTCCTTTTGCAATTTATTAACTCCTCAAATATTTGGAAGAGATCGTTTTCGGAAGTTAATTTGTAGTTTTCGAGTGATTTTCAAAGATTTACATTAAATATGTATGATAAGACAGGTGCTTAATTAGAGATTTTGGCCCTCAGAACAGCTTAGAGGGTGCTTAATTCTTTATTCACACTTGTTGTTGAATAATTTTAGTTCTAATCCAGGATCTTATTGGAGGGGGAGGGCTTACAAGGGGGCTTACAAGGGACTCAGTGTGCCAATGTCGCGATATGGTTTGGTTTAATCTAGTTTCTTGCATGTGTTTTTGCAACACGTTCTTTGAGGAAGGTTGAGGGACCTTAAGAAACCTTCTTGGAAATTATCCAATTCTAAAGCTAAATCTGATTGAAGTATTATGATGAAAGAGCTGACGTCATAGAATGGTGAATTGCATTGTTGTGTTAAAACCAGTACAATGCTGTTTTGATTACTGAGAACTAACCAATTGATCACATGTTCTCCATTATAGCCAACCATTGTTGTCCATACACATTAAAATGAAAATATTGTTGTTTGAAAATATTCTGAAAGGAAAACTTGTTATGAGGAAATTTTTTGGTGATCGTTAGAACAAGAGGCAATTCCTCCTAATCAAAAAAACACTGGTGTCTTGCCAGTTTATATACAGAGTTGGTGAGTGGCTTGCAGGGCCTCTGATTCACTACAGTTATGGTAATGATTTTACTGCATCATTTTATCAAAATATTTTATTCACAATATTTGTTGCTAATCTTGGCTGAAGAATGCTCGCAAAACTGAGTAACTTATGCGATCGATCGCCTCCTTAATTTCACAAAATCGAATAATTTTAATCATTTTAGATTTGTTGAAAACAATCCATAGCAGAATCGGGCACCCTTATGACTTTCTTTTTGGAGACAGAGAACGCCATATAAAATTTCAGAAGATATATATAGCCTCCTAAATTTTGTAAACCAATGTATAATATGCGATATTTTGTTATGTCTGCTTCTCGTTGTATTCTCGTCTTTTTTCTCCTTCTAGCTCCATTCTATTTCATTTTTGTTTCTCCCCTTCCATCTATTTCTTTCTCCTTTTCATACACCGTTGTATCTTACATAACTTCCTTACTAGCTTCACAATTTTCGTCGATATTTCATCGAAACCAATGTAAGAATATATGTCACCGGACAGAAATTTTAGAAAGGGCAAAATAAGTTAAGAAACTTTTTAGCTTGACGATAAAAATCTGAAATAGACATCTAAAGTGGGTGACAGTTATATTCAAATAAAAGTCAATTTTGGAGCCGAACATTTTTCCCGTTTTCTAATTTCCATTTTATGTCTTGCAGGAATCATTCGAAGCAGCAATGAACGCCCATTCAGCAATGTTGACTGATATGAGATTGCCCGATCAAGCTTTTTCACTGGATTCGAGTGCAATGGCTCGAAATCCGATAATCCAGAGAAGAAAAGCACCCGATCAAGGGTAAGGATCTCTCGATATTTTCACAAGATCAAGGGTAATGGTGGCTTGTTAATTTAAGAGGGTGGCTTGATGTTGTCAAAAGATCGAGGGTGAAGGTGACTGGAAGTTTTAATAAAGATAATATTTTAAAAGATCAAGGCTAAGAAGGTCTTGTTTTTCTCATCAAATCAATATTAATGATAGGCTTATTTGACTGTTTCCTTATCAAGATTTTAATCTTTTTAAATGCAATTTTTTTCAGTTATGAATCGGGCAGCCTTTCCCGTGCAACCACGGCTAAACCGGACGCAGTAAGCGAGAACGAGGCAAAGATAGAATCGATACGAGACATAATTGGTTATTGTTATTTACCACCACATCATTTGTCAGGTAATTACATCATCGTGTTTTACGTCATTGCTGTATTTCAATGCGGCATTACACGACCAATGTAATGTTTGGATTTCTTATGGCCTAGAACTTTCAGTTTGAAACATCTTTATAAATGTAAAAGTAAGATAAATACAAGCAAGAGTCATGACAATGGTTATCCTTATAACAATTATATCAATCAAATATCTTCAAAGAAAATATAAAAGGTTGTCTTTGGAATGCGAAAAGTTTCAACCTTCTTCCGGCCTATATAATTTGATCAACTTTTCGCTATAAACAAGTGAGATAAGCACAAGCAAAAAGATTGAAACAGTACTCTCTCTTATCGTGGTCTTGGACGCAATATCTTCTCAAGCTTTTTTGATAAAAACGATTTGAATTGACAGATGAAGACTCCTTTGAAAGCTTTCTGCTCATTTTAATAGCGAATAACTTATAAATACATTTAAGTAATTGATCTTTGTCGTAGGAATCACATTTGAACATGAATTGTGTTCCCGTGCACTAAAAGCAATCCAATTGAATCCAACTCTGATGCCATTGCACAAAGCATTAAAAATTGAATCATTCAATGGTAAGTCTCTTTCTTGAAATTCTCTCTTATTTTATCTTAATTTTTGTTATCTTGATTTGATGTATTACCATTTTTGTATAATCTTCCTTACACATTGTGTATAAATAATTTGAAATAAGATTTAACCAGATTCAACCAAAGCAAAAACGGTCCACTCAATCGATCTGGACAACAAGGTTTTGGATATTTCGACTCAACAAAGGTTAACAATACCTTTATAGTTATGTCTGCAATGGATTGGGTAGCTAATATCTAAACTGCAAACCCAATGTCTCTAAAATTTGTGATTGACAGCGATGACTTTATAACAGAATATGGTAGCAGTTTTGGCATAAATCTAATGCATTTCTCACAATTTGTCCACTGATGGGTTCCTTTTGTAGGTCGCGTCTTCATGGGACAAGTAAACAGAAAAAGACTAGCAGGAAATTTATCCGATGTTCTTAATTGGTTGGCAGAAACATCAAGATAAAAATTTTCATATTTAACTCGATCCAGTAAATATTTGGTATGAATAAAATGGCATCCTTTAATTTTTGTTATTTTCACTCCTATATTCTCGTCCTTGCTAAAATAACCAGCTGTGTAACCATCCCATCATAATAAAATTAATTTAGCATCTCTGGAAGTCCTAAAATGCTGGTTTTGAAATCGAAATTCTCGTAGGACGTAAGACTGTGACCCAGTGAGTGCAATAATGGTGGTGCCACCTTTTCCTTGAACTTTACGTTGAACACCCCCCCCCTCCCCCAATTTTTTCAAAAACCCAACTTTAAATATTTTGTCCCATTTGTCTTCTATAAAATTAACTTTTCCATCGAGTGAAAACAAAAGTTAGTATTGTATTGTAGATATTTGACATTCTGAAATGGTAAATAAATGTAAGGCTTCAAGTCTAGTTTTCCTAATTTTCATCTTGAAATTTTTAGATGCAATTTCACTTAGAATGCTTATGACCAGTTTTTGTGGATGTTGCTAAAATTAATTGAAATTGATCGTCAACTCATCAAGAAAAGTTTCAGAGAACTTGGAGTTTTGCAATTAATCTGCGTTTCAAATAGGCCAGTGTCCGAATGCCGCCAATGTATATGCAAATCATAACCAGATCATTTAGCAAAGCTTTTTAAATAATTGCTCTCTTGGATAGCATCATAATGCTACACAATGTTTGACATGATAGTTGACACACGATGATAGAGGGGCTCGTTCTTTGAATCAATTGTTATTAGGAAAATAACTTCAGCTATAGCTCCCTGCTTTGTATTCGCAATCAAACGGAGATCAGTTTGATAGATGCGGACATGGCTTGTTGCAAGTGGGTTAATTTTGTTTTAGTTCTTATAATAATGCTGCATGAACCAAAGGCATTAGAAACAGGGATGGATATTGCCCTTGAAACCAAAAGTGCCTGCTAGGATTTCAGGATTATCTAGAATTATTCATTATTTAAAAGGAAAAAGTGGATTAATTTGTAGTTAAGGTTTGACCATTTATAACGTGCTTAAAAGACAAATATCACTTTGAAATATATTTATCGATATATCCTGTATTCAAAATGCAATAGAATATATTGAAACAGCTGTTCTCCTCAGCTCTTAGTGAATGCAACAGTTTTGTTTTTTAAAAATTTATTTGATTGGTAAAGCAAGTGTCTTTTTTAATTTATATATATTTAAATTTTGTAGTGAAATCGTCATTGTTAGTTATTTTTTTCCACTGTGCATTCCATATTTTCCTTGCGACAAAAAAATTGAACTTCAAGCCAGCCAAGTAACTAGACTCGTAACAGTTACTTTGCTATGTGGTCGGATCATATCGCCTGTGTTGTTGGTTCAGCCATTGCACTTCTAATGCTCCATGGCATTCCATCGTAGTTTGTTGCATTGTACATTTTTTGTAGTGTCCTATCGTAAAATGGACAACCTGAGAGTTTTGAATTAAGGACTTAATTATATAAATAATTATTGTTTATAGGAATTTAATATCATCATCAGAGCTTTCCTTTTCTTTGATACTTTTGTCGAACATTTTTCTGTGGTACTTGAAGGAAAGTGGGAGTGCAATTTCCTAGAGTTTTTATCAATTAGATCAGAAGTAAGGAAACATTTCAGTTCTATGACTGGTATTCGTATGTAAGCCCTGTGGTAATAACGAAATGCCACCTCTAAACAACATTGGATGTATTGTTCAAAGCATTGAACAAATTGTGGCCACTAGGGACGAGTTAATTGAGGCATTTCTAAAACTAAAAAGGTGATATAAATGCCCCAAGAGATGCGATTTCTTGAAGCATGTTCAATCAATGATTCCACTTTACTAGTGTTTTTGGCCTAAGTTCTTCAAAGTACAATCATTACTGCATTATTTCGATGCAATCTGGAAAATGATTGTCGCATACAGACAAGATTGACAAATCGTAAAGTTCAACACAAAATATGGGTGCTTCTCAAGGTTTGTCTGCATCTTCTGATTTTGCAATCTGCTATTTCATACTGCTTCACGGTGCTTGAATTCGCACTAAAGGTTATCATTCATGTCTCAAATTAATAATGCTTTGTAATTTAAGGGATTTTTATGAATGTTCAAGGCAAAAGAATCAGTAGGATGTGCTCAACAAATTCATTCCTCGAATGTTATCAGTATCATCTTTCAGAAGCATATAAAACTGTCCAAGCTTCATCCTTAAAAGCCCCAATATTTGTATTGTATTGCAAAATGTTTGCATAGTTATTTTCACTGAGGACTTATATATGTTTAGCTTCCCTTTAACTTAGAAGATAAAAAACCATCTTTTTTCTTAATTTTTTAAATTTTACATAAACAATGATGATAAGCTTCTTTTTGGAAGGCATTCAGTTTATTGGTAAATAAATAAAGTGACAGTCGATCGATCTGCTTCGTCTATCCATCTATTTATCAGTAAAGCCCAGAATGGGCCAAACAGTGAAGAGGTATGGAGCATATTGCACAGTGCCAATCAGAGAATCTCATCGTGTCATCTAAAAACTCGCTCAGTACCCGTCACCATATTAGTAGAGACAAAAATATTCCAAATGTTGTTTAGAAAGATTAAAATTTATTAGAAACTGATATAATATATTCAACAAATTCTGTTCTAAAATGTTTACAGAACTTTAACATTCAATAAATTTGTCATAATTAGCCTAATTTTTCATTGCAACGACATCATAAAAATCACAAAAAATTAAGCAAAAATTTAAAAACTCGATTCTTTAACTTGAAGCGAATAAAAAATAAAGGAATCAAAATACTTTATAGAATATAATCAAATATATATATATATCTGAGAGTATTTAGCCCAGGCAAGGAAAACAGAGCAGAATAGTGTCAAAGAAAATTTTACTTAAACTTGGAGAGTTTTACATCTACCAAAATAACAAAATCAGTCTGAGTTTTTGCTATAACTGAATTTGACAATACTTTGAAAGCTGAATCAAAAGTTTTCATAATCTGAGCCGCTGATATATTGCAACTTTTTTTATTTTCAAGGTTGAAGCGTTTGCAAACGTCACAAACATACCATACAACCATACAATAACAAAACAACAAAAATTAGAATTCCCTTAATCTCTAATCAATTTGGTTAGAATTTCTTCAGAACTGTAAAAATACAGATTACAGTAACACAATCATATGTCACACTTTAAAGATTAATTAAAACTGATCTGGTTAAAAAGACCTTACATTCTTAGGACCTTGCAGTGGAACACTCAAATATACCAAAAAATATAACATGTATAACACTGAAGTCTAGAGGTCGAGATCAAGGTCAAGAGGTCAAAACAGCGAAATTGAAATAATCAGAATGGCAATTGAGGAGGTCAAGGTCACCGCCTAAAAACATATTTCGCAGTTTTATTCATGTGTTATAAAATATTACGTAAATATCTTAAATACTGATTTATAAGTTGTTAAAAAGGATTTCACATTGAACGTAATAAAAATTATTAAAAGCTTAACTTTAAAATAAAATGTTATGCATTTTCTGCTTCATAATGAGTAACAGTTTGAGGAGAGGGGCGTCTTCTATCTCCAGGAGTTGAAAAACTTTCTTCTGTACTTCGATTTCTCATATCCTGTGAGAACATAAAGAGTTGGAAATTAGACTAATTCCTGGTTTTGTCGGTAAAACGTTGAGTAAAGTTTTGGTGTAGACGTACTACCGGATTCGGTGGATGGTGAAAAGGACATCGACAAAAATTTAAGGAAGATAAGCAGCAGATAAGAAAAAAGGGAGAAAAATGGACGAAGAATTTTTTTCTATCCTCCCGACTATTTATTTCTTTCGAGTCAAGTAGAAATAGATAGCATTGGAAAAGAATCTTTTGCTTGTGGATTAAAAAATGCAAGAAAGAAATGCATTGTCAGGTTAATGCAAAGATATTAAATGAACTAATGCATCAGGAGATTAGACAATTATACCTTTCTTTCTGGAGTTGAATGCAACGAAGATGAAGGAGAATAGTTTTCTAAACTGTTAACCATCTGCCTTGATTCTTCTAACAATCTTTGGAGTTTATCAGTTGTTCCATCATCATTACCAACCTGGGAAAAAGGAATGAGGGAACATGAGGCAAAATAGAATTAAAAAAAAGGCAAGAATATTAAGAAGATAAGATTTGGAGAAAACGGTTGCAAAAATGTGGATAAATAGATGACATGAGGAATGGGTAAAAACTGTGAATTGTTAATGGCAAAGATGCACTGAAAAAGCTGAAAAAGTTAATAATTTATTCATCAACATTAGTTATCTTATCATAAGCAATTGTCATAATCTTTACCCTGGAACCTCAAAGATCGCTTAGGTTTACTTCAGGAAGGATCCTGTTTCCTAGAACAACCCACTGGAGATGTTTAATGGGATGAAATCGTCCATTCTGTTAGACTCGCTAGAGCCTTACGATTCCTATTTATGGACAGAGCCCTGCAACACCGCTCCCATTGAGTATTGGCCTGTATAAAGCAATAATAACAGATTTACCTTGGCAGGGCTTGAATCGATATAACTGCCTTTCTCTGAAGCAGATCGCTCTTTATCTGCGGATTCATTTTTGGCGGTGCGAATGGAAGGTCGAGTCCCTGATGTAAATGTATTGCGTTGTTTACTGTGGTATATTCCTGAAATAAGAAGCATTTTACGAATAACCAATGAAGTAGAAATCAATCTAAGCGCTACATTGACAAGAAACGAATGAAAAATCCACTGCAAGGTTTCTTATTTTTAAAGAAAAACCAAACAGCCTTGTCATGTTCTTAGTTGTGATAATTTCCTAAAAATAATCACGAAAACTTGGTTATACAGTAAAAAATGAAGTTTACCTTGGAAATCAAAAGCTTTACTGGGTTCCTAAAGAGAAAATGCAGAAGTTCTGTAAAAACATCTTCATTTTACAAACAAGCAAAAGACCATCTACGGAGTTAGGCTAAACAAATAGCAAGATTTCATTTGATTTTAGCAAAATTAGTATATCATTGCTAAAATACGTCCACTGCTTGAAGATAAGATTTCTTAGGTTAAATTTTGAAAAAAAAACAAAGCATCTCAACACACTCATTAAAATAGCAATCTGCACAGGCCAAGGAAAAATTAACTACCTGGACATTATAACTGTCGAGATCTGAAAAGTTGTCATCAAAGGATTTAATTTTTGGCTTCAAAAGAAGGCTGATATCAGAAACATCATCATCTGTGTTCAGTTCACTCATTCTAAAACAGAAAAACAAGTTTGTTAATGTCCATCAATTTCGAAACATCTAACATAAGTCGATAAATTAATAAGTGAGAAAACGTTTTTGCACAAAAGAGCATTTCCAAATTATGCGTTGCAAATTGCAGTTCGAAGAAAGTAGCAGAATAAATTTCCTGTTCCTTCCATATTTGTTCGTCTCATGCACATTCTATATTTTCCATGTTGCGTTTACCCTTGGCATTGGGTGGGCAAATGAATTAGATTATGAGCAGGCATGATTTAATGTATAACACTGGTAAATAAAACAAGATAAAATGACTACGAATTACGTTCAACCTCAACCAAAAGGAAGCTGTTACCTATCAGCAATATCTTGATCTTGGCTTTGGATTTGTTGTTGCAAATACATGAGTTCTTTTTGCTGCCTTTCAAACACCTACAAAGCATTAAAATCGGTTTCAAAACAGTTAAAGGAAATTAAACATAATAAATCATCGAATGAAGTGTAGGCAAAATTGAACAAATTGCAAAAACCAAGAGACATTCGGAAAACGCTTATTTTGGCAGCCAGAAATAAATGCATTATTTTCTTAAATGGTTTTAATTGAACGTCTCCGAAAATGCAAGTTTTTATCTCTAGTCTTTAAGGTTTTTGTTATCTCCATGATAACTGTTTTCACAAACCTGTCTCAAGTTTTGTAATTCGTTCTCAGTTCTCTCTTGTTTTGATTTGCTGAGCTCAATCAGTTGGTCTTTTCTTTTTTCTCTTTCGCCTTGAAGTAATGATGTGTTACCAGTAATCAAAATACAGATTTGAAACTTATGACAGACCAAGGCATGTCGCAAAATTAACAAAAATATTATCAAATCGATATTTGACATAGATAGGGTGTGAGATGGAGTAAACTGGGACAGAAATGGGGTAGTGATCGAGTAGAGATGGGGGCATGACTAGTGTATAGTTGAGGAATAGCTGCGGTTACACAAGACTCATATGACAACATAAAAGTACTATTCTAATGACTAAAGATGACAAAGGCTAAATTAAAATGAGGCCCCTATGGGGAACAAGGGAACTTGCCGTTTTTATAGATGGGAATGTGGGGACATAAGAAAATATTTCTAGGGAACTAGGGAACTTTTGAGGAGCTGGGGAACAGATCGACATTTCGTTTTAGGGAACATTCAAATAACATTATGGAGAATTAGGGAGACTTCGGAAATTTTTCTAGGGAACATGGGGGCATAGAACCCCCTGGGGGCCCCTAAATTCTTATAGGTTTACACCGAAAAGTCTGTTATATTTACGAAGCCATAATTTACCTGCAAGAAAGAGCTCCTTTTGCGTTGACAGAAGTTCTTGTTTCACCTAATAACAAAATTGTGAACTTCAATATTAAAATAAGGACGAAGCATGTCGGCATCGCCCAAAGTAAGAAGCGGGAATAGAACAAAATTATCGAGCATAAAAGGGGCCGTGATGTTCATCTATCATTGCTTTGCTCAAAGAACAAGCGTATTTTACGATAAGGATGGCATTCTAATCTATGAATCGTAAGTGACAAGGCATATTGACAACGCAAGAGTTAAACTAGAAAATTGAAATTGAGACATTCATGATAAAGCACCTGAGATAATTCTGCTTGATATCCATCTTCATTGCTGTAATGATTGCTAATATCAGCTAAAAATAAAAAATATAACAAATTAAAGATTAAAAATAACTGAATCGGTTAGCATCATCAGCTAATCAATTCAGGCTTCAACAAAGCACGTCTTAGAAGATAGTCATAACCAGAATGATAGTTTTATATGACTTTCATTGTCAAATTAGATTGAGAAATGGTAAGCATCAGCCCCCAGTTATCCCCAAAATAAGGTTTGAGATGGCCCCCACGTACATGAAAAATATACAGTTTTGAAATAAATTTAATAAATTCTTTTTCCATTGGATGGAGCAAAGTAATTAAAAATGATGGCAATGAGCGTATGAAGTAAGGGTTGTCTTTGGAAAAGCGAATGTTTGGGTTGCAGCGAGGGAGGGAAAATGGTAGGATGATAACTCAAAGCAAGCAGTATTCAATCATCATAATGATGCTTCTCAATCTTCAGCGCCTTCGCATTCACCACCATGGCCTTGTCAGGTATGTTTACAATGTCTGTCAGTCCCATCATGACTATGATATTTACCCATCATAGTTTTGCTCTTCACCTAAGTATGACTTGATGTATTTGAAGGCTGATTACCAACCTCTTAACCTTTCAACTTCATGTTTAATTGCTTGATATTGTTCTTTCCATTGATCACGTTCAGTTTTAAGTACAGCTTCGTTTTTACGACTTTCCTGGCGAAGATATTCAGTAAATTTAATTGAAACAAAGAAATTGTGAACACTGCCTATGTCGATTTTATCTGCAAGCCTATTCTTTTGTTTTCGTTTAACTCCACCCCGAAAAACCCGTTGATAGCAACAGAAAGGAATTTGTGAAAGGAAATTAAAATAAAAAGGCATGAATAAAGGCTACGCAAATTGTAATTCTGAAAATTTGATATCTGGCGAACAGCGTAATGTTCTTTCTAAACACTATAAAAACTATTGATAGACAAAAAATAATAAGGATAAAAATGATTATTTTCATTCATCATCAGATATCATCAGATATCCTAAGAGGTATATAGTGACAATGAAGCTAGCAAAGAAGCATAGAGGTTTTGTTCTTTGGTTGAAAAAATACCCACAAAAACTATAAAAATACCTAAATATATCGGTTTTGAAAAAATATCAATAAATGCTAAAACTAAAGCAATAATGTCTGCAAAAGTCGAAAAAGTAAAACATGATCAATAAAGAATTAATTAAAATAATATAGTAAAGTGGAGTGTCTTATACATCAAATTATTCTTACGTGGATCTGTATGTAAAGAAAAGACAGAACACTTACTTGTAAAGAACTATGAGTACTCTTTAATCTTATAGTTGTATCATTTAATTTTGTACTTGTGTCAGCCAACTCGTTTTCCTGTAAATCAAAGCATGACAGAGTATTTTTATTTAAAAAACATCAGACAAGCAGAGGAGATTTTTAAGATCTAGTGTTTCTTTCACCTGGATGAACTAAAGCAATCTTTGCGCATAGCTCAATTTATCTAAAGCATAAAAACAAAATCAATTGAGTTGCTTTTCAGCGAGTTGTTTCAAAATTTACACGATTAGAGTTCAATGACGAATTCTGGGCTAGTTTGGTAGTAAACAAAGAGGTTCCTTCGACTTAAAATCGAATTTTCTTTCGGTCTTTCGTTTTCAATGAATGAAACATCGATTATTGCAAATAGTGCCTCGTTTTGGTATCCTAGTCGCTTTTTGATTGGCCCTCTTGTGTTATTGCTGAGTTTCCAGGAATTTTTCAAGTGCTTGCAGATGGTGATTCCCATATTTTCATCGGAACGGAGGTCAGGCAAAAGAAGGCATGATCATCACATTCATGCATAATCAACGGAAACAAACCTTGAGTTTTAATGTCGTATTCAGTTCTTGTTCCTTTGCTTGCGATTGGCCTAATGATGTAGACAGTTCTTGTATTGAGTTGGCCATGTTTTCCGTTCTATCCTAAGTTTCAAATGTAATACAAAGCATTAGAAATTTGACTCAAACAAGGATTATGACGATAAAATGGGACCAAGGTTCTTTTTTAATAATGATGATTGATTTAGAAGTCTAACAGACATTCTAAGCATAGATAACGAAACAGATTATGAAGAAATAGTTAACTGCTTGAAGTTTGCAGTTCAATGCTTCAATTAATGTCAGCAAGAACTGTCACAATGACAACTGGGCTATTGCAAATGTGAATGTTATAATTACAGTTGGATCCCGTTAACTCAGACCCTCAGGGTGGAAAGCAAGTTCATCCAACTTAGCAAACATCTGAGATATCCAAAGTCTTGATTAGGATCTTTATATCCATGGGGACAAGAAATTGTACAACCAAGCCAATGCCCGAGTTTTCCACAGGATTCTACTGAAACACTCTTCATTAGATTACCTTAAGTTCTTCGACTTGATGTGATGAGATATTTGCTTGATCTGATGCTTGTTGCAAGTGCATCTATAATCAACAAAGAATTTACAATTAAACTATTCAAAGTTTTTATTTCTACATAATCTAAGAGGAATAAAAATGCATGAGTTTCTCTTTCACATTGAGGTTTAATATGTTTAACAGAGTTTTCTCTCCAATGAAAACATGTCCACAATTTGAATCACCATGAATTTTATTGATTTATAATGCAACTCATAAAACTGCAAAATGATTTTGAAACTTTCAATTAAATTTTGAAATAATTACCTGTGTTGTTTCTAACTCTTTTGTCTTTGATTGGGCATTATGTTCAGCAATGCGCAATCTAAAGAATTTGAAAGATTAGAAAGAGGTTCATTTTATCAAACAATGCTGAGTTGAATTTTAAAAAACTGAAAATTTCACATTGTATTAATACTTTTTATCACCAAGTGAAATTAAACATGGCATCATTAACTCACCTTTCCTTTAACACTCTCACTTGATCTGTCCTCTTTGAAAGGTCAGCTAAAATATCAAAATTAAGACAAATAAAAAACATTCAAAAGAAATATTCCTATATCCCTATAATGAAAAAAAAACCACAATGTAATGGCATTTCAACTCAAGTTGATTCAGAAATATATTGAAGGAAGACACTTCATTAGAAATATTAACTAATAGTATGCTTTCTCATGTTGGCTCTTGGTATTGTTTTTCAAATGAAAAAGTAGTACAAAAGTTGTGTTACCTTTTAGTTTTGGGAGTTGCCGTTCTAAAACAAGGACCTGAAAAAGGAAAAGAAACTACTTAAACAAAAATCATTGATATTCTTCCTTAAACAATGTATTACACTTTTCATGTTCCAACCATATTTGCCTTTAAATTCTTTGTACAATTAGATTTGTACAATTCAATGAGTACTTTAAGGTACCATAGTGGCTTTGTGTTCAAACATAAAACCACTCCTTGATGTTAAAACCAATACAGGAAGCTTACAAAGTTACAAAAGAACAATAACAAAGCTCAATATGTACTATGAAAGGTTCACACTTAAATTTTGCATTTGCAAAGTTCTTCATTGCTACTAAAAGTAACTTAAGAAAAAACCACCCATGGTGTATTAAAAAATGTGCATGTAAAATATCTGTATTCAAGAAAAGCTCCCTATGGCATGCTCAAGAAGGATGTCATTGTTACATCAAGATTTGTGAATTATGAACACAAGATATAAAGTAGAATTGCAAAAATTGATTCTTACCCTTCTTTTGTCTGTTTCCCATGAAATCAGTTGTTTTTGGTGCGATTCAGACATTTCATTTAGTTCCCTACATTCAAAAATCAGAAGTTAGTTAACATCTAGGAATTATATTTTTAACTAAATGCATCAAAGGTTTGCTTGCAATCTTGTTATCAAATAACATATACCTATCTCTGTCTTTGAGCTCATTTATGAGAGCTTGCAGCTCTTTTCTTTGCCTCTGAATTGTTGAATTTTCAACATCTGAATACTAAAAAAAAACAACAGTTGATGTACAGTGGACAGTGACAATCATTTTATGGATAAAAAAGACAACAAACCATATGGTTAATACATGATGATTTTCATTTTTTGATGATATCAAAAATTGTGAGTTAATCATTAATGAAAGCTAGTGTACCTTAGATGGCGATGTTCCAGTGAGTTGAACTTTCACAGGGCTAGGAGATCTTGTGGTCATATATGGTGCGTTTGGAGGTCCATTTGAGTAGTTTGACGGAAAAGGATTTAAAGGTCTTGAAATTGATGACAAGTAAGGCTTTGCTTGTCCAAATGCTGATGAATGACCAATCCCATAATTCACACCTAAGCCATTGTTGTCCTGAATCAAGAAAAAAGTTGATTTTCAGCATTAAATAACCAGAAGTTAGAAGAAGGATCATGAGGAATTATTTGTAGTTGATAAATTGTACAACACCCATGTTAATAAATTGCACAACACCCATTCTTCCTAGCAGTTCCTGTAAGGAATTTGAGAGCCATGACACCCTGTGATTCATTGTGTTAGAGATGCCAGTGTGTGTTAAAGGTTCAGCATTAGCCTGTGTTAAAATGTATAAACTCACCCTTCTTGGTGTACTTTGCATTGGAGAAATATCAAATCCATTTCCAGATGATATCCCTAAAATGGAAATAAGCACGATCTGACTAACATTCGCTCAGCAAAAGGGTTCTTTGAAGAGGACAGTTAGCTGTTGTTTTATATGGTACATCTCAAGCATATACTGTTCTTGATTATGTAAAGTCTATAAATTTATGCAACGTATATTGGAACATGACACATTGTTGCATTATTGTCCTACTCTTGCTGCACCAAAGGCTTGGTCATATTTTGGTCAGAACTTTGGATGCGTTAAATTTCATCTTGCCTGAATAATTGGCTACTGCAGTGCAACTGGAAAACTCTTATGCTATAAAAATGCAACAAAAAGACACTTAACTGGAACTATAAATTTAGATTTATAAACCATTAATATGATATTAAAATTAAAATGTTTGCAAAAGTCTAGGGGATTAAAACTCTTAATGTAAAAAAATGTATCTTCACAAGTCGGTGCATGCCGGGTCCAAAGTAAACAAACTTAGGCCTACCTTGATAATTGCTTTGATCGTCATAATTGAGTCCTCTTTGAAAAGAATTTGAAGACTTTCTAGGATGCATTTTGCTTTTAAAATGCAATACAAAACAATAGTCTATTGACGTCGATCTTTAAATGACTTTTCTCTTTACTGGTGCCCTCTTGAGCAAACAAACATCACACTATAGGCCGTTGAACATGCTGTTTAAAATTTTGCAAAAAAAACTCAATCAAACGTTCTAAATTGCTGATTGTAACGGTTCTTGTTAATTTGATGCAAAGAGATATTGTTGGTATTAATCTTCTTGCCAGATGCTTGCACTTTGAATGACAGATTAGCGATTGAACATGTTTAATTCATACCGTTATAACACACAGCTGTGTGACCTCCATATTTGTTGTCCTTTGTTGCCTGGCCTGCCTTAATTAACCCGCCAATTTTAACACGCATGCGCCTTCAATTTTCATTATCTCCAAAGTTTGATTCTTTCATTCTTTCTTTTATCTATTCATTTACGATTTACAAACTATAATAATTTCCAGATGGATGCAAGGTCAGAGTCCTTGCCCCTGGTCCCTGATTATGCTAGTAATGGTTGATAAAAATCAAATCGTTTGGACAGTCTTTTATTAATCTTATCTAAGTAAGTATTATTTACAATTAGTTACTTATTACTTATTTATTAAAAATCAATGGCTGCCAATGATCAACCAAATTCATTTCTATCGTTTTTTGTGTAAATATTCTTATATTTAAAGAGCTATCATTTAAGAAAGTTTTCATCAATCGTCAATGCAAACAACTAGAAATGGTTTTGCATTGTTCATATTTTCACAGTTTTTGGTTGACTGAAATGTTGATGAGACAGCTCCCTTGACCTCATTTGGATTATTTTGTCCATCCCAGATTGTTTGCTCCACTTCCCTTCAGCTGCGTCCTGGAAAATGAATAATAATTAGCAGAGATTGTTTTGGTACCAGAGGGGGCAAGGGGCTGTAGCCCTTCCTTTCGGGAAAAAAGGTTACTCCTGTCGGGGAATTTTTAACACAAAAATTGTGTTTTGTTGCTGAGAAAGACACCCTCTTTACTGTTATGTAGCCCTCTCGTCACTCTGATCATTACGTGTCCTCCCTCCCATCCCACCCCAAGCCAATTTGCTAAAGAGATGGTTGCCTTGGATTTTCCCGCGCAACGGTTTGAATTTGAATTTGGAAATTGATATGGAAACGAGGCTTTTTGGCATCGAAGGTGAGACGTGGAAGAAGAAGAAGGTCAATAAATAAACAAAATGAATTTGGAAAAGAATGCATTGGCTTATTCAGCTACGACTGTCGCTGCTTCTCTTATGAATGCAGTATTTCAGTTTTACTATGTTAATATGTTCCTAAATGTACACCAGTACGTTGCTACAATTGTTTACTCTTAACAAATTATATTTATATAGATTGTTGTAATGGTGTATTTTCAGTTCTTTACTTTTGAAAACCCTTTTCGTTTTCAAATAAAACAAGATATTTTATTAACTACACTACTATAAGTCTTCAAAAAACATAGAAACATTGATTAATATGTCAAATAAAACAAATTTAATATAAACTAAAAGGAATACAATGTAATTTACTAATGCCCTGGCATTGTCACGTTTTCACACCAAAGCACCCACGTAGCTACAGGGGGCACGGGGGAGCTGTGCACTCCCAAACGAGAATTGTGGCAACAGTTTACCCTTTCTACCAGTGGTTGTCCAGGTTAAATGATGATATCATGAAAGCTTCTACTCTGCCTCCCCAAGGCATATTTCACTGTATAATTCTGCCCCTCCACCCTGGAATCCCCAGCTACGTGGTTGACCTAAAGGAAAAAAATGAATGAATTGTTTACTTTTGTCTCTCGTCAGAGCTAAAATATGCTATTTTACTCTAATCCTAGCATTTCTCAGACTTGGTTCAACAGAGCGCAAGTGGTTTTTTTGGTTTGGAATGCTTTGAATGATCCTATTTTTGGCTATTTACAGGTATATTTCATATCATTATCATCTTCTTATATTCTAATAAATCCTTAAATGCAGTTCTTTGCGCAGCAAAAAGAAGCAATAAAAAAAATCAAACTCAATTTACTAAATTTGATTAAAAGTGTCAGTTTATACAAGGGGCACCAAAGCCTGTACGCTCTGGAATTCTCCTGAGCTCCCATTCTTTGACCTCGGGAAGATGAAGAGTTATGTAACAAGATACTTGCATTACAGAATTCTCTTGCCAAAATTATATTACAGCTGTGTTCCACCTCCTCTGTAGATAACTGTAGATAATCATGAAATTACCCCCCTCTGAGCCCAACCCAGCCATTAAGTCTTCAAATGCCCCTGTTCCCTGGTTCTTTTGCCATATTGCAATTAACATTATAATCACTGACATTAAGCAAACTTTGATGCAATTGAATAAAGTTCCGTTTCATGATAGTTTTGAGCAATTTTTTTGTAGGATCATTCAAACATACGATTTCTCAAACATAGACGATTGAATATACTGTATGGTGCACCTTTATTTGCACTGAGGTAGATACTGTTTTACCCATATAATTTGTTGTCTAGCAATATTTAATCTTTTTTTTTAAACATCACCAGGTTTATTGTCTCATTCTGTTTCTGTTACACTATTTATGCAATCT
Organism: Catostylus mosaicus; assembly: GCA_964019065.1. Lineage (NCBI taxonomy): Eukaryota > Metazoa > Cnidaria > Scyphozoa > Rhizostomeae > Catostylidae > Catostylus > Catostylus mosaicus. The sequence continues at coordinate 8,431,792 of OZ025193.1, read as the reverse complement.
AGCCATTTGCAAAACTTTCATCTTTATTGCTGTAGTTAAAGCAACTTATCAATAGATACGTGTATTTATTCCATGGTTTTATTTTTATAGTTTTCTATTGCCATGGTTCAGTTGGGCTGGTAAAGATAGTCCACCCTGGATTGTTGGATTGCATCTCATTGTATCCTTGTGTTTTTATGATGGAATGTTCACTTTTGGTACTATTTATTTGCTTTTCACAATTTTATTTTCCTAAGGTTTGATTGGAATACAAGTTTCTTTTTTTGTACATCTCGGTAAATTGCATGAACGTTTAACTGAAGATCTGCATATAGTATGGAACATAACCTTAAATTGAGCTTGCAATAAATCCCCCTTCTAAAGAAATATTTTAGATTCAACTCATTTTCAAGGGCTCCAAGTAATTATCTTTTGAATGTATTCATTTTCAGTTGTCCTTGCGCAGTGCAGTTTATTTGCTGAAATTTCTACTATTGAAGCAGAAAAAGAAATTGTTTTGAAATACAGGTAAAGAATTTGATGAAGAGATTATATTAAAATAAATCAATTGATGTGTTATTCTTGGGGAACATTTATCTGATTTTGGGTTAGAAATAAATGTTAGCAAGATCTTGTTCAGTAACGAAAGAGGTTCGCATCTTATTTCAAAAGATTTTTATTCTTTAGTCAGGTTGGATCTATAATTGGCATGTCATCGATTCTGCTCTGTGAAGTTGTCTCAAATCATGTAAGTATTGACAGATTAAAAATAAAATATGTACTTATGACCATGCTGTTTAAAAAAACAAATCCGCATTTACATATTCCTACCATTAAGTAGAATAATCTTCTTTTGTAATTATGTAGTTATTTATATCATTTGCTTTTGTATACAGATGACAGATTTGACATCCTTGAAATTTGCATGCCTTTTGATTGCCATGATTGCATGCTGGTTGATGGTTTATAGTGGAAAAAATTTGAGGCCTGAAGTGGATCGAGGGGAACAGCAGTCATCATTGCCAGAAAAAGAGGAATTGAAAGGTGAAAAGTTTTGATCAGTTTCTGGGCTCTCCCTCTTACAAAAACTTTTGCATCGATTTGTGCTGTTTTGTTCAACAATTGTTGTTGCATTATTAAAATGTCATTTTGTATTTCAGAAAAAGAAAAAACTTCACTTATCAAGATTACCAAAGAAATCTTTACTCAACGAAATTTCAGTAAGAAAACTTTACTCAACAGTTTCCTTTTCAAATCCTAAGGAATTTTTTATTGATGTGATTCTCGAAGCATTTGGGGTCAAAACCATTTTGGCCATTTGTCAAACAGATTCTTGTTAAAAAAGAGGGTAGATGCGTAATATAAAATTTATATGAATGCATTAATAAATATACAATATATACAATTAATAGACTTAATAGGCAATTAATGCTTAATAAACACAATTAAAATTTGGATAATAGTTAATAGGTGATGTCATTAAAGGGTTGTACACGGTGTAATCGTAATTTTGTCCCTGATTTTCAAAACCCGAGACATTCGATGTAGAAAAATGCCCTGCAGATGATGCTAAGTAGAAGGAGTAGGGAGTGTCTACATGGTAAGGCATTGCTGCTTGATGATGCATTTGATGTTGGTATTGGGTCGGCATTTGATATGGCATTGATGATGGTATTGTTGATGCTGCCATCGTTGACATTGGCATTGGATGTGCTGGCATTGCTGGTATTGGCATGGTATGTACTTGCATTGCCATTGTTGGCATCTTATGTGTCTGTATAGTTGTGGTTGGATGCGGCATTGATGCCATGGTTGATTGTGTGGTAAGCACAGGCAATGAAACCATCGTCGGTTGCATTGCTAACGATGGAGGTGTGTAATTGGTAGATAGATTGCCTGCCATAGCTGCATTGGTACTCTGCGTGTCCAAAACTGGTGACCGCGGTGGGGTAACGATCTTCGGTGAAACACTTTGCGGATTTTCATTGGCATCCTTTTTCACGGCTGGTCCAACATTTATCACCTTGCCTTTAAATGTGATTGGTCGCTCATCAAGTACTCGGGTGACTGATGTTTCACAATAGAACGATACAAATCCATACTTTTTAGATCTCCCAACATCGTCTTTTAAAATCTTAGCTTCAAGCACTTTTCCATAGCGACTGAAATGATCACCAAGTTCCATGGCTGTTGCATTTTCGGGTAAACATCCAACAAAAAGCCGATTTGGAAAACGGGTTCCGTAAATAACTGATGCATGTTCGCTCTGTGAACAAGAAAATAGAATTTATTAATACATCGGGAAAAAATCTGTACAATTTAAGGTTAAAATTTGTTTAAGGGCATTTTTGAATTTCTGCAATTGATGTTTATTCAAAGTGCATTCTTACGCCTAACCCTGTCCAATGATGTTCTCCAAATTCAAAAACCCCATAATCTAAAAGCTAATTAAACCCGAAAAAATTTCTAAACAAATTCAAGTAAACCCGCTTATAAATTGATGTATAATTTACAGTATAGTGAATTTGACTTGAAACAATCAGCATCTTTTTTAACATCATGCTACCCAAGATTTGTAAGAATGCAATTTTTTAGATAATTTACCAAGATTTCTATCAATCGTCATAAAAATGTCATAAAAATCTAAAATCATATAAATATAATGGTTATAAAAAGCATAATAAAGACACTTACAACATTTGCCATTTTGAAGATTTCTTTTCGATTGTTGTATTCGCTGGTACTATCAATGAGTTGTGAATGAAGCATCGAAGTAAGGAACGTGAAATCATCAACCCTATTTATACCATGAGGGTAAATTATCCCTTATTATACCCACCCACAATTGCTCCCAAAGTATGACACTTTGATAACAATCCAAACCCCCAGGGAGCTATTGTTGATGTAATTATTTTGACACTTTTAGTTCTGGTAAACAATGGAATTCCCTTGGCAGTGATTAGTTTGAGGATCACTTTATTGTTTGTTGAGTTATTGTTGACAAACAATAAACACTTAATTGTTGTTTGGTAATTAGTGAGTAATTAAAGATTAATTATCCTAAGGCTGCTAATGTTGGATTTGTTTGAATAATTGATTTCTTTGTATTTTCGAGTATTTTTTATCAAAGTTTAACTATCTTTGCAAGGTTTCACTTCAACTTAGAAAACGTCCCCGTAGTTACCAGTTTAGGTCTAAATCATTCCACTCTACTTTCTTGCTCCCACAATATTTTTCATGTTAATTTGATCTAGAATTTTCTTCATCTATTAGTTCGTATTATTTCAATGAAATTGACTCTTTTAATTTTTCAGTTTGCTTCGTCGTCATGAACTTCTTTCAGGTACGCTTGCAATGTATTGCAGAACTCAGAGGAGGCACTTAAACTGAATCTTTTCCCCTCCCCCAGTCTCCCCGTAGCCTCTTTGCTGCAGACTAACTGCTTTTGGCGAAGCAAGTTTTTCTAGAAAAGCAAAATCCTGACAAGCTTAAAGAAGTAAATTAAAATAAACCCTTGTATTTGCCTTTGATGTGATGTGATTGCTCAACAGCATATCTAAGCAAATCTCAAGGATTCTGCATAAGCCATCTTTATTTTTATATTTATTTCTTGCACTTTTCTTTCCCAATAATTTTATGAGTGGTTCTTGATTTGAACTCGCTTTTTCCAT